>JAWWEE010000004.1:10037129-10550371 GCA_035221455.1 Xenops minutus
GAAAAGAAAAGAAAAGAAAAGAAAAGAAAAGAAAAGAAAAGAAAAGAAAAGAAAAGAAAAGAAAAGAAAAGAAAGAGAAAAGAAAAAGAAAAGGAGTAATGAAACTGGGTGTGTAATTTATATATGAGGGAAAGTTTAAACCAATATGATTGGCAAGAATACAATGTTACTAAAAGCCACAGACATGCTAATTGGTGAGTCATTTAAGTAAACCTTATTGATCTTGTAAGTTTGCCAGTTTTCAATTTTCACTTTTGCTTGAAAACAGCTCAGAAAATAAGACTTAACCAGAAACTCATGATCAGTGACTTTTTCATCCAATTTTTTTAGCAAATGTAACTTCTGTATCTTGATGGATGCTATTGTTTGACTAAGGGAACAGTCACAGAAAGCTTCCCTTGACTCACCTAAGCCTCCTCCAGACAGGGCTGGAGATGCACACTAGGAGCCGGCCAGGTCCTATATGCTTTCCATGTTTCCATTATATCCATATTTCCATTGTAGCTGCAAACCAAGATATTCTTTTCAACCATGATCTTCACTGCCAGCAAGCAGTCTTTAGGTGTATGAGAAATAACCACCAAAGACCAGTCTCACCTCAGCCACGCCGCTGCAGAGGTGGGGGATTCCGAATGGTCAAGCTTGCCTCAGCCTGATTTTCTGCAGTTCTCACAGCCATGCCCAGCATAGGAGCTCTGAGCTGCTCAGAAATTTAACTGACATCATCGGCTTGCTGACAGTAAAGGAATGTGACTATTGTCTAACAATTCAAAGATGAGTTTAGTTCAACAATTCATGTAAAGCCACAAAAAAAGCGCAAGCTTTTACCCAATTATTCCATTTTGTCCTTTATTATTTGGACTGCAGTGAAGGCAAATTTGACAGAGTGGCCAAAGCAGGTGTCCCTGGCCACTCAGTCTGCTCCTCTGCCACAGTTTAGGAAGGCCTTGTTCTCCCTGAAAGAAGCACCATCATCTGCTGGGCAGTCCTGAGCTGCTGCGATACAGAGATGGGCTCCTTCTCCCCCTCAGAGAGAGAGTCAGTAAGCAGGCACAGGCTTTCCACATTCTTAAGAAAAATATTTACTTTACAAGCACTGAAACAAAATTTGGAAAAGTGAAGAATAATATTTATTTTGATTATGTTAAATTGCTTTAAAGTCGAAAGTGAAAATTAGATGCATGCACATACACCGAAGGCATTATTCACTAATCACAGGAACATAAAAGAACTGGAAAATACCCTCCTTCACTGCCAGTAGGAAAGTTGATCTGGAATAAATTACAGGCAAAATGTATAATTAAGCAAGCTATTATTATCCAGTGTCTTAGCAGATGCTGACCTCGTTTATGGTGATTGGGATAAGAATTCAAGTGAGATTTGATTTCACAGCTGTGTCCATGATGCCTTGGACCTGTTGTACTGCCCCAGAAATTCCCAGCATGTTAGCGCTGGTATCTAAGTGTGGTGCTTATGGATTCCTATCCTCCTCAGCTGCTGACTGGGGAACTTTTCTTTAGCTTCTTGGAAAAGAGAAAATGGTTTCACTGATCTGTCAGCCAGGCTTTATACTTGAAATCTGTGTTTAATTACTTTGAAGAAGCTTTAATATTCCATCAGTACAAGGAGGGGGGACCTTCCACTGCAGTGCTATTCTCTTATTTTGATTTTTTGCAGGTGTAGGCTTGTGGCTTAGTTACTGAAATAATAATTCTGTTGAAAATATCCTTGGCATGAGAGATGAGCTGCCAAAGTGTTATGGGCACAGTAATTTGTACATAGAAATGAGGATCCAAGGAACAACATGAACATCAGTGTCCTGAGGGGCTTATGATTAAAACATTATGCTGAGCTTTTATGATTTCTACAGCTAATTAGCAAGATTTATAAGCATCTAACAAAAACCAAGGCTGAATGTAGTAATGATCCTTATTTTCCACTTGAAGCAGAAAACTACTGGGTTCTAAAATAGCAGGGAAAGGAAGAGGAAAAACACCCTTATCTTTTCATTTGCCCACAATTCAGACTAATTGCTTCTCTCTTTTCCATAGAATGAGTGGATGTCTCTCAGGTGGCAAGCATGAAGTCTGTGACTTCATCACACTGATGGCAATACCTTATTGATTTAATAGAGAAAAGGTTTCCTGCTGTTTCATTATGGTTTCAGACTAGCACTGGTTTTGTTTTCCAGCGGTGTGCTGGAAGAGTGTGAGATGTCTGAAAAAGCCACTTCCACCAACGTATACTTGGTTGATTCTGTTCCCCAGAGGTGCAAAAGGAAAAGGAGGAGGGTGGGGGGAAAGAAGAAATAACAAGCTAGCCTGTAGAGGAATGAAGGGCTTAGTCTGCAGCCGTAGACCTGTGAGGGCCTCCGCTGCTCCCAGGAGGGCTTCTGGCCAGCAGCACCTGTGTGATCTGCTTGGAGAGTTCACAGTGTGCATGGAGGGGCTGTGCATGACCCCAGCCCTTTCCCTACAGTTTCTGCATTTTCAGAAGCCCAAACATCCTCATGTAGTTACGAACTCAAAACGCCTGGCCAGTGTTGTAAAACTCTTCTATTTTGTCCAGACAAGCCTTTCAACCAGAAAAGGAGACACCCTCCAGAAAACTTGACTGCATGAAATGATGATCATTACTGAAGCCAGTGGCAAAGGAATTGCTCCAATACAGACCCATAGCAACTGAAGTCGGATGTGATGACTGGTTTTGTGGTGAATGCAGCTAGCTCCTGTGTGCAGAACAGCTAAGATTTCACCCAGAACACAGCTGGTTGTTTCAGCCAGGGTGTCCCTCCTCCACATTTGTCTTGGGGAAGGGAGTCTCCAGCCACTGTGGGCATTGCCCTTTCCCAGCATCTGCACCGGGCACCCCTCCTGTTTCTAGCCGAGAATACAAGGACCACAGTTAGGTCTGCACTCTCCTGGCTGGGAATTGTGGCTCGTGGTGGGGGACTGAGAGCCTCTCTGGGCCCTCAGCTGCCTGGGCAGCAGTGCTGCCCTTCGAGTAAAGCTACACGTAGGGAGATGTGTTGTGCCACCTCAGGCAAACCTGACCTTCAGAGAGCTGTACTTCATTTTTTGATGGATGCAAACTTGTAATGGTAGGCACATCTCTACCAACTCTGTATGTCACCAAAATGTAATAATTAAAAATATACAGTCTTACTACACAGCTAGTGTGACTACAAAAGTTCATTTATAAAGTTCCATCTATTTATACTGGAGCTGCGTTTCCTCAGCTTAGAGATATACAACTACTAATATGCCACGCTTAATAGTATCCTAGCATTTTATCATTTTTTAGTGAACCCCTGTCACCACCTCCTCCAGTATTTTATTTCTTCTTCCTGTATTCCTAGACAGTTGGCCTAAATGGGTAAAATGGGATAATTTCCACTCCAGGAATGGTTTGGCTCTTACCTTATACAGTGCCTGGTAGCTGGCACATCCTTAAGACAGAGAATCTGATGAAATTTATGGTGAGTCCCACACTGAAGTCATGCCATACTCTCCATTTTCACCTCCAAAGCCAGTCCATTTCTTTGGTGACATGGAGTAGGAGCAATTACATAGAAACATTTTTGGAGAGTTTCTGGTCTAGCATTAGATTGGAAGGTTTAGCCAGAGTGGCACTCTGTCCAGAGGTGCTTCAGACCATGGGAATGTCACGTTGGCACCTGTTACTGCAAAATGTCCAATGAGAGGAACGTCAGCAGAGCTTGATCTCATCATATAAAGCCAGGGCTGTGTGTGGACACAAAGCTCTCAAAACAAGGCTGTGTGTTAAAGGATCTCCTGATGGAAAGAAGAAAGTGGAAAAAAGGCCTGGCTCAGGCAGCATTGTTGGGATGCCAGCAGAGCTTGGCACTAGTAGCCATGGGAGGGGAGCAGTGCAGGGGGCATTCTTGTCACAGGGCAGCCCCTTGCATTCTTTGTCCTCCAGCACAGGGAGCAGGGTCTGCCCAGCCTCTTTTACAGGTGTGCAGGGAAATGGGGGAGCGACAGGCTGCTGGGCCTCTCCTCCCAAGCATGTGTGCTCCAGATGGGCCAGGAGTGAAAGCCAGCCAATATGGAATATTATTTATAATAACAATAATAACAATATTAATAACATAAGGACATCTGGTAGCATTTTTTTTCCATCTACCATTTGGCTGGAGGCAGAGCATCCGGGTGACATGACAATCGGTATTTCTGTTTTCAATTTAGCCTCAGCTCAGCTGCTGCAGTGACTCAGAGACGGGCGCTTCCAGGGACACGTCCCTGGCTCCTGGGCTTGGCTGGCCCGCAGGTGTCCCACTGCCAATGGCAGGAGCACCTAAGATCATCCATGCCTGGGTTTCCTTTATCGGAGATTGCAAGGGGGTTTTTATGCTTCCATGGCTCCTTTCCATCCTACCCTGTGAGGAAGTTACCCAACTGCAACAGTGTGTGGTTTCAGACAGAAAACAAAAGCTAGCTGTTTTGAAACCAAACCAGAAGTGGCCCTATTACACATTTCACGCTATTGAAAGTATATTTGACTAAATACATATTCAAAATATTTTGGTATTGTTTTGAATTCTAAGGCTTTCAAATGTGTCCAGTAAATACATCACTTCCACCTACAAAGATTTTGGTTTTGACATGCAACTAACATCTAGCCTAAAAAATTAATGCTGTGGTTAAGAACAGTCCTCTAGCTTTTCTTTCCTAATTATACTGACAGAAAGCTAAAGGCAAAATAACCATGGAAGCTGCAGCTGTTGCTCCTAAAGTGTATAAAGATAGTTGCAGTAGGAATACTTTTATCCATACCACTCATCTTTAGTTTTTTCCCAGCAAGTTTTAGGCTGGGGAGTTGATTTCTTTGGGATCTAGTGCACAGTGTGTGGACTCCTCAGTTGTGGAACAGGCTTTCACTTCAAAGCAGTTAATGCATTGTGCACAGATCCTCATCTGCTATAAATTTATACAGGTTGATGACAAACTTAAAAGGTACAGTATTAAAACTTCATGTTCCAGACTAACATTCATTTAAGTATTTGAGCATTCTCTCTCAAGTCATTAAAGACTGAGATTTATGTAAAGCAAATGAAGAATCCCCCTTATGCCTTTGGAGGCGTGTATCCTCTTCCTGTCCTTGGGGTCAGCCAGCTCTGCATGTACATGGACAAACTAGGCCTCAACACTCATTATGTTATCAAATTTGCATATGAAGCAGCAAAAAACTGCTGATAAACAGAAAACCCAGGCCTTTGGCTCAGCATTTGTCGAGTTTTTAAAATCAGTTGCTTTAGATGGCATCTGAAATAAATCCATTTCTCCTAATGCATTTTACATACCGCTCTGTCAATAATAGGTTAGATTAAATCTAATTATGCAGGTTGACCTCCTAGTTTATGCAGCTGAATTTACAGGGAAATGCAAGGTTGCTCCCACCACTTTTTACTCTAGTGTCATGATTCTTAAAATCTGTAAGAAGAAAATTTCAATAATGCAGCACTATTTATAACTGACAAAAGCCAGGAATTTGGGTTAATTCTACCTCCAGCCTTATTTTAATCCCCACATAGGTTCCCTATTGTCACAAATATTATTAGCATATGAATCTGCTGACTGCTAAAGTTTGGGGAATTCCAATAATGAAGGAATTTCCATACCTTTAAATCTAACACAATTTCTGAAGGAGACCCTCTTCTAATGTATATTGTAAAGCTCCCCTGCTTGATTCAACACTCAGTGACAGTAGCCAGGAGCCTGGAGCTCTGGTATACAAATAGAGAGCCAGACTTTCATCTCTTGTCCTGGGGAGGCAGGGGCTCCCTTTCCTGTTGGGGATGCTCATCATGCCACCCAAGCAGGGCCCCAACATTTGCCTTTTTTCAGGATCTCATGGCTGGCCCCAGGTGCAGTGATTACATTATGGGGCAGAACACAGATTAGAAATTTGGCAGCTGAGCAGCCAGAAGAAATGGAGAAGAAGCAGAGTGGAAATGAGCAGACTTGGGAAAAGGAAACTGGGAAGGAACAAAGAGAGAGCTGTAATCAGAAATCATCTGAAGCAATGCTGTTAATACATTATGCATAACAATGTCCTTGATGACAGTCCAGGACTCTCAGCTTAGGCCAGGGAACTGTCAGCTAGAAAGGAGTAAGTTGTTACATTGGTTCATGCTATTAATAGTGACAGTGCTTAATAAATCTTACCTTGTGCACTGTAAACAAGTTTTTATTACTGTGGCTCAGGACAAGTCCTTCCAAATCCAGAATTTATCTCACTCTCAGATACACAGACCAGAGGTCCAGCTTTGCAGGCTGAACTGAAACAATGTGACAATGAGCACTGCCCTGGGTGCATACATTTTTAGCATAAATAAGTATGATTCACCTTCCTCTTGCAAAATGTTGACCTTCTCAGTTCATTTTCTCCTCCCCTTTGCACATCCTACCTCTCCAAAATGATGTCTTCATTCCCTCACATACAAGTGCTTCTGTGTCATGTGAACTAAAGAATTTGTGACAGTTACCTTGGAGGGGAAGAAGTGGGTTCCTACCTTTGTCTGAAAGATTTGTCACAGCAGGAGAGTGGGAACTACATCTCCAGAGTCTCCAGAGAGGTCTTGCAGCCTGGAGAGATAGCCCTGCCTTTTCCAGTGCTTCCTCTGAATGTCTTAATTAAATCCTTGAACTCAAGTCCATGATTGCAAGGCTTTCTAAACTCTTTTCTCTTACAAGGTGGGTTAGACAGCCCTGGTTCTCCTTGGCAAAGGCACGTGTGCATATTCAAACTGTGTGTCCCACAGGCTGGGTAAGCAGGTAGAGCTGGAACTGAAAGAGGACAGATTTAGATTAGATATGAGGAAGAAATTATTTACTGTGAGGGTGATGAGACACTAGAACAGGTTTCTCAGAGAACCTGTGAATGCTTGAACTCTGGAAGTGTTCAAGGTCAGGCTGGATGGGGCTTTGAGCAATCTGGTCTAGCGAAGGTGCTCCTGCCCATGGCAGGGGGTTTGGAACAAGATGATCTTTAAGGTCCCTTCCAACCCAAACCATGCTGTGATTCTAAGAAATACCTTCTCAGTCCTTCGGAGTGTGCCTTACTTTACCATCAGAGGTAAGCAGAGAGCCAGTCAGCCAATCTCTGTATACCTATCCTCTATTTAGAGGATAACTGAACACCTTCAGGCAGATGTGCTCTGCTCCCCATTCCAGGGTTTCAAGAAAACCCATATTGTCAAGAAATCCTGCATATCCACACTGATTTTCTGGTAAGATTTCCATTGCTTTTTAAAATTCAGGCTGATGAAAGAGCCCCAGAGCAATGTGGGGTTATGGTGTCAACATCAGAAAACAAGAAAGAATATCAGTGATTCATTCATATTTCTTCAGGCATGGCTTCTGTAAGGAAATCTTGTTCAGTGCTGAGCATCATACTATTACAGAAGGACAGAGAGATAAATAGGAGAGGGCATAAACATTTGTGGCCACATTAAAAGTAGCCCTAGGAATAAATACTTCAATTTATTTCTGTTGGTTTATGCCTTTTTCTAGCAGTTGCCTTTGAGTCACATCACGCACAGGCAAGGCACTTTCCTTTCCTTCTAGGCAAAAAAAAAAGAAAAATTTCTTTCCCAAAAAAGTCCTGGAGGAGAGCAGATACAGTCTACCTGGCAATTAAATTTGAGTTTTTCCAAGAACTTCAGGATCTTCCAAGCATCAATGCCCACAAATTTGCATCAACATTCAGACTTGTTCTTTATTAGAGAAAAAATGTTGACTAGATTTATTTTTGATTTCCAAATTTAATTTATGGGCTCCCTGAGCACCCATGCACGCACTGAAATATTTGGCACTTCCACTTATTGCTTCTGAGTGCTTTGGCCATGGGACCATGGACTACTCTGTATTCTCAAAGAGGATGTGGCTGGAAGCAAAGCTCTCTTCTGTCACCAGGTTAGTGTTCCCATTAGTTAGCTGTGGGTTCATGCTCTGGGGGAAGGAAGAGAACTGTTTCTTGGATTCATAAAGAGAGGACCCTGGAGTTGTCAGTAAATGGAGAAGTAGTGAAGATGACTAGTGTCATACTGATTGCTGTCAGCAAGCAACTCAGAGCACAGTCCTTTCCAAACTCCTCTTAAGGAAAAACAAAAGACTAGGGAACAGGAGAAGCCATCCAGCCCAGTAAATCAGGATGGACAGTCCATCTCTGAGCTGGGTAAATGAGCTGGTCCAGCTCCTACCACAAAACAGCAGAAGCTGGAGAGCTAAGCCTACTTAACTTCAACCAACTTTTGCTAATATGGGACCTTAAACCACACATTTTGGGGGATCAAGAAAGAAGAGTGCTACTGGCTGCATTACAATGAACAAAATGAGCAGCAAAGTAGTGCATGTGGGTAATAAAAATAATAGCCGGTGGGAAACATGAGGAATCACTTAAATGATGCAAGAGAAATGATATACATCTGAGTATATTTTTTCATAGGCAAACAGATGAAAACTGGTCCTCCAGCAAAGCTGGGATACAGCCAGGGACTTAGATGTTGCAATGTTTTAATTTGCAGATTTCCTGTTGCCTAGCAGACTCCTCAGCCAGGAATTAGACAGTCAAGATACAATTCCCGGGGAGAATTAGGTGCTTTAGAATAGTATTCCTAGAAACCAGCACACTGAGTATAAAGTTATTTACACTGTTCTGGAGAAACCACAGAAGAACAGAACGGGACCACAGTCAGAGATGGCAAAAATACCTATCTGCTCAGTCTGAATCTCCACTTGGAGGAAGGTGTTCAAGCCCAGTTAACTTTGCCACAGAAAGACACTTTGCTCTTTTCTTCATCTCCCACTCCATCCAGTATCTCAGTAGCTAGATCACTCTCCACAAAAATGGAAAAGCTGCTTCGAACATCCATGCTGCCTGATCTGCAGCAAGGATTTGGTGCTGACTGGGACACATCTCATGAGCACCCACATCACAGCAGGCTCACCCATACCTTCTCCCCCTGCCATTGAATATGCAAAAAGAAGCCATTTCAACAGAAGAGACTGAGAAAGGCTCACCTTAAAACTCTAGCAAGCTGAATGCCAACAGAGCATATCAGAGAATGGCATTCAAATTTCTGTTCAAAGTCAACTTGACAGTGTGAGTTTGCAGAAATACCCCACTTCCCAGGTCAGCCTTCCATCAGCTGGGGGAATCTCCCTCTGTACTCCACTCTGGTGAGACCCCACCTGGAGTACTGTGTCCAGCCCTCAGGATCCCAACACAAGAAAGAAGTTGACCTGCTGGAGTGAGTCCAGAGGAGGCCTACAAAGATGCTCAGAGAGTGCAGCAACTCTCCTATGAATGCAGGCTGAGAGGGTCTGGGCTGTTCAGCCTGGAGAATAGAAGGTTCTGGGGAGACCATACAGAAACCTTCCAGTAACTGAAGGGGGCCTGCAAGAGACCTGAAGAAGGACTTTTCATAAGGGCATGTAGTGATAGGACATGGGTGAATGGCCTCAGACTGAAAGGAGTAGGTTTAGATTAGATATTAGGAAGAAATTATTTACTGTGAGGGTAGTGAGACACTGGAACATGTTGCCCAGAGAAGTTGTGGATGCTCCATCCCTGGAAGTGGTCAAGGCCAGGGTGGATGGGGTTTGAATTCTATTCTATGAATACATTCAGAAAAGCGTAATTTATGTCTGCTTGCAAAAGGATAAGTGTGAAGGCCAACATACAGCTGTGATGGGGGAAGATGTGCTTCATTTGAGGAGCTGCTCTGCAAGATCTTGGAGCTAAGTGGGGCCCTGAATAGACTGGCCACCCCAAGGCTGTAGCTGCTGTAAGCATGACACCAAGGGTTTAGGTGAACAGCATGGCATTTCAAATGTGCCTAGAAATCAGGACTTAGGTGCCCTGAGACATTCACCCATCTGATACTAACACACCAATCCCACGGCTGCCTCTGTTACTCAAAGGAATGTGCAGGTTCAGATAAACTTTGCAAAAGCTTAATGAGGAAGTTTCACAGCCAGTTCTTTGTCAGCATTTTCTCACCCCTGTATTAGGCATGAAAAACTGACAGACAGACTCGTTATCTTCCCTTGTGTTGGCTACCTTGTGAATGAAGGCTTTGCTCTCTCTGGGGAAGAGAAGCACAGCTGTGTTTCTTTTGTATCAGAACTCTGCCAGAAATTGACCTTCTCCTTATGCCCTCTTATTAAGTGTACAAGAGTAATATTTATGTGAAATCAGCTGAGAGATACATCCAAGAAACAACTATTCCAAAGAATATTTATGTGATTTTACCCAGCTTACAGTAAAATGCTTCTGCATGAGCAGAATCTATTTAGGTAATAGTATAATTTGGACAGCTGTATACGGCTTGCAGCAGCATCTCCATTGATTTCAGTCGGTACTGATTTCAGACCTTAAGGCATTGAAGAAATCTGCTTTAAAATAATTAAAATATATTTCTTATTGTCCAGTTTAGAATAATCTTGACAACCTAACCTTAGAAAAACATTTTGAAACCGGCATGAATTATATATGCTTTAGACTTGTATTACAGTGTTTTTAAAATTTAAGATAAAAGTGCACTAAGTCATTTTCAATGCGGCATCACTCACAGTCTCAGATTCAGCAAATTTCTGTCTCTGGGACTGCCAGTGAAACTTTCCTTCTACAGGCAAATAATTTTCAATAGTGTCTTATTTAACTCTTTAAGACAGGCTTCCCTACTAGATAAACCACTGCAATTTGAAACCACAGGAAAGCAAACTGCAAACCTCTTTGTCCAGAATGACTGCAAACATACAAGCAAACATACACTCACGAAACAAAATAACCTTTAAGTTAATGAGGACGCATGCCAATAACCATCATGTTTTCTGCTAAATGAATATTTTAGACTGAAAGGATTGAGATAAGCAGGACTCAAACAGTGCTGGTGATGTAGATGTTTGACTTACTAGTTAATGGAATGTGCTTCAGAACAATGTACAGAAACTGGTATGAGTAAAAAGAACCAAAAAATAGATAATTTTTCTGACCATACGAGACCATTTTCCACCTCTCAACAGTACCCCAGACTACTCCCTTGTTATAATTAAAGTTATGTGGGATATTATTGGTGGCAAAACTTTGTCATACAAACAGGACCTATTTAGCAATCGGCCGGACAAAACAATAGCAAATAGACCACAGAAACAGTAATCCTGCGCCGGCAGAAATGGACACTGGATGATCTAATTGACCTCTTGCATTTGAACCTTGTCATCTCTTACTGGCTATGGGCTGCAGAAGAATGAAAAATGTGGAAGATGAAAACAGGTTTAACAATAGAAAAAGAAAACACAAATGCAAATGCAGAGTGCAATATGATTGCTCAAGATGCAAATTACAACCAGACCCAGGGACAGATTAAGAAATGATGAGTACACTCAGAGTGCCAGGCTCCAAATAGTAGGTTACTGTAATGCCTCCTTTTTAATCCCACTCAGACACTGAGCCAGCAGGCTCAGGACGTAGGTAGAACTGCACATTCAAAGCTCCAGTTTTACTTATACATCTACAGCACTTTAGAGGCAACAACCTAGACTTCATTTTTCAATAGGAAGAGTCATAGAAAGTAGCTCATTTCATCTGAGGCAGCTGAAGGCTGGATAAAACCTGTGTCTGTGGAAGACAGTATAACTAACACATCACTTCTGAATACAGCTCTACAAACTCTGATTTCCCAGAGTTTACACTAGAAGCTATAGAAATGCTAGTGCTGCCATTACCTGGAACAGCACCTTTGGTTTGTAGAACAAGTAAATCTGCACTTCTTCCATTTCTGCAGCCAGCCACATTAGGCTAAGCCAGGGCCTGAGGACAGCAGCATGCTAAGTGTTCCTCAATGCTCTTGCTCCTTCAAAATTCTCTCTCTTTTTTCCCAGGCTTAGGTAAAATACAGGAAAACAGACTTTTCCCCTGCTCTAGAATTGTTGTCCTCCCTTTCTTTGGGAAACAATAGACTTGCTTCCCAGTTCCTGGTAAAGAAGGGACTGCAGTGCATCCCCACTTTGTGATGAAGCTCAAAAGCAGAAACTTTATAAAGGGGAGCAGATCAGTAAAAGTACTCATGAGGAGCCACAGCTCTGCTCTTTTTCTTCTCTGCTACTCAGCTTGAGGTCCACAAAGCACCAGGGTTTCTACAATATCAGAAGGTGGCTGGTAAAATGACTACACCTTGCTTCAAACAAACCCACAGCTTCCAAGGGGGGTTGCTGAGAAGCATCACCACCTTCTGGAGAAAACAGTGGGAACCAGTCACTCAGCCATCAGTTTCTATGGGTTGGCAGGACCTGCTGGCAGGCACCAGTTTTATTATCAACACATCTAATCAAATTGTTTGATTACAAGATTAAGCTAGGTTTTTGCCAACTGATTAGCTCAATTGCCAACGATTTTCTTACTTATTACTGACCCTTCTATCCAACAAAGAGAGGGATACAGAAAGGTTCGTAGAATTTATAAGACTACATCATTCTTCAATTAAGAAAGGTTAAGAAATACTACCCTTATTCAAAATATTCAAGGATGTTACAAATCCTCCTGCTCTCTGCCATATAACTTTCAAAGCTAGACTAAGAAGGGAAAAATATACCCCTAAAACAGACAGGTCAACCTCTCCTAAGATCCCTGCTGCAATAGAAATGGAGCTGAATGTATTTGAGAGACTTTCTGTTTTGTGGTTTTCCAATTTCTTCTCTTTCAAGTAGAATTAATAATAAGTTTAGGATCATTCCATTCTTCAGACTACTGAACAAAAGCAATTTCTGTCCATTGTCTCTAACAAAATATCCCCAATCTCAGAATTACCCCAACAGCTTAAATAAGCTGTTATAGGTCTCCATTGAACAATTTCTTTACAAATCAGATTGACACAGAATAATTTCCTTGGCCAAGAAAACCAAGAACTCAGCCAAGAAAATAAAAGAAAAAAACAAACCACCAAACCTTTACCCTCAATTTTCATGCAAACACACAACTGTAATAATATTTGAGCATATTTTATCATCAAAATCAACTACTTCACTCTTAAACAACTTACAATATTTAGCCATCCATCCAACTAAACTGTTGGTCTGTCCAAATAATTAGTCATATTTTAAACCAAAGATAACAAGTAAGATCATGGTTTCCATAATAAATAAACTGATCATTTTAGTAGAAACCATACTTTGTATCTGTTTTTCCAATATATGTTACTGTATATATTTCGAGGTAGTTAATACTCAGATGACAAGTACTAAAGAATAGAAAAGAAACCGAGACTGGCATAGATCCTACCTCATCCTGAGTTTCTGCTTCTGGGGCAGGAGTCAGGAAAATGAAAAGTCTCAATAAACTTCAGTCTGTCATAAGTAGGGAGTAGGAAAGAGGAAGGTGAACCCACAAAGAAACCAAAACAAGATGATACCTTGGGATTTCAAACTCCCTTCCAATTCATATAAACAGAGGCTATTTCCTTTGAGTTTAAATACCTACCCCACCTTACTGATGTGTTGCACATTATAAGTAGAGGTCCTAAGCATTTACTTGACTGAATAACCACAGTATGTTCCCAGAAGAACCGTTATCACCAGGAGAACTCACATTACCAGTGATGAGATCAAGAGACTGGCTGCTGTAGCACCTGCCAAGGGGTAAGAGGTTTTACTGGCATGAAGCACACATATCTGGAGACAAGGACATGGCACATTTTGGCCCTTCCAAGCCCTGCACCTCAGGGCACAACATCCTGCTTTGACAGACTAGGTATTGACAGCACAAAATAAAGCAGCTGGCCTCCCACTGCAGCGGGATGAAGGGGAGAATGGGTGTGTGTCGTGGCCCCAGGCACCCAGGCACAGATCCTCTTCCCCATTAATTGCCCATCCGGGCAGGTGCTCAGAGACCTGACACGGGCTGCTGGTACATCACCTCAAAGCCGGTTGCAGCAGCACCCCCTTCGCACAAGGACCAGCTGAAACAAAGACTTGGGACATTCAGAACAAAACCCCAGGCTTTGGTGCAGGGTTTTTTTGGCTGGGTTTTGTTGTGGATTTGTTGGGGGGGTTTTTCAGGCAGATATTTATTATGCAGAGAGCACCTGAACTAACTGAAATGTAAGTAACGATGTGGGGAAGGGAGAGGGGGAGGAATGGGGAAAGGAATGGAAAAGCTTTGTTGTCAGTAATTCTTTACCTATAATAATTTCTAAAACTGGCTAAGCACCTAAACATGCGCAAAACTGCATAGACTGAAGTCTTCCTTGGATCACCTTCAAGACATTAATGCAGGTACACTTATAATTAATGAGATTACGTATTTTGTGAGATCTCATTGTTTCCAGCTCAATGTAAGAAGAGTAATTTTGGAGGGTTCAGTTGCCCTTTCCTATCCAAAGAACTTGCACCAATGTAAAATTACTAAGTGGGAGAAGAATTAAAGCATGTCACTGGAAACTGGACAGTTTAAGTTTCTGAAGATACACATCTAACTTTATAGTTCATTCTTTGATATTTTTGTTTTAAAGACTGAAAGAGTACAAACAATTGAATACCAATGCAACCATTACAATGTCTGCAGGGCATTTTTTCCATTACAGGTTCAATAACCTAAATGAGGCATTTTAGTCACTTCTGTAGAATCCAGATTTACAAACACACAGACACACAAGGCTTTGAATGCTGAAACTCCTGGTTTATAAAATCACATATTGAGAACAGTTCTGAGGAGACTCTGAAACTACAGTGCAGTTATGTATCTGATAGGACTGTCAGCAGATAGGAATCATTTTGAAGAAAGACACCCCCTTTGTCCCACTTAGAACAGCCACATTTTCGGCAGTGAGTCAAAGTGAAGTACATTCAGCCATTGAAGCTACAAAGGCATCCTTCAGTTATGGCAGGGACTACTTCAAAGTTACAGCCCTTGTGCTTTGATTTATAAGTAAAGCAATCTGTGGGACGGGGTACTTCATGTTCACGATTCAACAAGGATTCTTTACCTTCTTTTTCAAAACTCAGGTATTAACACAACAGATTACTTTAAAAACTGACCTGACTTTTCAGACGCTTCAAATCTGCAAAGTAAAAGGTAACTGGTACCAAAAGACTCTTTGGTACCAAGACTGGCAAAACTTTAAGCCAAGAAGGTATTAAGTCTCCTTTTCTCGACTCAGACTACAAAGAGGATGTAATATTTCATGGTAAAAGATTGCTATGGAAGGTATTGGCCTGTGCTTTTTTAAATAAAGTCTGTTTGGCAGCTACAGGGAAATGGACCATGAGGTACTTTTCCATCTCTAGAGTCTATTATTCTAATTTCATTTAGGAACAGCACTGCAGTATCCATCTGTAGCAGTGAAGGCTAGAAAGGTAGAGTTAAGCAGAGACATAAAATCACAGGCTGCTGGAACAGCCAATATGATCAGTTGTTCATATCTGGTAGCCAGTAATCTGATAGTCTAGTCTCTTACCTTTAAGACTGAAAATATCCATCATCATAGAATGGGAATTCATTTCTAGAAGAACAAACATAAAACTTTGAAAATAATCTTCTAGGCATATGCTGGAGGTACCTCACCACCCTGTCCTCTGTCTTTGCGCTGATGTGTTGCATCCTGTGAAGAAGGCTAAGACAGACTCTCTGAAATGTTGTGATGTTTTTCTTTTCACCTTGTCACAGCTCTGCTGATTGATGGAGGAGGATCTGAATGGTCTATTCTCTCTGGAGTGAGAGAATAGTGTCAACACTGCTCTAGATTTCAGATCTGGCAAAACATGCCTGAAGGTGACATGGAAGAACAGTAAGTTTTAAATGACATCTCCATTCTCCTGACTCCTGTGAAGGTCTGCCATCAACAAGATAAAGCTTTCTTAAAAATTAAATGTTATTCTTGTGTCTCTGAGAATCTCAGCCCAATGCTGAGTTAAATAAGGCAGACACTTGCTTTAGATGTGGAGTGATAAGCACCAACGACCAGGTTTAATGAAATTCTACGAGTATGCTTTAGACCCAGCACCATCGGTGCTCACAGACTAGCAATGCTCCATACATAATTAGTCTGTCTTGACATTAGCAATCACAAATATTCATTTTCTGCTTTGGAAATCCTAACACAGATGGGTCTTCTGTGGGAAAAAAAAAATCTTTCAGGCCAGCTTTGAAGATAATCGCTACAATAAAGGATTGATTTTCTCTGTTTCCTAGGTCTTGATCTGTTTGCCATAGTTTAGTATTAACTGAAGAGTACCTTTCTTAAAACTGATGAATCAGAGTGAATGAAGCCAATTGTGCAGATTACAACCTTTGAAGTTTTACTTGAAGATCATACTAATTGTCCGGAAAAATATAACAGCAATTGACAAATTCACTTGCATTGCTGCTCATGGTACCAAGCAGTTTTGTTCTAGAGAACATGCAGTACATTGTAGACAATTACTTTGTCTTCCACCATGAATTTCCCCAGTAATTTTAAAATCATTCTTTCTTTCAAGTATTTTTAGTACACTCCTATGGATCATTGATTCTTTCCAGTTAGAAAGCAAATGAATGTAAACGGTGCCACAAGCACTAAAATATTAAATGCTACAACAGAACCCTACAAAATTCCTAGTTTCACAGACAGATCCAGATTGAGATTTAAAGGTCCAGAATATTTTGTTTCCCTGATCTCCTAGCACAGAAAAAAAATCCCAGTGAACGTACAGTGTGGGCTGGTTGTGATCAGCCCTAGAAGAAGTTGGGAGTGGTTTGGGAGCTAGCTTGAGACTTGGGAGAGGTTTACTTTCTGGCTCGACTGTCACATCATGTATGACCCTGGGCAAGTCACATTTCCAAAATGAGAATACTGTCAATTTCAAAAGGATCTTCTGAGGACAAATCCGTTCAAGAATGCACTTTCTACTAGACTAGGTAGCTCAAAGCTCCATCCAAACTGGCCTTGAACACTTCCAGGGATGGGACATTGACAACTTCTCTGGGCAACCTGTACCAGTGCCCCATCAGGGCACTTTGCAGGGAAGAATTTCTTCCTAATATCTAATCTGAACCTACCTGCATGGAGTTTAAAACTGTTACCCCTTGTCCTATCACTACAATGCCTGATAAAGAGTCCCTCCTCATCTATACTGAAGGTCGCCTTTAGGTATTGGGAGGCTGCTATAAGGTTTACATGGAGTCTTCTCTTCTTCACGCTGAACAACCCCAACTCTCTCAGTCTATCATCACAGAAGAGGTGCTTCAGCCCTCTGATCATCTTCATAGCCTTCTCTATATCTACTCAAGCAGATGAATGTCTTTCTTAATCTGAGGGACCCAGAGCTGATGGTTTATGTAAATACATAAAGGAACTATGTAGGCTCTGGATTTGGAAGCTTTGCAGGATAAGGAGTCCTAGATTCTCATACAATTTGTATAAAGAATGGCCACAGCACTGTATGAAAGAGTCTTAACCCTGCCTTCCTGAAGGCAGATGTTCCTCACCGGAAGAAGTTCCCAGCCTCAGAGATAAATGTGTACTTGCATTTCACATGCAGAAACCACCTTCTCACTTCAGGCAGGATAAAAAAATCTGGGGTTACCTACTGCAGTCATAGCTGCTCTGTCGCTCTTGACCTGCTTCATCATCTCAGCATATAGGGTACAAATACCCCCCACATGGCATCTCATTCTGCTGTTTTCTAAGTGATTTACCCTGCTACACAACGCTGCTGCTTCCACATATTATTCAGGGTGGGGTTAACTAGTCATTGATTTCACACCTTGAATCTTGTTTACATCCTTCTACTCAGACCTAAAGCCACACAGACAAGGACTCTCTCACCAAACTACAGAGAAAAAAAAGCAACAGCCCAACACATCCTCACACAAGCTACCTAGGCATGCTTTCTGAAATGCCTGGGTCAGTATGCTGCAGCATCCAAATGAAAGGAATCCCAGGACACCCCTCAGCTGACTCAGAGGAAAGGACTGACTGCTCAGTAAAAATCAGTAGCCACTGAGATGTAAATCCAAATAGGCCAAAGACCAAATCAGAAACATACTGTGTTTCAAAAGGGCCAGTTTCACAGGGTTGGAAACTATTATGAGCCAAATCAGCTTGGAGAGAGAACTTTTGAAAGAAAAAAAGAAGTAATAGTTGGGAGGTATTAAAAAAGAGAGCACTAAATACATAAAAGCTCTACAATCACACACAAAAAAGAGGAAATTTTTGCTCCTGTGACACACACTGTGGTTGGACTACTCTACACCTTAAAACCCTACAGAATTTGAAGAGAGGCTGCAAGTGCTGCAGGGCTGCAAATCTCTTTGGCCCCTCCAAGGTGCTAAATCCCACAGACCATAAGCCAAATCATGGCTCCACTACTGATCATCATGGTTCTTCTGGCACACCCTGTCCATGGATCACAAGTAAAGAAAGTTTTCAGCAGCCACAACATAGCTCTTCAGTTAAAGGAAAATTTTAATAAAGTGTTAAGTCTCAAGTGAATAAATAACCCCAAAAGGCAATCCTTCTCACTCTAGTTTATCTTTCCTTTTCTCAAAGCCATGGTCAATCTGTGTTGAGAAACACAGCTATAGTGACTTTTCTTCTTCAACCTCCCACAATTCTACATTTAACAAATTCCACTGTAAGACAAAAGGCCATCAGCTGCTTTCCTTCTGCCAGGAGGTTCTTGGATGATTCAGTGAGGAGATGCACAGCCTCTAGTCAGCCTGAAGTCTAGGAGCGATATGACCAAGACCAGTTTCATGATCACTGCAAGCTGATCCAACAGCTCACCTCTGAAGAAAGGAATTCATTCTCTTGGGGTAATCTTTTTCAGCAAAATAAACAGTTTTCTACTGGCTTAGTATGTTGAACTGGCATAAGAAAGGGCTCTAGTAAGAATCAGAGTCAGCGTAAGAGTGGGCAACTCTGCTGAGCAGCGGGTAAGAAAAGCCAGGACCAGGGAATAGGGAAAAGGCACAAACTCCCTCTCCTTTCAGCAGCACTGCACTGTCACATTAGTTTCCATGCTTGTGAAACCACAGGCTGAGGACTTGCTGCAGAGCAGTAACTCATCTGCAGAACCTTTCATGAAAAGTAATCCAGTATTCCCAAGCAGGATTCATATCTCACCCATTCAGCTCCCCAAAGCATCATACATATACAGTAACAATCTAGTGAAAGGAGAAATAAAATTAGCTGCACAAATATTTAGATAACCCACAAAAAAAAAGGAGAAGCAAGCAGAAGCCCATAGAAATCATAAGCCAGAAACTTGATAAGATGGACAAAAGGACAAAAGAAAATAAATTCTTTGACTGCCAAAAGGCAGCAAGGCAAATATTGATCTTTGGGTGTTTGCTCTCCTGTGTTTTTGTTGAATTATTGTTTTTTCTTGTATATCAAAACCAAATTGGTTCAGTTTTGGATGGATAACGTAGATGAAAATGAAGATGAAAAACTATTTCATAAATATTCTTAACCAGTATAACAGAAGCAGGAGCTGATATGCATATATGAAATGAAGGTGAATTAACTGTCCTCACTGTAAACAAAGAAGTTCAGTGAAAAGAGACATTACCAACTAGAGTAACTCATAAATGAGCAAGTCTGATTAACAAGCATTCTGGACCTAGTCCTCTCCACTAGAGGACTAGAAAGAGACTAACATAACTGCCTTAGATATGGCTTTGTCATGAAAGATTAGGTGCTGCCTTGAGACTACATTCATCCCAACCTCAAGGCATCCTGAGAAGGAAAGAAGGGTTTGAACACTGTGCATTTCCCCTTCTTCAAAGTAGCTAGAGGCAAGTTGAGGCAGCCTCTCAAACATCTGATCATACTTGCTGAACAGTGATGAGGCAAAACAGCAGCTAATGGGGACAAGGAGCATACGCTAAAAAAACAAAGCCCTTGGCCTATGGGAGATAAGTGGAAGGGGTAGGTCTCCAGCAGAAGAGGGGTTGCCCATCTTTCCATGTCAGCAGGCACAGCATGAAGACAGGAGATGCTCCTGTGCCTACACCATCCCCTATAACACTTTAGCAGTGGCCATCTCCTTCACAGTCTTCAGATTTGCCAGAAATTGTTAAGTGGAAAAGTTGCTGTTGTTCATAATGATTTATAGACTATGCCATAAAGATAACTGTGCAGCAGGTGCTCCAGCCAGGTCAGCAAGGCACTTAAGAGTATCTGCAGTGAGGAGCTCCTGTGATACTCTGGCAAGTGATGGCATCCAAGCCAACATGCTCACAAGTGGTTTTCAGATGCCTTTGTGAGCTGCAGCCTCACCCCTGGAGGGGCTGCACGAGTGAAGAGGGCACTCTGGCAATGCCACAGGAAGAGGCTGTCAGCATCCCATGGCACTGCCTGTGTTTGCAGCACTGCCTTTCCTCTGCCTCAGTGTGGCCATGAAGAGAGGAACACATCGAGCAAGGGCTTAGGAAGCTCACAAGTGTCCAGAAGACTCTCCTGGAGAGAGGGAGGAGGAGCAGTAACATGGGCCACTTGCCAGAGATCAATCTGTCCAATTTAAAGAAATTAATTTAATTGTTTGTGGCAGTAGGAGAGCTTGCAGTTGCTGGCTCCAGGAAGCCTGGACAGTAAGACAACACGGCGCCAATGCTGCTAGAGTTAAGCAAGTGAGGTGAACACACAGCAGCCAGGACTCAGGAAGCTTGGTGGCTTCACATCCCTGCAATGACAGGCTTGCACACCCACCATTGCCATTCTGAACCATTACATCCCAGGGTGGCAACTCTCTCTAAAATCCACATTTGCTGTTAACATTTAGAGTAGCTGGTGTGACAGTGCTTAAGAAACCTACCACTCTGCAGTTGAAACCTTGCTCTGAAAAAGCCAGGATTTGTCCTGCAAAGAGGAGCCCCAGCAGGCTACTGGGATGGTGGGACCCTGTGTCCCAGTCGAGGGAGGGCAAAGTCAGGGGGAACGTTAACAACTGTGTAATTACAAAATTATGTTCGCTTCTTTTCTTTTTTTTTTTTTTTTTTGCCTCAAGATAAGAACAGTTGGAGAAGTATAGGCTGTGGGGCCTCAGCAAATCTATTGCCAGGATTTGCTGTTTCAGGCTTTCATCCATCCTGTTTTAATCCAAATTAGTAGGAGCTTCAGAAAGGGATTCTGGCAAAGTCACAGCTGGAAAGATTTTCATCATTAATTCTGCCAGGCATATAAAAATACAATTTTTAAAAAAAAGCAGGAAGGGGGGTGGAATATAACAGCTCTTGGCGCAAACTTGTTTTGGTTTGCTTTTCAAGTAAAAACAAAAAAACAAAATAAAATGTATATTTAATTAAGAAATAATCCGTATCTTTTGTCCTTCTTGACATCTTTACATAAGGCTAAAAATGCTCCACTATTACAGAATTAATTTCTTTCCTTCATAAAGAGGCAAGGCGGCTGGGGGTGAGATGGGAGGGCCCACTTCCCTGGCCCCAGTGGCACAGGGCCCATGCACTTTTTTGGCAGGTCATTCCCTGTAGCAAAAAGCAGTAAGTTTAATGAGTTCAGCCTGCAGCCTGTCAGGTCGCTCCAGGGAACACCAGAGCAAGGAGGCAGAACAAGGGCAGGTGGTGCTTGGGCGCTTGTGTATATTCAGGCAGGATGCACCAGGATACTCACGCTGCCCATACGAACTCCTTGGAAATTACAGGACCAAGCAGAGGCACTGCGCCGCTGGAGAAGCTGCTTTCCAGCAACCACTATGGAAGAACCGCCCAGAGGTGAACATGCGCTGCTGAGACAGCTCCTGTTGCAAGATGTGGAGACTAAATAACAACATTTTGCAAATGCCAACTTTGACAAATATTTACTGATTAAGCAAACCAGCCCCTCTTCTCATGTAATTTCATTACCATTTTCCAGAGAGTTGTATTAAGGAATGAGGCTTGAGTAAGGCATCCAAGTACTCTTCGTCACATAGGCATTTTGAAGAGACAGTAGGAACTTCCCAATACCCTCCTGAATTGCTACGGGTCTGTTTAATGAGACACGAGGTTCTCTCCAGTACAGAAGCCTATGTCCTATGGCACTGCTCATGATTCTGGTTATGCTAGTCTCTGCCACAACTGTTACTGAAATAAACCCAGTGCACCTGCCTAGCACCCCTAATCTCAGGATCTCACAGCTTTAAGTAAACAGCCTCAAAACTCACCTGTACAGCAGAACAATTTATAAAGGCATGAATGGCGACCACAGACAGTGGTATCACCTCTGGTGACAGAGGTATCATTTCACCTACCACGTACATTCACACAAAGGACAGCGCCACAGCTCACTGAAGACTGCCTGTGTGTAAGGAGCTACCCTTCCAACTTAATACATCCCGCTACTCAGAGGATTTTCTCCACATAGCTGTGTTTCATCTCTAGCCAAAAAAACCACAGTATTTTAGGGACCTTAGCTGTTAAGAACTTTCATCAACTACATTTATCCTGTACTGAAATTACCCACTTGCATTTCAACTAGTGCTACCTCAATAGAAAAATAGAACAAGGATGAGTCTTGCCTCCAAAATACAACCATCAGTGTAATTCTCAGTGTTCAATGGAAATCTTTCATTCTGGTCTCAGGATACAGACACTCTGGTCTGTCCAGTCATGGCATGGAAGATCCATTCTTAGTCATGAGTCACAAACATCCCATCTTTTGGGACAGACTCCAAAGAAGGAAGTATTGTGATTAACCACCACTATTTTACTGATGGTATCTCCTTATGGAGATGAGATTGTTAGGAGTTACTTATTTGATTAGAATTAACTACTTATCCCATCGCATACAGTAACATGACCTGTTATTTTGCACTTTATTAGTGAAAAATTTATTAGAATGAATGCATGAAGAAAAAGTTTTGGATTAAAATTTGATACTTCAAGTGGCATTTTAATTGGAAAAAAAACCTAAATAAAATTTTGTTTTGGAGAGAATTACAGCAATGATAATACTATGCTGTTTTTACAGGTTTCGAATCTTTTTATTTTCACCATTTTAATGTAAAGCAAAGAAAATCTGGATTAAAATCTCAGACGATCAATGACAATTATCATATCTTCATACAAAATAATCTTTTTCCAGCACCCAAAACCTGAATTTTTAAAAAATTAACTTTTGGGGAATTTTAAATGAAGCAAAATATCCTGTTCCTACCCAGTGATAATCAAATTACTCCTTGTCAAACCTGATACGCATGATCAGAGCCTCCTGTGCCTGGTCTGCTGTGGGTTGCCAGCAGCCTCTCCTGGGCACCTCAGTGATGGTAGTTAGCTAATACTGTAAGTGGCAGCAAAAACACCAAGATCTCCCTCCTGTTGATGGATTTTACCTTTTAGCTACCCACTTCACTTTATGCAACCTACAAGAGTTATAAAAGATCTTACTTTGCACACTTCTCTCGAGGTCCAATACCCTTAGTGTAGCCGGACAAAATGTCCATTCTCCAGGACCTAGGGTCTGATGAGGTGTTTTAGCTAACAGAGAGCTGATGTCTTGTTTGAGTGGTGTCCTGCACACCCACAGGGGAAGCACCAAATACAAAAATACAATGTACAAAGTAACAGCATCCATGAGAGAAACTATAAAGAGAACAGTAGTGAGGATATATACATAAACAAAGACTTTTACAGTCCAATAAGTCAATAAGAGAACATCAGAGAAATATATTAAAAAGGGTAGCATGGAGGCAGGTAACACATACTTTGCTGATATATAAGAGAGTAAGGTTAAAGAAAGACATTTTTTTCCAAATAGCAAACAGAAAAGCAAGGCAGAGAGGGATACTGGTCTCTTCATTCTCCTGGGTACACACAACTCTTTTAGGAGCAGGGAAGTTTCTAGGCTGAAAAGACAGCATCATTAAATTCTGGAGCTCAGTTTAAACTGCAAACCAATCTAAACAGCAAAGAAAGAACACATTAAACTTTTCTTCTCTGCTTCTACGAAGGGCTAGAGAGTCAGAAAAGAGGAACATGATGGTGATGGGAGCTAAACCAGCAGCTAGACCTCCTGCCAGCTAACCCCAGAATTGCTTATCTGACAGGGAAACTGTAACCACTGTGTATCACCCATTTCAGTCTTCCCAGCTCTAACTGGACATTTTTATGTCTCTGGAAAATTTGTGGCCAGAGGGAAGTGCCAGTGTCACCATTTCTGTGATACCCTTCTCTGGCTGGTGGCCTTGAAGCTGTGGAGTTGTCCTGGGGACAGTGGAAATAACCATTAAGAAGAAATCTTAAAAAGGAGTGATAGAAGGAAAACAAATATTCAGAATTATTAAGGTGCTTCCTCCCTATAACATTTCTACATTCAACCAGTATCAAAACTGTCTGAAAGTCCATACTTTAGCTTCTTAACATCATTTTGGATGTGATTTTGGACAGGTGAGCCTTGACTCACAAAAATTTGACTGCCTTCTGCCAACTGTGGTGTGCATGGATACCTATGCCCTTCTTGCAAGTCCCAACTCTGAGCTACAATGCTACTCAAATGGAAAAAGAATAGACACTGAACAGTTCAGGACTTCCACCATAGGCTTCCAGCCCCACAGAACAGGCAGAGAGGAACAAAGGGTACAAAAAAACCAACCTTCAGGAGTTGCTGTTGAAGAGCCCATATCCAGTGAGGGGACATTGCTTCTTCACTGGAGGAGACACAGAGTTAGCTATCACTCCACCAACAGAAGCCAGTTTCTTATGCTGGTTTACAGGGAGAACCGCACTCTTCTTGAGAAGTTCACCAAGCTGACACATCTGCTTGACTCTTCTCCTCAGAGTGATAAGGAAAAACTACTGAGTCTGAGTTTCTCTGAGTTTGTCTTGTAGCTTGAGTAGAAGTGGAAAGTTCAGCCAAGACCTTTACGTTCCTTCTAAAAAAGTTCTTTGTTTGCTTTTACTTGTGTCTCTTTGTTTTAAAGAGAAGATCAAGAAGCAGCAGAGCCAGCACTGGTTGTCACACCAAGAACAAAAGACATTGGTTAGAGCTTTTGTCTCCAGGTTTTGTTTCTGTGTGGCTTCTCTGATGTTTAATGAGTTGAACTTGCATTACAGCCTTTTCCTTGGAAGATATCAACTATGTCTTTTTCTCCAACACCTCTGCCTATTTCAACAAAACATGTAACTTCCCATTATCTGTAAGATATCATCAAACCTTGACCTTCTGTTAAATTTGGTCAAATTGGCCTCTAACTAAAAAAAGTATTAGATAGCAGGTAGGGCACACAATGAATGCAGAGAAAATCTATTTCTGCCACTTTTCCACTTCCTCTTCCCGTAGATGTGTGGAAGGCTTGCAGCCAGGAACACCATCACCAGGTAAAGGGATCCTGTGAAAAGAGGGGTCTCTCTCCCTTTGTTGCCTCAACAAATCACTCCCTACAGCAAGAGACAGCCTCTGCCCATATGACCTCGCAGCTGTCTTCAGCTCCTCCCTCCATCCAATTTGCCGCAGCACAACAAAGCACTCCAAAAATAACATTTATCTTTAAAAACTGGAAAATGGCACAAACCACCCCAAAGGAGAGAATGACAACGGCATGAGTTCAGTGCGGGCTCATGAACTGACGCTCCCCGCCAGGGACAGGAAACTGGAACCTCTCAGAAAGAGACTGAATGGAACCAGATTGAACAAAAGCGCCAGAAACCGCGGCCATCAATGGCCAAGTCCTGCCAAAAGGATAACTCACCCATCTGTCAGTCCTTCCCAAGAGCAAGCACAAGGACTGTGTCATGGCTCTACAGCTATAAACGCCTGTGCTTTGCAAGTCTACAACAGGTCGGAGCACACACATTAAACAAGGAGAAATTTAAACATGAGGAGTATTTCCAAATTATAGCTTTAAAGTTGGGGATCAGCAGAGCTTCAACATCTGATTTCAATTCTAAATGATTTCTGATTAGTGGATGTTGATGCAGTACCCCAAATACACTCAGAGTTTCTGTTTAAAATGGTAGTCTTCAGTAATGATAGAGCTGTTATGTATGAACTGCTAAACAGAGGCCACACCACCACTGCTGAAGGGACTAAAAGTTGGACCAGGAAGAGGAGAAATAAACTCAATCATTTTTGTTGAATAGACAGAGCCAGACTTGCCACTACCTTACCTCTTGTATAACCATGTAGATCAAGTCTATGTAAGGTAACTTTTAAGAAAATGAGATTATAAATGCATAATAAATCCTTCTAGAAAAGTTCTTTGCCTATGAAAAACTGAAAGTAATTTAATTTGTAAAGTAATAAAAGCTGAATGTCAAATTTTAATGCTGAAATGAAGACAGGTTTTCAGAAGCAGTAATTTTTGATGTAATATTTGAAAGTGATCAATTCAAATTCTGCTTTTCAAAAATTTTCTGAGCTTTGATCTTGCTCCAGCTTTAGCCCAGAACAACTATTATATGGCTGACATAAAAAGTCTCAAAACAAAGTGATTTATAATGGAAACACAGAAAATAAATCACTATTTGAGAACTTTTTAACACACCACAGATTAGATCCAGAAGGTCAGACAAAGCTGTCATTGAGTTTGTAAGCTTTCCTGCTGCAGCTGAGGACCACAATACACAGAAGAGCAAATTCAGTTAATGAACTCGATCAGATACACACAATGACTCGTGTCTTTCTTGCAGAGGCACTTAAAAATTATGATCTACAAAGATTCTTACATGACCACAGTCAGTGACCTGCGGCAAGTTGAGAAGCAGGGTTCCTCTGGCTGGAGCAAGTAGATACATTTAGCAATGCCCTGCTGAAGAATATGTGACCATATTTGACCATCAAAATGAGAAGAACCATTAACATCCTGAATTAATGGGCTTAGTGGTTTTCAAATGAGGTATTTCCATGATGGACGTGGTGTGGATTCAGCAAAGTCTGCCCTTTAACAAATACTGCTTCAGTTTCAAAGATTTGATTAGGCTTAATACCATTAGGGAACCATTACTGATTTTATGCTGTTGTTGTTACTGGTTTAACTATCAATTTCTGAACCAAAAATTGCAGACAGTTGGCTTGACCAAGAGTCAAGGTTTAGGAATGCAAAAGCAAATCCAAGGTACAGATGAACTTCAGATGTGGACAGGCTTCACAGGGTTTAATAGGCTCTCCAGAGTTTGTCAGGTCACAGAGGCTTTCCTTTTTTTTTTTGTGGGGTGTGCACGCGCCCAGTTGTCTCTTTGCGTTTTTTGTTTGTTTTAAACACTTCTGACCTCAGCCAGGGCAAGTGGAATTGATACAAGCAATTAGTGCATGCAACAATTAAAAAAAAACTCACAACAATCTTGCTTTATTGCATACCATTTACAAAAAAAACCAAAACAAGTGAAAATTATCTTCTTAATAAGCAATCCTTGATCACCACCACGTGTTTCTGAAACAGCCAGATGTTCACAGTTTAAGAAGCCAAATAATACTACTAGTTTTTTTGTAAACGTTAATGGTGAAAGAACAGTAATAATGGTTTTAGTCAATCATCATTAGTACTTGAAAGTACAAATATAAATTAAATGAGACTCAAAAAACTTGTACAATAAAATCTGCTATAAACAAAACTAATTAAAAAGAACTGCTCTCAACCTGTGTTGTGGGTTTCATCTTGTTTTAAAATTAAAAGCAGTATTTATTTTTCTGAAGCATCCAAATGAAATGTTCATAACCAGATGTCCGTACAAAGAAACACAATCTTCATTCTTTTCTCATTGTTTAATCTGTTTATATTATATTTTACTTCTGATTGTCTTTTTCTTCCTTGGCAATCCTCTTTGTCACACCACTGAAGTACTTCTCACGGAAAGAATTGTGTCCCCTGTACGGCATATACTGACCATCCAACAAGTAAGAATTCTCATCTTGATCCTGCACGGTATCAAAACGCAAGCGTTAGACTTTAGGGTAGTATGTTCAGCAGGTATTGCTACTGGTTTGCTTCCAGACTTTTTCAAACAATTACAAGTAAGGAAAAAGTAAAAAGATTTTTTTTTTTACAATTAAATGGTACACATTTAAGTTGCTAGACTGACTGAAGAGTTTAAAAAATAGAATGCTAAGGTTTCCATTAGGATTAACATGAACATATACATTCTACTTCAAAGTCTTAACATTTAAGGAATTAATTTCATTTCAGAAATGAAATTCCATATG
This sequence comes from Xenops minutus, assembly GCA_035221455.1. Lineage (NCBI taxonomy): Eukaryota > Metazoa > Chordata > Aves > Passeriformes > Furnariidae > Xenops > Xenops minutus. The sequence goes on from JAWWEE010000004.1 coordinate 10,065,268, forward strand.
CAATGGGTTCTCATTTGACATTGATCAAATTACAAGCTGTAAGCAGACAAGGGTGTTTTGTTCGTGTTTTTGTTTTTTGTTAATGTACTCATTCAAACTCTGTACAGCAAAATGATGCAAGTTGTCAGTTTTAACAGCTCTGCATCACTGAGAATACCTCAGCTGGCACCATCAGAATCCAACCCTTACATGAATGAGTGAGCACAGGTAACTATGCTGCACAGACTTTTATAAAGGAAAATATATATTTTCCAGAAAAAAATGCCATCTGGAGAATTCCATCACTCAGAGACCTGAGGAAAGCAGGTACAAACAGAAGAGGAACACAATCAGCTAAAATGAGTTCCTAGAGTTATTGAAGCACTATCACAGATTTTTTTTTTGTGCAGCATTCATATACTTGTGAAAGTTAAAGCTGACACAATAAATCCCTACACATAATACCTATATGACACCAGCCAAGAACATAGTTTAGAAAATTGGCCCTAAATATATATACAAAGGTTTAGTTCATTGTGTACTGTGGCTTTATACAATTAAGATAGTTGTCAACTAACATTAGCAATGCTGTAAGCTAAACAGTACATCAAACTTTAATCTGAGTGCTCAAGAAAAATAATGGGACTTCTAAAAACAGTTTTACACTTATGGCTGATGTCAGTTTACTATGTTCAATAGCAAGATGGAACAGTGACAAGCAAACTCACACAGAACAACTAAACTGCACAAAGACAAAATAAAAACAAACTCTCAAGAGAACTAAACCTCTATTCCATTAAGTTGTTTCTTCTCAATATGTATTCACTGTTAATTTTTTTAAGCAATGTGGTAACATACAGATTGGTTCATTGCTTAAGCTTACAGTTCACAGTTATTTGTTCACATTTGTAAATAAAGTTACTGTGGAATGGAATGCTTTAGCAAAAGTAGTTAGGAACATGGAAGTAGATTTTAGTCAATATTTTCATACTATGAAGTTATTACAATGCAAGGATGCACTGAATCCTAGTGGATAATCTCTTCCTTCAGCTATTTTGTTTTTGTCTCGGGTTTTCATCTAGCAAGATCAACACCTCACCTAGCACTGAATATCCTAATGTGCATTCTAAAAGGAGTGAAACAAAAGGTTTTACAACAAAGCAAGATCTTGTGTGCATGTACAAGGGCCCTCTTCTGGACACAAAGGGATATTCCTAAAAAGTAGTTCTCACCTCCTATCCCAGCAGATACCAGTAATGTGACACCACCTTAAATTAACTTGCTGAATGTTTAGTGTCATGTAGATACCTAACTTGTAAAGCATGTACAGAAGTAACAGCTCTACTTAAATACTGCACCATTGGAAAACAGCAGAAGAAAATGACTTCGGGAAATCCACTGCAGGCACAGTACTATCTACTGTCTTTTGGTCATCTGTGAGAGACTGCCATTTCCCAGACTACTCTCACGCTGACAATCAACATGCTTTTAACATGCTTATGAAAAAAAACAAAATTACAAGATTACTATAGGCAGACAGGAAACAAGAAGGACTTAAGACACGCTCCTTTCACAGGCGGCCTGTACCCACTTCTCCATGCCACTCTGAGGAAAAGAGCACTTATTTTTCTCCTGAATTTGCAGGTCAGAAATCTGTCTTTGACCTGAATATGTATTTTTATATCTTTGGGATGCGTTTTAACAAGAATTCTATATAATTCACTTATTTGAAGAAATGGATGGGATATTTGACCCTGAAAGATAATGATATATGCGTCAATGATATTTTAAGATAAAAATTAATCTCCACAACCCCTAAGAGGTCACACATGTGTACACCATTCATCTTGATTCCATAAGAAACAAAATGCTGATTCAGGTTAAAGGGAGGAAAGAAACCTCCCTCTCCTCTATCCCCAAGCTGGTTAGGGCAAAGAGAGGGTATGCCGTGTAAGAGCACAAACTTCAAGTAAAACACAGGTGAGCATCTGCATTCATGAAATGGAAGCAGGCCTGGCATACCACTCCACAGCAGAAATCTATATTGAAAATCCAGTCCAGGCTGCATTAAAAGCTCTGCAAAATGCTGCTCACTAAACGAGAGGAGATCTGCAGCCAAACATGCGTTTCTTGGGAGAGATTACAATGGAAGCTCCTGGCCCACATCACAGTAATTCCAGTTTAAGAGGTTTCATTCCCTACCTCTCTCCTCTGTACAGGCACAACTTCCTAATAAAGATAGTAATTGCTTAAAAAAAAAAAAAAAAAAAACAACAAAAAACCATAAATAAAAAACCCAACCAACAACAGCAACAAAAAAATCAACATTTTGGGAATTGCTCCTTAAAAGAGGGAAAAGAATATGAAAATACCTGAACTACCTGGCAGTACCTCTCTCTGTTAACATTTGCTAGTCAAAACAGTTCTTTGGGCAACATGAGAATTGAGCAAAGTAAAAGAAATTCTTGGGATTTCAGAAACTAATGATTTCCAAACAAATTCTAAATTATGATAATTTGTATCAGGGAGCTGAATGGGTACAATCTGAATACCAGGGATACTGCTGCATTTAACCCTACAGAGAAAATAACTTGGCAAAAAATTCTTCATGAAGGAATTTGTTGTGACAATTTGCACTAGGAGTACCTCTTGTGACACACAGCTGTATCTAGGGATGAGTAACTTTTTTCATTCCTTTCCTTTGAAGCCATCATATGTGGTTTTCAAGGCATAAAGTTTGTAATTGGTTATTTAACACAAAACAGTGAAATTTTCCAAGAAATAATTTCCAACACTGATCAGGAATGATCAGCCTACTTGGCACTAAGTCAGCTCTTTCCCCCATGTGCCAACACTACCAAGAAGACAAAGACTTCTTTTATTTCTAAAACTCGGAATAGAAGAGGTTTGTTAATCCCTGGTCATTCTTTATCATCATCCTTGGTTCTCATTTTTAATAATTTAAGTTCTCAAAACAGCAGACTAATTGTAAGCAGCAGTTATCACACAAGTGTTGCTCTGAAACGTTTTATGAGTTCTGTGACAACTGAAAACCAACAAAGCTCTTGTCAAAAAGTGCAAGCTACCAAATCCTGGTAGCTAATTAGAGTTTTGAACACTTATTTGTTCTAAAGACAACACTAACATAAGTGTTACAGATCTCCAATAAATAATGACAGAGGTGGAATAGAAGACACTCAATGATAAAAAGAAAGTTTTGGTTTTCTTTAAATCTTGGAAAATATTAAGATTTTTATGATTTTTATGAATCTAGCATGCCTCAGTTCAGCTCCAGGGTAAACACAAAAATTTAGTTTGTTTAAAAAAAAAATAAATCTTCCTACCCTTATCACCTCTTCCTACTACTCTGTATCTGATGTTGGACAGTAGTTATAGAACTACTTGTACTAATGTTATACAGCTAAAAACAAAAGAGAGCAGTTACTGAAACGGGCTGAAACGGGGACAACAGGGTCATATCCAGGAACAAACACTGCTAAATTCAGTAGGAAAAATTCTACACCAGTAACAACTCTGGAGTGACCATGTGACATGGAAATCCTGGACTCATTCAGCAGGGTGGGCTTGTGTGCCTGATGGTTCAGAGGCCTTTCATGGGCAATCATATGCTCAGTTTGTCCTTCCATCAAGTTTCCTGTTTCATCTGACTACATGACTTCTAGGCATTTCTCTTGGCATTAAAAAAAGTGGGATGCATTACAAGGAGGGAGGAACATAGGGCTCTAGGCTGAGACTGCAGTTCTCCTCTGTCCCATCCACCCTGTTTTTCTAGGGGAGACACAACAGTGTGCAGATGTGCTGTGGGGGAGCTGGGTGGGGCATGTGCATTTTGGGATGAGTGCTGTGCTGGGAGGAACGATGGCAAAAGTTCTCTGAAATGGTGATTTAAAAGAAAAAAAAAAAAGCCTTAAATGTTAAAGAGCAAACAACTCCTCTGCTCATATTGTGCACATGTTGTAAAACCCTATTCATATCAAAACTGATTTCAGACCCTAAACCAGGCAGGCACTAGGCTAGGGACTCAATATGGATTTTGTTCTTTAGATAAGTTTTGCATCATCAGAAACCATACATGGCTTCTGGTATCTTTAAATTATCTAACAGACATCTGGAGTCCTGAATGTAAGCACTTGCATAGTTTTATCTAAGCACCAAGTCTGCCAAATAGTCTCAGGTGCTCAGAGCTAAGCATTTCCAGACATGAACCTGTCAAACCATGTACTGAAGAACAGGTGATACACAAAACAAGAATAACAAATGACCAAAGTTTACCCGCAGAAGGGTGGATATATTTTTTACATTAGAACATGTTATCCTAGAGCACTGGTAGTAATAAAACTCCTGCAGAAAACCTCCCTGAACACCTTGAGACACACATGTCAAAAGTTATCACCATCTACCCTTGTGCTTTGCTGCTGCTGAAGTTGGCAGCTCTGACACTGAACTCCATCTACAATGCTTTTAAGAACTCAGGTGTGGCTTGAGAACTGCACTGATCATGAGCATTATGAATGCACTACTGAAACCCCGCTGTGTTATTAGTGCAAGCACCACATAGACACAGCAGTTTGATTGTATCTCCTGTCATCTGAAATAGGTCTTCCAACTGACAAGGAATGTACTTAAAAACACTTGCTCACTATGTGCATTTTCATTAGGAATTTGCCTCACAGTTGTTTGGCATCTCTTTTAACAGTATTAAGTGAGAGAAGGAGCAAGAAAGGAAAGAAGACCTGAATGCAGTATTCCCTCACTCCAGTGACTGAGAAGCACTTAGTGTGTCCCAAAACAAAAAAGAGCTAGTGTGCTACACTGTACTTGTCACAACTTCAATATTATTTCAAAAGCTAAAAGCTCTAAAAGTGAAGTAACAGAACTGAATATGGTTTATGTGTACTGCCAGACCCAGAAAGTCATTTAATATTTACTTGGGCATCAAATTACACTTTGAAATCAATGGAAACTTAGGCATCTGGGCACCTCTGTGGCTGGGATTCACAAGTAACCATAAGTTCAAAGATCTATTTCACACTATTAAAGGGCTTGCTTGGCATCAAGAGTTTACAAAAAACGGAGAAGGGAAAAAACAAAACCAGAAACTTATATCACTACCCAATTTTACAAAAGCTCTAAATCTGATCATAAAAACTCAAGTGTGATAGGAGTAACGATCAACTACTGAACAGCACAAACTTGTAGTGAATGCAATAGCTACTACTTTACACAATATAATCAAGAATTCAAGCTTACCTTGAATTCTTTCACCTTTTCCATGGTAATGAGGCGCCTTGATGTGTGGCTGGAAAGCATCTGCTCACAGTTGCTAATAAGTTTCAGGCATGGGTGGCGGGGAATGATCTCTTCTGTATATCTGGAAGAAATAAACATTCATAGTGCTCTAAGCTCATAAAGTGGAAGACTTGCATCTGAAACAAAATTCTTACAGACTCTTCACAAAAAGGCTTAAACTAAAAAGTTGTTAGGCACTTTAATATGTTTGAAAAAAATTCAGATATCAGTGTTCCAGAGTTCTGACATCCTATATTTCAATCATCTTGCGACACAGTATGTAGATGAAGTTAAAAACTCACAGTAAAGAGACACACTCCTCCATGTATTTAAATTATGTTTATGCATGCACACAGGCCTGCCTGTATAATTTCAAGTAGAAAATAGCCAACCAGGAATAACTTATCCAACTGGAGGTGTGATTTTAAAAACATATTTCACAGTCAACATATATGAAGCAGGAATAAGACGCTTAACTCTAGCTCCCTAAAAGGAGATCATTACACTTCAATTTCAAATCTTATTAAGCCAGTGACAAATCTTATTAGACAGTGACATTCCTGGACTTCAAAATTTGGTGCTACACATTTATCTCATTATAATTACTTCTTCTAATGGGAAGAAAACATCCATTATCATTTAACATCAGACAGTACCAACACTGGCTTACAATTAGATCCTATCTATAGAAGCAAGCAGTTACAGTGTTTTAAATGCCCCATTCCATAAGCATACTATTTTCTACAGAAAGTGCTTTCTCTAGATTACTTTCAATCCTTCTATTTCTCCAAATGCTGAAAGAGGAATTTAAAGATTTAAGACCTTCCAATGGGACTACAGCAGCAAGAAGTATTGACGTAGTTAATATAACAAATATAAGATCAGATATCCTTCCTGTATACTGAAACACAGATCAGTCTATATAGTCTTAGTTTTTGTAATAAGCTTTCATGTAATAGTTACTACAACATAACACAGAAAAAGGGTTCTGACATTGTCAGCAACTATGACTTTGTACAAAATACCTTCTCTCATGATTTGCTGGTGCTTGGGGGTCAACAAAAGTCAGACACTGAAATGCAGAACTAAACAAACATCTATCACTTCAACTTATGAGGTATGAAAGAGGAGCTTCACATTTTAGCTGCAAAGAGGTGGATTCTCTGAATGCACGTTACAAAGTAAAGCTATTGTTCTGTGAGAAAGCGAAGTCAAACGTAAAACAACTCAAAATAGGATCCATCTAGGTGCTGATGGAAAACTTGGCTTTTCTTGAGATAATAGCGAGCTGTTAAACAAGTAACTCAATACCAAATGTACATCTGTAAACAAGGAAAAAACCTAAACAGTACTGCCTCTTTGCTTTGCTCCAAAACTTCCACACTGCAAAACATTTCAGTCACTTCTCATATGGAATCAAGCCACCACTTTGGCTAGATAAGTCAGAACATGCTTTTGACACAGGAGAATAAAATTAATTCTCAACTGTTCTTTCTGTTACAAAAGATTTTTGATGCATCTAGTACCACCAAACTCTTTCTTTCTCTTACAAAGGTAGGTACTCTGTCACATCATCTTAAAATTATATATAATATGGTTTTTACATACAATTTGTGTGTATATATATAACATCATATAAAAGACTGATTGCAAAGGAATTAAAAGAATTCAGACTCAACAATGTCAGATTGAAAGAGTAAACTTTGGAGTGAGATGCTATCTTGCAGAGGGAGAGATCATTATCACTTTGTTAAAAAGCCTTGTCTGTTAGCATTAATGCATGTGTTTCTACATTCTTTCAGGTAAAACTCAAAGCCTTATCAAGTAAGGAATACAGAAGCAGTGGTTTTAACAGATATCCAATCCAGTTTTAGATTTAATTTAAGGTAATACACAACGATCTCAACAAATGAAACCAAAGGCAGGTATTACCACAGGACACTTGATAATGCAACACATTAGTGTGTCTCCTACATAGCTTTAATGTCTGTTCCCTTGTTCAGCATTATTGCTCAAAATAAAGTGGCTATACCAATATTCCATGCTAATATACTGACTACAGTATTTCAGTTCATAGTAGGATGTACAAATTCACTTTTTATGAGGCAACCCAACTAGACCTCCCCAAAACAGCAAAGTAGATCCTGAATATGGAGTTCACAAGTTATCTAAAGTGAAACACACTACACTGCTGTACTGAGGAATCATGCTTTTATCAAAGTTCAGTGAGCAGACAGAAAAACTGTTATCTTGATGAACAGAATAAATTCAGTAATTCCAAACAGATTGTATTGACATGGAAATCTTAGAATTCACAACCACACACGGCCTGTTGGGGTTAAGTGTGTATAGACAGACATTTTGAACAACCAACTACACTACTGTTAATGGCATTCATTGCTTTGTTTGTGAATTGTCTTACAAAAAAAAAAAGCCCAAAGATACCAATTCTACCATTTATTAAAAAAATGCAAACTACTAAGTGCACTCTCCTGTTACAGAAGAACATAACAGAAATGGCTCCTTTCGTCTTCCAAATTTTCAAAGCATGTCATACACAGGAGTGTCACAAGCCATTTCCATGGTGGAAACAAGGACAACCCCTACTTTATTCATCAGTATAGTCTGACTGTACATGCAAACACATGACATTGTAGAAACTACCTTCAGAGCACATCTGTATCCAGAAGATACTTTGAAACAGCTACAGTACATCAACTCCTCACTTTATAGTGAAACAGTTTTTAAAAAAAACAAAGCAAACAAAAAAAACCCCTCAAACCTTATCTAAGAGATGCTGAAATAAGGTATGCAAATGGTTGTCCTTCCTTTTAAACTCAGTTCTGATCCCAGGCACTAGTGAGCAGACAGGATCCTGCAGTCTCTGCTGGCCTCTCTCGTTCTTAACAGGGCTGCTCCCATATATGCTTCCTGTCTCTCACTGCCATCTCTTGGTCATTTGACTGTTATTTCTCAGAAGAAAGCTAAATTAGTAGTGCCAAACTCCAAAGAATCAAGAATGTTTTTTGCAGGACCTTGTCACCTTTATCAGTGACCATCTCTATTGATCACTTTAGCAGAAACACATATTAATATGTACCTTGAAAATCTAACTTTCTAAGCTTAAACCTCAACTCACTGGATGTATATTTGCAATGACACGCAAAGGCTTTTTCTGTTTGCTAATAGTCAGAAATTATCTCCATTCCAAAACCTTATTTCAAAATCTGGTTTTCCTCATACAAAGTTTTAAAATACAAAGTCTGGGCACCACTCTCAAGTGCTGGTATTATAGAAGCTCCAGCTGTACTATGCCCCAAAAGAAACACAGTGAGAATGCAACATCCATTATGGAATACAATATAACAGAAATGAACAATACATACTCAGGCCTGTATATTGGCAGCCAGTAAACTAATCTTCCTCCCATCACCAGATACTCTGCCGCAAACTTCAAGAGGTCAAAAAAGATGTCACTTAGATGATAATTGGATGAAACAAAGATGTGATTTTCTGTGCTAAACAAAAAATGTACAAGTGTAAACAAACACAGAAGTACAGGTAAATCCCACACTTTTTATAGTTATAACTGAAAAAAACCCAACAAACCTCAAACCACAAAAGCACTATCCGAGATTTGCAAAACTACCTGGGACAATCCAGGAATACAACTTCTACTGTGAGGAATATGACTTCCCAAGTTCCCCTAACTGGCTCTTCAGACTATCATCCTTAATACTTGTGGAAGTCAAAGAATCACAGGTATGCTGGGAATAGTTGTTTTACACAGCATCTTAACAATTTTATAGTAAAAGGCAGGAGACAAGGAAGGTCAGGCAGTGGAGAAGCCATGTGTTATCTCTGAAGAGAGAGGAGCAGTGGAAATCCAAAAGAGAAAAGGTTAAGGTAAAATACAGGTATTCCATTTTAGGCTGATTTTGCAGTCTGCAGGAACTGCAGAGGACTTTCTGAGAATAGGAAATTCATGGTAACGATGGCTCACAGAAGTGAGAAATAAGATTCAAAAATCTGAACACGTGCAAATGATAAGCAGGGAGTACAAAACCAAGATTTCAGGAAGTGACATACTAGTTTTGCAAAGAGAACAAAAAGGGCTTTTCTTCTTTAATTATAATTGCTACCGTTTTTTTAAACTGCTGATGGTCAACCAAGAAGTAATAAAGATCCTAAAACTATGATAAGGTTTCCATTAATCTATATTCTACAACAGATGAGACAGCTTACCTACCTTCTTTCAACTGACTTAACTGTTTCCTTTGGTGAACCCGTTCTGCGAGTAGCTTCTCTGATACCATATGGTGCTAGAGAAAGCAAATGCATAATACACATATGAGAACCTCACTCTTTGTTCAAATAACACACAATTATACCATACATACACAACAGTGCACAAACTGCAACTCACACAAAGTTTAAAAAAAATAAAAGCTTTTACAAAGAAAAACTCAGTAAGGGAAATTTCTTTAAGATCTATTAGAAGTTTATTACTCCAAAAGATTACTTTAAAACTGTTTCAAAGAAAGCCCTTCAGCTGAAAGAGCTTCTAGTGGTCTACATGTTCACCACACTACAAAGGACAACGTTTTTCTGTTTTGTTCATTAAAAGATATTCCTTAAACTTCCAACATGTGACAAATAATCCCATCCTCTTGTTTGATAGACACAAATATGTCCCCTTATAGCACTTAACTAACCTTTTTCAAAATGAAATTAAATATATTGGAATTCTTGCCAACACGTTACACAAATGCTATTTCTCAGACATAAGAACCAGAGAGGACTTTTTTTCATAGATTTTTGTACATTTCTAATAGCATAGCATACTTATTTTAAGTTCAAAACATCTGATTTTGTGCGACTTGTTTCAGCATCATGGAAGCACCAATATAACCATTGCAGAAATTTTACAAATTATGTCACATTCAGTTCTAAGTCCATATCAATATTCTACATTGTTGCCAAACAGGACAAATAAAAATCAGCAAGCAATCCATGAAGAAAAGTCACACTTCCTATTCCAAATTAATATGATGTGTCATTATAAGAGTCAGCACTAGAGATCATTTTTTTTAATTGCTGTATCAAGGTCTTTCATTTATTCCCTTAGTTTTATTCCATCTTACACATGACAAATGGTGTTTAGCCCATAGGTTCCTAAAAGAGTGAAGGATCCTTTCAAACTGCTAGTGCTTCTAGTAGTTAAGTGTATTGGAAACACATTAAAATTTCTCTTTGGAAGCATTACAATACATTTTTAACATAAGTTGCCAGAAATCCATTAAAACTACATGGCAGACCTCAATGTGCTGCAGATAAGTCCTAACAGTTATATGGACCATATTGATATGAACTAGACTCTGTGCATCAATAGTTACGCTTTTTACTGAATGAGACTTCTTCAAAGAATGATTTTCAGCCATATTCATTTCTGCTGGTGAACGTAATATTCTTTCCATGGAAGAAAGCGTTACTGCCAGCTTTGTTACACATTTCTAACTATCCTTAAAGTAAATGCTGAGATGTCAAATGCAGAACCAATTTCCATAGTGCTGCTATCAATAGTCATGTTTGGTAAGATGGAAACCACAGATCTGAGTACTCATCCAGACATTAAATCAATGTACATAGACAGAGACATAGGCAATAACCTTTTAGTCACTGTCATTAGGCAACAAAAAGCAGTAACAAACTCACGATCTGTAATGATTGCATCAAACAGCATCCCTTTTCGCCATATTGGTCTTGAAGAATCTGCCACCAGTGCATCGAGGTAGTATTTCTCCAAACCGTACTGTCGGAGATTAGCTCTGATATTTTCATCTGGCCCCCTCCACTTCTGGTTCTTTCTGCTTGCTTTGCCTGGGTCAGGGGAGAGGGTAATGGAGTGGGGGAAAAAAGCACACTCAACAAGAAGCTATTATACCAGAAAAGCTTTCATATACTCTATCATTTAATTTAAAGGAAAATAATTGTCACTACAAAACCTGCCAAAAGTACTTGCAGTAAACTTCACATGTATTAAGGAATATTGAAAATACATGAGAAAAGTTCTGCTGCACCATCTGCACAGGGTGTCCCAGAACACATTTATAAAAATGTTGGTTTGTAAGATGTTCTCTCTGTCCCTCAGTCACAATCCTGTCCACTAGGTCAGATATAATTTGCACTACAGATTTTCAGAGAAGAATGAGATTAGACTTCCTAGGTTTGGTTACAAAAAGCTTCCTAAATCACAGGTTAAGAGAGCGCACAACTGTGGTAATTTAGAACTTTGTTTTGCTTTTTATTCCTTTTTTAAAAATATTTCCTGCTTAAAAATAATATCTTAGCTAGAATACTTGTAAATTGATGAATAAACATGACCAAATAAATCCTATAAAGATTAACGTTGCTTTAAAATCCACTAAGTATCATCAGTATTCCAGACACCAAGATTTCAGTGGTTTAGAAACACGTAACATACCTAATCCATGGATTGTGTTGTAATCTATATCAGTACCACAGACATATGCTCCAAAGTGTGCTGAGGAGATTAGAAGGCCACCTATACAGGGGAGAAAAGAGGAAAAGTATAAACTTCTGTCGTAAATGTTACTTGCATTGGCATTTTTTTTCAGGAACTTCAGTTTACAACAGTAGCACACTAGACCCAAAGCTAGACCCGAGAACAAAAGAAAGAGAAACTAAGAAAAAGAATTAGAACTACCAACCAATTAAAAACACTATGCAACTAAAATTAGAGATAATAACACTTAAGTCCCTTGTCTGTTATACCTGATTCTCCTTATTTTGCCATGCCCTATGTCACTTCTTATCTCTGGAGACTGTTCTTAGGAGTTTGTTTATAGTTTTCTGTATTTCAAGGCAGTAAGATCCTTTAACCATAACATGAACTAAAACTTTTGATACTATTTTGCAAAGGAGAGAACTTCAAACTGTAGGCAAACGACTTGAAAAATCATCACCAAACAAACGACTGTTCTATTGTGTCTGTTCTCAAGTCTCCTTCACTGTGTCGGAAATCAAACTTGTATAATGTGGCCATTCCTTGAGTAGGAAAGAATGGTCAAGAGCACTGCAAATGTAAATATGTATAATGTAAACAGCAACATCAAAAAAGTTTCTGAAATTGTTTTGCAGTGTGAACACTATGTACAAGCGTCTTTTTCTCTGAGTATGCTGACTACTTTGTCAGTAGTTTTATCAGTTTAATCATTCTGCAATAAAACTAATGCTTTTAATCACTACTACTGCGATCTGCTTTCCTAATTAAAAAAAAAAACACCCTACCAAAAAAGTATGCTATTTTCCCTTGCAACTGGATAATAGTTGACCAGACCACAGAAATGAATAAATGGCATTATGTCTTTAACAGCTTCCAAATGAGACTGCAGAAGATTACCAAAGACCTGTGTGGTTAAGTTATTAATTAAAAGGTATGTAGCCAGCAGAATGGTTTAAAACAGAACAGTGACTGAAAACAAGGCTGTGAACCCACATTACTGATGTCAACAGTCCTGCTAAAACAAAGGGGATGCTTGCTGCAGGATGAAGAGTTGGCAAGCACAGGGAACAATGAGCAAGCTGGCTGTGCGGATGACAGCGGTTCTCCCATTCACTATGAGGGTGGAGAGAAGCATCTCAGATGAGTGCACTACCCTGAGCCACCCACTCTGTACCAACACATCCCTAACATGCCCTGCATGCATGGGCTAAAGATCCCATCTCAGGGCACTAGAAAACTCCTACACCATATGGTAACAAACTTGACCAAAACCAAATGCGAGGGAGAAAGAAAAGGAGCTTTAAAATTCCTCTGCTTTTTTTTTTTTTGTGAAGTGGATCAGGGTAAAGCAAGGTTACTCACCCTAGAGGAGTCACCCATTTCCCTTCTTGGCTGCAATCCCTCAGAAGAGATGGGCAGTACCTCCAGAGGGTCACGACAAATTTAGCTAGCCCTGACCCCAAGTATGGCATACCACCCAGTCCTATAAAAAAAGTAAGAAGAAAGTACTTTGCCCATCTAAGAATGGTTTTAATCACAGGCAAAAAAAAAAGTTAGGAAATCATGAACTTAGAGCTTTTAATAAATCTCAGCTGGTACTAGTTCAATTGTGTTCACACAGAAGGGGCATGAATACTCAAATACTCTAATATGGCCAGTCCTTTGATCTACTATATGAAACAGATGTTAACAGGGTTAATCAGAGAATCACTGTGTCCCCTGATAACTATAAGCAGAATGATGGTGGCACAGAACTTCATGCCTTTCTATCACATGGTATTCCCCCATCTCTTCAGCACACACAAGGTCTGGTCATAGCACTGTCCTCCAGGATGTCAAAGAAAAAAAATCTCTGAAATTCGCGACTATTTGCAGTATGACAAACTGGCAAAGAGAAAGTAGGGACAAATATCTTCCAAAGGTACAATCAATAAGCTTACTGAGAAAACCCGAACAGACTGTCTCAGAGGAAGCACAAAATATTCAGGTAGAAGACTTGACTTACTCTTCTAGAAACTTCCAGGCTTCCTTCTGCCCAACACTGAGGAAAGAATATCTAAACAGTTTATGGACGTTAAAAATAATCCTGGCCATTCCAGTTTTGCCCTACAGTAAGGAAGCAAATCAAGACTCCTAAAAGCCAGCCTAGTCAAAGAGCTCTTCATATTTCAAGGACAAATGCAAATTTTCCACATGGATTTGACTTATGCAGCAAAGGAGTTTGTTTCCAACAAGCAAGCACCATTTTACAAGGCCACTCTGATTTGGCACTACTTACCTTTTTAGTGTAAAAGAAATAGGAACAAACCAGGCCAGGTAATAAAGTTGCACTAGTAAGGAAATATGAACTGCAGTTTCAAAATGCTCCTCAAATCCTAAACGTATGTTCTTTCCAAATCCCTCAGCTCAAAATCACTGCATCGCTCTCAACTCTAAATCACCTCCTGAAACTCCAGTGATGGGGCACTGTTGCACTGACAATCCTGAAAATCTTCTAAAGGTCCTCAAGAGACAACTGAAAGTCCTGGTGTTTACACACCAGAAGCAGATGCAAAAGCCACATCTGTTTAGTCATAAATACACTTTAGTGACAAATGGCGTGGCACCCAGTATCTCCAGTGTCCCTATGTACCTTTAATCTCTAGCCTTTTATTACCAACATCCAGTACAAAAAAAGGGGGGGGAAAAATGTAATTCCAACCACCAGGCAATCTGTAGAGAACTTTGTACATTTGTGTTGCATTTGCCACCTTTTAAACTGAAAAACAATTTAACATCTTGAATTTCTATAGCTTTGCCATTTCTATTTGATTTTCTTCCTCTGTCTTTACCCTTCCTTTTTTCCTTCAATTTTCACTCCCAAGAGAATGAATGCTCTCAGAGATTTTTTTTTGTTTAGCAGATTTTTGTAAAAAGATGCAAAGTCACAGATATGAAAATGAAACAAACTGCTCAGAGATAAGTAGAAGAATTTCGTGAACCTTTCGAAGAAGGACAAGCACAAGGAAGAGGAGAAAATTTCATAAGACATTATTATGCATGAACAGATCACATACGAACAGAAATTTCAGACAAAAACAGAGTTGACAGAAACCTTGTGTTTCTGAAAATATTATGTCCCTGGTCTGTTTTCTATGGTACAGAGAAAACAAATGCTAATAATTAGTGACCCTCTAGTATTGTCTTCTCTCTAACTTCTCTGTAGTGATTTCTGCAGAGAACTATCTTCATCCTCCCATTAATGTAAGTATTTTTAATTCTATGCATCTCACATGTGGCCATCTTGATCAAAGTTTAGCAAGTTGAATCTGAGTCAGCAGTGCCCTGGAAGCCAGAAGGGCCAACCATGTCCTGAGGGGCATCAGGCACAGCATCGCCAGCAGGTCAAGGGAGGGGACTGTCCCACTCTGCTCTGCACTGGGGGCAGCCTCACCTTGAATATTGTGTGCAATTTTGGGAACTACAATATAGAAAAGACATTAAGGTCTCTGGTAAAGGGCCTTGAGGGGAAGCCATATGAGGAGTAGCTGAGGTCACTTGACCTGTTCATCCTGAAGAAGAGGAGACTGAGGGGAGACCTCATTGCAGTCTACAACTGCTATGGAAGTGAAGGGGCAGACACTGATTTCTTCTCTCTGATGACCAGTGACAGGATCCAAGGGAATGGCCTCAAACTGTATCAGGGGAGGTTTAAGTTGGATATTAGGAAAAGGTTCTTCACCAAAGTGGTGGGCACTGAAACAGGCTCCCCAGGGAAGTGGTCACAGCACCAAGCCTGCCAGAGTTCAAGAAGCATTTGGACAATGCTCTCAGGTACATGGTGTGATTCTTGAGGCTGTCATGTGCAGGGCCAGGAGTCAGACTTCCATGACTTTTGTGGGTCCCTTCTAACCCAGGATGTCCTATGATTCTAAAACCCAGGTAAAAACCACAGATTTCATTACGTTTTTGAAAAGAACTACTATAAGTAGCTTAATACAATATATTCTGGTATGGTTATATGGCACAACCTGAGGCAAGACATCAGCTATTTTACATATAAAACAGCTGAGTTTCCATGAGACAAAAAGTACTTCTATGCCATGCAGACTAGTATGTGGAATAAAAGCTCCCCCTCCTGGATAAACAAAGAAAAGTTCAGCTGGGAGCGGATACATGGTGTGAGGAATATTATCCTGAAGACAGGATGTGAAGGCACAACATACTGATCCCTATTGAATGCCATGACCTAACTATTGCTATGTTGTGCTATATGCCTACAAGTGCCCTCAGCACTCTGAACAGCTAGCTCTAAAATGCTGCTCCTTACAACATCCTGGAAGGGACTGCAGGGAGTGCTTTAGCCAAATGTCAGTTCTCGGTCATTTTGGATCTTAAGCAGTCCATGACATATACAAACTAGTGTTTAAACCATGTTGTATAAAATAAAACAGTGAACATAGATTTTTAGGAGTGTAAAATAAACTGTTTACATCTTTGGAAGTTGCTACCCTTTCCCCCCAAATCCCTTTCAGGTTAATAAACCACTCATTTTATAAATCACCACTTTATAAATCACCATTTGGGCTTTTGTATTGCCTCAAATACCAGCTAAGCACCACAAGCTACTGTACCAGGTAAAAGTGTGGTGCAAGCAGTAACACAATCTTCCAGTACTTCCCACCAGTTGAAAAAAAAAAATATATATACCTGTTCCAACAAATGGATCATATACAACATCATTGGGTTTTACTCTCCCATGGTTTGCCATAATGAAAGACAGGCAGGCATCCATACTTGTATTTCCAATAAAGTGTCTCTTCTTTACACTGTACGATTCAATGAGTTCTCTTTGGCCATCTGCAATCTGTTGAAACATTTAAAATCCCTGTCACGTCTTAGACAGAAGATATAAGCAGACAGGCTAACAGACGTGCTTAAATGACACCATCCAAAAACAGGTAACTTCATTTCGTAACACATCACCTTGCTTTCTGACGTCTGAAAATGACAGACTTCTTTCCAAGCAACAGATATCTTGGTTCAACACCTAGATAAATTCTTCAAGACACAGGTTAAAAATACACAAACATTTTAGACAGAAAATTCTTCTGAAGAAGTAACAATTATACCTACTTTGCTATTATTCTGAGTATCAGAAAAACAATTCCTGACAATTCAGCATTAGAAGAATTTCAAAATTATGAGTAGAAATGCATGTTAACACATGCGTGCACATAAACACACACATGCTTAAGGTCATACAGAATTTCCTTCTTCACTGGCATTACTGTCACGCTCAAAATCTAAATTTAGGATAGCGTTGACAGATCAGAATTTAATGGAAAAGCAAACAAAGACCAAATGCTAATATTTTTACATCAGACTTCTAAAATATGTTGAAGAGGACCAAAGCAATCTGCAAGAAAACATGGTCACAAAGCTCCTCCAACACTATCTCCCACTTCTGGTGAACATCAGTCTCACTGGGTAAACAAAATACACTTGCCTATTTTTTTCAGGTTGGTTTACTCAACACTTTAGGAATCCAGCACAGATGGGACAACAGCTGCAATGTTTTACAGTATTGCCACATCCCAGGGTGCTTGCACATTAATCACAGCCATGGAGAATATTCACAGGTTCTAACAAATTATTTGAATGTCTAACTTCCCTGTGCACAAGCCACTGACCATAGCTGCAAAATCTCTGCAGTGGTTCTCCCTCCTTACATCTGCCCTTGACCCAGGACACTGCTGGCACCCATTCCCATCAGTGACTAGTGTCATTCTGGAAGATGTCCTTTGGGGAGCCACTTTCTCCTCACAAAAACACAAAATACCAGATCAAATTTCCTCAGGATATCCTAATAATGCAGCATGTTTAGAGTGCATACAGCCAACAGGCAAGAGGGTTTGTAGTTAAGACCTCAGAAGACAGGCTCCAGACAGTTTCTGTAAGTGGTTCCTGCAGCAGGCCCTGCACTGCTGGTGTCCCCTCAGGCAGGTACCCACTCACCTGTGGGCTGGACCCACTGACGTTCAATGCCTCAGGGATCAGTCTGCACCTCTCCGTGGGGATTCCCGTAAGCACCTCTTGAAGCACTCAGAGAATGCTCCAGCAGGGCTGATGCAACTCAGCAGGGTCACAAGCCATCTGTAGTTCTGTATATCTTTCTGTGTGTCTGAAACATGCTGCTGGTGCTTTCAGCTGCAACTGGGTCCACAATGATATAATACACCACTACAGCTGTGCAGTTGCACAGCTGTGTTGAGTTCTCTCAGTGGTGGGCAAAATACAGTGTGTTCTCAGATACAACTTAATTCTTTTCCACCTCTAAATTGCTCAATAAACCTACTTCTTCCTAGTCACAGTAAGGACTTCCAAGACTTGCATCAGTGACAGATTCAGACATTATTATATTGTCTACTTCCATTAAAAGTCAACACATTTTTTTATATTTAAAGTACAGCTTTCCTGAAAATACAAGCTCATAAAAACTGAAGCAAGCATACTCACGCACCCATCTACCAAAATACAGATGAAAGGGCTCTTCTGGAACATTATTTGGGTTCATTCCATAATCTTCCAAAATCCAGAAGATGTGTTCTGGATTCTTTAAATTTACTTTTCCTTTGAATGGCAGAAATTCAAGGGCCTATACCATAAAGAAAAACAGAGTCAAAAAAACCAAACAGGGTCAACTTTTTAAATAGGCATCTCCCTCACAATAAAAACCCAAAAAAAATACAAACACCAAAAAAACCCCACACAAAATTATTTCACTAAATGATAGATTACTATTAAAAAGTACATTCTCAATTTTATCTGGATTTTTGAAATACCTTTCTTGTAAATAAAAATATCTCAAATGATTAAGGATTAGAAATCACGAACCATGACACTCTTTATTAACTGAAGAGAACCCAACTTCAGAGGAAATGAACTGTGCATATTAATGATGCAATTTTCAAGTTATAAAAACAACACTGATGATAAACAGTAGGATGCAAAATTTTAGTGATGTGCAGCTACACCAATTTATATATTTAGCATTATTTCATGTACACAAAAAGCAAACCAGGAAAGAGTAGCTACTACTAATACAGTCTCTGTAAATGAAGTAAATAGAATAAATAGCTGATAAAATAGAACGTGGTAGAGCAAAAATAAACAATAATTTAGAAAAATTTCCTAATTAAAATACTGATATAGTTAGGAGGAGAGCACAAGTGCAGACAAGAGCATAGGGATGGAATAGGAGATCAGCACACAAACAACAGCTTGCAACTGAACTCACTTGTTCCATACTCTACAATAAAAGCCTAATATGGAGATCAAGCTACAGATTTTCCAAAAGTCTAGCATTTAACTCTAACCATTTGAATCTTATAGTCTTGGGTAACAAGCTTCAGTTTTCCTAGAACACTGGGCTGAAATCAGTGGTGTTATTTGTTTGGCTTTGTACATCACTCACGTGGTCTGTTTAGGGATATAAACAAAAAATCATGTATTCTGAGGTAAGACTGATTCAGACATAAAGATCTCATTTAGACTTGGTACGGCATAAGCCAAAAACTTAAGATCTTGAGGAAACCCAAACTTAAATACTCTGATAGCATGGAATAAGAACAACATTTATAGATTAAACTAAACACCGAACATTTCTTAACCATCTACTTACATCAATCTTTTTTATTTTCTGTGCTTGGGTCAGTGTTTTATTAAATGTATGAATATGTACTTTGTAAGTAGAGTCCAACTGTAGATATGGAAGCTGAAAAAAGAGGCAAAGACACTTTCATTAGTACAGATGCAGTGCTATTCAGTGGGATTAAGGAACAGTTATTATGCAGACTCTTTATATACATACCATCTTGTCCATTGGATAGTTCTTCAAAGATGCATAGAGCTCCCCTGCAGATCTTCCATGACCCCACAGTTCAAATATAGATCTGAAATCATGAAGTTTTTGAGAGTGCAGCCATACAGAGGGAGGAAAATGCCTTACAGATGCTTATTCTTTTTAACCTTCTTGGCCAATTTATTTATGCTTTACTTGATGGAGTACTAAAGTGTGGTATTTATCCCTTGGTAAATGTTTATATTTTGTTCTTAATAAGGACACACTAATTTTAAATCCTAAGATGGTATTTCAATGATGCTTTCTTTTTTTGTTTGGAAACATATACCAAAAGCTTCAGAGCTTTTGATATTGATTAGCAGGGCAAAGATGTGCCAGTAGCCTTCTTCTAAAACGAATGTGTCTCCCCATAACCAGTGGTAGGCCAGAAAAATAAACTATGGGCTAGCTACACTTTCTATATAAAATAAGGCCACATTAGCAGAGAGAGCACAGCATACAGAACATCTGCCAGCTGCTTTGTCATATTTTACTTCCTCAGTTGCCTAGGGCTGCTTTTTGAAGTGCAGTACAGTTGATCTTCACTGGAAACACACTGTCATAAGGACAGTTTTGCATACAAGGGGTTCCTTCAGGCAAGAGTGGACAGCCCAAGTCACTGGAGGTAAAACTGAATATCTGACACAACATGCTCTCAGCAGGGACTATGCAATATTCTGCCAAGGGGCCCAAATTGACTTTGAAGAACACAGCAGATACCACAGAATTAGTATGGTCAGAGAGACACATCACACCTATGCTGTGTGATTCATCCTGAATCATACCTCCATAGTCTCTCTCACAAGCCTCACTGGAAAGCATGTTACTCAGATACCTCTAAAAAGGACCAGCTGGAACAATCACTCTCTGGCATATTCCCGTGTTCTTGAATTTTCTAGAAGAATCTCTGCTGCAGCAAGCTGGACTGAGAGCTCAGGTGCTGGCATGAAGGGAGGGTAACACAACCTTTCCTTTCCAAACTTCATTTTCAGTTTTTCCTTATTGCTGGGTTTATCTTTTAATTTCATATATTTTTGAAAACAAGCTGGTAACTAAACTTTAGTCAAGGTGAATAAAACAGTGAGTACTGTCTCTGGAGTGAAGAACATGATTTTAAGACTCTGATTTGATCATACACCAAGTTAAGAGGATAAGCATGCTACATAATCAGTCCTACAGGAGTCCTACAAGCTCCAATAACATCTCAGTTCTAGAGGGAATCGGAGACTATTTAAGACTCTACATAAAATCTGTATTTTCCACAATAATAAAAAAAAAATATTCCACCATTTAAGTCATCATTAACAAGATATTTCATCTCTTACTTTGCACATACTGTCCGTTTCATTAGTCCCCTTGCCATTTCTTCTGAAGGAATATTAAGAATCCAAAATGGAGACTGAAATAAAGAGAAGATTAGTAATACCAATACCAAGCTGGGGGATGTCACATGAATTACAGAATACAATCCTGTTCCTTAAGAACAGAACATGCACGCTGAAGATTAAAAAATAAATAAATCTGTTAACTTTAATCACACAGAGAACATGAAGATAAAACATTTGAGGCAAAACTGTTCACTTGGCTTGAATGTCTGAGAAATTTTGTTATGTATTTCTTTTTTTCACCGTATCTTTGACTTTGTAAAATATTATTTATCTTTCTCTAAATTATTCATCCTCTAAAATCTGAAAACACCTCATTACTCTAAATCCCAGTAACATTCTCTGACTAAGCACTGAGATCAAAATCATATAGCTTCCTAGCCGCACTCTTCCACATACTTTGTCTCATTGGTTTAGAGGCAAACATCAAATCCAAACTGCTGCTGAATGTTTTCATGGTTCAGCTATTCCAAAAAGAGAGACTCCCAGCAGATGGCACTGTCTCTTTTCATGAAGACATCCTGAGGTGTATTTTGTGTATTTGTGCATCCGAGTCTTTATTGAAACTGAGAATTCCCCATTTTTGAAAGATTCTCAATTTTCTTCAGAAACTCCAAAATATATTCAGCTACCCACACTTAACTCAGGTAAGATATCTGGTACTCACATTTACACGAATTTCCTGCTCACCACTGAATTGTCCACCACAAAGGGAGAGCAATGATGTTATTTCCTAAAGTGAAAATATAAACAACAGCCTTTAGAATCATTAACAACTGTTTTAAAGAAAGAAAGGGGGAAAAAAAAAAAGGAAAAAAGGGCAGCATAACAAATTCTAATGCAAACAGTGAGGATTACGAACAAAATTCTAGAGACAGCAAGAGAAGATGAAATGGCAACCAGCTTTACTGAGGGAACTCAAGAGTAGTTGTGTGGATAGGGCAGAAGTTCACAAGTAAATTCAGCTTATATATACTGTTTGTCAACTGAAAATAATTTGACTTTCCTGTTAAAAAAGCAGCTTTCTCAGAGTTCAGTGGTGAAGGAATGAGCTACAGTTAGGCAAATTTCAAGTCATCAAATCCCACCACTTCACATATTCTATTTCATCAAAATCTTTGCTGTTCAATCCTGCACTCTCACAATATTCCTCTTACAATATTATTCTCTCTTTCCTTACAATATTTTTCTGACTAATTCACACGAAAATGATGTTTTACTAGTAAAGCTGACCCAGGGCCAGGACCAGCACTGAGCATCAATTCCTCTTCTGTTACCTCTCTGCTTTACAAGTATCTCAATAGTCTTCTACAAGTGTCTTTTCTAAACCAAAAGACTGCAAAATGAACACACAAAAGAGCAAATCTCCAAGAGACAAGCTAATAAGGTGCCTAAAAAAAAAAAGAAACCACTAAAAAGGCTTTCAAACTCAAACGAGATGTAAACACCAGGGCAGCCCCAACACTAGAAATTACATGCTGCAGTCTCTGAATGCTACTGGCAAAAGAACACAAACGCAAAATTTCATACTGGCTTAGATTTCAACTGAGTGGGTAAATGATAAGACTACCATGAATTACCACAAAAAAATGGAGGAAAGGAAAACTCAGCATGACACTAGCACATGGTTTCAATGTGTCTCACTTCATGAGTGGGGGGCCCCATTCATTTCCACCTTTCCATTTGTGTAGAAAGGACATAAGAAACACTGGAAAAAACAGGGGGGTTGCTCCAGGAGAACATAAGGTTATGTGTAACCATTTCACTGCATGGTCCCAAGACAGAAAAAGCATCTGAGATTTTACACATGAACTGGTGGCACCTCTGCACACTGGTAATATTATCTACACGAAAGTGACAAGAATAAGAAGCAGAAAAAACACAGCCTGCAAGGAAAGGCTGGGAGACACTAGCTACACATGCTAAAGGTTGCTGTGATAAAGGAAGATAATAATCAGTTTTCAACATTTATTATGGAGGAGATGACTGCATCACAGCAGTGGTCTGGATGAGGGGTTGAGAAGATCTTTGCAAGAATTACAACAGGGAAGCACTGGAACATATCTGCCTCAGGACATTGATAAGAAAACATCTGACATGCATTGATCTGTCCAGTAGAGACAGGCTGTGCTGTAAAACAGGATGCCTGACCTTACTCCTCAGTATCTTACTTCACCCAAAACCAGATCCCTGACTATGAAGCACAGTTTATCCACTAAGAAATATGAAACACGTAACTTCAGACACTGAACAACAAATGTGGACTCTGACAAAAACCTTCAGCCATGGTGATCCAGCACTACCTGAAGAAAAAAAGCAGTCGTCTCATATCCCATATGCTGCTGCAGTAGAGAAGATCAGGCAGATCATCTGGCTAAAAAAACCTGCTCTTGCTTGTTTCATTAAGTTTTCAACAAGTCAGGCCCCTAACACAGCTCATCAGAGTCAAACACACGGCTGAGCAGTCATTAAAGTACAAGAAAAGTGAAATGAAACTGCTTTCTTCAGCAGCTATATCAACCAAGTGTACAGCCTTGGTGATAAAAGCAAAACTTTCTATGTTACATATATATCATCATTTTTGTATGTCATCTGATGACCGTGCTTATAGAAAAGGGTTGATCATAACTAAACAAATTCATGTTCCAGTTCCACAAAGCAAATAGTAAAAAGCAATGCACAAAAGAAAACCTTAATGAAAACAAGGAAAATAAATGATGCAAGATACATTAAATATTTTATAACATGAGTAATGATGACCTACCAACTCTAACAAAATAACTCTGCATTTCAGCATTATTTTAAACAATAACATACTATCCTGGATATTACTATCTCTTCTAGATGGTGCCTAGAAGGGCCCCTAAGGTATCTAAATTTGTTAAGGTGTACAGAAATTCCATAAATTATCATGGGGAAAAAAATTAATCACAAGTTAAATCTATAAATAAGAATTTTCTTACAAACATGGGAACTGAGTGTATGTGAAATCAGACATTAACCAAAGGCCCATAAAAACCATTGGGGATTCATAAAAAAGACCAGGGAGCTTCATAAGTTTAATTTATTTTTGTTTAATTATTTATGTGAACAACACTTAGTATGTTAAAACAGATTTAGTGACAAGAAACAAACTCTGCATCCCAGATTTTGCAACCAGCCATCACACAGGTGTCACCGACAGGCAGACTGCAGCACTTGAAGCAGGACTTGCTCTCATCCCACCACAGAAGCAGGCCTACTCTTTCAAGAACCAACACGAGCCAGTGGGGCAGAAAGCCTTCTGACTGCATGGAAACACACACTCAGGACCACAAGCCAAAAGCAAGCCGCCCTCACAGAATCATAGAATCCACCAGGTTGGAAAAGACCTCTGAGTCATCAAGTCCAACCCTTGATCTACTACCACTGCAGTTACTAGACCATGGCACTAAGTGCCACATCCAGTCTCATCTTAAAAAGCTCCAGGGATGGAGAATGCACCACTTCCCTGGGCAGCCCATTCCAATGTCCGATTACATCCTTTGTAAACAATTTCTTCCTAATATCTAACCTAAAAGTCCCCTGGCAACGCTTAAGACCATGCCCTCTTGTCTTACTGATAGTTGCCTGGGAGAAGAGACCAACCCCTACCTGGCTACAACCTCCTTTCAGGGAATTGTAGAGAGCGATGATATCCCTCAAGCCTCCTCTTTTCCAGGTGGAATAACCCCAGTTCCCTCAGCCGCTCCTCACAGCACTTGTGCTCAAGTCCCTTCACCAGTCTCATTGCCCTTCCCTGGACCTCTCCAGCACCTCAACATCCTTCCTGAACTGAGGGGCCCAGAACTGGGCACAGCATTCGAGCTGTGGCCTCACCAGCACTGAATGCAGGGGAAGGATCACTTCCCTGGTCCTGCTGGCCACATTATTCCTGATGCAGGCCAGGATGCCACTGGCCGTCTTGGCCACCTGGGCACACTGCTGGCTCCTGTT
Organism: Xenops minutus; assembly: GCA_035221455.1. Lineage (NCBI taxonomy): Eukaryota > Metazoa > Chordata > Aves > Passeriformes > Furnariidae > Xenops > Xenops minutus. The sequence continues at coordinate 10,090,325 of JAWWEE010000004.1, forward strand.
CAGCCTGCTGTCAGTCAGTGCCCCCAGGTCCCTTTCTGCCTGGCTACCTTACAGCCACTCTGCCCAGCCTGCAGTGCTCCATGGGGTTGTTGTGACCCAAGTGCCACTGGTGCGAGGCTCACACCCAGGAGGCCAGCTAGGGCCTCGGACACCTCTGCTCAATGCCGGCCACAACACAGACCCCAAGGGCTTCAGAGAAGCACCATCCTCGCTGCTCCCAAACCCTCCTCCCGAAAATGGAGATACCTGCAGCCCTCCTGCCTCACACAGCTCCATACACACTCCAAAACAGGGAATCACAGAATCAATTAGGCTGGAAAATACCTCTGAGACCCACCACCGTGCCAACTACATGGTGGCGCAAAGTGCCACCCCCAGTGTTTCCTCAAACACCTCCGGGGACGGGGACTCCTCCGCTTCCCTGGGCAGTCCACAGGACCCTGGGCTGAGAGAGGATCCCGCACGTCCCCAGGGCAGCACCAGCCACTCCTGTGCCCACACCGCGCCGCCGGGAGCAGCCATACACTTTAAACCAACCCTAAAGGCCACCAAAGCAAGAAAGCAGTTTTGTAACCCCGTCTCTTCTCGCACGCAGCTCTGGGCACTCTGCCGGCACCCCCTCCCAGCGCCAGCGGCTCCGAAGAGCGGCAGGGAAAGCGCTGCCCGCGGGGCTGGGGCGGCAGGGGCCGAGAGGCGGCCCCACCGAGGGCCGGGGCGGCAGGGGACGAGAGGCGGCCCCAGCCCTGGGGCCGCGGGGAGCGAAGGGGCCCGGGGCGGGCGGCAGGGGAGGCCCCGCCAGGGCACACCCGGCCCCGCCATGCTCGGCAGCGCCCCCAGGCAGCGCCTCGCCCGCCCTGTCCCCTGTCCCCTGTCCCGTCCCAGCCCGGTCCCGGTCCCGTCCCCGCGGGTCGCTCACCGGCAGGCGGAACTCGAGGTGCTCCTGCGCCAGCAGCAGCAGGTACCGCCGCACCGCCGGGGCCGAGGCCGCCCCCGCCATGGCCGGCCGGGCCGTACCGCGCCGTGCCGGGCCCCGCCTCCCGCATGCGCCGGCAGCGCCCCCGGGCACGGCGGGCCGAGCGCCCTGCCCGCAGTGCGGCTGCTATCGCCTCCTCCGTGCCCTTTATTTAACTTCGGGGGCTGCGGGCGCCTCTCCGTGCCCGCCGCGGGCCGGCCTGTGGCTGCCAAGGGGCACACGGGCTGGGCAGCGCTGCGGCCTCTCCCGGCCGCCGTGGAGCAGGACGCGGAGCTTTAAGTGACACTAAGAATTAACAGGTGCCCGGGCAGCCTTCGCTTTGCCCTGGGAAGGAGGTCAGCGCCGGCGGGGGCTGCCGGAGCAGGCAGAGCAGCAGATCCCCGGGACAGGGGCAGAGGTGTGGCGATCCCACAGGGAGGGGGAAAGCGGGTTGTCCTGCGGGTTATAATTTTATTCTATTTTATTTTATTTTTATTTTATTTTATTTTTATTTTATTTTATTTTTTATCTTATTTTATCTTATTATCTTATCTTATTTTTTATCTTATTTTATTTTATCTTATTTTATCTTTATTTTGTTTTGGTTTATTTTATTTTATCTTATTTTATTTTAGCATCTAGGCTTGGTAAGTATAATCCCGCACTCACTGATCTCCCTGTTGTTACGTGGAGCTGAAAGGTTCGGCTTACCCAGATTTTGGTAAGCTGTTTATTAGCACCCGGCCAGCTCAGCGCTGAACGCGTGTTCTGTGTTCGGCGTGCTGAGTTTTGGAGAGCTTCTGTCCTAAGTGACTAGGATTTTGCTCATGACGTGTGAGCGCTGCACGGGCCGCCCTCTGTGTGCATCTCCATAATCCCATCCTGCAGCCTCTCCAGTTATCCCTTCCTGCATTAATCAAATCTGAGGTCTGCTGGGGAGTTTTAGCCTTGATGATAGTCAAGGGAACAGCCTCAAGTGGCCTGGCAGCTAAACGTGAATTTTCCTAGAAGAGAGAGAAGAGGTAGATGTGCATCAGGCTTGTTCACCCCAGCAGCTGAATGCTGACAGCCATCAATAAACACATTGCTGAACTGCTGACAAACCCCTGGCATTGCTTACAAAATCTTGGGATTCCTGAGAGAGAGAGATACTGGAAGAAGTCTAATTTTTCCAGGCTGTCTCACTTTAAATTTCTTAGCTGTGTAGCTTCCATTTTTGAAACTCTTTAGGAGGAGCTATTGGTATTATTTTTAAGCTTAATCTCTTTGAGACTGGCTTTTGCTTACTTGATCTGCACTGTGTTATCTTCAGAGCATTGCTCTCTGTTCTCACGAGATGAATACCTCAGGTTTCCAGTGATACTGCTTCCTACAAAAGAATTTGACTAAAACCCTGGGTTTTTTCTTGCTTTTGACTGGAGCATCTATGCAAAATCTCTGGCAGTCTATATATGTTGCTTACCATAGTGTGAATGTACCTTACTAAGTAAGACTTACATATGTGATTCTAATATAAAATGTTTTTCAGATGGTGTGTTTGTAAACTAAACATACATTCCTGTAATGCCACTGAGGAGAATGAAGCCATTTGTTAGTGTGGATTTGAGAAGTCATCTTAACAACATTATATAACTGTATTAAGGAGGGAAAGGAAGAAAAATTGTCCTTTTTAGCCTTCAGGGGAATTTTAAGTACACAAAATTTAATTACTCAGCTTGAAATTCATCCAGGAAACTAGAATTAACCACCTTCCTCTCACAAAAAAATATAATAGGATCATATGACAATTATGGGTTCCAATTTAAAAGTGAGAGACTGTGAATGAAAAGCCATTATTTAATGTGTGCCGATGCTTATTATTCTCAATTCTCTTTTGTAGTGATTGTGTTGCCATTTTCTGCTCACCTCATGCACTCTTCTAGACTCAAAGGCAACACGAGTGTTTTTTTGACTGACTTGCATGTTCTGCTGGGGCATTCAGGGAGCTCTGTCACTGCTCATGGGTTCACGTGTAATCCCACCAACCTGTGTATATGGGCAAATATCCACAAAATCTTACCTTAAAAACAATCTTTTTAAAATATAGAAATACCTAATCTATAATTCAGTTGTTAAACTGTTCGGAATTGGCATTTCTGTCCCTTTCCCCACAGAAAAGCCAGCACTAATTCTCTGTTTTATCTTCAAATGTTGGTAAAGTACCAGCTCTTCTAATCTAATGTGCTACAGAGAAACTCTAGTTTATATATTTCAACAGGTGAAAAATACAACCCAGCAAAGACACGATTATAACCCAGTCAGATCTCTCTAGGTATATAAAAGTCTGTGCATAAATCATCAAAACAGTCCCACGCTGCACAGATAGTCCCTCCTCTGAGTACAGGCAATGTTATAGGTGGTGGGCAGCCCGCGTCCCCAGCACGGTGAGCCAGTTTCCACTCTGGAGTGCAAGCTCCCTTTCCTGGAGCCTGCCTGTTAGCTCCTAGCTGGCAGACATGGCTGTGCAGCACAGCCTTTTAAGGGAGAACTATCTATTCTGGTTTCGTCTTCTTCACTAAATAGGGTGTTGCAGACAGCAACACGCTCGCTAACTGGGATTTCTACTTCTCTTTGCAGTGCCTGATGAGCAAGATCCCCCTGCTCCCACCATGTACTGGCGTTTCTGCTCCACATAATGTTTTCTGTGCATAATAACTTCTACAGTCCGTGGGAACCTTGTCGGCACAGTGTGAATTTGTCCACCTTTAATCAGTGTGCAGGCAGGAGAAAAGCTTCCCACCCCTGTACATGGGTTGGTGTGCTGCCTCTCAGGGAATGGTTTGCTCTCCTCCCGGGTCAGCCAGCACGGCATCAGATTGTTTGGGAAGTCAGCGGTGCTGCCGGGTACCAGGATAAAGTTCTTTAAAAGGCATCATTGCAAGAAGAGTAAGTACTGCACTACATTTATGTTGCATGGAGGCTGTTGGACTGGTGGTACGCTGTGTAACCTTGTAAGCATAACTTACTGCTCTGTGTTTCAACATTGCTTCTGAATTTCAGCTGAATCTCTTTTACTTTCTTCATTGCTGGGGAATTATGGGAGGACTTAAAAAAATCTTCAGGTATTTAATGTCTTTTTCAGCATTGCCTTGCCTCTCACTTAAGCAAAAGTCTTCCAGAAATTATCGAGCTGATTTGTTGTTTTTTCCTTTACAGCTGACAGTGCACCCAAGAACCACAGTTACAACCAATCATTAATTTGCTTCCTGCTTGAACGCCATAAAACATTTTTCAAGAAATGGAAGGAGATAAAGGGCAGAGTGCTAAAGCTACCAGTATGGTGGGTGACCTGAGGAAAAGTTGGCAGACCTGGGCAGAGGATCACATTGAGTATCAGAGAAAGAACCCATTCAGCAGTGACGACAGGCTTGCCTCTAAACCCGTGCATACTCACCGAGGAGATCCTACCTATGGGAGACCCCCTGAAGGGTCTCGGACAGAGCAGAGAGGGAAAGATGCTCACTCACACGTGGGTAAGGAAGTAGAAGAGTTGTGCTTGATCATTAGAAACACTGGACAGGTGGGAGAAGATGGACACGTGAGTGTGACATTTGGGCAGCTGTTTGAAACATACGTGACTATTTCCAATAAAGTAGTGGGAATCTTGTTAAGAGCCAGAAAACATGGTCTGGTTCATTTTGAAGGTGAAATGCTATGGCAAGGAAAAGATGATGATGTGGTCATCACTTTACTGTAATAAGGCTTTGTCATGGAATGAATTTTGCTGAATGGTTTCATTTGGAAAAACATACCTAGATACCATCTTGAAAGGTTTTCATTACAGAGTTTCAACTCAGCTACTTACTGGGACATGAGCAGGAGAGAAAACTAGTGAGAAGGTTAAAGCATATTTTTGTAAGAATGGGAGGGATTTGCACAGAAACTATGAGCTAATCCATCACGCTGCCATTGGATTGTCCTTATTACCATCTACTATATTGTATATCACAGTTCTTCAAATAACTCCACTGGCTTACTGCTTTTAGGTTTCTGAAAGTATAAATTACTAACTTTCTACCGTACAACACTGATCCTTGGAGGTTGTGCAATACTTGCTGCATGGGAGAGTAGGATTTGTAAAATGTGGAATTGAAAGCTTCTGTGGGAATTCATATACTTTTTCAAACAAAGAGCCTGGATATAGCAAAAGTTTAGGTTCAATTTCACACTCTTAATAAATGGAAGCTATTTTCATGGAGATGAAAATTCCCAAACTTACAAAAATATTGCAGCAGGGATATTTGATGGTTCCTAAATTATTGCATCTTGCATGTATTTTGGAGAGCTGCACTAGTCCTGGTATTTAATAGTCTATTCTGATACTTTCTCCAAACCTTCTGCATCCCTTGTTCTTTTACTTCTGTATCTCACACCATTTTTATCTGTTCCATTCTTCAATGCTGTGTCATACCCTAGAAGGTCACAAAGCACTGCAACTTTTTTGTTGAATTCAGCTATACTTCATAAGTAGGGTGCCACAATGTAAAGACATGAAAGACAACAGAAACTCTGTATTGGGGCACCTGTGCATTCGTAAGTTAAAAAAAAGGCTCTTCTTTCACCAAAATGTAGCAATGTTTTTCATAAGACTAGAGATCCAAATGCATAAATACAAGTGTAACGGTGCAATCCCATACCTCATTTACCTGTGGCAGAGCTGTGCTTTCAGAGCACAGTTGAGAGCTCTCCAAACTGTTTAAAAGAAAAAAAAAAGGATTAATTATATAAATAGTTGCAATAGTGCTATTAAAAATAATCAGGAGCTTTATTTACGGCAGTTCCCACCAGTAAAACTGTATAATTAGAAATCTAAAGTTCTGGTTTTTATCAGTGGAAATAAAAGCTTCTTTGTGGTGTTAACTGCACTACTTGATGGGTCTTTAAAGTAAGATGCTCTCTTGCATCAAAAGGATATTAAAATTTAATATAAATTATGAACTTGCTGAAAGTGATGTTATTTTATACTATTTGTACAAAAGAACTTCTATTGCAACAAGCCTAAAATAATTTTTGTTTTGACATTTTCATCCAATGGGGATTTGCATGAAAATAAGCCCTTTAACTGAGCCAATAAGAATATGGATTTCATTATCACATTGTCTCTTTTTTTTTCCCTACTGAAGAAAACAATGAAAATAGAAAAAAAAAGGAAGAAATTAATGTACTGAAATAAGTATATCTGGGGAACAGGGGAATCAGATGCAGGTAAAGAATGGATAGGAAAACAAAGGGTGTGTTTTAATCACCACATAATTTTACCACATTGGAAACTGGGGAATATGTACTGCACCAGGCACTGTTGGTGTGTGTCCCCTTAGTTTTCAAACCCACTCCTTATCCCAAATAAATCTATGTCTTGCATCTGAAAACCAGACATGTTTTTTGTGATCTTGACACTTTTAAAATGCTTTGTTTTGTTGGAAAAGCATCTCTTGCCAAAATCACATGAGCACACCCCTGGAGATTTCGGTGTTCCCATTAGATTGAGTCTTCACATATATTTGGATTTCAAAACAAATCAAGCTTTTTATAAAGGAGCTATGGAATGAGTTTTATTTAATTCTCTCAGTTCTAAAATCCAGTCAATTCTGCTGTGCTGTTAGTTTTCATAGCTTGCAGGAAGAAGCATCAGGTCAGCTTCCAATGTAACTAGCTGACTAACAGGATGGTAATTATCAGGAAAAATAATATATTGCTAGAAATTCTACAAATAATCCATTGCAAGGCACACAGTTGAGGCAGTGTGTAGTCTGAGCACCCCAAGATTCAAGTTCAGCTCATGTAAATTTACTAGTTCTTAATTAAGGCTGGCTCAAAGAGTTAAATATCAGGAGTCTAGGCTCTCACCGCCATTTAAGTAGTTACTGGCAGATACCTTTGCAGCCTCTGATGCACTTTCTCCTGCTGCTGGTTGATTTAAATACCCTTGAGTACATCTACAAGAGCTTTAAGCACACCTGTGATCAAAAGAGATAGAAGCAGAGCAAGCCCTTAATGACATGTCATACTACTTTGTAAGCAGCTAAAAAAACTTTGTATTTTGAATAAAACTAGGGATTACTATATATATATAAAAAAAAAGATTATTTATGGAGGGATGGTGTTTTTTAAAACAATTATAGGGCCACATTTCCTGTCTGGGAGCTTTAGATGAGCTGTCTAGAAACAGTGGCTTAAATCTTTCTATGTGCCCACGCAATGATTTTAAACACTGAGCTGCCAAACTGGATCAGCATCCAGGTTGACAAATCTAATCTTGTGCTTCCAGCAATAGCCAGTATTCCAAAAAAACCCAGCTAAAGGATAGGTAATACACTATACACTAATAGCTTGCCCACTGATACACTCCAGAATAAAAAATTACTCCTGAAAGCTTAGTCATGAATGCGTAACACACATGACTCAGTTTACTAGTTTGCAAGTTTTACAAAAAACTGCTTCCTCATCAGTGATGTGATTAATTAGCACCTACAGATGAAATGGGAATGTAAACTCTTCAACATAACTTTTTTTTTCCAGCAGCTCCCATTAAACGGAACAGAACGTATTGTTTTTGCAAAAATTGTAGCATATGAGGGTTTTTAGCATTACAGACTATTTGGAGTAGTAAGTAAACTCCAACATTCTAAAAGCTGTTCTTACCCTACTAGGTAACTTTCAGCTCTTGAAATCTCTCCTAAGCTTCACTCCTCTGCGGTGGGCTCCCACAGTGGTCTTTCCTCTTCCACTTGAAGGCTTGAACTCTCCATGTTTTGGACTGGATATCATATAGGGATTATCTGTGGTTTGTCTTGTCAAACACTGAAGGCACTTTCACCATTTCAATAAATGTTGCACATCAGTTTGAAATGACGGAGTTTTTATGCGGCATTTTATTGTTTCCAATACTATTTTGACTGGTTTGCTTCCATTTTTACATTTTTATTTACAGCTCACACTTAAAAAGAATGTGGAATATTTTGAGGAGCTATTACCAATTTAAGCACATTGAAAACACTGTCTGTAGTCAAAACACAAACTTTTTTTATTTTTAATTTAACACCATTGTATGTGTATCTATTTCATCCTTCCAGAGGGAGCTTTTAGTACTTCAGCATAAAAGAATTATTCTTTGGGTTCGCATTAGGTTGGGGTTTTATGTAAAACAATTGAGCAAAACAGTACAAATAAAGCTTTGTCATTCTTAAACATGAGGTCAAAAAAGCAGCTTTTCTCAGGACTGCTAATACTGGATCAAAGAACAGAGCCAGGGCAGCAGCTAAACAACTTTCCTTTGCTTCTTTAGGATCTTGAAGAGTAAGAACTACTGACTTCACTCTCCTTATTGATCTTCCTCCTTGGAAAACTCTTCAGATGATTTTTGAAGTGTTAAAATTACTAAAATCTTCTGTAGAAGAGGGTGACATAGTTAATGGAATTTGCTCACCGCCTGTTTCCAGGGGATAGTCATTAATTCAGAAACATATTCAAAGTATTAGGATAGGCTTTTCATGAAGTATTACTTTGCCTAATTAAAGGAATTATTTGCAGAGTCCAAGAATGCTTGTCAATGTAGAAGGAAAATGAAGATGGTTCTGTGCTGAAAAACACTAACGAGATGTTGAGCATTCCTCAGTAATTAATGTCTCTCTGTTTAACACTTCATTGTTTGAACATGGTTTGAGGCCTGTCTATTGCTGTCTGGGACAATTGGAATTCCCCATCTTGCTCATAAGCAATACAGTGGTAACTAGATTACATCCAGATTTTTATCTTTCCAGTCTTATCATCATTAGTGGGACCCTTCTCAAAAGTTAAGATATCAAACTTGACCTCTGTGCCTCTGCATACATTTGCCAATGTACTCAAACTGGCTGCAATGGAGGTAACTTTCCTCAGAGCAGCCCATGTTTTGGGTTTGACTGGAACAGTGCTGGTAACACGGCAGTGTTCTGGCAATTGCTGAGCAATGTGTGCATAGCATCAAGGCCTTCTTTTTCTGCTCTGCCACCTCCAGTGGGCAAAAAGCTTGGAGTGGGTACAGCATGCACACCGGACACACTTACCAACAGGGACATTCCATGTCATGTAATGTTTGGTCAACAATAAAAGCCGAGGAGAGGGCTTTTTTTTTTTTTGAGGGGTGGAGGCCATTGCTACTGGCCTGCTTGTGGGAGGGAGGTCATGAGGGATTACCTTTGCATTGCATACCTTGGCTTTTTATTTCCTCTTTCTTTCACATATTAAACTGTATTTATCTCAACCCAGGGGTTTTTTTATTTTGCTCTTTCTGTTCTTCCATCTTGCTGGGGCCAGGGGTGAAGAGTGAGCAAGGGGCTATCTAGGGTCAACCCCCAGTCAACTATTCCACTGCACTGGAAGATCATTCCAAGATTAGCATTTATGCTGTTTATTAATCCTTTTTGACAACAGTTCATGTTGGTACTTTAAATATTACATTTCAAAGTTAAGTACAGTTACATAAATTAATTACAAATCAGAACACATGCACAGTATTAACTCTTGAAAAATCTTAATGTTCAGGTATTTCCCAAAGCTAGGAGCCAGCTCAAACCTCCTCATCTATTGCACAGAAGTAGTCAAAGTTCAGTGGCTTTAAGTTGCACTTTTCTTACTAAATGTCAGAAATTAAAACCCTAAAGGGCTGCAAATGAGATGTGAGTGCCCACTAATAAGAATGAAAAGACGGTAGGAAGAAGATCTTGCAGACAGAGAGGTGTAAACTCTTCCGGGTAGAAAATGCTGTTCCTACAGAGGTGGGTACTCTCTGAAGTACTGTAAGAATATTACATCGTATCACAAAGGCAACAGGTGCTGGATCCATGGAAAACACATATTATGTTCAAGGAAACTTGCAGGTGGAACAGACATCATCACTTCAGCTGCATCAGGCAAGGGCACTTGGTTAGTTCGGCACCACGACACATGCTCTGTGAACTAAGAAAATCCACTCCATGTTTTCTAGAGTTTCAACTTTCCAAACAGTCTGCCTAATTATGGTAGTGAAAAACAAAGTGCTAGCATTCTTGATTAGAGTCACAGAGCAAAGGCAAATGTTCAGCAGGTTCCTTAAGCAACTTGACATGTTCCAATTTTGGGCTGAGTCCCTGCTATGCCAAATTCAAATCACATGGCTCTTATGTAAGCCTGCCACACACTCACTGCACCAAAGACCTGTTTCTCTTACGACTTCATTTAGAATCCAAATTCGGCCAAGGCATTAGTAATCTCCAAGGAATGTCCAGTGAGAATAATATCAGAAAATCTGGATTTTTGTATATACTGTCACGCAGAAGAGCAGTATATTAAATCCATTCCTCTGAGCTCTTAATATTTTTTGTAAACATACAATAACTAGTTTCAAATATTGTGCATATTAGAGGGAAAAAAATCTTTAGATCCAACATACAACACTTAAACTATATTCTATGCTATACAGTATTATCACATCTTGGGCACATGTTGTATTGACATTTACTATGTCATTGTGATGGAAACAAGACAGGTAATATTGAAGTGGTTTAGCACCAGAAAGTTAGTGTACTTTCAGCAATGTACTTGCTAATAACTAGGCATAAGTAACGTATCATACAAATGCAGATGGAAACTTAAATGTTACCTGCAATCCAAGAACAATGCATCCTCGGATTGGAAAATGGAAGCTTGATTCTGCAAGAAATACTCCCTTTGGTACGATGTAAATGCTGTTAGTCGTAACTTGTTGCCTTAGTTGCAGTACATTTTGCTGCTATACCCTGCCTTTCATTAGGAAAAGTTCTCTGCCTGTGTGTGCATGTGTGCATTATGTATGTATATACCCAAATACAAAATTATAATTAAAATATATCAAGCTATTATCACGGAAGTATACAGACTGAGTATTCAAATTAGAGAAAAAGGTTGGCAGCTACAAATTCTGTGTGCCTTTCCTCATAAGGAACTAAAGCTTTTTTTATCTTGGAACATTATTGGCAACATCAAAATGTGCAACCCTAAATGAGAGCTCAAAGACAAACTGGCTAATGACACAAGCTTTCAGCTGGCAGCATTTTCACTTTGCAGTCTCTCAATCAGCTGTTCGGCCTGCGAAAGAGAGAAAGCAATGCATTAACTACACCTTGGGCCTTCAGTTTACTGAAAATTCCACTTTAAAAACAGTGACACTGGCAGAGCATTTACTTTTTGCTTTCAGAGGCAAAGCATACAACAGAAGCAGAATACAATTGCTTTCAGCAGCAAACCCTCACAGTTTCCATCAAAATCCCACAAGGTGATCAGAAAAGTTAACCTATGACAGTCAGAGGATGTTTGAGCAAATAAATAGCAGTTCTATTAAAGCACTGTGATTTTAAAGAGCTCAGAAGTGCTCAGAACAACCAAGTGATGAGACCTGTCAGCCTTTACCTTTTTTTGTCAGTCTTACTGAATGAAACTTTTAATTTGAGCTAGTGCTTGAGGTTTTATTGAGATCTCCAAATGAACTACATTAAAAGGTGAAAAGCTTAAGTTTGCCATATTTTAAGTACACACAGGAAAAATGCAATCAGCTACTTAGGGCAGGAACAACTCAATAGGACTTCAATAGCTACTGCAGTTTATTAGCAAATAAAGCTACATAAAACACAGAGTAACTGAAGTTATCTGAATCTTGATTTGCATTCTTAAATAAGTACCACATTCAAGACACTATAATTAAAACAAACAAAGAAACCAAACCCAGCACCAACCCAAGAACATTTTCCAACTTGACAACAGGGCAAAATACCTTTTAACGTGCATCCGTGTTGGATAACCAGAGTTCATACAGATCTCCCTGAGCTAGTCCAAAATGATAATAATAAGCAGTGAAACTACGCAGCTATGCTTATTTGAGGGCCAAATACCTGTAAGATGCTCAACAACTCATCAGACACATCTGCTTTTTCTGAACTAGGTGAGATCTTCAACAAGATACCTCTGTGAAGAAGCCAAGTTTCTTCTCTTTAAGAGGCTGTCTATATTCTTTAGATGAGACAGACATTTTCCAGCAAATTTGATTTAGGGCTATGTAATGATACCAGGATGCTGCAGCTACATTGTAAGGAGAGGTGCTTTGCTGTATCAACGCAGTGGGAGTGAGCCTTAGATCTTGAGATAGGTATTTTCAAAGTGCTTTAGTCAGGGCCAGTTCAGTCTCACTACTTATCTAGTGTCAAAAATCAGCAAAACCTGACATAAATCAGTACAAAGAACGTTTTTGTAAAGCAGACACTTTAGTCTAAAGATGGAAAGGTGAGAAAAACCACGTGAACTGTTAAATGCATTCACTAGGTGGCTGTTTTCACCTACACTGGATGAACCAGGGTATGTACAGAACAGTCCATCACATTTGAATGTATCCTTTTAAATTAAAACATAAATATTTACCAAGTGTCTACAGAAGCATGTCACAGAACCTGGAGCTTCACCGAAGATCCAGAACTACTATTCTGTTTGCTGCTAGTTATTAGCACTCCGTTCCCCTAAACAGGTAACCACCTTAATGTTTATGCTATTATATTTTCCTCAAATATATTTTCATGCAAAATATACATAATTAAGAATTATAGTTACAACAAAAATAATTGGTGAAAGTTAAAAGGTTAGAAAGACATCACATTTTCAGCTTGCAACTGAAAACCTACTGAAAAGCTCATCTGCATTTCACTCACCGTGATAAACCAGTAGGAATTGATTCTGTAATAGAGCCTGGATAAGAATCCTAGCTGACTGGCTGGGGCCAGGACGTGAAGATGCAAGTGGGATATTGAGCAGAATGGAGGCCAGTGAAAACCCATTCTTTAGAAAAGGAAAAGAAGTAAAAGATACTAGTGATGTTAATTCAGGTAGAAATGGAACATTGCAGGTTATTTAACAGGGTAACAGGATTAATAAATCATCACATTTTCCTTGTACATAAAGGCAAGAACAAAAATATGCCCTTTCATTATACCACAAAAAAAGCTTTTCAAAACCCCATTAACCTCCTTCCTCCCTCACATCTCTGCATTTAAGACAAATTTTTTTAGAAAAGAGTTACAAGAAAAAGTATCTTAAACGTGTCCTATTTTGTTTTCAGCTGGAAAGCAAACTATCAATTTTAATCATGAAGGCCCAGCTCCCTATTGCTCTACACTGTTTAAATTATGTTACAGTTTACTTCAGCTATCAAAGGCATTGCCTTAAATTACAGGGTTCAGAGCTGAAATCAAATGAACGCAGGTATAACTGAAACACACTGCCCTTGAGTAAGACAAAGTTACACCTCTCTTCTCACATCTAGGATTTAGAGCGTACTCTCAGCAGATAAACAAAAACCAGCCTTTTAGGTAAGTTCTTTGAAGTGCCCTCCCTATTCCAAGATGTGGTTAATAAAGAATCTCAGAGCTAAGATGCAATCTGCACTGGAATTTTACCAAAGTTCATACTCAATGCCAGCAGATTCTACTTGAGATTCTACCTCAGGACAAGTGAATGTAGACCTGATTTCTTCAATAAATCATATTGCAGTTTTTGTCACCATCTCTGAAATAATATTCTGAAAAGTAAAAATAACACTCAATAGACAGAAGGTTTCCATTACATACCTTACATCATTCAAGTCACTAAAGTTATTTTTCTGGAGGACAGCTTTTCCAACTTCCATCATTCTCTTCACTATTAAACACAAAGAAATTTCATTAAAAAAAGGTATTCTTCAGAATATTAACTTCAACAGACTGATTACACTGAGATTACAAACAAGCATTTTTTAGAATATAAACACTGTAACTACTCCTAATCAAACACGGACAATCAAGAGAGTGTGTACGATGACTAACTTGAAAATTGCCACTGCTACCAGCTTCCACCCTAGTGACGTGGTATTATACTAAGAACTTTGTCCAAAGCCATGTTAACACCAAACCCTCATCAAAAAAAACCCAAAAAAAACCCCACAACACCACCAAAAACCAACAAATACAGATTAGTCCAAATGATGACATTTACACTAATTCCAGTGTTATATCTCTGCATAGCTACAGGACTTTGATCTCCAGGTCCTGTGCAGCCTAGTCTAAGTTTCAGAGACAGTACACAATTTTAAATTAAAATAAAACTGCCAGTCCTAGTTATCACTAGGACAAAGTTTCATTATCACTAAAAAATGCAGCAACCCTAATACAAAAATTCAAGGCAAAAGTTGAAGGAATTGTCTTGAAGCCAAACACGACAAGTTTTTTTCTAGAGAAAACCACCCTATGTTTAGAAGAGAAATACTGTGATGCAAGATTTGCAAAACACCACGGTAACTCTTTTCTTGCACCTGTTAATTGCCCTAAGGTGGAATGTCTTCATGCATGTATGGCTGTAGTTTTTTCTGTTACTCAACACACTTAACTAGGCATGTCTTGTGAAACAAATGCCTAAGGAAAAAAAAAAAGCCTAGCAACAATAAATCATAGTTTCAACATTTTAAAACTTTATTTTTTTCAAATTTTTTTTTAAGTTATTGGAACAGAATTTCCCTTTTTCATCTGCCACTCCCTTTTTTCCTGAAAAACAATATAGCACTTATTTGAAAGTATATATTTTATTAAATTCTTTTGTAAGCTTTTCATGTAATTTAAAACTGCATATATATCTAAGAAAACACAATGAAGGAGTACATAAATGCTTTAAAAATAAACCTGCCATTCCAACAAAGCGCAGAGGCATCTGTTTTCCATGCAAACAAAGAGATTTCATGCACTAGTGCAGCGTTTTTACAGAATTACAAAAAACATTAAGTGGCATTCTAGAACAGCACATGGAAGTTCCCAGGAAGGGTAAGTCCCTACCCACACTCTCTCACATCAGCTATTTCCGTGTTTAGAGGTGTTCAAAGGTGCAACTGACTTGAGAACACACAATTTCAGGCTGTGAAAACCTGTTTTCCTTTAGGTTGAACAGACACTTTCAGCCTTACCTAGAGGTATGTGCTCTGCCTTCAGCGTCTTGCAGTTTCCCATGTGCTCCACGGGCACCACCAGGTAGTGGTGGGGGGCACCAGGCTTCCTGTCTCTGAAGCAAACAAGGTCTTCATACTGGGGAGGAGGGATGCACACATATGACATTGGTTGGGAAGAGGATATGGCAAAGAGCTGGCAACAAAGTACATCCTCCACATATAAACCATAATGCCATAAAACAAAAACAAAACAAAAAAAAAAAAAACAAACAAAAACCCAAAACAAAACAAAAAACCAAGCCAAACCAAAACAAAAAAAAACAAAACAAAAACCAAACAAAAAAAAACAAAACAAAAAAAACCAAAAAAACAAACAAACAAACAAAAAAAAAAAAACAAAAAATACCCTAAGGAAGGAAGAAAGGAGAGAAGGAGGGAGAGAGGGAGAGAGGGAAAGGAAAGGAGGAGGGAGGGAGGGAGGAGGAAAGGAGGGAGGGAAGGAAGGATGGAAGGAGGGAAGGGAGGAGGGAGGAAGGGAGGGAAGGAGAGAGAGAAGGAGGGAGGGAAGGAGGGAGGGAAAGAAGAGGAGGAGGGAGGGAGGGAAGGAGGGAGGGAAGGAAGGAGGGAGTGAGGCGGTGCAGGCCCTGGCGGCCCTCGCGGCCCACCTGGCAGGGGAGCAGCGCCGTGCCCGGCTCCTCCCGGCGGGCGATCCTGCAGAACACGCACTTCCCGTCGTAGCCATTCCCGGGCTCGCTGCCCCCGGAGGCGGCCGCACCCTCGGCCTGCCCCCCGGCCATGGCCCCGCTCCCGGCCCTGCTCCCGTTCCCGGCCCTGCTCCCGGTCCCGGCCCGGCCCGGCCCCGCCGCGCCTGCGCCCGCCCGCCCCCTGCCGGCCCACGGAGGGAGTGCCGGCGGCAGCGCCGCATCCCGCGGGAGCATCCCCGGGGCAGCGAGCCCAGCACACAGGGCACGTGGTGCAAAGAGAGTGGAGTGCGTACGACAGGGGATCGCTCTCCCGCTTTGCTCCCGAAAGCTCTGCCCAGCAATTCCTTGATCAATACGAAACGAGGAAAGGCTTACGAGGAGTTTAGGCATTTCCTCCGGTCCCACTGCCCTGTATTTCAAATTCCTTGGATTTATATATATGCGCTAATAAATCTTAAAACACTAATTCAGCACTCTCGCAGTCTGTTCAGGGTCATTAGTATGATTCCGGAGGTTTTTCCAATTGAGTCCACATTTTTAATCCTACACTCCTGCCAAAGAGGACCACAGTCTAAGGTTCCTGCTAACTGCATGAACTGACAGCTACACTAATTCACAGTCAGAGAGAGGTATTGCACAGCATCACAGAATGGTTTGTGTTGGAAGGGACCTTAAAGGTCACTCAGGGCCAGGGACACCGTCCACTAGACCAGGCTGCTCCAAGCCTCATCCATCCTGGCCTCGAGCCCTTCCAGGGACAGGGCATCCACAGCATCCCCGGGCAAGCTGTGCCACTGCCTCGCCACCCTCATCCTACCAACTGCTCCCAAAGCTAGCAGAGGGTATTTGCAAGTGGTAGCTATCTTTCAATTTCTAGAAATGTTTTCTTAATAACTTGCATTTAAAATCGTTTGCACTGCTGCAGAATCACTGACCATGGAATTTCAATGTTTGTATTCTTTATGAAGCCTAAAAGGCATAAAAGTACTCGTCCCACTGATGACAGGCTATAGTGCTTAAAAGGGTAATGAGATGAAAAATTTAGACTGAGATTTTTCAAAAATGTGTATTTTTTTTAGGGCAAGCAATCTGTGTCTGTACAAACAGGACATGGTTAGCTATTCTACCTGAAGCAGCTCATTTGCCAGATTTGCCAACCTGCAGAGTGCTAGGCAGTCCTTTGATTTTCCTTTGCCCTAAAGCCACATTTGTGCAAAACATCCAATGCAAAACCTGCACTGAAATCAGTACCAAATAAAGCACCTGCACTTAGATCTGACATGCCTTATCGAGAGTGGCCATTTTCACACCATCCTGAATCAAAAACCTTTATCCAAGTAGCACTGAAGTGCACGTTTGATGTTCTCTTAACGCCACTTCTGTATACAGTAAAAACCAATAAAACCCAAGAACCGAGTACTTTTAAGACATTGTATGCCTTTGTCTTGCTTGGGCAGAAATAAAAATACATAAACACTTTGGAACTACGAAAAGGGTGAAACAAAAATTATGTACATGGACTTATGACTTCTGGGAACAGGTTGGTCAAAAAAGATGAGGGAATACATGCCATTCACTACAGCTGAGAGTGGCAGCAAGAGCTACTAAGTAAACTGTTCAACTTTACTGATACTTTTTAGCCCTTTGTCACATTCTGTCTCCGAGCAAACTCAAAACACAGCTCCCCTCCAGGACTACACACACACACACAAAAACCCCAAACAAACCTCAAACGAAACCAACCAAAAACTCCAACCTACTTACCTGTGTTTCTAAAATATGGTGATGCTGAAATTTAATTTTTAAGAGGAGGCACAGGTATTCGACAGCATAACCTGTAACTAAAGCTGCATACTTTCATCTTTACAATGTTTTAGTTTGTGAATAAAAGAGAAAGCATCTGTAGCAAGTTTCTGAATGCATAAATTCCTTTATTGAAAATATTGTGATAGCACTGCATTACATATATTCAATAGTCATAGTTTCAAGGGTCACAGAATTTTGATTGAACAACACTGTTTTGAATATAGACCACAGCGTTTAGATATGCTCTGACAAGGATAATATAATGTAGTAAGTTGTAGGTAGCAATAGTGAAATGTATGTAAAATGCTGAACTCGGTTGGTTTCATTTCGTTTGTTGTGGGATTTTCCTGTTGTTTGGGCTTTTTTTTTTTTAATAACTATTTAGTGGTCTGCCACCATTTAAAAGAGTAAACAGTGTTAGATATTCTGAGTATCTTCAAAACATTATGCTGTTAGCAATTTCCAAAATATTTTAAAGCGTTACCAATAAGAACTTTATTTATGGCTGTAGAAGACCAACCACATAAAAAGAAGTGTGAAAAGCTCACGTGCAGTGTGTTACAGGCTTACTCTATATAGCACTGGTTTTTTAGACAGTGAAATCTCTGTGCAGAATTAAGATTTAGAAATACTTTTGAAAGAAAAGCACTTGGTGCTTCTTTTTGTTTTAATTATTCAAAAAGGAAAGAGCAGTAACTAAATTGAGTTGTTATTAATATTCCAAAATTAGATTGTACTGTTTTAATGCACACTACTCTTTCTAAAACCTGCCTTTCTCAGGACAATACCACATTCAAGTCTAAGGGCAGGACAGCCCTTAGGTTAGGCCTGGACTGTGTAAATAAAACCACAGCTTAATGGCAAAGCAGAATTCCTCAGCAAAGAGTGAAGATTGCCAGTCCTCTTTCGTACTCTCCCCATTTACCAAAATTTTCATTTTGTAATAGAGGGTCTTCTCAGCTTTGGCGGGGAGTATAATTTCATTTCATTAAAAACAACCAAGAGTATTTAGTTGCCTGTCAAATCCTAAACCACCTTGTTGCTCTAAGACTTTATTTTTTTTTTTTTTTTTGGGGGGGGGAATAAATAATGTATGTAATTACTAATAAAACAAGTTTTGCACTAATGTGACCAGGCCTGTTAGGAAAAGAACATTCTTCTCTAGATCTCGATTGTATCTTCTCCTTAACAAATTCCTCAATTTGCAGACTAATGCTCATAAAAGCACAGTTAGTAGCTTATTTTGAATCATTTGGTGGTTACACAGAAAACCAATTCTCTCCTAGAAATGTCCTTCGTAAACAGTCAAATAATACTAGGGCAGATACTCAGAGCATGCCGTCCCAATTCTGTGGATTGCAACAGAGCCAATACAGTCTACACCAGGTGGCAGTTTGCCCAGTGTCTCCATACTGCCAAAATACTAATCTATTAAGAGGAAATGTGACTGCAGAGTTAATAAGAAGCACTATCCACCTTCTCCCTCATCTCAGGAAAAGAAAATGAAACTGAATTATGCACTCAAGTGTTTCTGCCAGAAAAACAAACCCTCTAATTAGGGTATAATGAAAACAAAATCTCATTTACAAAATAAAAATATAAAAATTAACTTCAGAAATCAAATAAATTGGTTCAGAATAAATGTCAGTGCATAATAAACCTATCTCAACAGCAAGTATTTATCAAAATGAGATTTGAAACATTAAAAAAAAATCATAGCTAATACATTCACAAAAAAAGTGCTATACAATAACAATAAATAAAATTATTTTAAAAACATGTTCCCTTAAGTGCTGTGTACACCTATTTCTGATTCTTTTCCATGGCAAACAGTATGCTCTAGATTTTGGTAAAGTAACCTTTTATTTTTGGTCAGTATTTGAATGTTGAACATAAATACACATGGAATGTACTAGATAGTTAAGAGTTTTCCCAAAGGATCTTTTTCACAGTTACATAAAAAGTTTTCAACTTATACACCATGAATGTTTTCATAAGCATCATATCATCAATGGAGATGTGTTGGAAGAGGCAGTAAAAAACACTTCAGAGCGATCTCTTATTGTTCTGTCTCTTGCTGCCTCTGAAAACCAATTCTTTTATTCCTGGGTTGTTTGGTTGTTTTTTCGCATAGGCATGCTCTGGTACAAACTTGAGGAAAAAGCGTGTAACATTGTGAGGCAGCCTGCACCTTCTAGTTAGCGTTTAAGTGCCTAATGGATCCAGTCCTTAAGGCAGTCAGTATTTCACTCAAAGGTCCATACTTCTACGTCTTGTATTATGAAATCTTCTTTCTTAGTTAAGATGTCATTATTGAAGGTGCTGCAGGAGTTGCTTCGCCCATGATACAAATCTGCATCTAGCCATAAGCCAAACCGGCCACTAAAAAGGAAATACACAAGAAATCTTGGGTTATATATACCAGTAAAAATACCAAAAATTGTATAAACAATAAAAGAAACGACATGGAAAAATTTAGGTAATTCTTAGGATCTCTCAGACCAAATATGAAGAGCTCAATCCTGGCAAAGCTCTCACCAGACACCCTGTGGAGCAGTCCCTGGCTTTGTCTGCCCCAGTGAGCGGAGCAGTGCACAGGGCCCTGTGAGGGCCTGCAGCCCCCAAGCCATTCAGCTGTTCCCACTGCCAGCTGTGGCTGACACCCCGGCACGGGCACTGGGTCCTTCCCCTGGCTGCCTGGATGTGGGCATGGCTCCTTCTGGTTAGGAGGAGGAAGTGGGAAGTTTAAGTACTCCCGATGCAAACCATGCCCAGAGGTCCAATGGTGTCACCTGCAGTAAGCTTTAGTTAGTTGTATAGCCCTAGTTCTTGATTTCATACCCACTGATCTTGGAAACTCAAGACCTGCTTACGCACTGTCTGGGTCCTTGCTCTGTGCATCAACAGAATAATGACAACTTAGTAAGGACGATGTGAGAAACCTTTGAAGCTGATGGCAAAACTGACATTAGAGATTATCTGCCAGTGGCAAACCTCTTCAGCAGCTACAAGACATGTATCTACCCAAAATACCTGGGTTTTTTTCTAGCTAAAAAAATCCCCAACCAAGAAAACAACACTGCAACAAACCCTACTTGGCTAACAAAAGTCACTCTCTTTAAGCAAATGAAATTGCTCTGAGTCTGTAACAGAAATCAGATTGCTGAGGTATCTGCACTACACAGACTTACAAACTTACTACTAAAAGTTCAGACACTTGGCTGATAAGTTTTTCTTACATCTACCATCATCCCTATTCTCATTTAAAATAAAGTTGACTACATGATTTGAAAAGCAAATGTTCACTCACCCTCCACCTCCAAGCTCCAGAGAGCTAGTATCTCCATTGATGAAGTAGGTGTTCTCTCCGCTCCATTTGAATACCTGAGGAGGAGGAAAACCCAAATATATTTGGATTCTGAAGATTCTTGTACCCTCAAACTACTGGATGCCTACCCTCAGCAGGTATTTTTTTTATATTTAGTTTTTCTTGAAAGGGAAAGGTAATAGGTAAAAAGTAAAGGATCGATACTGTGAACAAGGCCCCCAAATTGTTTTTTAAATTCTGCCTCCCTCTCTAAATCAACATGTGTTCTGTTAAAAAGGAAGAATGTGTTCAATATGAAAAAAATGCATAAGCTATAAGCATTAAGGCATATTTCAGTAGCCCTCTTATCTCTGGTTTGTTGCCACTGTGATTCTAAGCATGCGTGAAATTATACCCTATTCTTGATATCACTGACTTCCTAGGTGAGTCTTTGACAGTCACTCGTTAACTCCTCCCTGCTTCCACCTTCAATCCACTTAAAACTCTCTTATCACCATTACAGACTGTCCTCTCAGCACTTAAGATAATTACAGCCACTTTTGCTCAAAGCATTGCATTGAAGCAATAAATGATTAACTGCATTCATCAACATCTTCTAAACTCAAATATGCTGTCTTCATAAAAATCACATAAATGTTTCAAAAATGGAGCCCAAAAATTTTGAGTAAGTGAACACCCACTTACCTTGAAATGTGGACTGAATGTATAGAGAAATGTTTCACCAGTGCCATAGTAGTGGTCACTAAACCTGAAGGGATGTGTAGCATATGCTCCAAATATCTGTTGAAATAAAATGATTAAATTATTTTTGTAGACAGTGCAAAATTAAAGAGAAAAAATCCCAAACAGTTCAAAATACTTTCTGAGAACAACCGAGCTGATTTTCATGTTGAAAGAACCAACTAGTAAAGTACGTCAGATATGCAAGTACTTCTCCAAATCTTTTGTATCCTGCAAATTAAAAGCCAGATGACAACAACAGCAGCAGGATTGCCACCTAAGAGCTACTGAAGAATGAGACCTCCACAGAGACATTGTTTGGGACAGCTTGTTAACTGAGATACCTAAGGAAGACACTACCAAAGGCCCTCATTACAATTCTAAAGCTTTTATTAGTGCTGAAGTACTTTCCTGCTGTAAGTTTAGTTTAGGCAGTAAAAAATACAACAGAAAGCAGCAGAATCTTATTTTGGTATGACTAGCATTTATTTCATAATGGTTGCTTTTTATAATGTTGCCTTTTCAGTGTAACCCCTGCAAAACAAGCACTCCTTACCTGGTTGTCCATATCCTTGATGACAAGGAGAACTGGACTGTCAAGAGATGCCGATTTACGGTACAGAGTCTTCAAGCTAGTCCCATGCTCCAGTGTACTGTATGCGAGGCGCCATGGATATCCCTGCACTCGTGCGGGCAAGCGTCGGGCAAGCTGGGCAATGAACAGGGGGAAATGGTTACACAATTAGCAGGTTGTGTCACAGGTGGTGTCCCAGACTATTCCCCTTCTGCAGGGGCTTCCGAGTCACAAAATGGCTGTCAAGGGAGCAGCAGTTTAACATCTGTCACATGCATGTGGCCTTGTACTCTGAGCCCAACTGCCTGCATTCACATCACCTCTTGAAAGCATTGAAACTGTTGCCAGTCCTTGATATCCACAACTCTAAAATAAGCTCTCTAGGTGATCCAGTGCTGCAGCAAACCCCACCTTGCACAAGGTCACTCTAACATGCTAAGTACTTTCCAGAGAAAAAAGCATTGGCATTGCCCCCAGAAGGCTGAATGTCCCACACTCAACAGAGACAGCAGCACATCTAACAAGGAAACCTAAGGTTTTTCTAGCCATACCTGCTCTATGTGCATGTTCTCCAGGACGGCACTGTGATGCTTTAAGATAGGCAAAGTATCATCATCTTCTTCTTCATAGTAACTGCAAACGCTCTTTCGTCGTTTGGCTTCTTCTACAGTAATGATCTAAGGAAAGAGAACAAGTGTCCAGCCTAAAGCATAGCTCTTACACTGTCAATCCTTTGTTGAAACCAGTTAATTTAAAACTTATTCCTCAGCTGTCACACTGTGTGGAGCAAAACCACCATATGGGATGGTTATATCAGGCACAGGGAGCCTTATCCAAACGGGGAACATCTTAACTGGCAAGTATCTTTGTAAAAGCATGTCAGTCAAGGTCTTTATAAAGTACATTCTTAGTTGGAAATGATCAAGCAGCTCTTTGGAAACTTCTAGCTATTCCTTTGCTTAAGACTTTATAATATTGTATTTTAAAAGGTGAGTCCATATTAATATTTCTAATATCAGGTTTGAATTGACATATAAAACAAAGCACAAGCTTCTTTCCAGCAACTACAGGTCAGCCACTCTAACTTTTCTCATAAAGTTGGAAACAAAATGAGAATGCAAGTCCATACACCTAATGTTTGTCTATAAAAGGCCTCAGCAGCCTACAAGGTGCTGAGAAAGACGGGACAAACTCTGAACCCCACAAAACATGAGGAGCAAAGAGGATCCCAAATGCAGCATGAGTCAGAAGCTCTGAGACTGGCAGCACCCACAGTGCCCAGAGCTCACTGCAGAGAGGAGGACTCCACCTCGCCCCTTGGCGGCAGCAGTCCAGGTGTCCTGACTTCCAACAAGCTGCTGCTGGGGTGCTCGGCCTCCCATCTAGCAGACGGCATCACTTGGCACAGCTGGAAAGCTGCCAAGCGTTCAATGCAGCTCAGGGTGCTTAGCGCAAGGGGCAGGAGCCTCAGTTCTGCACAGCAGGGCTTTAGCTGGAGCCTGGTGCCACCATGGCACATAGGAAGCAATGGCAAGAGCTCAGAGATGGAGCTGATGAGAAAAGAAAAAGGGAAGCAAGGAGATCTAGCTATAAAACAAATAGGAAATCTCAAACTGTCTTTTCCTTCCATGAGCATATCATCACAGAGCTCTTACCTTGGAACAGGAATCTCAAGGTGTGGCTGTGGAGTATGCTACTATGCAACTCCCTGGCAATAAGACTTCCAAGCAGCTTTCATGTTACACATGGATCAGGTTTTGCATAACTACTGCACACCTTCGGGATCACTGCTTGAACTTGCAGCTTGCAAGTTGACTTGCAGTCAACAGCTAAGACAATTGCCAAGAAGTGCCTGGAGGTCCTACACACACCTGCCCCCCGAGGCGAGACAGCAAAGGCACTAGACTGACTCCAGGTAAGAATTTAACCACACCACAAAGCACAGAAGTTTTTCAGACAACCAGGACTGGTGAGGAGTTCACAAAGCCCTAATACCATCAGTCACACCTAGCATCTCCAGTGGGATGTGAGCAACACATCGCCCGCGAATCCAGCTCACATTCACCTGCAGCTGAGCAGGGCACCCGGGCATTGGCATTTCAATGCACACAGCAGGGTTAGGAAATAAGAAGAGGGAAGGATCACAGGGCAAAACGCAGCCTGCAGAACTAATGCTGTTATGTGCCTCTGCACACCTGAGAGGTTACAGGTATTCCTGCCTGTGATACTGCAAGAGCTGTACAGCTTCATCTTGCTCCTCCAGCCCAATCCTGGGTCTTCTGAGACAGCAGAGAATCCTATGCCAGAAAATTTTTCATATGGTCATTTCAGGGAAAGTTTGCACAGCAAAATTAAGATAATTAAAAAAAAACAACAACCCCAAACAACTACAACAAGCTGATGGTCTTTCTGATTTAATCTTTGTTCTTTTTTTCAACTTCTGAATGGTTTGCCTTCCCTCATCTCCCAGACCATTATTTTATATACATGTATATATATTTTTTAATTGATATAATTTTTTAAATTTTTTACCTTAAATCAAAAGTAGACAACTCCCCTTCTGAAGACTACCTTTTAGGAATAGTCTCCCACCAGGAGTGGGGGAAAAGTATCACAGTAAATCAACCAGCAACAGGTATCTGTAGCAAAATGTGACCAAACTCAAAGCCACAGGCAACCACAGAAACCTATTAACACAAATTGCAAATTGACTCCAGAGACCGACAAGCCCCTCCTCTTCTCTGCATAGGCACCTACTCAGAGTCTAACTGAATTGCACATTTGAATGAAGTTCAGTCAACAACTGCAAAAAAAGGGATCTGCAAGATCAGATATTTAAAGGCCACACAACAGCAGAAATGGATGAAAAGAATCAACCACTACAGAAACTGTATCTACAAAATCTTTCAAAGATTTTATAGGACTGAGAAAGCAAGCTACCTGAGATGGAAATGCCCCACCATGTGAATACAGAACACATTTATTACTAGGAGAGAAGTGCGGTCATCAGATCCACGCTGTTCAAACAGTGACACAGTTCAACATACCTCCACAAAAGGTTCCTCCTGGTCAGGTCTGGCATAGTAAAAAATTTGAATATTCAAATGCATTTGTCTCTTTTTCATCATCTAGCAGTTTACTTTGCAGTATCCACTACTCTCTCCCTGCTCTAGTGGCAGGAGTTATCACCCACAAGCGTGACAAACAGCTACTGGCCATGGCATGCCGTGATAAAATGGCTTATATGCTTCTCTACAATTACACTTTCTGTTTCCCCGCAAGGGAGAGTGAAACTTCCACAGTCATCATGCCCAAATATGGACTTCATTCAATAGAGATTTCCTGGCAGACCTACTTTAATTCAGTAAAGCCTGAATGTATTACAAATAAAAAAGACACATGTTTAGAAGATTTAGAAGTTTCCCACTGATTTTTCCTCCCAATACATATTTAAATAAAACAATGAGAGACAAGATCCTGGTGTGGCCAGATCTCTCCTACCTCTGTTCTTTGAATCACTGGCTCTCCTCCTTCATTTTGGTTTTATGAAAATGGCATGCAGATAACAGAACAGTGAAATCTAGTGCAATGTATGACTGCACTCAGCTCTGAGAAAACAAGAAAAGCTATCTTTTTCCATCTTCCAGTTCACAAAGCACCAACATTAAGAAACTACAAAACTGTAAATAATATAAGCTATTGCGGATTAGAGGACAAATTCCATTCCCAAGCTCCCTTTTTGAACAGAACAACATCTTTTGAAGATAAAAATGCTCAAAAAAAAAAAAAAGGCAATAGAATTTAAAGAAAAGAAGTTTAAGACAAATAAGCAGATCACCTTTTAAATCACCATCAAGACAGTTCCCACTTAGAGATTTATCAGTCTTTTTAATGTATCCTATATCCTCAGCATAGCAAGTGTTTGAGCATTCATAAATACAATTTAAAAAATGCGTGCAAGCTTATTTCCCTTAGAAACTAGGCTTTGTATGCAGAATAAACAGACAGATAACAAGCACACGCATGCCAAGCGGTTAAAACAGATTGCCAAAGACCCCACATGAAAAAGCCAAAGTCCAAGGATAAAAACTTACCCATCTTAGAACCAATGTTCAAACAGTATTACTGTGTGCACCCAAGAAGCCAGGGTCTGGCATATCACCACATACCAATCCATTTTGACCAGAACACAGAAGTCTGTATTGGTCTTTACATGCATATATACATTTTGAAGGTTTTATTTGTAGCATATAAATGCAATAGGAATTTAGCAATGCTAACAACATACATCTGTATAGCTTTGCAAAAGGCTAGCATCACATGATGCAGTTTCTTTTTGCACACCAGAGAGCTCCCAGTTGTTTACCTGCTCTTTCTAAGGAGAGAAGAAAGGAGAACTGAAGGAACACGAGTACATTTGTGAGACAGATAAAAGCCTTGAGGAGACCTCTATGTGAAGCAGAAACTGTTATAAAGAAACATCATAAAAATCCTCTGAAGAACAACTCCTAAGATTCTTAATAAAGGATACACACTTGATATGAACACACTATATGCAAAAGAGAAAGCACTCACCTCCCAGCTTTTAGTCGTGGGCTCACTGAAGAAGTTGTCTATCATGTCAAGCTCCTCCTTTTCTACCACAACAAAACCTTGCTCTTTGGCATCTTTCCCATATACTTCTGGTGACCACTGAACAAAAAACGTGTACAAGTGATCCACCCTGTGAAGAGGAGACAACCATTGTTCAGCAATCCATGAACACAACACTGTCATGTACTAGAGGAGTTTTGCTCAACAACAAAGTAGGGACAACCACACGAAGAGGGTACCCATGTACCTCCACTCTCACGTATCACACAAGGCAACATCTGCCCACATCTGGAAGCCTGAAGCACTTTAAAGTTTCTTTGTTTTCACTCCTCCAATATATTTTTCTCCTTCCTTTGCTATATGCACAGTCAAAGCAACATGGTAAAGCACTGTGGCTTGTCCAGTTCCACACAATTCATATTAAGAAGTCAAACTGATTGGTATTAGGTCATACTCACAAAAGCTAACTCCATAAAAAACTCACTTTACTTTAAATTTACTTTATCTAGTTTGATGTCTGGGATAAAATAAGCCATGGGACCACCACATTTCCAGCTGCCCTTTAAAAGTTATAGAGTCTAATCACAAAACAATCTTCATTCTGCTAGCATTATGAAAATAAGCTGTTATAAACAGCTTTGTTAATGATATTGTACTAACAGTGCATGTTCTTCCATAAATGTAGTCAGCTCTCATCACTGTCGTTAAAGAGATGTTCCCTGACAACATCCATAACAAAACATGAAACCGTTTCTGAATAAGGCATTTATGTAATATGTTAAAGTTAAAACACACACTTTCAATTTCAAACTGGGAATATGATAATGAATCCACTAGAAGAAGTTAAATTGCCAGCAAAAAAATCAAACCCACAGTAAAGAGGGCAAATGGAAAGATAGTGAAGTGCTTATGACATAGGATCTTTCTCTCATTTTGCACCCGAAAGTTTTGTCCAGCAGATATTTTGCCCCCCTGTATTTCAAGTTACTTGGATTTATAATAAATGCACAAATAAATCTTAAAAATCCAATTCAGCACTGTTGCAGTCTGTACAGCATCACTAGTATAATTCCAGAGATTTTTCCAATTGAGTCTACACTTTTAATACTATAGTCCTGCCAAAGAGGGCTAAAGTCTAAATGGCTCTGAAATTGTTGCCTGCTCACGACAGCTACACTAATTCATAGTCAAAGTGAGATATTTCATAGTATCATAGAATGGTTTGTGTTGGAATGGAATGGAAGGGAACTTAAAGATCATTCAGTTCCAATCCCCCTGAATGGGCAGGGATACCTTCCACTAGACCAGGCTGCTCCAAGCCGGATCCAACCTGGCCTTGAGCACTTCCAGGGGTGGGGCATCCACAGCCTCTCTAGGAAACCTGTTCAGTTCACCCTCTCAGTAAAGAATTTCTTCCTAGTATCTAATCTAAACTTACCTTCTTTCAGTTTAAATGCATTCACCCTTGTTCTATCACTGCAAGGCCTTGTCAAATGTCCTTCTCCAGTTCTCTTTTAGGCCCCCTTTATGTACTAGAAGGCTGCTGTAAGGGCTCCTTGGAGCCTTCCTTTCTCCAGGCTGAACAACCCCAACTCTTTCAGCCCATCTTCATAGAAGAGGTGCTCCAGCCCTCTGATTTGGATATCTGGAGGGGCTTGATTCACTTTTGCCTGAAGATATTTAGATCCAATTCCTACTCCCGTCAAAAAGAATAAAGGATTTGCTTTGCTTCGTCATGGAAATGCCCTCTTAATAAGGGAAGAGAAACAAATCAGCATTACTGTATTTTTTTCTCTCCTTTGCACATTCACAAACGCTTTTGTAGTGCATGGTTAGATGTTCTAGAAGAATTTAAATTTTCTTATCAAATAAGAACGGTACCTGTGAAACATTTTTAATAAATATAACCAAATATGGTTTTAGTACAATTTGTGAACATCCAACACTGTTCCTGAGTCAGCAGCAGCTTTGCTTCATCAGAAATAAATAAGGTAGATAATGCTGATATCAAAGTAAAAAATTTTAGCTGCTGCACATTCCTCCACAGAAACACAGACACAAAAGAGATCAAGGTAATACTGTGCAAACAATCAGTCTTTGGGATAGTTCTCACCAGTAATCGCCTGGAAAAAGCTAAAAGAGGGTCACACACCCACCATGAACGGTTCCCCCTTTCTTTGTGAGAAGCCATGTGATTGCTTGCAGGTTTGCACTGATCTAAAACCAGTGAACTATGGAACGCACTTCTAAAAGCCGTATTGTCTCATTTCAGTCAAGACCTTTTCTTCTTCTAACTGCATAGGTTTCCCACATCAGTAAGAGTCACTCAGAATGCCCTGTTCCCTTCACTTGCTAACAGAGGTTACAGAAAGACCACTATGATCTTTTCTTTGGTAACTAATGTGAGTTTTAACTGAAAGAGACGTTTGACTTGAACACTGCATTTTATGTGCAACAATCTTATTCCGGAAAGCTAACTACTTAATTCCTACAAATGTCTAAGAAAGAACAGTAAGACTAATGTTTGTGGCTCTCTGGATAAGATCAGTTTTAAAGCATATTCATGCAGGTGGGTGGAGGAGAGCAGCATACTCTGATCTCAGAATCACAAAACATTTTAGGTTGTAAGGCACCTCTGGAGATCATCTGGGTCAGTCCGTTTACAACAGAGCTAACTTCCAAGTTGGAGGAGGTTGCACATTGTTGCCCATTTGCAGTTGTGAAAATCTCCAACAGTGATTCTACAACCTGTCCAGGCCACCTGCGCCACACACAGCTAGTCTCATGTATTTTTGCCTCTTCTATCTAACCAGTTTCCTCTGAAGCACGCAGCATGTGATCTGAGAAGGGTCTGGTGCCATTCAACTTTTTCTTGTCCCCTCCTCTCCTGTTTTTTAACCACATGTCTAAAAGGAAGAGGGCAAATAACCACCACCCAAGTTGTTTGGCTGTTCTTCCTTCTGTGAGCCTGCAAGAAGCAAACCCTTCGGTACTGCAAAGACACACCAGCTGACATATTGAGTTTGCTGTCAACTTCCCCAACTCCTTTTCTGCAGAGCCACCTGTCCCCAGACCATACTGCTGTAGGGACTGCTCCACCTCAGGTGCACACTCTGCCTTTGCCTTTTCTGAACTTCCTGACATTTCCATCAGCCCATTCCTCTATGCTGAGGTCCCTCCAAACAGTAGCCGTGCCCTCCAATGTGTGAAAATGTACTCCAATGTACTCCCCAAATTTGGCATCATCACCCAAAAGGTGTGTTCTGTCTCAATGTCCATGGCACTGATGAAGGCATTAAGCATTATCATTCCCCAAGGAATACCAATTGCACCTGGCTGCCACTCAGACTACCTACCAACCATTTAACCGCAATGGTCCAGTCAGGTTTTCAGCCACCTGGTAGTCTACCTGTCCAGGTCACATCTTGCCAATTTGGCTATACGGATACTATGAGAAATTGTGTTCAAAAGCTTACCAATGTTATGGTAAAGCAACAAACCCTTGCCTTCTCCTTGCTCAGAGAGCTAATCATCTCAATCAGAAAAGTTATCTGGTCAGCAAAAAACCAATTTGCCCTTGGTAAATCTATGACAGCTGATCCTGATCACTTCTTGCCCTCTCTGTGCTCAGAAATGGTGTATATAAGGACCTGCTTCCCAGGATTGAGGTGAAGCTGACTTCCCTGTGCTCTCATAGATCCTTCTTGATTTTTCTGGCAACGGTTGCAGCATTTGTGTTGCCAATTATTAAGGACTGCTCCCAGTGATCATAACCTTTCAAAAGATGATAGAAAGCAGCCCTGTAATAACATCACCCAACTTCCTCAGTATACTCAGAACAATTCCCGTCAAGCCCCATGGATATGTATATGTTCAGTTTACTTAAGAAATACATAACTAAGTTTTCCTCTACAATGGACAGTTGATAAATCCAGACACTCCAGATTTAAGAAGCAGCAGCATAAAGCAGAAATATGTGACTGTAGAAGTGATGTCATTCTTAAAAGGGATGCTTTGCTAATAAAATTGTAACATTATGCTATGCTGGTATTTCCAAGATACCAAATTGAAAAAAATTGGAGCGAATTTTTAAATTGAAAAACCACTGCTTGAGGAACTCCCTCAAAGCCAACTTGACAGCTGTGAGGAAATTTATTCCAGAACTCAATAGCTGTTTTGGTGATCATATGCTTACGAGTGTGTCATGCACCAACAGGGGAATGTCAATAACATTAAGTACTTGGAAAGAAACAAGTTAAAAAACCTTAAGTTAATCACTCCAGAAATAAAATACTCAAAAAGCTCTCAGTCCAACCACAGCTCCTTGTCTAGAAAAAGGAGTTAATTCAGAGGAGTCCTATGACTTTGTTATAAGTGTGCCTGACTAGATGATGATCCTTCACAAATCTTATGAGGGCTGAGGTACCATAAGCCCCATATGCTTTTATCAACTTATACAGACTTCTATGAATCCTTGTTATAAGACACTAAGCTAGAGGTACAAACAGTTTTTAATAGATTTCACCCGTATAGTTTGATGTCTTATAAAGAGACTAGGAGTACTCTCCTTGTAGAAGGCTAGTTCAAAAGGATTCTAAATCTAAGTTTTATGCTACCTATTCCATTAACCAGTGCATGGAAGCATGATCCTTCAGCATCAGGATCATCTTATTTACTTTATGAAAAGCCCTGTGTAAATGCATGGAAGCATCATGTAGGTATTGGCTCCAGCCAGTGGTGCTGCAAGTTCTCCCAGGTCTCAGCTTCAACCTGTCAACTACAGGATGTTACAAATTAACAAGAGTGACAACCAAGCTGTCTCTTACTCTACAAAAGAAAACCTCACAGAAACAGTAACAAAAACCAAACCAAAACTCACCCAGGTCCCCAAACCAAACCAATCAATGAAGCAGGATGCTAAGGCTGAAAAAGAGAAGCAAGGCTCAATTCCTCTTACTTTTCCTCCTTGAAAAGTGGCCCGCTTTCAAGAAAGAAACTTACAAAAATCAGATATCCTCTCAGCAGCATGATCTCAGTGCAGTCTTTTCTATCAACTTCAGTATAAGTTATACATTCATAAACCAAACTTGTCTGCCAAATTTATAGTACAGAAAATCAAAGAGGTTTACTTCTTGTCTGAGGAACTAGTCAATGCTATTATTTACAAACAAAAAAATTCTGCGTTACTATCTCTGTCCCAGTGTGAGGCATTTTCCTCTGCAAGATCTTGAGGAAATCTGTGACCTAATTACTGAGCTACTACTGCTCAGAATTCACTAGGGTGGGAAATCTACCTACCATTTAAACATAAATCCATGTACACATAACTTACCCTCTAATACTGTAAGCTACACCCATTGCAAGAATTCTCAGCAAAAGAATCAACCTCTGTATTCGTGTCCAAAAGCATGGGTGTCTCTCTGCTCAGCTGAACCTGTCAAGAGGCTGCCCTAGACAGAGTAATCTGCATATAAGGCAACTCAAGATGACCACCACTCCTTTTATGAGCTAAGGTGAGCACAGCTGTGATCAAGCAGGCAGCACAAAGCAGACCTATAGTCACTGATTAACTCAGTCACACTATGCAGGTCATTGGGAACGTGTGCTGAGACACACTTGGTATCAGGAAAGCCATGCAAGAAGAGAGAACACCTAAAACAGTCACAAAAGACAAGGGAGACTTAATACTTAGTGACAGCCTTTATAAAGACTATCAGGCTACAAGTCTTTTCTCTGTATTAATAATGTTTTCAGAGGCTTCCATTAAAAAGAAACACCAGTAAATTAAATGGTAAGTATATTTTCCCCGCTAGTGCCACTTTCCTGCAGCCTCCAAGTCCAGGGAAGCAGCCTGCATATGGAAGAGCAGCCCCGCTGGGAAAAGTGGGCTATGGGGTCCAGGCTGAAAATGGAGCCTTCTTCACAACTGATGACAGAAGCTGTTTTAACAGCAAACACTGAGAGACCATGAAGCAAATGTAATTCAAAGCAAATCAGTGAAAGTCTTAACTTATGTTGTGATCATAGACATGCAGACCAATTTCTTCACACTCTCTCTGTAGGTTTGGACTGTTTGGTTGGTTTTGGGAGTCCCTGCAGGTGTGGACTGTTTAGTTGGTTTGTGGGTTTTTTGTCTTTTTTGTTTGTTTGTTTGGTTGGGGTTTTTTTGTTGTTTTGTTTTGTTTGGTTTTTTTGTTTGTTTTTTGTGGGTTTTTTTATTACTACAAAGCATTAAGATGCTGCACAAGCTACAGAAACTGCACTGAACAAAGTGTTTTATTTTATGCTGTTTTGTAGCCAACAAGATGACCATGTTATTTTTTATATTTTCATTCATGAATATAAATTGCATTCCAAATAGTTTTAAACTTAGTAAATTATCTCATATCTTGTATCTAAAATACATTGCAAAGCTATCCCAAATGACCTACTATCCATGGCACTCTCAAGATGCACCATTTATAATTATATACTATTCAATACTGATGCAAGAATATCCCCAGCAGGCAGGAAGCTGTTTTGCTTTGGTAAGGCATCCAAGAACTGGGAAGAAACACTGTCTTGTTCAAGAGGCAAAGACATGTCTTGCATTAATACAAAGCAGTGGGTCTCACATTTAATTTCTGCTCCAAGTTCTACAGGATCTCTCATGCAATTGTGTGGTGTTAAAACAGGCATGCACGAATAGCATCAGAATGAGTCAATCTTATAACCAATCATTCACCTCTAATTTTGATCAAGATGTGAGCAGCAGCCCTGACATCAAAGATCTGGTCCGTCAGCCAGCATGGCCAAGTGCTGCTGCAGCATCTCACTGCAGAAGTTACTTTTTTCTCATTATAAAAACTGAAGTACAAAACAATTGTCAACACCTCAGTTTATATATGGATTAGGTCCGCTCACTATTCACAAAGTTCATGCTCATAAAAAGTAAAAAGGCCGTTTTTCAAGTCTGTGGTAAGAAGCTTGATAGATTTCCATGTTGCACAGAACAATGATTAGAGACAATCTCAGTTCAGCTCAGCAGCTTTATTCAATGTTAGATAAATTATCCTCAAAGCAGTAACTGACCTTGTGTTATATTACACCATCACTCCAACTCCTTGAAGTATTTACTCACACTTCAACCTAGAATCTTCTGAACCCACCCTTTTGCAATCCCTGAGAAGTCAAGGACTGGGATCAGCAGATAGCAAGCAAACCAAAAGCTATTCAGCTACACTCCCAATGGCCACATTCCAGCTGGATTAAACCTCTCCCTCTGTTCCAGGGAGCATTCCAGGTTCAGCAACTTCCCTATAGACAATCAAAACGCTCATACAAAAAACTCCCACTTAAATCAACACACGCTACATATTTAAAATTAAAATTATTAAATAAAAATTATTAAACCCAAGATTCATTGCATCTTAAAGAAACACCTCTGAGATGGAACATAAGTTCATCTTCTTCCTTCCTGGTATCAAGTTCACCAAAATCATTCATTTTGGTTCATCAACAGACCAGAGAATTGCTCTAGCTGCCTTCTAGCAAGAGAAGGATCAGGGATTTGACTCCTCACAGAGACTGAAAAGTCTTGGATCATTTATGTGGAAAATCACAGACTTTTTTTCTAGTTTGTCATTTTGCTTTTTGCTACAGTGTTATTTATGCATAAATACACACCTATGGAAACAGAAAACATTCATGTTCCTCAGTTTTATTGTGAAGGGACTATTTTTATGGGCCTGAAGGTAGAAGTAGTCACACCTGTCCAGTTAGGAGTGTCTCCCTTTTCCCACATGATGCCCTTTGCTAATGTGAAATTCCTATTTTTTTTTTTTTAACACTGACACCTAAGTGGATTCCTTGCCTCTACAGCCACTTCTCCCCTTTACCTCTTTGCCTCACTTCCTAGACACAGCTGAAATCCAGATCATCCCCCAGTTCCTTTATCACATCTTAGCTGCACATATATTCCTCTTTACATCTTCAACTGGCACCTGAACCCTTCCTTCCTTCCCACTGGGAACATTGCTTTGTGTCTGGCATGCAGTGGAAATTGGGGCACCCCTTTCCTCATCTCAGCATCCCTGCTGCATTTCACATCTTGGATGATGGAGTGAAAGTCACTCTAGAAAGCACTACACATTTTAGAAGTGACAGACAATCACACTTTTGTGCTAAAAGGACTGCAGCTTACCTCTCTCGAGGAACAGCAAACCAGTACTCTGGTTGCTTTATCTTTTTACTGTACTGCTGAGACATGGTGGTGTTCTGAGACACAAAGGACTTTCTCATGGGCTTGCCTACTTTAATGCACAGAAACATTGGAGGAGTCTTGCTCTTCTCTTCTTTTGAAGGAAGCATATCTGAATGAGACACAAAAGAAAAATGCAGCTTACAGGAAAGTACAAATACTGTGGCTGATAAAACACTGTGACAAAGATTAACAATCTTGTGCAAAGGTATATTCAGAGGCACCATCCACAGAATTACACCTGACTTCACTAGCATAATTGGTTTAATAATCCACATTCATCTTAAACTGTGGCCATTTATTTCCATTCTGTCACAGCCTGTTTCCCCCTCAGCTGTAAAGCTATGTAGAGAATAGCCCTGTAAAGCAAATAGGTAAGGTGATCAGGCCGTGTGCTGACTGCAACATGGAACACACAAGTAGAGGGGACAGTGTTTGACTGGGTCCAGGAAACCCCATCCAGCTGAGTGGTAAGCCTTTACACGCGCACACATACACACACACACACACACACACACACACACACACACAGAGTTCCTCAACTCTGACGGTCAGCCATATAAGCACATTTTTTCTGCACAAGTCAGGACCAAGCCTAAGAGCAGTTTAAGCTCCTTAAATTGCTAGTGTGACAAAAATTGCTTCTTAACATCTAGCCTCAACTACACTGAAGTTGCCTTCTTCATTTCAGGAATATGCATACAGCCAAATATAACTAGCAAGATATAAATCCTTCTAAAAGAAAGGAAAAAATATTTGAAGAACAACTGTTTTAAAAATAAAGACTTCCACTCTAATCACCCCCCCACACACACCTGATATGGATTGAGGGTATGTCCACTAGTTCATTAAATAACCAAAAGGAACATCAATGCTCCAAGGACAGACTAGTGCTTAGAGGCACTGCAGTGGAAGTAGTAATATGTGTGCACACTGTGTGAACCGAAATTTCGTTTTCTTATATGCCTTCCAGTAACAGCCTGAATTTTATTTGTGATAACACAATGACCAATCAGGAAAATAGATCAGTCAGTGGGTCCCTACACACATTCCTATTTATCACTTCTTTAAGGGTTTCCATAACATGAAAGACACTAAACATACACAAATGGTGTCAAGAACACTTTGGTACCCCACCTTACAGCAATTCACTACTACTTTGGATACTATCAGAAATACACTGACAGGCTTCAATGAGGCAACAGGGGGTTACCAATATGGAGTGACAATTTATAGGCTATGAAGTGTTCCTGTCAGTACTGAAACTGGATGACATTTCACTGTCCTTCTTAAAGCCAGCAAACAGAGGTAAAGATTATATCAACAGTGATCACTGAATATGGAACAAGCACACAAGCTACTTAGCAAACTAGAAGCTTAGAGAATTTGAAGATAGCAGATAATATAAAAATGAAATATACAAGAGTAAAAAAGAGACCAGGCATTACACAAAGAGGAAATTTAGAGCAGAATGCAACCAATTCAAAGGTTACTATCATAACGGTGTCCAAGTCTCAGAGGAAACAAGGATAACCAGAGACCTACCTTCAATTGGCACTTGAATTTTCTGCAGCAGCCAGAGTCTGATTTCTGATTGATTGTCTAACTGTGTTTCTTGACAGGTCTTGTCCATAGCTGGTACTAAGGAAGAGTCCACAGACTCTTTCAGATTCTTTTCCTCTGCTGCTGCTGAGCTGATTTCTAATGAAGGTGCTTTCTTTTCAACACAGCAGGAATCAAGCTCCATACTTTTAACTGTATGGAATTCATTAGCTTGGGACTTTGAACAGCTAAGTGTAAGGTCTATGCCATTTGCTTTATTGTTTTCACTTTTCTGGATTTCAGCCTTGTGTAAATCTTCAGATGACTGAGACCCATTCCCATCTTTATTGAGGTAAAATTCAATAAGTTTATCTTTCTCTAGCTCTTTCTCAATGTCCGATGCAGTCTCCACCTTACCTGTCGGGGAACTGACACATTTGTTTACTTCTGGAATAACATCTTGTTTTTCACACAGCTCTAAGTCTAAGTCAGCTTTAGGTTCAACACTGTCCTTTTTTTCCAAAGAATCAACAGTCAAGTCCTCCTGGACTTCTGTAGTAGGTTTGGTTACCTGCTGCTTAGGTCTCCCCAAGTCCCTTGGGTCTGCCAGCAAGCCTTCCATTACAGAGATTTTCCTGTCCAACCCTCTATCCATACAAGATGATGTCTTTTCCAACGCAATGAAGTCATCCTCTCCTCCTAAAAGTGATTTTTCTTTGGCTTTAATATCTGAAGCATTTTTTTCCCCAGAAGGGTCCTTGGCACATGGATCTGCAGCAAACTTTTCCAAATGTTCAGTGGCAGTGATGTTGTTGGGAAACTCCACAGACTTTGATTTGATTGAGCCTGTACTCTCAGATGACTGAAGAACTTCAAAATCAGCAGACTTTTCTTTATCTGAAGCCTTTATATGTTTGGAGCCCAGAGCAGTGGATGGATCCCCATTCTGTTGCCGCTTTTCCTTGCTAAGAGATTTGAATTTGCTGAAAGGGTTGATATCTTTCTCAGAGGATAGGTCTTCCCATTCTCCTGGCCTGTACAGAGGACAAAGATCCTTTGGTATGTCACTGTCAGGGGAAATGATGGATGTACATAGGATGTTAAAAGCAAAATGAAAACAGAAAAAAAAGCCAACTGAAAATAAAAACTAAATAATATACCAACTTAAACCGTGAAAGCCAATGAAAAATGATTTTCTCTAAAATAAACATAAAATTGGAAATAAGTGACTTTAAAGAAAATGGAGAAAAATGCTGAAAGGATAATACCAAAATAAAATGAGTAAACTACTTGGCAGAATATGCCACATGGGTGAAGAAATGGTACACATGTAATAACAATGTGCAAGTCATCAGAAGTTCAGTAACAGAAACCCACAGGACATGTATTTATCTGCTGGAATTTCCTTCAAACCATATTAATATTGTAAATTCCCACACCTGACAATGAGTCACCTCTACAATCATCCATGCTTCCCTAGTCAGTACAAGCATTTTTGAGAAAAAGCCAATCAGAGATAAGCCATATCCTGTTTGAACATGTTTACTGCAAAACAGTACCAGGCAACGGAGTTGGTGATTTTTCCTTTTATCTGTCTCCATTACTCAAACATACTGTTTGAATGTGGGTTCCCCCAAGCATTTCTTTTTAAAGCAAGACAATCATAAAACATTTTTAAATGGAAAATTCTGAAAAAATTTATCCTCATAAAACTTGAGTTCTTCATTACTGCTAAAAAGTCTGAAGTGAATGAGAATACAAGATCCTTATCACTTAAAGGTTACTAAGAGGTTACTATACACTCTAGTAATGAGTGTAACGAGTATCTGGAAAGTTTTTCTTGAGATGAGAAAATGGAGGAAAGTTGATGAACTCCACTGATCAAACAGGTCATTCCTGTAAGAACAAAACCTTGCTTAGAACAAATACGTAAGCACTGCCTAGTGTACACATAAAAGAAAGTAGCTCACCCCACACAGTCTATTATGCATTATAGATTATAACTATCAATGCATTTCTGGTTCTGAAATGGAAGCATTTCACACGCTAGTATTTCTCTAAGTCCTGAAGATGGCAGTTAAGGTGCTGTTATCTTCAAAAGTTTTAAATACTCCTCTCTGAACAGTCCTGGTAACACAGTAATGTCCCAGATCTAACCCTCTTCACTTCTACTGAAATAGCCCTAGAGACATGTCAGTGCAAGGGCTCAATCACAGCACACCAACAATGCTTTTATTAATTACTGGTTTGTATTGGTCTCCTTTGCATTTTGGTTCTCATATTCATGACCCATTTGTCTTTAGTGACACTTTAGCATTCTAAAAATAAAGTGGAAGAACAACACAAGTGAATCATTCCTTTGCTGGCACTTTCCTCCCCTGTTTTTCATTCTGCTGCATTAAAACTCTTCCCCTCCATTTCCCCCTCCCCAGCTCCTCTTTCATGGCCCTTATTGAAAATCTACAAACATAAATTCAGGGAAGAACACTCCTTACGATGGCAATGCATCTTTAATCTTCATGTGAGAGATGTCATTGTAGAGAGCTATTGAGACAACCTCCTCCATGGGGCAGATGAGCCCATATTCTTCACAACCATTCTCAATTACCAAAGGATCAGACTTATGTGGGTCAAACATGATATTGTTTGGAGTTACTATCATGACTCCTCCAACTACACCCTAAAATAGGAGAAGAAAGAGTTAGCACATCACATATAATGCACTTATAATTTGGTATTGGATTTTAGGCTACTATTCTAAGAAGCAAAACTTCTTTCCTACCTCTTTACACTATGTCATGCAACATTTGTTAACAAAACATTTTGGTTTCTAATTGCATCAAGTCAGACATTTTAAGGCGAGCAAAGGAAAAAGTTTCTTAGTAACACCCAAGTTCTTGGCTGGTAAGAAAGAACATCTGAATTATTCAGATTTCAGTGCTGACTACTACAAGCTAAAAATGTGATTGTTAATCAATCTCAGACAAAAGAGATTAGTGAATTTTTTTATTTTTTTATATAAAAAAGGACGTCACATTTTATTCTAAATGCAGCCACCTTCATTCGATACATGACTACATGCAACCAGCACATCTGAACACAGTCTTTCTCATGGAAATGTTCATGCTACTATGCTAAGCTACATTATAGGTCCCCTTGATCTACTCTCCCAGAGGTACATGCAAAACATTTCTCTATACAGGGATCTGATATGAGAGAGCTTCTCCCTAAACTAGAAGGAGCTTCTACCACTGATCCAAGTGTATTTTGCACAGCTGTAGAGGACACAATTCTTCAAAACGTGCTCTAGCTGTGGATTTGATAAGAGGCTGCATCAGCCATTATTCAGCATCAGCTCATGGCAATTGACCATTTTTCAAGACTTACAAAAGAGATTTCTAATGTCTTCCTCCTGCACCCTCTCCTCCAGGTGAGTTACAAAATTCACCAGACCAACTCAGAAGCTGTGTGTAAATCATGACATCTGACAAACAGGAGACACAGATCAAATGGAATGACCCACATTGCATATACTATTAATTATCCAAGGTCATCTCCAAGGAAAGCCAAGGAAGGCTCACAAAGAGGCAGTAAAAGGCCACAAAGCTTGGTTTGTTTGTTTGTTTGAAACCAGTAAGCTGTCAAGCTGGTGGCTTTGCAGTAGCAAGTGTGTACATGAATGCCTGCTCCTTTGTGAAGCAAAGTTTGTATCTATTTCCCATTTGCCTCTCCTGTACGACTCAGTTCACAAGCCTGGTTTGTGTTTGGATCAAAGAATCAAAGCCAAGTGCAGAGTCTTCTCCCACAGGCATGTAACTCTGGTTAGCCAGAGGAGCAATTCATCAGCAGGTCATACTTCCCACCCAGACACTACAGAAAGCAAAGTAACAAGGGATTTTAGCTATGCTGGCAAAGAAGTCATCCCATTTGATTGTTCTGGCTGCTAATCACTTTTTCACTCCTGCAGCCATAAAACGGGTGATCTGTATCCTTTGCACCTAGCAAGCATCACATACAAAACGACAGCATTGCCCTAATTTACATGTGAGACCTCAAGTTGTCCTCTATTACTTTTTACAAAATAGCAGACTGCAAAATTGCGTAGTGGTTAAACACAGTCTACATCCATTAGATGCAGAAAAGAAGCCAGAAACTGTAGGTGTAAACACATCCATCTTACTCAGGACTAAGGGAAAAAATAGGTTGAAATTACAATGATTAGCATCTCCAGATGATATAAATGCCAGAGAACTTGAAAACCCAAACATGCAGACATCTAACTGAAACCAGAGTCAGCAAGAGTAGATATCAAGGCAGGCAGTTCAAGAAGACAGTGTCTTGCAGCCTTGAGAAGAAAAGAGGGTTAAAATACTACCCAGGCCTTGTGCCTTGGCTTCTAAGGAACAGCTGCTCTAATTCAGGGTTGCAGTCCTGGTTGGTACATGTATATTACAAGAATGCTTACAAAAAACAGCAAGAAAAGGTTGTATAATGCAATATTTATCTATTTATTAGGGCTTGCATGACATTCATCAGCAAGTGCAGCAGCAGCATGGATATATTTGGAAACACTGCTCTGGAAATAGTTAAAATTTATCTTCAAGTCATAAATGAAATAGATTGGCATGTACTCATTTTATAAAGCTGTTGCACAATTTAATGGAAATGGACAACTAATCCTGACATGTCATAA
The DNA here is from genome assembly GCA_035221455.1 of Xenops minutus. Taxonomy (NCBI): domain Eukaryota; kingdom Metazoa; phylum Chordata; class Aves; order Passeriformes; family Furnariidae; genus Xenops; species Xenops minutus. The sequence continues at coordinate 10,131,463 of JAWWEE010000004.1, forward strand.
CTCTGAAATGCAGTTTTCTCTCTGTATCCAGCTACGCACTCTTACACAGATAATTCTGGTAATACATGGTAAGGGAATGATGATGGGTAGAAGAGCTATTGTTTCATAAAGCAATTATCATAACAAATTAAATAACTGAGAGAACAAAATTATACAGCATATTATCACAGTACCATTAAACATAGCAGTAATAGATAAAGCTAACGTAAGATTTACATTCTTTAAAATCACAGAGCCCATTTGACTCCCCCACTATTCATCTCTCACTTATCCAAAGGGATTTTGCTTTTCAAGAATCTCAAGCAATGCCCCAAAATCAGGTTCCACCTACCTTACCATCTGTGAAGTAACGACAATTCATTTTTAAAAATTTGACAACCACAGGCTCATCCTCTTCTGAAGTAGAGGACAGGACTCTCTCAATTGGCTTGAAAGCCTTTCTTGCCAAATCAGCATCCTTGGAAAAGAAAAAGTTCAATGAAGAGCAACAGGACCAGAATCATTCTAGACACTTCCAGATTTTGGAAAACTAAAAGGCCAGGTTCAAACAACTATTTTCCTTTTGCTTAAGAAAGAAAACTGGTGGTCAAGTATGTATATTCACTTCCCACAGTATCCTGTAACATTACAAAAAAACTCCATACAAACAACAGGTAAGAAATTAAAAAGTACCAAGGCAAATCAGCTCACTGAAATTCAATGATGCACTCCCATTAAGAGGGGGCATGCCCTGCTACGTCATCTACACTGAAGACCTCTGCTCAGAGACCACCAGTGTGATTCCCCATGAAGGTGGCACACAGGCGTAAAGCTAAGGTTAAACACAATTATTTGCTCCAAGCTTCTCACCACTTTCCTTTTCATTAGTTATGGATTTGAAATGAGTAATTACTTTTACATCAGCAGATTTTAAAGATGTTAAGGGCAGCTAAACTGCTTGAAACTACTACCTAAAAATCATCATGGTCAATCACCCTTCTAAAAAAAATGAAGTGTCAGCTATGCCCAGGCCTTTCACAAAGATTAAATCCCACAGTTTTGTCTAGAGACAAGTCTATACATGGGTGCCACCATAATATGTTTAACTTGAAAGAAACTGATTGCTCACACTAAACTAACAGCCTCCCTGTTCAAGAACCCCAGTGTAGGATTCAAGGCTCCGGGCTGCAGAGCAGCACAAGTATCTCCAGTGTGAGACACTAAGTAATTTCTCATAATTAACTGTCTAGTCTTTAAATATATATATATATGTACTAGACTATTTTCAGTTGTTTTGATAGACTCTGGGCCTAACTGAACTGGAACACTCAGATGGAGTTCCCTGAATTTGGAGTATTTTTAAAGATATGGTATATCCTGTAGTACAGCAAATTAATTTTACACAATACCACTACACACAAGGACTGTAACCTTAAAAAACTGCTATTTAAACAGCCTCCAATCTCAGCTTCAGAAGCAGAAAATATTTTCAAAGTTTAAGACCAGTGAACCCATGTTTGACTTACAGGGAGTTTATCATATTCAGCATCTGATGATGAAGGAGAAACAGGAGCACCAGGACTAAAAGATGACAGCCTTGCAGCACTTGTTTCTGGCACAAAGAGAATCTAGATACAAACACATTACAAAACAGTAAGGCACAAGCATTAAAAGGTTATTTAACATAAATACTACGTTCTACTAGAAAGATAACCCAGTACTGATCACTCGTGACTGCAATGCACTCCTTAACAACTATTTATTCTGGAGTCCTTCATAAGTGGTGATAATGGGGCACGTGCAGGTCTAATTACAGAATCTAGATGTACATTTTGTTTTGCATCACAGGCAAGAAAATAAGACTTTCCACAGACTGAGAACCTTCTTTCCCTCCCCCCCCAAATTTGCAATCCCAGGTTGTCTTGCAACTACTGCAACTAGCAAACAAGTAACTGCAAAATTACTATTAATAACCATTAACTTGTAATAACAAATTCTGGTCCAAAGTAAAGGTCATTGCTGAAAAAGAGGGATTTTTAGTGCTAGAAGTTTATAACCTTTCACTACAGGTTGTCAGTTTCCAGAAACATACCTGCATCTCCAAATCTAAGAAGATATTCTTTATATGAAGCAGCATTTTATCATGTACTACATTTGTAAGAAAAAACCCATCAAATGTACAATACTAATATAAGTGTATATAAAAATGCAATGCTTTGTTGGAATTTGCACATTCTCTCACAGTGAACATTGTAGATTTTCAGTACAGCAGTACTAGAATTGCAGTATAGCATTGGACCTCCACCCCAAATAAAACCAGTCATTTGTTCCAAATGTCACAGCAAAGAAAGATATTTCTAAAGTTAAAAAAAAAATGTTCTGTTTAGTTTTAAACTAAAAATGTTCAGAAAAATGAAACTATTTTCCTTATCCCAGCTTTTGTCTGCTGGGTCTTCTTAGGTAAGTCACACCATCTCCGTGCCTCAGTTTCCCTATCTGCAAATCAGGACACTTCAATCTCTTCATGTCTGTAAAGCAGTAGAGATCTGCTCTTCATGAACCAGGTGTTAGTCTCCACATTTGTATTTACATTACTTGACTCTCATAAAAACAGTCTCTCTCCATTTATTTCTCATCTTACAGGAAAGTGACTCATTCCCAACATAATGGCAAAAAGCCATTTCAATTACTGTATCTAACTCTTTAATTCTTTAATACATTATATATTGCATTTGTTTAGACTTGCCAAGAATTCAACTCCCTTGCAACAGCTGTATTACCTTCTTGAGCTTCAGAGTCAACTTTAAGCCTTACCAACAGCATATAAATAACAAATCAGATATCGCAATTACAAAGTTCCTCCCTCCCCCCACTCCACATAATGGTCTACTGAGTTTCACTTTGAGGGAGGGCTTTAAATTACTATTCATTATCCTTGTATCCAAGTACCTAAAAGATACATGTTAGTAGTAAAAAGCTTTTAAATACACAGCAAATAATCATGCTTCAGGTATTAAAAAGAACACCAAATAAATAAAATATTTACCTGGCCTGGCACAATTGTCTGTGTGAAAAGCTTATTGAGCTCCACAAGCTTATTTGGGGTGACGTTAAACTTTAATGCTATGCTGTTTATGGTGTCCTGATTTCCAGCCTGAAAAAAGATGTGAAGCTTAAGATACCATAGCAAAAACATTCAGCACACCAGCCGAAGTAAACCCACCTAACAGACTGTTTGCAGGGAATACACTTGATGACCTCAACACACCCTCTATTTAATAGCTTAGGTGATAAACCAATGTGGAAAAAAAGAAAAAAAAAAAAAGAACTATTCTCTAATACCATACAGTAGATAAAATGCTGAGATGTTACAGATGTTCCTCTCCTTTTCTCTTAAAACTTTAAAGCAGCACCACTTTATTTAGAACTGGTCTGGCAAGGGGTAGATGGTCAAACTCTGCAAAGTTCACTACACCTCCGGCCATCACAGCACGTCAGGCATTTATGCTGTTCTCAGCTGGGACACTCGCCTTCCACAGTATCTCAGCATGACAGAGTGAAGTACGGCCCTTGTTTAGGGACCTGACGGCTCACACGGACTTTCTGGGCAGTTAGTCCTTTGAGCTGCCACAGCAGCATGCTGCTGCCCTGATCCACATTAGTCAAAGAGGTTTCATCATCTCAAGACCAAGAACAGGCCAACCACTTGATGACCTTAGCAACACTGTGGAATTCAACTATTAGCATAACAAAACAATTACTTTACTAGGGAGCCATAATTCAGAAGGAAAAATAGAACTGGTAGCTGCAAGAAAAGGCAGAGGACCTGGTTTGAACAGAAATTCAGGATATCTGCCTAGCTCTCCCCATACAACGATATTTGGAGCAACCCCTATTAAGATAGGCATAAACTGCAAAAGTATTCACAAACTGCTTTCAGTTTGGTGCCACTGCTTCACTCTCAACCTCAACAATTCCACTTTCTAAAAGCAGACACGAACACACCATGTGCAGTACAAGATATACTTACAGTATATTCTATGGTACCATGGGGTTTCTGAGAAACCATTTTCTTCTCTTTCTTTTCATTGGTTTTGTTTTGGTTGTCATCTAAAGAGCAAAAAAAAATAATCAGGTAATTGCCTTTCAAGATATTTGCCTCTCAGCATGTTTTGAAAGAGATCTACAGGATGTACAAGTAGAAGTGTGAACAGGAACAAGAGGACACATTAAAAATACCTATTAGGCCTTCAAATTGCATTGCAAGGCAAGCAAAACTTCATCAAGTACGGAAAGTTTAGTAACCATTCATGTAAGAGTAATTTACACATGACACCGTATCAATACAGAACTGCTCCTGTGTTTTTCTCTGTTATTCCTACACAATTCAGCTGTTGGATACAAGTGCTTTGTACCACCAGATGAATGGGCACACTGCTACTGCCTTGGTATAACTACAACAAATACTGGTTAATCACAACAAATACATTATATTTAAATACTGTTTTAAACTATGAAGGTAAAAGTATGCCAAGAGTCCTGCAAAACATGCACATATACATGCATAAGCATAAGAAAGCATAAAGTTCATGCAGAAGATGTTTCCTATGAGTTGCAGTACACAAAACTTACTGCTTGTGCAGAAACCCCTGTAGGACTCAAAAGGCACTCATGAGCTCTCAGCAGCATAGGCAAGATAGAGATTTCCGATTCTTAGTACAGCGGTGGATGATCAGGGAGGGTGCCAGCTGCCCAGCCAGCCCCAGCCCCACAGAGCTCACCTTCCACAGCCAGACCCAGACCTGCGTACCTGGGGGAGGTGAGGGCAGCATGCAGCCCCAGCTCCAGGAGTGGGGATGGGGCACGGTGAGGCAATTCATGGCTGGCCCGCTTGCCCAGCCTGACTGCTCCCAATCCCTTAGAAAGGTCTGCTGCCTCCAGCAGGGTCCTGCAGCCCGGATGAGATGGGGAGAAGACAAGGCAAGGCTGGGCCTAGCAAAACCTGCAGCCAGAACCAAGAGCCCAGAGATGCTGTCCTCCTGGGAGGACCGTTCCTGCGGTCCAAGCTGGCAGCTCTGGAAGATCAGGAGAGAAAGGACGGGGAATGGCAGCGTAGGGCTCCTGACTTGTACTCAGGCTTTGCTGCAACCTTTGCTATTTCCAGAGAGCAAGAGGCAAGATAGTAAAAAGAAGGGCGAGGACTCGCCTGCCCCACTGTAATGTACACAAGAAACAAGGAGGGGCCCAGAATCATGCTGCACCTGATCCTTCTGCTGGCCCATGTCTGCAGCAAGATTAATGCTGTGGTGCTGCCACAGTGTCTCCCAGAGGCTACACAGTCAGAAGAGACTCTCAAGAGCCCTGAACATACACCTAGGTGTTACTGCCAGCATACCACACTTCCCACTTGGCAGGGATGCAGTTATGAGAAGTGGCCTGGTTAGGGATACAACAGGTAACAAGGCAACAGAGGCAGAAAGCATGTAGAGACTAAAATCACACAATTTAAGTACATGTGGATAGTACATACAGCATGAAGGACAGAGGTAGGAATAGAAAGATCAGGATGACACTGGCTTTTCTCTGACAGCTTTTTGGGACAGAGCATCACTCAATCATCTTGGATATTTCATGGCTGAGACTAGAGACACACAGTGAAATTTTTTAAATTAGCATTTTTGCTGCCTTTTTCTAACTTTCCGTATTTTCACCATTGTCCTACCACCTTATTGTGATTAAATTCAAAGCAGCCTGTGGTGAAGGATGGAAAAATAGGTAATGACAGCATTAGCAGGGCACAGTATTAAACTATCCGAAACGTAATGACAATATGACAGAGAAAACCAGTGACAAATTCCAGATGTTTTCTTTATCCATTATCTACATACAACTGCCAATATGGCACAATCCTGCCTGAAGCAGCTCCCCCACCTAACAATGAGTGAGTTCACATTGTTTTGTGCTAACAGGAGATATCACTTCAGTTACTCCAGCATAACTAGAACAACATATCACACCCATGCCAGCAAACTACCTAAGCTATTTGCAACCTATCACTGGAGAAACACAAGGAAGTTTTATAGGTAGACTTCACCTTCTTGTAAATTTTTGGTCTAGCTGGAAAAAGCAGACAAGTTTTCAGATATTTTAACCCTTACTTATGTCTGAAACAGTACACAAGGTAGGAAACAGTTAAGAGCAACTGTTTCACACTAATTAGACATGCACCTATATGCCTTGGAAGTGTGGAAATAAAAATAAAGTAGCACAGAGAGAGATGTAGGGAGAGAAAGATTTTGTACCTGTTGAATGAGAAAAATTTTAAGTCTGGGTGTGGATGGAAAAAATAACAATATGTAATAAAACCAGTTTCTCTGAAGAGCTTATGGTGTTTGGTATTAGCTAAACATTTTTTGTTCCAAAGCTTTTTCTTTGGAAATGGTGACTGAGAACTGGGGAGGTGAATGAAAGCTGACCATGACAGCAACCACTACACCACTGTGGCAAAAGAAGACAAAAAAATAGCAATACAGACAACTTTCTCCCCTACAGTTTCCTTTCTGGGGGGTACAACATCTCTCTCTCTCCCCTTGTGAAATACATTGTATTTTCCAGGTCCTCCTAATTCCACTGACTATAAAATTTGAAAATTAGAAAATACTACCCAGTGAAAAGTTATAATCTGAAATGCTGTGTTTGAAGGAGACATATAATATGGTCTAGTTCTTGGCTGACAGGAATGAGAGTCTGTTTTTTCAGTAGGGTTCTTTACACTGTCCTTACATTGAGCCTAACTACTAGACAGGCTCGGGCAATTCAGAATCGCATCATATCACTTTCAATAGTGCAAAGTCTTAATGACTCTTATCTTTTTAATTGTGTATATAAAGATTTAAAATCATAAATTAAAAAATTCAGACCTTTAGAATAAAAAATTGCAATGAATCCATTAAATCTGACAGGTACTGCTAAGCCCACATACAGTACATGTAGTGAGGCCAAGGTCACAAGTGGTGATCTACATGAATGATTTAGAGCAGAGCGGGTGGAAAGACTGGCAAAGCATGCCAGAATATACTATCTCTCCAGTTCCCTTATCCTCTCTCATTTCTCCTTCAGGAAGCCAAACATTTTCTGACACCATCTGAAGGCCGCCAGCTCTAGTAGTATTCCCAAAGGCACCCAGAATACACACAGGCATGATGGAGTCCCTCAGAAATCACCTATCTTTTAGGCAGAACTAGATGAGGGCTCCACAGGCTTTAAAACAACTGCCACTGGCTACTTTTTGAACACTTGCTTAGTGGTGAAATGACTCATGGTTCTGCTTCCTAAGTTTTTCCTGCACTGCATGTACAGTGGCGATGGGATTGCACAACCATGAGAAGTTACTAGGTATTAATGCAAATTTGATCACACTGCACTTTTAGGAAAAGGGCAGAGTGGGTGGACTGAACCTCTCTGTGGTTTCAGGAAACATATAAAATAAGAATTATGTAAAAATTGTAAAATAATGAGCAGAGAGAAGAAGAATGCCAAGAGAGAACAGGCAAGAAAATACAGGCTTACTGAAAACAGCCAGGTCTAGAATGGGAATTTTTCTGCCCTTAATGATATATTTGTATTTCAGTTTTCTAGCAGACTCTTCACATTTCATTTAACAGCGCTACAGGAAACCTTACAAAAACCAGCTACTTAGGAGAAATTTGAAAAACAATTATTGAAGGTGTATAATAAAGAGGTCCATCAGTTTATCATCCAAACGACCTTGACGCATGATAGGAGAATTACAGCTCTGCAACTGTGTAAATAGCTCTGTAAGTAGATAGAATAGGTCAAGGAGCATCAGCAGACTCTAGGGCTGCCCACACTGACGTACAATACCATCACCACCAGTGTTACAGACTAACCTTCTGTTAGCCAAAATCAGTGCAAGATTCTGTAGTGCTGGTAGTGACAGCTGAACGCTCCTGACAGACCCCAAGCCACCAGTTAGCCTGGTGTCTGGTAGCCCAGCAGGAATGCTAAAATAAACAAGGGGACAAAGGACTGACCACTTCCCACACCTTGCAGACAAACTCAGTAGCCTGAGAGGATAGAGGCAATGGCATACTTAGTGCAAAAGTCCATTTTACTCATTAATCTCTGTCTTACCAAAGACTTAAACTACATGTAAAGAAGATAAATCTCTCCTGACTACCGCCCTGAGCTTCTAGAAATCAGATTTCATAGAGCAGAGTAATAGCATTCCCTTCAAGACCTCCACACCAGTCCTATGCCAATGAACCCCAGGATAGCTACATAAAGTAGTGCTTCCATGATGTGCTACATAAATTAGTGCTTCCCTTCTTGTACTTTATACTTAATTTCACTGAGCATTGTAATTACTGTTATTTTAAGGGTGAACAAATAAACAGTCATTATTCACCTTCTGATTACCATTCATGACACCAGAGATTTCCAACCTGTTTTATTAGTTACGTTGATTTTCAGGCCAATACTGGCATACTTTAGACTCTTTCCCATTTCTCTGATCACACACGCTGTCCTTCTTGCTAGCTTCTTCTCCTACTATATCCTTATTGAGACAGATGAAGTAAAACCAAACACAGATTTTAAGATACGAAAAAAATACTAATTTGTGCTGGTGACATAATGAGAGTTTCTTTAAATTTGTACGATATTAGTCATTTTTCCACATCACACAGCAGTCATACTTTTCCACACCGCTCAGTACCTCACTGCTGCCTTAAGACATTGCAGTCCTACATCTCTATGACAGATTTGTTACAAGTAGTAAAATTATATTACTACAGTCTAGTCGAGCACCACTTCTTTTACCAAAGAAGTAAAAATCTGCAGGTAGCTTAAAAGAGCATGAAATGCAATAAATTCTGGGGAGAAGAGTTATCACTCAGAGTAACCTAATCAGAGTACTGATAAGAAATTAAACAAGGCTTCCTGGGGTAGTTCCCTTATCAGTGAATGAGGCCTGATACCAATTATGTTGACAGAGACAGAGTAAGTATCACTCAAGTCATTCTAGAGAAACACAAAAATCTCGAGAATATGAAAGTCTTGCTTGGGATGGTAAAGGGGGAAGACAAATCAGTCTATCTGAACAATTTTTTCCATTTCTACTTTCTACACTGACTTTTTAATAACTTTCAGCAAATCTGTTATTTGCAGATTTGTGTATAGGATGATTTAATTGTGACTCAGAGCACCTTTCTGGTTCTTCCCATGACTCCCAAAGTGAACTGAACGGCATTCACATTACAGTTAGTAGTTTTAAATAAAAAAATCTTTCTTTCCACTCCTGTCAAGTGTGGGTGAATCCCACCACCACAGGTGTCAGATTCCTGTTTTGGGACACCTTCCACCCACTCTGACATTTCAGCAGTTCCCAGAGGCTGCAGCAGCCTTTGAGACAGACACTGTCCCAGCCCTATTCCCTCCTTTACCCAGCAGCTAAGGGCACATCCATGAAAAGGTTTTTTGGCCATCTTATCAGACCTATCTCCCTGATTAAAAGCAGCAAGCTAGACAGAAACATTCCCTGCTCAGATTTAGGTAGCATACCGCTACAATATTTAAAGAGAAGAAAAATAATCCTTATACCTTCTCACCAACTCAGGTGTCTGCTTTATTTTCTGCTTCCCAGTTTCCCCCCAGTCTCCTGACAAGCCCTCACCTTTACTTCTGCATATTTTACTCTAATGAATCATATTATCATTTGGCTTCCTCCTTCACTACTGCTGAAGTCGCTTGAAACAAAAAGGCAGCTGTCATCCATCATGACCACACTTGTGCTCACTTCACCAGTGAAACGTCTGCCATAGGAAAAGAGCAATTCCCTGATCAGTACAAATCCAGGCACATGATTCTGAAATATGTATGCCTTGGACAACTTTTCCCTATTCTCAGTAAAAACTGATTCTCCACTATTTCCAAGTCTTTCAAAGGAATAAAGAGATCACCAGAAAACACAGAGCCTAAATGAAAAATTAAAAGCAGTTCAAAGAACTGATATAAAAAAGGTAGTAATTCCTTCTGCTAGAAGGTATTTTAGGGCACATTTCAATGAGAATGTGTTTATTAGTAGTCATGCAATATTCACATATTGCAGCTTTTACATGAAAAACTGTAAATATTTTCAAGGAATCTAAATCCCCTTTTTACTTACTTCTTCATCCCCAAAACGTGGCTTTAGCTCCTTTGCAGAAGCACAAAGTGATGCTATATGGTACATCTTTAAAAGTTTGTTACCACCTGAATACACTGCAATATAACGTGAAGTCACCTGTTCCCACTGCAGTAAAAGTAAGAACCCTTTGCCATCCTTCCCCCACAGCCACACACAGGGATGGAGGACAGACAGCACCAGCACTTGGGCAATGAGGTATTTTTTGGGCAACAGGGCACAGAGAGGTACCTGCACACCTAAAAAGCTCTCCAGCTGAGTAAGGGCAAAGGACCTTCCTGCAGCAGTCTTCCCCCCACCAGGAGCCTTGCAAGGAGAGGTTGTCCAAGGCAGCATCACTGCCACTATTTTGTTGGCACTTGAACAAGATGGACATCTAGTAGGAGACACTGTCCTGTGGGGGCAGTGCAGAGGGGGGAGAACTCATCAAGAGTGCCAAGCTCCAGGCAGCTATGCAGGTCTCGTGTTCAAGATGGCAAGATGCATTCAAATTTTCCTTTGTGAGAACTGCTTGAAAAGTGAGAGGAAATATTTAATTTAAAAGGTCACTGAGATTTAGGAAAAGGGAGGGAAAGAGGAAGTGAAATATGGAAAAAACCCCCTCCACTCAATTTCACAGAGAGGTCATGCACTGCAACTGTCAAGGGGAAAATCTGACACATTACTGTAAAGAAACCATGAGATGCAGTCAACAGCACAGCGCTTTAGCTCAATCTCAGCTGGAAAACTGTGTGACAACAGTTGAAATGTATTGAAACTAGCCTACTGCTGAAATGGTGTCTCACTGGGCACCTAGAAAAAAAAAACACTGAAAAGGGGTGACTAGAAGGCTCTTTATACTGAATGTCATGGTCAGAAGGGAAAGTTGAAAGGAGAGGATGCGAAGTGGAAAGATGTGAAGAGGGTATCCAGTAAAGGCAGAGGTGAAGGGTTCCCGGCATTTGCTCTAGGTGCTGTCTGAGGACATGAGTAGGATGCAGATCAACTGATAACATCACATCAGACAGGAAACAGACATACTTCTGCACATAGAAACCAGAATTTAAGAAACAGATCATAGCAATGTCTGTCAAAGTGCAGCAAGGCTGTAAAGAAAGTCATTCTAGATGCATGTGCCTTGCTGATGGAGACTGCACAACCAATCCTCTGATAACAAGCGATGCTCAGGGGCAGGACAGCCTCTGCCCCCAGCTCCTGTGAAACTTATCCGGGAAAAAGGGAGATGAGTGACTCCCAGGGATCTCTCTTCCACCTTTCTGCAGATGCAATGCAGCCTATCTGCAATGTGAATATCTGGAGACATGGGAAAGAAGGAAGGAGAGAATGTGAAGGTAGGGGTGAGGCGTCCCTTGTAGCCAAAACCAGGCAAGACAAGACTATTCTGAGAGGTAAGAGGTTTCTGACAGAGCAGTGAATATAGATGGAAAAATCAGAGAAGTCTTTGGGATCACCAACAAGATTTTCAGGTCTGACAAGAATCAGCCTTTGTTGCTAAATACACATTAGGAAGAAGTTATGTATTGTCTGGACAGAAGAATAGCTCCCAGCTGCATCGATTGCATTTGTCTTTTTTTACCCTTCCGTAAATTGGTTGAACGTACTTTTCTTTTGTGTCATGGAAAACTACCTACATGGTGCAAACATTTTGTGTCCTTAGCCTGAGACAGACCAGGTGCATGGGGAAACATCACCTTCAGCTGTCTGTAGATCAAAATGAAAATCACATTCCCATTTGCTTTGAGGCAGAACAGCAACACACACCAATACCATTTTTAAACAGCTGGTTAGATTTCAAGAAATAATTTTGCTTGTCTCTAGGGAATGTAATGTACAGAAATGGAATTAGCCTAAGAATCTCTTCAAAGGAGAGAGTGGTTTGCATTTCAAGATGCAAAAGAAAAACAGGTAAGAGACAACAGTCTCACTTCTGCAAGTCACATTTTGGGGAATAGCTGGTAACAATTTTTAAGCCAAGTTCCCATGATGCTACTGGCACGTTTCCATATGCATGGTTCTTGCAGGCACAAACAAACACTTCCTCACACAAGGGTGAAATACATATTGAGCAAAAGAACCTAACAGTTGTTAATTGTATTGTTAAACTATACATGGCTTTGCTTTTGGAGGAGATGTAACTGATGTCAATACCAATTGCAGTTTCATTTTGGGTAGGATTTGCCTAAGTGCTTGAGTCAGGTTTGCCAAGAGCAATTTAGAGCTCTGAAGCAAGTACATCTCCCTTGAACATTTTCCAGTAGAGCATACTGAAGTTTTGTTCCTTAATTTATCGGAATGGACAGTTCACTGCCATACTGTAATAAGAGAAAGTGTTTGTCCAAACACCAGGTAAAGAATACTGTCAAAACCAAAAGGGACTGCTTAGAAGCCTAAAGTTAAACACAAGCTATACATCTGCAGACCCCTGTGACTTATCCAAGACTGTATGATGGCAGCAGGCCAAACAGCTTCACTGCAGAGGTAGTCTTACTTCATATAATAAACGAGGTTAGTATTTTTAAATTTGTATGAGATATACTGTTCTCAAATTACTATTTGTTCAAGGCAGCTATATAAATGAAAGGAAGAAATGAAAGTGGCATAGGAATTAAAAACCTAAACCTTACACAAAAGAAGAATACTTTGAAGAACCGGGGGATGTGTGGGGGGTAGAATGCAAACAGTTCTTGGAGGGTATTTAGAGTATATTAGTATAACACCTTGAACTCAAAAGCAGAGTCAATACTGCTTACGTGGAAGAAAGCATTTACAGGACAAACTAAACTCCCTCATATGCAAATACTTGAAAGAAAACAAAAGAATCACATCAAGAATCATTTGATTTCGATTTACTGGATTCAACAGGAACAAAACCCACACAGCTACTGAATTGACTTCACTGAAGGTCCAGTGGCCTAGAAAATCAGTTCAGTAGTTTACTTTTAAGGATAGTTTAAGGCAGAAAAACAGATTTTGTGTAATGCAGTACAATTAAACAAAGTTATTCAGGTTAGAAGTTCCCAAATATTTATAAAGTTAGATCACGAAGTAGTGCTTGGCTTTTGTGCTCTGGATTCCTTCAATCTCACATTATTCATCACTGACAATGATACCCCAATTCTTCAGGACAGACACAGGCATATGTTTTCATAAACCAAATTGACAGATGCTAAGAGGAGCTGTTCTCTCCTTGCATCTCTTTCTACCTTGGACTATGGCTCTCATCCCACAGAGGGACTACACAACTAATTAGCAAATTATCTTAATTTTTTTTCTCTGTTCATCTAGAGAATTGACTCATCTTACCTTCCGGTCTGATAAAAGGCAGTGTTAGTTCAGAGGGAGGGGAAAAAACATTGCTCCAAGTATGGAAAGGAACCACAAGACCTTCCCATTGAGCAGTAGCAAAGTGTTAATTCACTTTGCTGTGAATTAACAAGCTTTTCATAGCATTCCACTGTATTTGGAACTACCACCTAAGAAAACTACAGCCCCCAGACATACGAATTTAGACTACATCAAGTGTGGGCCACTTTAAGAAAGAAATTTTAAATAGAAAACCATTTTAGACACATGAAACATCTTCATTATTCTTTAAGATTGTGAGGGACAACTAGAAATATTCAGATGGCATAAAATCAGGCAATTCATTGACAGGAGAGCAGTAAGGAGGATTGACAGATACGAGGCAGGAAAGCTCTCATTCATTTTAAAATGGCTCTTGATCAGTTTAGTCCCTCTAAGAAATTATACAACAATTACTATCTCTAAGGAATTATTCAGCTGTTACTGCAACAGAGAACAAGATCCAAACCACAAGCAGTTCCTCTAGCACCATGAATATACCGGTAATAGAAACATCATGGAATTAGAAGTTACATGTCCTAACAGCAGAGTTCATTGTGCTCCTATGACCTTTTCATACATTTTATAGAGTGCTCTTTACCACACACCACATTCATATGTGAGGTTTTAGCCTAGGCAATACTATTTCAAAATTCAACAATTTACAATTTGGATGTACCCATATTATCATATAAAACCAAGTTTTCAATTCCTCACTTCTGAGAAGCTTAACTTTTTGGATTATGCTTTAAACCAGTAAATAGTTTCCTAGCATTAGTTTCTGCTCATCCCACTCTAATCTATGAACTTTCACTCTATTCCAACTTCCCTAATCCTCCCAGGGCAAGTTGGCATTTAACCAAGCTTGGTGTCAGCACTGAGGATGAGAGAGGGAAAGAAGGGATGGGGTCGGGGAGAACAATGGAATGAAAATCTGGTAGCGCATAAAGACCGATTTTTCAAGACACTCCACCACAGCTGAAGCAGTTGGGTGGTAGACCCAGGTCCTAATTATCTTCTTTCCATTAGAAAATGACAATGGTTTTCTCTCTTCAGTATCAGTTTTATGTCTGATACATGTTACCACAAATTCTTTTTTTGAAGGTTGTCTTAAATTCCCACTGATGATGCCTGGACACAAAGATATGTATGATAATTTTAGCATTCCATTCCATAGCCAAGTGTCTTTCTGTACCTCCTGTGTATAGACAAGGCAATGGTGAAACTGCTGAAAGATGTGAAAGTGGTGAAAGGAGATCTGTTACAGAAAGTTTCAAGTGTAACATTGAAACAAATCCACAAAAAACTGCAAGTGGGAAAATAGTTTTAAGTGTTCTCCTGCATTTTGCACACATGATCTAACAATACTTACTGTGGAAGTACTTATAAACATGTATTTACGCTGGACCTGGATAGTCACAGTGAAATACTGACATGCTTGTAACAATAGGAAGTGACCATCATTTCTGTGACAGGAGCTTGTTCCCACACACTCTGGATAACTACTTGGTGATGTCATCAAAACTGTGGACTCTTTCTGACCTACTTTTAATTTACCACTAAAAACTGTCTCTCCCCACTGCTATTTCACCAACCTGCAACAGCCTGTGTAAGGTGGACTTAGGAGCACGTTGTTCACCTGAGCTATCCACAAGACTGACAGAAGTCCTGCTTGGTATCAACACCACCTTGGGTTAACTGTTTTCAGCAGCCAAACACCATGTCTTCAGCCAAGTGTTTTATCTCTCTTCACAACAGTTTGTGAATTATCAGCCACACAAAAAATGGCCTGCAAGCAATGGATATCTCCTACCTAAGGGCAGATTAAATAGATACCATCCATGAGATCTACAGATACCAGGAAAGTAATTACACAGCATTCAAGAACACATGCAATCTTCAATCTAAGAAGCATGAACAGCATGCTTTAGTAGAATAGCAGATGCTTTAGTAGAAACTTCAGCACAGGCTGCTACCAACTTGCTGAGTACACTGGGTATGTACACAAGAATCCCAAAACTGCATTATTATATCCTCCAGTCTGTTTGGCAACCCTATGGCCTAGTTCCCCACTAGCATGATTAGCATTATACAAATAGATAGTTAAGTCAAACCTCCACAGAAACACCAACTTGAGCAAGACCATTCAGAGTCAATAACCAGAAACTTCCACCCCATTCAGAGTTTCAGCTTTACTCATATGTAAGAGACACACAGACTCAAGATTTGAAGCTGTTCATACCATCTGTCATCATTTCTTCCAGTTCCTAGATCAAGACCATTCAATCTCTACCAAAATCCCTGTGTTTGACAGTCTGCCTCTACAATATCCTGCTCTCCTTGTTTATTTGTCTAGGAAGAAAGGCCCTCATGGGTACACTGAAAAAGCCAGTTGGAGCTGCAGGACAAAAGGAATTTAGTGCTTTGCAAGATTTATCAGCCAATGAGGTCTCAGCTATCTTATCACATAGCAACAGTGACCACGCACTTAAAATAGAAGCCTACACCTCAAAGAAACAGCAAGGTGAACCACATAGGTGGGGGTGCAGGGAGGGGGGTAGGGAAACAAATTAATTTTCCTGGTTTTCTTTAAAATCAGGGGTGGGGGGAAAGCCTACATTTTTAGTTTGATAAAGACAGTAATAAAATATCTGGTAAGTGGTCCCTTGAATACTCTTTCCCCCCATTATTCACTGCATGTGAAAGAACTTTTCTGACTAAATTGGTCACCTGCACATATATACTCCATGTCAGTGTTTGTGCTATCAGTTTACAAACTGGATCAACCCACACAGTCTAGCTGAAGTATCTTGATCTTTGCATGCACTACAGAAATGCGCTGTGTTACTGCAAACTGCAAGAAGAAAGCCACACATCCTTAGATCAGAAAGTTGTTCTTATTTTCTGTCATTTGCTTGGGCTATTCAGACACTTGGTATCTAACTGTAAAGTCAGCAACCCAGTTCTTAGTACATCCTGTTTTCAGTTACTGAAGGAAATCCAGCTACAGGAAGGAAAGTTTTCACACCGCCTTTCTCAGGCCTCTGAGAGGATGGAGTTCCTGCAGATTAAGTTAAGAAACAAAATGGCAGGAATAAGAAAAAGCAAAGACTTAATAACAAAACACTAAAAATTCCAACACATAATTTACAGCACACATTCTTCAGTTTTGTTTGTGGGGTTGTTTTTTTGGTTTGTTTGTTTTTTTAGGAAAAAAACACCAGATAGACTTTCCAAACTAATCAATGGTTAAAAATCAACCTTGCACACATCTAACTTTAATTTCTTCACTGAATTTACCCTGATGGTAACAAAGACTTAATGCAAATGACTCTGTACAACTACCCTGAAAGCAAAATCAAAATTAGTTCCCTTGAAGCAGTATTGAATTTGGACATAGCTCCAAAGCAGCTTAAACCAATCTATAATGAAGCTGTTGCTGAAAGTGGCAACTCCATCAACCTTCTTCCTCCACATGTTCCTGCCACCAGCCCTGCACTAGCCAAGATGGCTAGATGCTAAACAAGGGAAAGCAGGTCCTGCCTCTATAGCCGGTGACAGCTGAAGGCTGGGACTGGCACCACTCAGCTGGGCTCAGGAGGAAAATGAGCAGCACATCCTTCTTTTAGCAGCAGCATGGACAACTTAGATTGACTTTAACTGTTTATGAAAATGCACTTGGGGATGGATATGGTGATAATTAGAGCTAGTTCCAGGTTTCTTATACAAAGGCAGAGGTAAAAAGGATTGGTGATTATTTCAAGAGATGAGGGGATTCAGAAAAAGAAGATTCAGTGAATTTGTAGTCAGTTTGGATGTAAGTAGGCTGAAGAGCATTTTGGAGATGGGTGGATGAGAAGCTGCCTACTGGTCTTTGTGGTCTGACAGCATTACTTGTGAATCCTGTTCAGGTAAGTGTTAGTACATAAATGCACTTACCACAAAAGTATCACCATAAAGTTTCTATCTACTACATCAGGTACTAAAAGACAATACAGAGTGAGAAAAATCAGCCTATCAACAACACAGGGCTGAGGGAAGGAACACTTAGGCATCACAAGACAAAAAGTGGGCATTTTAGAAAACTATTAATACTATACATGCTGCTTTTCTTAATTTATTTTCCTGCTTGAACACACAACAGCTTGCCTGGGAAGGCTATGCCATGTAAGTCAACCAGTATAACATCTCTTCAAATCACATACTGTACTGCCTTGTCTATTGATTGGTTATTACAAAGTCACAGGTTGAAAATAAAGACAAAAATCACTAAGACTCTAAAGATACAGGGAACATTCCCTATTTTCATGTCTGGAGATGACATCAGCATCTGATGTGTTGCTGACTGCCAACACTTCATCATAGAGATCTCAACAGCCATAGAAAAGAGCAACTCAGCTTATGCATGCTACTGATCCCAAGTGTGACCCAACAAGTCTCATCAGAGACATCACAACAGACTGAGGAGACATTAGGAAATTTCAGTATGGAAAGCTGGGAGTGAGGGGTTACCGAATCAAAAAGATCTGGCTTAGCTTTGTATTATTTAAATGCGGGTCAATAGAGTTCTGCTTTTCAGAGCATTTATGTTAACTTTCAAAGGTGTATTTCAAACACAGTATGAGAACTTAAGAGAAGAAGAGAAATCAAAAGCCTGCCTTGAGGATACCAGGTTTGAAGTTTGCAGACACCCTAAGAATGACTCCCTCACGCCTCTGCTTGGAGACCAAAAGATTCGCAATATGATTTCAAAAGCACTATCTTGTGCTCGGCTTATGAATATTCCTGTCTTAAAGAGGAATGTCTGAAACTAAAAGGAGACTATTCTGTCTGTTCCTCGAGGGCAGAGATCCTGAGAGTTACAAGGAGTCACTGGGCAGGGGATATCCCTGATATTCTTGGGTTCTGCAGAGGACTGCTTCATAGGCACTCCTGGTGCAGATCCTGGAAACCTGCGTGGGGGAAGAGACAAAGGATCCAATCTTCCTGGTTTATGGCCCTCACAGAGAATGCTGGAGAGAAAGAACTGTGTGATCCAACTCAATCCAGCACAAGATATGCTACCAAAATCGCCTCCAAAGACCTGCACATCCACTTTAGGCACTCAAAACTGTAACTTCACAGGGTACCCATGCACAGCAAGCACAAGACCCAACAGGTAGCTGGCAGGTAACTTGCCAGTGTTAAGATCTTTCTATCCAAATTTTTAGAACTTAAATGTTAATAGCATTATTACTGGTACTTACTGCTCAGACCAAATTTTTCTGCCTGTGGATAAGGCATTCCTTCTCTGTGCAAGTGTTTCTAGTCAACATCTATTAACAACACAGCTTGACTGTAACCTGGTGGCCTTAACACTGATCCACTGGGATTCATGATCATTTGTTATTGTTCCAAAACAAGTAATTTGAAAACAGCCGTCTTTTAGTCGTTTGTCCACTTCATTCTTTCCACATGGTTTCCATAACCAATGCTAATAAACCAGCTTCCTGAAGCTTTCCAACCATTCACTGCCCATTATATCCGTTTATACTCATATGCAAGTTATTCCAAACCTGTGATTCTGCACAGGCAATTATAAACATATATACTTCTTATGCTGGTTCAATTTCATTTGAAATCTGGATTCTGGAAAAAAACAAGCTATTTCCCTTTTCACTCTTCGTTGTATTTACTCTAATTTTTGCTGTCTGAAGCCAAACTGAAACACAGGTTGCTATGGCAAGCTCTCAGAACTTGGAAAAGTTCAGATCTTGTTTCTCTTACAATTGTATTAAGCAACAACACAACACTCAGTAGGCCAGTTTTTAGATTACTTGGATTACTTAGAATAGAAAGCACTTTGCTACATGAATAGGGCTGACCAAATCAAGTCCCCAGAGATTAGGGCTGATTACAATTAGCTAATTACCTGCAAGAATTTATATGAACTTTTTTTTTTTTAAATTCCTTCTACCATTTTATGACTACCACCTTAATTAGGCCCTCAACTGCATCCTACTGTTCATACCAGGTAACTCAAAAGACAAAGCCAGGACTCATCAGCAGAAGGAAGTTTCAATTTTGAACTCAGCATATATATATTGAATAGTCCACTTCAGATTAAGCCTATTTAGTAGACCTAACTATTATTTGATGTGTATTCAGTAAGTGCCCCATCTTTTTATTAAATTTAAATTTTCTATAAATTTTCACTGCATGGCAAGTAACTTTCAACTTTGAAACCGAGTAAGTACTGCTGGCATCACTGGAGCTGCCTCTGTTGATTCTGTGCCAGTCAGGGCAAATCTTACCACATTATGAGTAATGAAAATTGCTATGCCCTCTCTGTTTTATTTACTAAAATTTGTTCTTGGCCAGCTACCCAGAACATTCAGAGCCTTGGTAACTGCACACATGCTGCACTGCTCCTGTACTGCCCCCTGCTTGAGTGATGGCAGGTAGGACAAGTCAAAGAAAGGTATCTGTTTTCTGCCTCTGGCACCTCCTGCTTAACATACAATATGCCAGCTCATTAAATGAGCAGTATCATTTTCGTTCTCGTGGTGTTTAGGACTCCTCCTTGTTTTGGATAAAAATCAGAGCTACAATAAGGAGAGGTTATGTTAGTCTCACCTCCCACTCGCTGCAGAACACCATGCAGCGAACAAGAAAGGATGGCTTTATGATTACAGAGTAGAATGATAATCTAGTCGACACGATTTTATTTTGTTCACAAAAGTAACTCTGATGTCGAACAAACCACCTAAACCAAGCCTTTCTTTATGATGTATTCCGTAATGGAGACCAAATTCCCACATGTTTACTGCTTATGTTTTGAAGCAAAATCAATGGAATCTAGGAATATTATGCACATCTGATAGAATGACACATTACATCATGCTGGAATAAGTATATGGATGAAATTCAGTGTTGTGTTTGACCACTGTTACACTGCTTGCTTTCAGGAGGTCACATTTTTTCCTGTTTCAGTGTCTTCAGTGGCAAAACACAAACATTTTCATCCAGTTTAGCAATTCCCGACAGGAATCATGGTTTCTGAGTCTCACAGGAGTCAAGTCAACATCTTCCAACAAAAATAGACTTCCTAGAGAAATTGTGTCTGATCCAAGCAGCCACACTGCAGAAGCAGGTCAACTAGGTTATCCCAAGAAGAAAGGGAGAACATACTGTACACAGAGTATGGCAGCCAGAGTGCCTATGCAACTGCTCCACCGTGCCAGACAGACATATCCTTGTAAGCCTCAAAGTGGCTTACTGCAGCAACAACAGCAGGAAGGGTAAGAAAAAGTTAAAATGCAGATTTCCACATAAGCCAAGAAATGAGGCAAAAATAAGGAGAAAAGACTGTTATTTCCACTGTATTAGTGCCTCTGTTGTTTAAGGTCAAGAAGACAAGGGCTGTCTCTGCAAAGCAATGTCTAATTGTGTGAGATTTGGAGACTGTACACATTATTCCAGAACTACAGTGCCACTGAAGGACAACGCAAGTGCTAAGAAAAAAGGAAAATACAAGGCTACAGTGGAGAAACTTTAGGACCAGTAGAACCTCATTCATTTAGCAGTGCCTTAAAAGAAATTATCAACAATTTATAACAGTGCCACCACAGCGCTAGCAGATATGCCATACAGAACTGTCTTGGCTGGCTGGGGCATGGATGCTGGAGGACCCCTTTGCAGAGGATGCCCAAGTGCACCTCCTCCTGCTCGGCTCGGCGGTGCCACCCACTGGCTGCAGGCATTAACACAACGCTGTACCTGGATAACAAGGCAAGCAGCTCCTTGCTCCTCTGCTGCGCTTCCACCTTCCTCAAGTAATAAAAGTCTTTTAAACACGATGGGATAACCACCACCTCCACTTCTGCACAGCTTCAGAAGTTGCTTTACAGTCTTTCCACCGGAGAAGAGGGATTTACTGACTCAACAAAATCCTGCTTACAGTATCATGCGTCCATGATATCTATTACAAGATACGGCATTCAAAGTGGAAGTCAGGATGTCGTCATCAGCATTTCCAAATTCATAAAGGCAAACACATCTACAAGCTTCTAATGAAGGGACATGGTGTACAAGGGACAAATTATAGTGAGATATGATGTTCCTTCCCTCATCTCTTAGAACAATAAATAAAGAAGGATTTATCATCCTGCAAAATATAAAAGGGAGATTGTTCAGAGGACAGTGGTCTTCATTCTGTTGGGCTGACAGACATGACTCTTCTAGACTCAAATTATCTTTTGTCAGGACCTCCATTAAGCCACAAAATACAGTATTTGTGCATAACGAGAATATGCAAGACTATAGCTAATCAATTCTTCTTCAGACAAGGAAAACTTTAGCATTTTAACTTAGTGCAGAACGCATTTAGAAAAAAATACAAAAGTAATTCCTGTATCAGATTTTCTTAAAGTTAGAATCATTGAATTGTCTGAGTTGGAAGGGACCTTAAAGATCATTTAGTTCCAACCCTCCTGCCATATTCTAGACCTCAGTCAAAGCTGGGTAGTTGGGAAGAAACAACCACCAAAACATCCAAGCCTTTGTGAAAAAACAACTAGAAAAAGCACAAGAGAGTGAGAGAGAGAGAGAGAGAGAGAGAGAGTGCATTTTAGTCAGAGCACCTCAGAAACATCAATAAAGGGACAAGTCAGAAGGCAAAAAAAAAAAAAAGTGGGGGGAAAAATGAGATCCCTAATGTTAAATAATGAAGACAGATGTATATGCATGGATAATCCCTCTCGACAACTTTCATATAAAAGTATACCAATGATTAAAAGATAAAGTCTTTACAAATTTCCAGTACCTTCCCACCGCAGCAGCTAACACATCTTCCAGCAGAGAACTCCTGAATGTACACCTTTGGGCAGAACTCAACTCAGTGAGATAGATGGTTTTGTGTTGTGCCATGCCACATGCTGGTAAAAGCCTAGCCACTTAAACAAGTCCAGCTCTTATGGACTGCTGTGGGTGCAGAGACAGCTCTCAGAAACTATTTGGGATATTAGCAAAGGTAGCAGCAGTAACAAACAGCTAAGCAAGTAACCACTGCCAGCAATAGCTGCAGTGGCTGAAGGCTGGTACAAGATACGTAGCCTATCTAACACTATGGCAATTAAGAGTTTTACTAAAATGACTTCATTTTGAAAGTTGCACAGGGAACCTGGAGCTGTTGCCCCTGTTTCACAATCAACTGCTTTCTGTATCTGCTTAAACTTTCAATTCCACAATCTGATGTTCCAGTTGGGTAAACATCTTTCTTTAGGAACAGCCAAAAGGAAGCATTTAAACAAGAAAGGGGTTTTCCTCTCTCTCTGAATTTTTGTCACTTGGGTCTGTGCTCAGCTCTACAGCAGCATTAAATTATTTTACTTCCCAACAGAAATTCTGTATTTCAGTAGAAACCAGAAGCTTTGCACAGCTGCATCATGACCAGTAGCATTTCAAGTCACCCCATAACAATGCCAGTCTGCATGAAACACGGGAACACTTGTGAAACAAATGTCAGTAAAACCTGAGTTTGTACTGACTGTTGGATCACAAGTCAAAGACAACTCAGAGGGCCTTACGCTGTCCTTCGCCAGCCCTGTCACACTCTTAAGTGTAGGGAGGGATCCCATCATCTCCCATCCCGCCACCCCAAGTGCCAACTGTTGCAGCTTATTTTAATTAAACTCCTTAAACACTAGAGAAACAAAATTCAACTACCTCACAAAACTCTAAATTCCTCTAGGTACAAACCAACAATAAATCACTTCTTTTAGCAGAAGCACTTTACTAGAAATGCAACAGAAATTTATATTTTGGTGTGCTTGGGGTTTTTTCAACCACCAAAACAGAAAACATTTGCAGGTTCATTCATTAACATTTCTTCAGTTTTTGCTCTACAAATTTTATTTCAAGAACAGTGTGGTCAGAACTTCAGATAAAGAGAAGAAAGTTTTCTTTTAGTTTCCAAATTATTGATGTCATCACATTCAAATCCGTCAAAAATTACAGGTTGATCAATAAATCACTGTAAACTTTTGAGCTTGCCAAGAAACATTACCCCAATCAATTTCTTTATGATAAAAAAGACACTCTTTGGTTGTGTGCTAGTCTGCACGCACCAGTGAATACATAAGAACATTTTTGCTGCAGATTTCTTTTTTTTTTTCTCCTAAAGAGGACTCCTCCTTAGGAGTCAGCCATTCATGCACTCACTGTGTGAGAAGAAAAGAAGTCTGCTTTGAGGATAGCTACGATTTTCTGTTCCCTTCCTTCTCATTAAAAAAGGATTTCTTACAAGATGGAACCAGAGTTCTCCAAATCTAAGAATTCATTCCTACAAAATACCAAGAGAAAATTTGGAACAAGAAGGATTTCATAAATCATAATTAAAATTACTGAAGAGTATCTAACAAATTAAAATCCAGAACTGCAAACAGATGTGTATATGACTCATCTTGTATATTTATGCACAATTCATTTTTTTCTGAATTACTTGCAAAAATAAAAGGGAATTTAAAATTAACTGAGTTACTTATACGGCTGAGGGGATTAGGAGGAAGCAAGCTTTCCATCACACAAGCCCTTTGACATCTTGTTTTAAAAAATAGAGCTAACTAACTTACTTCCTCGCAGTTCAGCAGACAAACATGAATATGACCTAAGACTGAAGTCTTAAACAGTATACATGAAACAAATAACCCTGCCAAAAAACTCAATCCAAGTACCATAAAACATTGAAGACAAATCTTAAAAATAATTAAAATAAAATGCAATAATAAACTAACCGATGCCTCTAAAAACACTGAGTTTTAGAACTGAGAAGGAAGAAATAGATTTCGGTTTTGAGAAAGTTAGAAGCAGAACATACTTAGAAATAGATAATTCTATTTGCTTTTACAGGAAGGATATCCAAAGTCAATTATCCCTTTAAGAAAGGACTGAGGAAAATGAGAAAAGTACACTAAAAAGCTATCAAAACAAACATATTTTAAAATATTGTAGCATTAACATAACTCACCAGTACTATAGTATCTTTTAAGTTCTGTGCGTCTGATGTCTTTCAGTTGATTGTATTTTTTCTTTTTCTTTTCCTTGTCTGGAGCACTTTCCTTTTCCCCAGGAAGTTTACAGTTGTCTCCAGAGGAGCTGATTTGCTCCAAAATAACTTTACTTTCATCATCTTTCTCTGAAGGTGTTCTGGAAACAGGAGATTCAGAGGAATTGGCAGAGACAGTCTCGGTGTTTTGTTTGACTTGTCTTCTCTTTTTCAAACTACGCATAAAGAAAAGAAACCCACAACATTAAGATGTAGCCAACCTCTACAGACAAAAGTTAAACCACTTACTAACTCCATCTTTTTAAAAATAAATTTAATATCAGAATTCCTTCTAACTCTTTAAAAACCATATACTTGGCATCAGTAACTTGTTAAGAATATTCTACCTCATACTCTTCAATTGTATCATAATCTCAAGGATAACTTCTCAAGAAGAACAAAAAAGGTAATAAAATTTTTATTGTTGTTTACTGAGGAGAAGGAATGGGGACAAACAAAACATTGAAAAGTTGTTTTGTTTTAAAGCAGCATACATGTAAATGTAGAAACAAGATACTGAATCATGTTTTCAAGACGAAGCTTAGGATAAAATAAAACCTCAGATCATAATGTATTGTAACGCAACAAATACCAATTTCACAGTCCACTTCTCCTGCTTTACAAACCCATTTGTTCTCATATATACTTGTTATTTTTTTCCGTTTTGTCCAAGGTTATCTCCTAGCTTCCACTTGTGCTACTCCACAGCTGTTCTTGCACACCCCACACCACCTGGTACTCCAAGTGTCACCCAGCAGCTCCTTCTGCAATGTGACTGATGCAGCCATGAACTCCTTGTGCCAGGACATTTTCCAGATGCCCAGATTTCTTCTGAGAGAAATCTTAATGAGATACCTATAAATCTTACCAACTGAGCCCTATAGCAACAAGAGTATTTTCTTTTTAAAAGACTTCTTAAAGCACAGCTCTAATGAGAAAGATGCCTCAGGAATCCTAAGACAGAATTTTCTGCTAAATCACCATCTAATAGCACTGACTTTGCTTAGTGAGAGCAAAGATGAACTTTATGGGCTGATGGTCAGTGTCACTAAAATAGTTCCCAGTTAATCACTGACACATACCAGAAAATGAAAAATTAATCTAGCTAATGGTCCTTCTCTCTAGTGCAGTAACTTCTTAGTTTACAAGGTACTGAAGGGAAGGAGTAGTATATTTATCTTGTTGATGCTAAAAACTTTGTCACATGCACAAGAAAAATTAGCATAGAAAATACAGACAACCAATGAGTCACCACAAATGTGTAAAGGTTACATGATCTCACAGCAGTAGTTCACTTAAGTGAAAACTTAACACATTAAGTTATTAATATAATGTAAGAATTTCAGAGATTCTTCCTTCCACCTTTTATTTTCATATGCTATTCATATATATTTTTTAGGCTACAACATACACAGAGCATTTGAGAATTTGAGCAAGACATTTCACCCTACCCATCTTTGCTTTTAATAAAATATTAAAAACAGTTCCAAGTTTAGATTGTCTAGTCTGAGACCCCTGAGAACGGCCAGTTTCTCAAATTCCATGTGACCAACACTTTCCAGTTAAGCATTTCAAAATACTGTCTTACAAACTGTGTCTGTCACACATGTATGTACACATATTTCTTTAATACTTCCGAAAATAAGTTAGTAGGAGATTCAAATTCTGCAGTCAACTCAGTGTGGTTCCCCATTCACTCAAATCCATAGATCTGTAAGACAATGAGTAGTAGTTCATGTTCTCCACCGAAAGAGACATTTATCATATGTGAAACTTTCTGGATTCAGTCCTGACTGCTTATGAAAACACCATACGGGGACTTATATAAGTGAATACATCTATATAACAAATTGTTTTGTTTAGACTAATGAAAATTTGCATATGCAAAGGAAGCTTATTTTCAACAAGCTACAGTTCTGATCAAAGCTGCTGTAGCAATCACGAAACGTTACAGTCACATTGTATGCACACGTATATTTAGCCCTGGTACAAATCTTTACAAAGCAGCCCTCTGTGCTGAAATGGCATATTCTTACCATGGCTGTACCTGATTCCAGACTTGTAAATGAGCCACATCCCTGACCTTTTACTTTAGTGACTCAATGACCTTTCTATATTTGTGCATATCACAGGGTACCCCAATCATCTGCTTCACTAGACGAGAACCAGCAAGCATCCACCAGTGCTCCCATTTCTACTCACATTGCATCAGAGACTTCCGTCTTCAGATTCACAGTCTATTTGTTTTGATCACAAACTCTGCTAAGTAAGCTTTCTGTAGTATGAATGTAGTATCTTAAAACAACAAAAAAAGCCACTAATGGAAACACAGAACCCTTTTCTGGAAGAGGAAAAAAAAGAATAAAGAGAAAATCCTCTCCAGAGGTCAACAGTCCTTGAGACAATACTAACAGCTTCTGTCAGTGCTTTCCTTAAAACGTACTCATTTGAACTAGAGCTTTCAAAGTTGCCCCTGGCAACTTTTAGAATAAAGACCTAAAACAGAACTGGTACATTAGTGATAGAAAAGAGAAAAGCAGGAATAAGCGTCTGAACTGACTCACTGCAGTGCAACCAACTGGTGCTTCTCCTCAGTGTTTAATCTTGAATTCCCAGTATTTCAGCCCACTGAGAGCTCATTAAACAACCTACAGCTCTCCCAGCACACAGTTGTGGCTGCTGTGCATGGACAGTGCCACAGGCATCTTTCAAGTACTAGTGATCAAGAATCTGGGCACGCCATAATTTCTACTCCACTGTTGTGGCAGGCATCAGATTATCGCTAAAGAAACACACCAAATGAGGACTGCGAATCCATGACATTCATGACAGGACTCAAAATGACTCTGCCTAGATTATGATCTCTGCTTGGAAGGTGCTGCTTTGAGAGGACTTTAAAGCTTGGTCAAAATTACCCCAAACCCTTCAATTCACTCACTCTTGGCAAGCCTTGATTAATATAATCCAAGGAACCAAAACAAGCCTTCAACAGCATTTAAAATCGTAACAGCAGCCTGAAATCTACTATACTTTTTGACACTCTGTGCACCCCCTTAGTAAATCAAATATGAAACCCTGTATACACACAAGACAATTCATTATTAACACACACTTGTACAGCAGAGCAGAGATTGGACTGTGAAGAGAACAGCTGGAGGGATTACTGCATCTTGAACTCCATTCCCTTGAGGTACCTTCTTCAGCCTCCACTTGCCCTTCTCTCACACTGACCTGCATACCCCACACAAGCTGCTAGTCTTTCTCCCACTCAGATTTCAAACTTGTCACTTCCTGAAGAAGGTGGAGGCTGAAGCTCTCATCAGTTCTTCTAGCTCTCAGGTATTTCCCAACCTTCACGACAAGAGCTACCATGGAAGATGGACTTAAGAACACCATTTGTCAAATTATTTCCTTTTTCAGCTACTTTGGAACATTTTGAGTAATTTGATTCAGTTTTAAAGAGAATGTCCCTGAACAAATCCAACATTGCCTTGTCCTAACAGTTAGGAGAGTAAAGGAGAGCTGAAGGCCAAATTAATAAATAAACCCCCTCAGTTTGATCAGACATGCTTTGTAATTAAATCAGCCTTTCAAACAAAACACTATGCATCTTTTCCAGTGAATTAATAAAGTATTACTGTAGAAAATGCTTGGTTTTCAGTATCGGTCCCTGGATATGTTGTGTTTTACCAAGAAAGTTGCTGGGGAAAGAAAGAGGGAGAAAGAAAAAAGGAGAGCAGGACAAACATCTTATCTGTAAAAAAACACTCTATAAAGAAAGTCTTACGCATCTGTAATTTCATTTAGACACCAGATAACATTTTTCAAGCTAATTGGTTCTGACAGGCAAAATATTTCTTCTGAGTTTATACAGAGACATTGTTTTCCAGCTCCTCAAAGTGCTTTCTGAGCAACAACCAGTAAGCCATTTTCTAAGTCTGTCCAAATACAAAGTTTCCCAAACAAAAGTTTAGAACAAAAGTAAAACTTTCTGCAATGCAAAGATCATTCTCATTTAATAAAGACTAATGACCTGAAATGGACACAATCTCAGAGTAGGCAGGTAAAAATGCAGTATTAGCAGTGACAAATTAATTTGCTACTGAGTGTTTGATACCTTGAGAACTGACTTACTGGAAGAGAGCTAGGAAAGATTCCAAGAAATGCCCTACTTCATCTTCCAGACCCTAGTCAATCTGACTGCCTACAAAAGACAAATAACTATTTTTTAGAATAAACCAGCCTGAATTTCCCATTACACTAAGGTAGGTGGTTACTGTGAAAAGAAAACTGCTCAGAGGAAAGAGGAGTGAAGTTATCTGCCCAACTTTCACTAGAAACAAGAAGCAACCAGTAAAGCTATGCAACTCTGACAATAAAATAAAGAAAGGAAATCTGAAAATAAACAAAATGGAATTTCTAGAAATAAATGTTTTCTTAACACTTACGCAACAGAGATGTCTATCAGACAATTAAACAGGACCTCATCTGACAATAACACAAACAAGGAGCACTAGGTCCATATCATCGGATGTTCTACAAAACTCCTATGATAATAAGGCATATTTTTACAATGTATTAAATTAATAAAAATCATACACCATGAACAACTCTTGCTTTTGAAACAAAATAATGAAGTGGCCCTCTAAAAATATAAAAAAAAAGAAGATGGAAGGGAGAAGAAATCTTTTCATCTTAAAGCTGACAAGTTCAAGTTTTCCTTTCGGCAAATTTTCCACAACGCACTTCCTCTATGTGCCTTCCTATAATGTGCCTAGTATACAATCAGCTTAATATCCTGCACAGCACAAACCAACCATATTCCATACTGTTTTTTTTAAATCTATTTATGCATATATACAATAAGATTTACAGAACTTATTAAAAAACCCTTAAAAACACTTCAAACATCTTAATCTGTTTTGTTCCCATCAAGATTCCTGCTCATTTACTTTGTATAAAAATTATATACACTCTAATTATTTAATTCAGAATTAACCTTTTTAATCTTAATTTAAATCTCTGCACTGATTATAACATGTATTAGTTTCTTTTTACCCTGCATGCCTTTCTCCAATCATCCAGAACAGCTAAACAAATCGAACTCATGTCAAAAAACCCTGACACCCACATACAGAAACCTTACTGTAAAAATCCCCACGAGGCACCCACCAGTGTGATCCTAATCAGCTATTCTCTTCCTCCCTGCACAGATCATCTGCCTCTCCCTTTCACCCAGTCAGTGCCAGCACAACTCAGCCAGCTCCAGGTATGGCTGTGCACTCAACCCATCCAACACGGGTAAGCAATCTCAGACAAAATAAATTATTACTGTCTGCAAAGCCAAAGAAAGTCAGACTGCTTGCCAGACCATAACACTTTACCCTAGACTTCCTCACTGTGGCTACTTTCGCCTCACCACAGAAACAAATATAAAACCATTCATTCTCAGTTAGAAACCCTAAAACTGAACGGCATCCACCCCACAAGGAAGCATGCTCCATGAAAACACCAGTCATTTCAGGTTAGCCTGTGCCCTGTTTTGGAAATGATTAAGTCACAAGACTGTATATTTACTATTAAAACAGACTATTAAGGCAAATATAAGGGAGGGAACACATATTTTACCAGAGATTTAAACAATTAAGTGCAGAGGGGAAAAAATACAAAAAAAAAAAAAAACCTTGAAAAAGTTATCAAGGAAAACAGTGTGGTTGCAGATACTCAGAAGTGTCCATAATCTGATAATTCGTAATGACAAAGAGGAAATAGAGAAGGCTCTAATATTAGTAGCACAGGTCAAAGCTGGGAATTTCCACTTTTAGTGGAACTCCTGTTACTAATTTACAACAAATACCAACACCAGGCTTTACACACGGTCAGTCATCAGCAATGCTCAACAAGGTTGGCAAGCTCCAAAGAGAGAAGTGCTGTACTGACAATCAGGGTATATCTATTTTCTTCCTGATACTGCCATTAGCTTACAAAAACAAGTCACTACCTCTGTTTCATCACCTGTAATGTGGAGGGAACAATTTCCAGTGAAGATTTTTCTGGAATTTTAAAGACATCTTCTGATAAAAGAAGTTCTTAGATGAAAATACATTAATTTACTCTCACTGGTTTTCTGACTTGTATCAGGGAATATTAAATATCCCAGCTAACATTTTGTATGCTTATTTGGGGGGGTGGGAATAGTTCCAGTTTCCCAGGGTAAAACTCAAGAATTTTGAGCTGTCAGAAAGTTTTTATTTTCTAAAAATTTAATGCTACAACATTCCCACACAGCTTAATAGACTGTTTCCGAAGGCAATAAGTATTCCCCATATTTTCTGTTTACTTAGCAAAAGAGGTTATGATGTATACAGTGCCCCATTATCACAACAACAGTTTAATAAAACATTTTCCATAGGAGAAGGATTCTGGAAAGCTTTTTTGCTTGATTTAGACATCTGTTTAATCCCTTTTCTTATAACCTCAGCTATTGCAGGCTCTCAAAGAACAGCTTTAGGCAGAAAGCAAAACAAAGAAATTCTTCTTTTCGGATGACTCCTTTAAACTTAACAGATGTATTTCGTCACAAATACCAACACAACTCTTACCACACTCCCATCCTGCTTCTTCTCTTCTGCTCTGCTGACAATGTCAGATACTTTTTACTACTGTGGTGTTCATTTATCACCCCAAACTGGTCCTACACATGCAAGGAATTCTTCCCAAACTGGCTCAGCAAGACACTCTTCCTGCGCCAAAGCCCTGGAAAGGGAGGAATGGCCTTGCTGCTTCACCTCCAGGCAGCACGGGCCTCTAGCTACTCTCCCACACTTAAGTGCCAGCTCCTTGAGCCACCATTCCCCCAATACCAGCGGGTGAAACTAAGAAAAAGGGAACTGCAGTAACACAACAAAGGAGGCTATTACAGAGAAGCCACACAGATTCTGCACAGAAGAGTCAAACTGTACTCAAACGGTTAAGATTATTCTGTTGAGGACAACAAGGCCATGGCAATCAGGCTGGCTGAAACACATCTCAAGTTTCCCCCAAACTGCTTTCTCTCTGCCTCAACTGAACGCTCTTCATGAAACTCAAATTCCGTGAAACAAATAGGAAGGCCCTTTAAAATTAGTATCCAGTTAACATAGGGAAACAAAGTGCAAGAATAGAGATCAACCCCAAAGACAACAGGGTACATGGAAAGCTCTGGGGGATGCGTACTGCTCCATGCAATCATTGCTGCACACCCACTTTATCAGATCACCTCTGTACCAAAATTTCCTAACAACAGAAAGCAGTTTTAGTATTGATTAAACTGACTGGAAACAGTCAGAAAGGAATTTAGTGCTCAGTGACTCAAACAGCAATAAACTTTTACAAGGAAGCAATAAAACAGTAGATGAAAATTAATGGTCAGTTAAAGCAAACTCCACAAGAAATGTGCCATATATCGTGTAGCAGTAACGTAGCTGAACTCACCTCCAAGAAAGAAAACCCAGAGGTTAGGATTGCTTACATGAGAAGTACCAAAGAGACCACATTAAATTATTCCAAGAATTACCTTCAGATAAGATGAAAAGCAGCTAAAAAAATATAATTAAGCATGCTGTGCTTGTCAAGCATGTAAAAAGGTACAAAGAGCAATCATGAAAATTGATGAAGGGGGGGCCATGGAGAACACAGAGACAGAGATACAGCCTTTTGGTTTTGGTGGTTTGTTTGTTTTTTGTTTTTCCCCTCAGCAGCTACCTGCACCACAAACTGTCAGAAGGCTATATACCTGTGGGCAGACTCTTGAAGGATACCAGCATACACTCACTTTTTTTTTTTCCCCCCTCCTCATTCTTGAGCATCCTGACTGGCCCCTGCCAGAAACAAAAGTATGGGGAATGCAACAGTAATGATACAAAAAGCACAGCAAACCTCAAGGGTTCAGGAGCAGCACAACACTATTTGAGGAAAAGGAAACTTGTCTCAAAGCCTGTAGCTCAAAGAAGCATCCTAAGCCACTTTTATCATCAAAGAAGGTGCCTCTCTGCTCACCACTGATCCTGTCCCCAGGAGATGTCCGTTCTCATATACAACCATTTGTTGCAGCTACACAGGGATCAGATCTGGGAAATTATCTAGGTTAAAGATAACCCAGCAACAGTGCCAATATATAAATTAATTTTTCAAAATTGGATCACTCTCTCGTTAGATTCCACTTGGTTGTGCTACCATTCATAACTACACTAAGGAGAAGGCCAAAAGAGGAGATAAGACTGCTCCTCCAAGCAGCAGTACCAGTTCAAAGGCACTTTTCCCAGACAGGAGGGCTTGCCAAGCAACAGCCTTGGTTTTATTCTGCAATGTTAGTTGAGATCAGTAAAAAGAGGATGCCAGAAAGCCAAACCAGGCACACACCACGCCATGCCAAACAGACCTCTGGAGAGGAGCACCATAGCAGTTGTGGCAGCTTCTTCCCACTTATCCAGAAAAGGTGCTTTGATGATGGGAAATTTTCATGAACATTTGCGCTCCAGGGACTGGAAGATGGGCAGGCCTCCCTGCTGCAAAAAGGAAACAGTGATTCTCTTTCTTCAATGGCAGCAGAGAAGAAATAGTTGTTTTCTTCATAAATAGGATCTGAATGTTGAGGAAGTTAATTCAAGCCAGTAAGTGAAATCACCTGTCTGTGTTTGAGGAGCAGCAAGGTCAGGGGATCCAAAAGCAGCTATGGCCAAGAAGTCAGTAAACAAAATCAAGTGAAAACCTCAATGATTTCTTTATTTAAATGACTACTAACAGGGATATCTTACAGAGGGAGGGGACTGAGATTTAAAGTACCTGTCTTTTCATTAGCTTTTGCTTTTATTAAAAAATTTACTTTGAAAATTACCATTTAAATGTTGAGCCTCTTGCATCATTGCACCACTCTGTATGGCATCAAACTACTCTTCTAATACAGCTGCAAACAAAAGTAGTTTAAGGAAAGAAAAACACAGAAAAACACCATCCTTTTCTACTATTAATAGAGAAGACCAAGTTTTTTTAAAAAGGCACTAAAAAGGAAGTAAAATTCATGATTTTAAATGCTAACTTTCATAATGACACCAGAATTACCCAAATGTCACTATATATTTCTCAAGGATTCTGTTAATAACAGCTGGAGCTCATAGTATAAGAAATGTTGTGCACATGTCTACAAACAGGCATTCAGGAACAAATTTACAGCAAGAAGCACAATGACATGAGTGAAAAAAGGTTTTATTTAAAAAACCTCTTTAAAAAATTTAAAAGTTTAAAAAATTACTCTTTGAGAGTAATTGCTAAAAACCAATCTCAACCAACCCACTGCATGTCTCAGTTCTATGTTTGCATTCATTGTCCTCAAACGACTAGTAACCTATTTTGCATGTTGAGCAGTTTAATGGATTTCCTGAACAGACTTCCCATTAACTGACACACAGCACAAAAGAAATGCCCAAGTGCACTGAATATCATGTTACATGGATTAAAGTTCTAAAAAGACAGCCAGCTATGCTAATAATAGGTGGGAAAAAGGAGGAATCCGTAGCTACAGTGTTTGGAATAACGACTGATGTTGTCTCATACAACAGATATTTCACAGATGAGAATGAGAACCAATCTACACCCAGAGGAGGTGTTTGTATTAATGCTTCTATACAAAATAATATGGCACCATCTTTTTAATACTTTAGTCAAAAGACCATTAACCATCGGTATAAAGATGACAAACAGGGAGGGCTTGTCTACATGGGACAGTCACATGGCAGGTATGTACCAATGCAAGTTCTCGTATGTGTATACCTTATGCTAAAATGAGAATTTGGCATGGTCTGATATTTTCCAGTAGCCATGCCATTATAGTAGCATAGTAGGTCCTCAATTACACTTGTAACAGCTAAGTATGTACCAATTATATCTTAAAATTTCTCATATAAATGCAATATTTATATGAAATACTACATTATTTATGCTTTTATTTTTGACTGAAGAATCATTTGCATTTTTCCATTTTCATTTCAGCTGAAGCTTTTAACGTGTGATCAAAATGTATATGTTTGTAAGGGGAAGAAGCAATTACTGCAGGGGAAATAAAAACACAAAAAGTGAATCCTGCCCTATGTCAGAAAAAAATGGAAGTGAAGTACATATGAGCTTCTGCTCCCTTCCCACGCTCTCTGGACTCAGTAAGTCCATAAGGTCCCACCACATTTATGGCAGATACTAAACTAGAATTGTAAGGTGAGGAAACCAGAAAGTTGCAGTGCTCTTGAATTTCATCTTCTAAGGCAGCCCCTCTGCTTAACACCAAGTAGCCTTGCTCCTTGTGGCACCCACATGCACCCAGGCTGCAGCACATCCAGGAGGCTGCCGAATGCTGCCTCCTCCCAGCAGATGCAGAGCAGGAGAATGACGGGGAAGCAGGCCAGGAGCTATCTTCAGTCTCCTGCTATTTTCAAGGACAACGACCTCCTAGCAAATCTGACTGGCCTGAGCCAGCTAAGGGAGATGCTCTGCAACACACTGTCCTGCTATCTGCCACTATGCCCATTTGTCCATTCCCTTCTGGACTAGGAAGAAAAAGTTCTTGGCATGCTGGGTTCTACCCCTGATGCAGCAGTTGGGAAGGGAGCTGCCAGTCCTCCCTCCTTTCCAGTGCCCTGGCACTTCACCCTGCAGCCGCAGTGCTTTGAACCTGCTCCCACTAGCCCTGACTGTACAGGTCAGTTCCTACAAGCAACTTTCTCCAGTCTGTTAAATGTAACAGCATGCTTCTTCATATGCACGAAATTGCTGATAGGCTTTAGCCCATGGGACCACAGTCATATGCTGTACCTTCAGATTGACAAAAAAAAAAAACCAAAAAAACCGTTTTGGCAGCATTTGTAAAACAAAACACCTCTATAACAAAAAATCTTTATCGGCTTCAGGCAAGCAGAACTGCTACATGCAGCACCTGTTGTGGTTCAGGTGGAAAGAGGAGCATCGCCTTTTTAACACAGTGAACACAGAGATAAATCTTCTCCTTAAGAAGATTTGACTTTTAAAGATTGTCTGATAGAAATATGTCATTAACACCTTCAAGCCATTTCTTTATAGAAGCATTACTGAAAGCAAAAACCTATGACAATAACACACTATTATGCCAAAAACATAAAATATAATTTAAACTAAGATTACCTGTGATTGACTAGCTGTTAAGTTTATGTCTACTGAAATAAAAAGAGACAGTCCAGAAAAATAGTGGTAAAAAACTGGAGCTATAATCAGTACATTAAGTGCTATACAAGACGAGTTCTCCTTGCCAGAGAGTGCTGTCTCACAGGAAAATACTCAGTGCAGCCATCTAGAGAGTTGATTTATGGCTCATTTACATTACAAAGGTTTTCCAGTGCAAGGACAATTATCTCGCTCCTCCCCAAATTCCCAACCAGTTCTGCTCTCCTTGGGATTTTCTTTCACACAAAACAAGAGAAATTCCACAGACCTCAACGGAATAGCATAGAGACTTCAAGCATAGCTAATATACATGCTCAAATTTCAGGTGATCCTAGGAAACACTCCCTGCCCAGACTACAGAGAGGACCAAAAAACCCCACCACGAACCTACACTTATAACTCACCTTATAATCAGATTGGCAGGAGCACGGTGGGGTTGGCATAAATCCCTTCAAAACGCAGTCTGGAAGCTGGATTAATGCTGAGGGCATGAGAGTTTACCGGCCTAGTGCCATGGGGAACCTAAGGCCATCAGGAATATCTACACAGCCTCCTACTCTGTTTAAAGCCCTAGAGTATAGGGGCTTCAGTTCCTTGGGGAGGCAGGAGCCCAACACACACAGGCACGCAGCAGAAACTTCAGAACACGCAATTAATAGTTCAGATACAGTGCAAGCAAACAGGCATCCAATGTACCTGTAGAGGATACACAGCATTTCTTTTTTTATGGACAGAATTTCCTTAGTTAGCTATATAATGCTCTACAGTCTCTCAGACAGAGGGGGGGGGGCGGAACTGCCTCCTTCTGAAAGCACATTGCTGCAGGTATAATTCATGCATGCAGCATTATTACCAGAAGTAGACCTACTCCACCAGCTAAACCAATAATACAATGTAGCCTGGCACATGCCAAAACCAAACAGGCAACAGCCTTAAACCAGAGCCAGCTGATAGAAAGGCCAGCAATTAATTTCTGGGCGGGAAACACCAGAAGGTTCCAAGAAGGGGCATATCTAACTTTTTACCAAGCCGTGTTTTCTTCAACCCAGCAAACTCTAACATACCTCACAATGCTGACTCTTCTTCTCAAAATACTGTACAGCCCACTCCCTACTACCATGTGGTACAAAGAACAGGGGACCTGACCAGGCCTGCTGCCACAAGGAGGTAAAAC
Source organism: Xenops minutus (assembly GCA_035221455.1). NCBI lineage: Eukaryota > Metazoa > Chordata > Aves > Passeriformes > Furnariidae > Xenops > Xenops minutus. The sequence continues at coordinate 10,168,468 of JAWWEE010000004.1, forward strand.
AGCTGGGATTTCTCTGAGCTCAAGTAAAGATGATTAAGAGCACCACTAAAAAGTCAGTACATGTCTTTAGGTGGCTGCTTCTGGAAAGCACCTTCATGCCATAGCAGCTCAGTGATGCAGCTCTGCCATCCCTAAGAAACATGGCAAAATCAGAAGGCTGAGTTGGGACACGTCTTTCAGTAGCATATTATGCAGCATCACTTTAAAATAGACCGTGGAACCACACATCTGCCAAGTATTATGCTAAAATTCCACTAATATTTAAGCTAGATTTAATTTTAAAACAGTTCACTGGGATTAGGCAGAATTTTATGCAATAAATACATAAAGCACCTAAGAGTCGAAGAGAAGATATGTCTGGGAAGCTGAAGGGACAAGACCATACTTGCGGACACTACAGAAACAGTGCAATTTAAAAACGTAATTATATCACACACAGTAAAAAGTCTGTATCTCACCTATCCAGAAAGTCATCTTGTGAGGCCTCCAAATTTTACGACCTTTAAGATATGGCTTTAAATCCTATCATAAGCAAAATGGTAAATGCCATGGCCCACCAGGAACAACATCCAGGACAACCCTCATACCTGGCATTCATAGGGAAGAAAAACAGAGGAAAACAAAATACACAGCAACTCTGTTAACAGCAACTCTTCTCAAAACAGCACAGACAACTACATCAAAAGGTCTATCTTGTAACTATTTATGTTCTAAAAATGAGGCTAAATAAGTTCTCTTTTAAATGCTGGTAAGAGGCACCCAAAGGTCCATTTGGGAAAAGCAAATTTAAGGTCATACATGCTTCTGCCTAACAATCCAGCCTTATATGAATGTTGCAAGTGAAAAACAGAAATTACCAGTGCATGTTTGAAGATTAAATAAACTCTTTTCTCTAGATAGTCTGTGATATAGCCCGCAAAGAAATCAAGAACCTCACAAAACTCTGCTTTTTTTTCTCTCTCCTAAAAAAAGCCTCTTTTATACAGATCCCACACTGTTACCCAAGTCTCATGCAGGAAGGAAGAGAACAGGTGAGGAGATTAACCACACTTCCCTTCTTATGCAAGCTTGTATCTCCATAAACAGCATTTCTGGTACTGGAAAGTTTTGAAGAATCCTGTGGAAAGCCTCTGGGCCCCATTAAATACTTTCACTAACTCTGTTACCAATAACAAAATGCTTCTTCAACCCTAAATGACTTCACTACTCTTGAGGATAAAGCACTGGAAAGAACTGAGACTGCAGAAACCACTATCTTGTTTATGTTTCCCAGAGGAAGCACTCACATTGGGAATAATTCTGTGATTCAAAGACTAAATAGAAAACAGTAAAATTCATGTTCTTCTGCTGACTCCCATCGTGCACCACAGAATTAAAAGACTGCTAATATAAAAACGTCAGAATCCAGAAAGCAACTGCACAACACAATGTGAGATGAGGAAACAGTTCCCAAGATAAACAACTTCTCCCATGCACTACAACACTCTTCAGAAAAGGCAGGTTCAGTTTCCCTCCCAAGTCTCATTCTCCAGGTTTACACCTACGGCAAAATGATTTTTTTTTACATATATAATAATAAGTTTGTAAGTACTGAATACTAAATGTGTCTCAAGCATCTGAAGGATCTCCCAAAGCTCTACTAGGAAAGTCCTAGTGTTGCTATCTGTGAAATTCTAGACATTTTTCAACATCTTAAAATTACAATTGCAAAGGACAGCTAAAACACTAACCTACACAGCAGCAAGCAGAAAGCCTGCTAAAAACATTGAAACCCCTCCCATTTAAGTAACTGGAACAAAGATCACAATACTTTATATTTCAGAAAATATTTTATAACTTCTCTCATTATCCAACATAGTAAATCACCTATCCCAAAAATAGTACCCCTAAATAACAGAGCAAATAATAAACATTGCAATCCATCAATCTGAATTAGTGATATATTCAGCCTTTTCTTACAAAATAAAATGCCTCACAATACAAGTTACTGGCTGAAACAATGGGAGTAAAATGCAATACTGTTATTTGGTTTCAGTAACAGGATTATGAGGTAATGTTTATGTGTCTGGAAGCAGACCTAAGATATTTCCATTACACAGATGAACTGAAATGATTTATTATTTCCTAGAGTAATTTAAAAATATTTAAACATCTCCAGGATCTTGACTTGACTATTTCTCACACCCAAGATAAACCTCCATGATGGCTTGTTTTAAAAACAATGTGTGGAAACTTTTCCTTCTAAAAGCAAAAACTAACTTATGGGTGCTACAGGAAACCTGAATAAACATCAACACTTTGGCTCAACAGTGTAAGAACAATTGCAAGGAGGTAACTGCTGGAGAAACAGTGAACTGTGGAGCACCAAACATTTCAAGACTGTTCCATGGATATAATGAGTCTGGCCAACAAGAAAAGCACTTAACAGAAAAACTTATGGCACAGTTGCATGCATAAAAGATGCCCTCAAAAAAGTATGTTTGCGTATATATTCCTTATCTAGGTTTTCCTTCATCCTAGACACCACTGCTATCTTCTTTCCACACTCCCTCTGCCCTTGCTGCATTTTTCTTATTTAATCATCTTCCTGTGTTTCAATAGCCACAGAATAAAAAATATGAAGGGCACCAATACTGAGTATAGAAGGCAGAAAAATTCCAAATGAGATGCTTACAAAACCTGTTAGCTTGCAGTATGCAAAAGACTGACCAAAGGAGTGACCACAGTGTGTCAGACCAAGAGCCTCTGCAAACCAACATCCTGCCTCCGAGAGCTGCAAGGACCAGGGAAAGACCATAACAATATGGCAAGTATATATTACTCCTTCTCCAGCTAAGCTTTCCAGACTGGAGCTGTTTACAGCTCAGTAACTACATATCAATGATTCCTATTGTTGGAATTGCTGTGAAAGTGTAAAAGGAAAGCTAAGGTTAGGATGTAAACAACTAGTACAACTGAAAATCTGTATACCATTTGCTGTATGTTTTGTTTTACTTATTTTTAGGTGCTAAAAAATAATCAGAAGGGGGAAAAAAAAGCACTGTAAATTAGAATCTGGTAACAACTAAAAAACAACTGCACTAAACGCTCATATATTTCTTTGCAAATCATGGTTTTAATGTATAAGTCTTCCTCTATTTGGATGTAAATTCATGTATCTAAGCCAATAATCTACATTAAATTAAAACATTCTGTGAATTCCTTTATTTCCCTTAGATATTCACAGTGTAAGGAAACAGGAGGTTAATATTAGGTTGTACAAATGGCTTCAGGTTCTGACAAAGTATTAGCAATCCAGAGCTAAAGGGAGTATCTGCCCATTGAGATGGGCTTTGAAGCATGTCCTAGACATTTATGTAGTTTTTTCAAAAGAATGATGTCAATAAGACCAATGTAAATACAGTAACTATAAAAGCACCCAAATCCCAGTGAGAATGTTTTCCCTAATATTTTCACTTCATCTTTGACTTCAGAAATCTTGCCCTCAGTAGTGACTAAAAAAAAGAGACTGAAAACTAAGATTCGTAATTTCTCTGGTAACCACTAAGAAATCATTTAATATCAGTATTGTTTTTCCAGTTTATCTCCACACAGCATTCTTCAGATTAAGGTCACCACAAGTTGGAGACATAACAATGAATAAAATTAATGTAAGCATTTTGGTCATGTGACCAAAAGTAACATGAAAAACAATGTATTTTCAAATAAAGCATACTTGTTTTCACTGCTAAGACAGTAGGAGACAGCTATTTGACATAGATCATACAAAGCATGAAAAATGCTGAGTAACTTGCTGTTATGAAAATTAAGAGACACAGAAAACTTGAAACTAAAAGAGCCCCTTTCATCATTCTTTCAGGGAAGTAATCAAACTCTTCCATTATGATTTCTCATCTCCTTGAACTTCTTGTCCAAATATATCCAGTATCATACAACAGCACATGCAAATCAATTCCAGTTTCAAGTTGTACATTCAACCTTCCAGACTACCAATTCCTTCCATGTGACACACCTCACTCATTTTGGTAATTTAAAAAGAAATTAAGTGGAAATTTTAATACCTATTCATTTATGAGATGAAATACCCAAGACCTTGATCATACACAACGGGCAAGAGAAAACAGAAAGGCTCTCCATTCTGTAAGGTGAGAGGGAAGACACATAGGCAGAGGGAAATAGTTGTCCCTGGGCTCAAGGGCACATCATCCCAATAAAAACCACCAAATGTCACAATAGAGTCAGGGATCCAATAGACACAAATGTACCACTGCACACCTGTATTACAATGTGCCACTTATTTTTGGACTTGCTGGTCCATTTGGGAGCCACTGACAAAGAAGTCAACAGAAGAGCCTAAAAACAAGGTCTGGAAAATTAGGCAAGAAAACAACACAAAATAATCTTTAAGTAGGAGTAAGAGTCTTAAATAAGGACCTATTGCATAAGAGAAATTTATGCTTGCAGGTTACTCTTATACTTTTACTTCTTGACTGTTAAAACTCCTATGAACTGTAATATCTTATCTACATACAAAGTCTAAACTGCGTTTTAAAAAGTTTTGTAGACATTTCTAGTTTGTTTGAAAAGTCACTTTTTTCAATTCTTGCCAACCAAGGCAAAAAATAAGACCTTTACCACAAAACACAGAGGGTAAAAGAGCATTTGGTAAGAATTAAAAATGGATGGGGAGAGTGTTATTTTAGCTTCTTCAACTTGCCACTGAGAGGGCAAAAGACCTGAGAAACCTGAGGCACTCAGAACATGACTATCTGTACTGGAAAGACATGATAGCTGGGTAGCTCTCTTCTATAGAGAAATTTCAACTATTTTAAAGGATAAATGCATAAACAAGCTTATTTAAAACACTAAAAAAGATGCAATTTCATGTTAATCTTGCTTCCTCTCTTGCAGTTCAGGAGCTGGTTTGCCAGCACACAGTATTTTGGTGTTCTCAGGCTAACCTTTCCAACAATTACTAGCATAACCATTCAGATACTGAGCACCACCCCTACAAAAAGCTATCCAGATGGCACAAGACCTGAAGACCTAAAGCTGCCTTCTGGTGCGAAGTCAGACACTCCAGCATGCCAGCTGGACATACCACCTACTGACATACTTTACTTTCTATTAAAGTATGACTTGAGGGTCTGCAAGAACACTCTTGTAGAAACCATACATGGGTTTGCTTAGAGTGGGGACTTCACTTAAGGGCCTGCAATGTATATAAAGAAAAGAGATGCAAGCTGGGAATGAAAGAGACACATGTAACTCCCCAAAGTTATGTATCAGGTAAGTGCTAGAGCTAAGAACTGATTTCAGGTCTTTTCAATCCTTGCTCAATGTCCTATGCCTATGTACAAGACACATTGCCTCTATGATTTTTTAAAAGAGAACAGCCACAAGACGACAGAGAAAAGCTGCACAACAGATTATATACAATGTCAAGTACTTTCCTGAAAGCCTCTTGGGGCTTTCCATTTGTTTAGCAGACAGCACTTAGAAAGAACTCAAAACATTTTCAATACTAAAGCATCTTACTTGGACATCTGTCTCAAAGCCTGAGTCTTCCTTAACACAAAATTACTTATTTCTTAGTACAACCCCTTTAACTACTTTAACTAACTTTATCCTTCTTGATGTCTCTTCTTCTACAGGTGCCACTGTCAATTTCCCCTTCTCAGAATCCCAAACTGCAACATTTCATTCTGTCAACATCAACATAATTGCATTTCTCCTAAGGGAAAGAAGGTCTTGAGGCATTAACAGATGAACAAAACCTGACCTCCAATTTTTAGCCACCACTACATACCATTCGAATAGCAATAAAGAAGCAGCAACTTTTTTCCACATTAATACTTCTAAGTGGTGTGACAGGCATGTCTCTAGACGACTGTAATGCACTAAGGCTACTGGTTTACACAGTTTCACCAGCAGCTATTTAGTAGTGAGTGGAGAGTATCCAATTCTCCTCTTCAACTGTACAGAAAATATCCTTGAGACAAAGATGTTTTTCATACTTATTTACTATTCCCCCGAGGGTAAGTGAGCTTTGGTTCTTCTTGTACATCAGAGCTCAGAGATGACCGAGACTTAAGAAACTAACAAAGACAAGTTATTAGGAAAGCAATGTCACTTATTTCTTAAAAATCACCAATAGTTAATTCCAAATGATAAAAATGGTTGACTGAAAAAACATTGCTTTTATTTATAGAGATCACAGAATATGCAGTGTTAGAAGGCACCCATAAGGATCACTGAGTCCAACGCCTGGCCCTGTAAAGGACCATCCCCAAGAGTCACACCATGTGCCTGAGAGTATCGTCCAAACACTTCCTGAGCTCTGTCAGGGTTGGTGCTGTGACTACTTCCCTGGGGAGCCTGTTCCAGTGCTCAACCACCCTCTGAAGAACCCTTTTCTAACATCCAACCTAAATCAAACACAACTTCAGGCCATTCCCTCAGGTCCTGTCACTGGTCACCAGAGAGATGATACAGTCTAGACAGCTTACCCTTTCTTAGCTGGTCTTATCCTATGAGATAATACTACTTAGTCTGTGCTTTATTTGAAATCAGATAAACTTTAGAAACATTCATGTTCTAGATGTGCTTGTTTTCATAAACACTCTCCAGGAACTGGATGCTAGAAGCTGAACTGCAGTGCAATTTGCAACTTAGTACCCAAGAACAGTTTAGTGTTGCAAATTACCATTATAATTCTTTCCACTATCCAAAAGAAAAAAAATCTCCATTCCAACATTAGGGACACAAAAAGGAAAGAACTTTCTGGACACATATTGCATCAGATTTAATTTTTATATGTACTTGAAAAAGGCAGAAAAAGAAGTTCCATATTTTAATCAACACTGAAATAAACCCTGCAACCTTACCGAGCAAAATAGCCTGGTCGCCGTTCCTTCTTCTCTTCTTTGGTCTCCATTATTTAGAGTCAAATGGGCAAGGTGAGCAGCCAAGCGTGATGCTCTTTTTCCCCTCAATACCTCATATCCCAGCAGAGTCTCCTGTGTATAACATTTAAAAACAGGAAGTTCATAAATCAACATGTCAACATCACCTTCAAAACCCAATAGGTCGTGGAAATAAAACTGACCCAGTGACAAAGCAAAGTAAAACTTTAACCAGTATTTGCCATTCAATATCTGTTTAGTACACAATGAGACAAAAACCAATAAATGCACCCAAGTCACTTTCGCCAGCAGCAGAAAAGTACTGCCAAGCAGGTAACCCAAAAAGCTGCATCAAGTTCTAAAACCCTGGAAAGATTAAACTACTTTGCCTGTTTGTTCCAAAACATCTTCCAGGCCTCATGTATTTCACAGACAGGAAGATCAAGAGAAGCTTTGGAAATATGGAGTACACACAACAGAACAAGCAGGATACAAAATGTTCACTTTATAAAAATTCTGTAAAATAGTGAGAAACGAGAAAGTTTTAAAACAGTGTAAAGGAAGGAAGAAAGATCTTTACACAAGTTCAAACAAGCATACAGGCAGAAACAAGACAGACCTCCAGCTCTCCAGATGAAATGCAGTCACCTTGAGATAGGCAAGATGAGGGAAGATTAAGGAGCTGGGAATTTCTGAACAGCTTTATAATTACTGCAATTAACAATATGTGACATCAGTTTCTGTCCAAGACCCCTGCCAAGATGTTTTAACCCCTTTCCCTCTTCAACACACATTCAAACCACCCCAACGGCTTGTGCAATGCACAAAATAAGACAACTTTAGAGCCCTTTACTGGTATTTCAGATTAAACTCAAACCAGAAGTTACTACTAAATGTTTTAGTCTAATGGGCTGTATAACAAAGACACGGAAGCCACATAAATTACGATTCATAGCAAAATAAGAAAAATTCCTCTGGGACCTAATCAGTTCCTACTATTTTCCCCTGCATTAAAAGCTACAAACAGCCAGATGTCAAGAAAATAGGTAATGTAGCAAAGACAGACAATTCTACTTGAAAAGCCCAAGAACATACCACGGTAGATTCTAGCAGAAATATTTGCCATACTTATCTCTCCTTATTTATGGACAATCAGTCCGCAGCAACAAGTCCATTGCTTCAAAATGCAGTTTTTCTTACTCATTAGGTTTGAATACATCCAGCACATCAAAAAGAAATCTAGCCTCTGATCTTTACACATCAGGTGGAGTCTTACAGTAATGGGCACTCTTTAACTGGCGAATGTCTGATACATCTTTGGCTTCATGAAGAGAATACTATTTTATCTCTGCAAGATAACACACGATGTAGTCTTCAGCTGGAGACAGAAACCTGGACAATAGTAGCATGCAGCAAAAGAAATTGGCCTGCTCAGATGTCCATTCTGTATGAAGATACCACATACCTTATGAGAATTTTAATGCATCTTCATCTTTCCTGTTGTAGCAGGTCCTTAGAACTTCAGAGGACCAAAACTGGTGGCTTTGTGATCATTGCATTTAGAGATACACTAAGCCTTCCAAAGAGTACAACTACAACCTATGTACCTATTACAAAAAGAGTTCAAAGAAAGAGGAAGTACCCTTTGCCTTCACTACACTGTGATGTGGCACAGACCAAAGTTGAGTCTCATGTGGACACCAAGAACTATCAAATAGCCACAGAACATTGAGATAGTATTAAACCCATGACCACAAGGACAGTGGGTCCTTGGGCAAGGGGGACTCACGGAAATGGGAACCGGGAAGTGGGAAGAGCTCCTCACACCACTGAAACATAGTCAGCTGGGGCGAACAAAGGGAAGAGATATCTGTCCTCAGCACCTCACCCAGTACAAGTCAGTGGCACGCTCTTTACATTCATTCCCTTTCTCTCCCATGATCCCACCCAGGGGAATGACAGCCCTGTTCCAGTGAGGTGCTGGCAGATGCAGGGAGTGCTGCTGCCCAGTGAGTCAGGAGGAAAAGCTCCTGCATGCCCACATCCCTGTCTGGCCCAGTACCAGAGCAGCCCTGCCCTGCTTCAAGCAAAAAGGGGCGTGAAGAAACAGAGGAGGGAGGGCTTAAGCCTGGACCTAACCACAGATGCTGCAGGAGGTACCAGCACCAAGACAGCAAGGCATTGCTCAGGTTGTCAAGTGTAAGGTTTCCTGTTTGCTAAACAAAGCTTGCAGTGACAACACTGGTATGCAGCCTGTTCCTCTCACATCAGCTAAACACAATTCCATGTCCTTTCACACAGTGAAGGGGAATAAATCAAGAACTCAAAAAAAATTAATCGTTATATTCATAACAGGTGGGCACTCAGAAAACAAGAATGTTATGCACAGACAAGACACAACAAAGACATTCAGGAAAATTTTGTTTATGCTTTGGCTAATAAAAATATACAGGAATAAAATATGCAGTGACCAATTAAAGAAAATTTTTACAATAAAATAATTTAATGTCAGGTCCCACTCTGTTGACGTAAAACTTACTTAGCCCACCTTCCCAGAAGAAATAAAGATGTTGTTCTAAGAAGGCATATTTAAGTCTGAAAATTATACTTTGCAAACACCGTACTAGGAAAAGCTAACTGATGAAGAATGCTGACTTCCTAAGTTCTGAGTTTACTATTGTTGTTCAGAATTTTCATGTACTAGTTACCTCTAAGGGAGAAAAAAAATCCAAGTCTGAAAGCTAGGACGATCACAGAACAACCTAAAGTAACTGCTACTGAATACAAGTGTTCAGTATTTCTGAAAGGTCACTTTCAATTTTTAGTTCTTTAAGCAGTAACAGTACAAAAGCCACATTTCCTTTTATGTTATCACAGACATTTTAAGCCTATATCGAAAAAAGGCAAACCTACTCCACATGTCCCCCTACTCGTCCTTTGATATCTCCCAAGAAAGAAATCCCAGGTATTTTTTATTGATATTAACTGAACGTTATTAATTCTATACGACTAAAATTAATCCTAGTTTCTTGACAGCTCCTTTCTGGTAGAGACGAAGGCTGAATCAGGCAGACTATTAAAAATGTACATATTTGGGGGATATTTATATGCTTGGAGACAGACAACTTACTCATATATCGTGAGTTCAGTCCAAACTCAAATGATGACAAAGCTGATTTTATAGATATTTCAGGCTCAGTTTAACCCTTTCTACACTGAACAGAAACAGTAAAAAGCTTGTGTTACATGTCTACAGCAATGCTAATGCTTTTAATTAGGCATTTTTTCCTGTTAAAAATTTGCCCCTCTCCAAATTTAGTCAATGTCAGCGCCTGATAATTATACAAAGAACAAAATACATAAAAATAGACTGTCCTTTTTGATGTCGGTCCTATTGTTCTGGATATTTTCATTTATATTTGCTCATTTTTGAATACATCTCTTGTCTATTTAGTCTTGCTTCCAGGGAGTTCTGGTGATGATACTAAGAGTTTGTAATGAGGATGGAAATGCTCCAGCAAGGCCTCAAAAAAGGTTTTAAAAAAGTTACAACCAGAGGAATGGACAGAACTCCTGACCATGGATACTCACACCACTTCAACTGCCACCACCCTCCCAAGATCTCCAGAAATGCTGTTTCCAGGTCCTGCTGCCCTCCCTGCCATCTGGCTCTGCAGACAGCAGCCTCCAGCACTGATACATTCAATGCAGCATCAGAAGATGCTCTAAGTGCGAGGATAAACAAAGGGAATGGGAAGTCGACTTTTGACAGGAACATTAAAAATAAGTATGTGGCACCCTTTAAAGACTGATAAATTTCTCAATTTTTCAAAATTATTTTTTCTCCTTTTTCCTTCTCTTCTCTGGGAACGCACCCACTACTTGCAGTTTAAGTACTTTACACTTTCATGAAACAACAAAAAACCCTGCTTGCTGTGCTTAGGAGTAAGCACACAGAAATCCTGTTTGCTAGCTCTAAAGCATAAACAATCAATCCCTCAACTGTGGGCATTACTTTTCCAAAACCATGCACATAAACAACAGTACATCCAACAGCACTAGCAATGCAGAAAGCCAATGAAGTATCTGATTATTTTTAGAACATTCAGTGGACTTGACAGCTTGTCTCTGACCATCTGTGCCCACTGCAAGTCCTGGAAAGACATACAGAGAAAAAGAAGCATTCAAAACCATGCAATTCTCTAGATATATTTTTCACGATCCTGCAGAGTCAATATCTCTCCACCTTTCATAAGGCAGGGAAATAATGTAATTCTCTACTATGCAAATAGGGAACTGAACTACACGAACTACCTCCACATGCTCAAGAGAGCAGAAGAATAATGTGTGCAAGTATGCTCCCACTAGCTTTAATCCAGCCAGCCTCAATAACCAGCAGCAATGATGACAAGGGAGGAAACAACCTGGACAAGGAGATAGCTATTATTTTTTGAGAAATTGAAACTGACTAACTTTTGAGACCGATAGTACAGTCTTGACTTTATTTGGCTCTGTAGGCATATACACAGAAGTTATAGCTCAGATCTACAAAAGAAAATAAAAAGTCAATTCTCTGAGTACCCAGCTTCTGGTGCTCTCTGGTGCTGTATGCAACACAACAGTAATTTTTTATTTTTGCTTCTCTATTATACTTCTGCCCCTGAGACTACAGAGAAACACCACACACATCTGCTCATACCACTGCATACTTCCTTACTACCACCTGCTGTAACATCAACATTCAAAACTGGTCATATTCAGACATGAAGCATTACTATTTGGCTAAAATCTGCAACTGTATTCTTATGAATAACAAGTCTTCGGGGTACATGTGCCAGTTCTAATCCCCAAAAGATGCACTAACACAGACTAAAAGGATTACACAAACAAGTCAATACTAAGATTAAAAATGGAAAATATATGTATGCAGTTCTTCAAGAGCAATACTAAAAATGTCTATCAAGTTGGAAGAATGTGAAATGATAGAAAAAAATCACAGATAGAGAGGAAGCACTTTCAGTGTATTAGATCTGAAACTGAACCCTTGGGGGTTGCTAGTTATGACTCTGATGAGCCCAAAACAGTTACCAGAGCACTGTACAGATGCAGATAGATAACAACCACACACCAACAAGATTGTAGCATTGTGCTAAACTTTGCACCATTTCATTAACGCCTCACTGACTGGACTAACCAGACTGAATTTTACTGCTTTTATGTTCTGCTAGTGTATTTTATTGGTGTAATAGTACAGATAAAAGTTTCACGATAAACACTACAGCATCTCAAGAGGAAATGTAACAGAAACACACAGTCAGCAAAGAGGAGAGTAAACTACAACTTTTTTAGTCTTTTCTTCAGGCAGAATAACCTAGAAAAAAGTGAGATTGGAAGCTTTCAGGAAAGCACCTAGCACAAGCCAATAAAGCACAGCACAGACTTAATACATTAAGTAGGAATGGAAAAATAATTTTTTATTCTAAAGCTATTTTAAGATAAATATGGAATTATTTTAATACAATTATATAGTTACATTATAATCACCATGCGAAGAGTAATATTATTTCTAAACCATTAACAAGCTCTATAAAGAAGTTCCAGTCCATTACACATAACTGAAGGGTGCTAAACTAATCTAGGAGAGCCTCTCCACCTGAAGTTGAGACTGATGACTCAACCCTTGCTTAGGTGAATAACCCTTATTTACACCTTTAACCTTTAAAGTATTAGTCCTGTCACATTTCTTGTAGAAATGGTACACTCTTAAAATCCACAAAGAATTAAAATGCAAAAATTAAGAGACTGAAAATAAATGTGTATGCAGAAGCAATTTCTAGACTCCCTGTTCATATTAAACACAGAACAGTATCACCATTTCTGTGTCATCAAATGGAGAGAAAGAGAGAAATTCCATGTGGCTATTTGCACATGGACTCTGAATGACACAGAAGATAAGATCTGGAGATAAGCTAGGCAGAGAAAACAAACACGCTTGCTCTTGAGGAATAGAGTACAATGTTTAGGAGGTTATTTCCCCCCCCTACAGTGGTATAGTAAGCTAATAGTTCTGGTATTTCCCTACTAATGAAATAAGAACATGCTAAGCTTAGATCACCTTCAACTGCCCAACTGGATCTGCAGCAGTCTGTCCATATGAACAAAGTTCAACAAAATAAATGAGAATGAATGTAACAGAAACATTTCTGATTCAGAAACAGAACAATAACAAAACTTGATTCAGCTCCAAAGAACTCTCCACACAAATTATTCCTGCCTTCCTTTGGAAAAGACTTTTACCCAGTAACTCAGGCTGTCATGTTTCACACAAACTACAGAGAAGAAAAAGAGCTAACAAAAATTCCACATCACCACTCACGTTGTCAAGAGACAAAAACATCCAGATTTAATCTTCTCTCATTGGCAGCTGAACATCATCAGATGTATTTTCCATAAGGAACAATGTATTTTACTGTTTAACTCAGCTGCAGTTGCTAGACAGAAACTGGTTACAAAACACAGCATAAACTATTAACAGGCAGAGTGCTATGCCATACCAAATGTGAAAGTGCAGTGCTGTTGGAAATCAGGCCACTTGGGAAGATTTTGATTTTTAGGTCAACAAGAACATTGCCACAGAGGTTTTAAAATAATTAATACCTTCATTTTCTTGTATATGATGTTTCAACCAACCCCAATTCAATTGAGCATCAAGTCCAAGCCCTCTGAATCCCATAGCTTTTCATGCTCACATTGTACAGGTATACATAGTATTACCCTCTAAAACTACCTGAAAGGAGCTTGTGGTAAGGTGGGGATCAGTCTCTTTTCCCAGACAACTAGTGATGGGACAAAGGAAAATGACCTTAAGTTGTGCCAGTGGAGGTTCAGGTTGGATATTAGGAAGTGTTTCTTCACTAGAATAGTGATTAAGCACTGGAATATACTCCTTAGGAAGTGGAGGAGTCACCATTCCTGAAAAGTGTTGAAGAAATGAGCAGACATGGCACTTTGTGATATGGATTCGGTTGCAGGTTCTATCTGATGATCTTGGTGGTCTTTTCCGACCTTAATGACTCTGTGATTCTATGAACTAGAAAAAGATGCAGTTTACTGTATCCAGAGAGAGTAGAATGGATGACACTGTTCCCTTAACTCTCCTGGAGAATGCAGGCATATATACAAAGGACTTTATATGTATGTGCTTCCCACTGTTCAACTAAAACACCAAGTATTTGGAGTTTTCTAAAACACCAAAGAAAGGAAAAGCATTCAACGCATCAACGAGCATTTAGACAATCCCCTTAGCACTACCTTGCTGATACATCAGTTAACACCATCATGTTCTTTGCTCATAACAACTGCTAATCTCATTATCTGTTTAATAATTCAAAGAACCTGCACATCTGTTTTGACAAGGCCAAGACATATACATACAGACAACCACATCACTCCCAGACCCAATGAACTACAGGTTCTCTACTAGGTTTAAATGTAAGGTGATCAAGTCCTCCCTAGTTTCCCCTCTCTGAACCAAGCAAAAAGGGACACAAATAGCAAACAGAAAGTCACTCCATACTCACCACTCCTACACAGCGATGTGTTACAAGAGCAAGTCAAGTAGCAAACAAATTCAGCCAACTGCCTGGTGCCACCTCCGTGCCAGGTGAGCACCCAGAACTGTCCTACATCCCATACCTAGAAAGCTGCTAAAGGCCACTGGATCCACAGTGTCATGTATCGCAGGCCTGGCCACACACCAGAATTGTTTCTATGAATTAGCTTACACAGGCCTCGAGTGGTGTTTGCACCAGTGAAACAGCAGCACCATGGCAGACAACACAGAGCAAATGTCCTTTGGTGATCAAGGGGACCCTGCCAACCAAAGTAATTGGGCTTTCATTCATCTTTCTCAGGCTGTTCAAATATGTCCATGCAACAAGTAGCTATCAGTTTAAAATATTACTGCCCTTTGCCTTCCTCCCTTTCCCCTACTTCAGCTGCTTGCTACCACTTCTCCACCCAGAATTACCACAGAGATGACTCGCAGCAGACTCAGCAGAAGTGGCTCTGTATCTGCACTTCAGTTTATATCCTGCCATGCCAGCTCATACCCCCCTCCAGCAGACTTTGCGGCACACAGACAAACACCCTCACTTCTGCCACAGAAGGCAGAAGCCTCAGGCTGAAAACTATCAGCATAATTCCTTGAGCAGTGACTTTATTGAGTGGACATTAGCAACCCCACACTTGGAAAGATCACTGCTGTGGAGACCTATAGCCAGCATTCATGAGATGAGAAACAGACTATGAAAGACAAATAAATGCATGATCTCAGCTTCACATCAAACTTGCTCTCCCTCTTCTCAGATCTTTTCTCACCAAGAAAGGCATTTATACCAAAGGCAAATAAGGCTCAGATAGAGCAGAAAGAGACTGGTGCTTGAAGAGTCACATGACAAAGATGAGGCGTGATGCTTGGCACAAATACCACTACCGTCAACCACAAGTACCATAAATCACCTTCTACTTACTGATTAGTTTAGGTCCCAAAATGTTTAAGCATAAAGTCAGGTTTATACTGGCAAATACTCCCGCTGTACTCAATCAGACCTGGTCAACATGTTCTCAGTGCTTTACATAATAAGACCAGACAACAAGAAAGATTTAAAATACAGACAAACCTGTGAGCCCAACATGAAGCACTAGAACTGGTCACTGGTTTTTTAGGTCAAGCAGATTTTCAGCAATACTCATAATCATGCTGCAAAAATTATGAAAATTTTTTCTTTAAAAAGTACCCATCACTCTCAGGTTCTTAGAAAAAGAACCTCAAATCAACAGTCCCATGACACTACACTGTGAAAGATTAATATTTAAATACATTACTTCAAAAAGGCAACTAAAGATACAAGGGCTACATGAAGGTAAAATTGTAATTTTTAAGTTTCAGCTCAACATCCCTTTTGCAATTGACTCTGACTCATGCAAATTCTATGCCATGCCTTTTTATGTCATCTACCTCCCAACTGAGAAGCACAGAGCTAAGAGTGGGGGCAGAAAGGAGTCTCTCAGTAATGCAATGCAAATGTTTTCCTATCTGAAACACTGTTCAGAGAATCAAAATGCCAGGTTTCCATAGCAACATGAAATGTGTCACATTGCATACTCTGTACATTAAGTAACATATTGAACAGTTTAATTGTAACACAAAATTCTATACATTTGTGATGTACAAAATTAAACTGGAAACGTTCACTGTTTACTTTTCAATTGCTTAACCAGCAATATCTGTTGCATTTCAGCCTGTTCAGTGTGACTCTGTATTACACCAGCACACACAGTTTCACAGGTGCTCTAATGTTGGCACCATTAGGTGCATTAAAATTAAAATTATCAACAGCAAATCAAACCCTCTACCCACCACATAATCTGAAGTCTGTTTCTAAAAGTACCAATGTTTCTAATTATTTCCTTTCTCCTTGCAACATTCCCTTAGGCACTGTGTAACAGAAAACTATTTAGTTCTCTTGCTCTTCTGAAACACCCTTAAAATCTTTATTATCTTACCATTTTCCCCTCCTCCATCTCCAGATTCCTGTAAACACTACACACAAGTTTCTGGCCGTGTAACGAGAGTCACCTTGCACTATATACAACACAAAAACTCACCTCTCAAACCGAATTTCCCTTGCTATGCACCAGAGCACAGACACATTTACCTACTAATTAGGGAGTCTCTCTTTGAAGAGCTGCTTATTTCTATCCACAAACAGAAAAGTTCTTTCTGCTTTTCTGTATTCTAAGCATCTGTGCACAGCTGTCGGCTCAAAATTATTAGGGAAAATGAAATTAGCAGCCTATTTCTATGTAAGAAAAGACAGAACAACAATGATTCATACAGACGAGTTATATGATATCTTTTCTTCAGCATATCTAATCTGGCCTTTTTTTGCTCAACTCTTGGATGTGTTCAGTCAGGGAGATGGTTCAGGGCTTCATTAAACAACAAAAAAGTTAAAAATACATTTGAGTTAAGGTTGAGCAGTGTTGCATAAAAAACAGAAGTGTAGAAATTTTCTGGTAAAACAGTAGCAGTATATACTTTACTTTCAGATTACTCGAGTGTTCTAAACATTATTGAATCAAGGTGCTCTTGTTGAACAAAACAGACTAATTTTGAAACTAAAATTCAAACACCTTACACTGACAGTATCAACAAAGTAACTCAGCATGCTGAAGCTAGATGGGAAACAAAACAAACAACCTAAACATGGCAAACTCAGAAAATTTGACAAGTGGCTTCAATTCCTCCAGTGCTGCATTTTCATGGAAGCCATCCATCTCAGCCACATGACCAGGTACCACAACAGAGAGTCTCCAAGCTCTCCACTCATGTACCAAGTGCATTCAGACGGGCTACTCATTCACACAGGTTATGCTTGTGATATCTAAGCACACACATGCGGAATTGGGACTCAAAGACGAACACTGATAAATTTTCATTCACCACAAGTTATACTTGATATAGCTGGTAGAGGCGAGTGTTTCAGATTGCCCAAATAAACTTTGTATTCTCTTGATTCTGAGTCAATACTTGCCCTATCTGAAGTAGAAGCCAACCAATACAGTTAATGCATTAACAAGTTTTGGGTTTGTTTGGGGTTTTTCTCCATATTTTTGAGGCACTTATTTTTGAGACACTGCAGTCCTTCCATTTCTGGTCTTAAAACTTAAAATATGGCTTTGGAAATCACTTAAAAGAATAGGAAAAGCAGCTTGCACCTACCCCATCAGGGTGGAATAGTGATTTGTTATTAAAAAGGACTGACACATTACCTGTGGAAAGCATGTTACCCCAGAGCTAGATTTGTAGAATGAAGGATCATTTAGGTTGAAAAATACCTTTGACGTCATTGAGTTTAAACATAAACATACTCATATTCTCATCAATAATTATTACAGGACCAAGGATTAAAATGTACATGCACAATGTCAAACACATGGCCAAGCTAACCTAATGAAGAAGTAACACCTGGGGTAGCTTCCACAGATCAAAATTGCTGTTCTGAGCTACCTGCTTGCTGGATTCAGTGAAGTTAAAAAAAAAAAAAAGTGGAAAAAAAAGCAGGAAGAAAGATATGTTTCAAGGCCAGATAAAGTACATTCCAATTTATAATAGAGTATGCTGTCATCCTAGAGTCTTACAGTGAGAAAATCATCCACAGCTCTTTCATCACAGTATTCACAACAAATTGTATATAGCATGAAGAAGGAATCAATACTTAAACAACAGCGGCAAAGCACAGTACCAGGTAAAACTTTTTATTTTAAATGCAATATAATTCTGATCACAAAATAAAGAGTGGAAAACTGTACTCAATACTGAATGTGAAGTCCTGATTCCAGTTGACATCAATGGAAGTCTGATTGTTTACAAAGTTTCTAGATATTACAAAAAAACCCCAAAACAAAACAAAACCCAAAACAAACCAACAACAACAATAAAAACTGGGTAAAAAACTCCACAGCCAGAGGAAGGGCTTTTGAAGGACTGTAAACATTTACTAAGGGATGATGAGAACTTTGCCCAAGAAATAAATTTTGTAAAGTGAAGCTCTTACATCCCAAACCCTACAATGGTACACGTGACAAAAAGAACACATGTACCAAATACAAAGAAATACATGTCTCCTCAAAAGAACCTTCAAATCAGGTTTGGCACTACAAGCAGCCCTTTCAGCTCCACCACCCTTCCTTTTGCAAACCTGCTTGGCTTTCTGCTGGCACTTGCACACACTGCCCACAGCACTCTTCAATCATGGCTCGTTCCTATCTCAGCAGGGTCCCATTCTGCAAGGAGCAGTGCCCCTCTGCTCTGTCAGGTCTTTGTCTACATTTCCTTCCCAGGAGGAAAACAAGGAAAGGAACACACTTTCCTCGCTCTTCTCATAAGCTTCATCCAAAGCGCATTCAGATTTGAGCAGAAGGGCTAGGAAACATGCTCCTGGATGCAGTGGTTTTCCCACAGCTCACCATCCATGAAGCCCAGAAGAATTCTCCAACACATAATGTCTGATTAATTCTGGGTTTTATGTTACTTGCTCTTTCCCACCTTCCTGCAGAAGATTTATTATTTCTTGTGCTTGCTGTCCCATTTTGGTTTCCAGATCAGTCTCTAGTCCCCTTCCCCTAAACTTGCTTTTTACCTGCTGCTACACACCAGATCAGTTATTATTGACTCAGAACCACCTTGCAGGGAGTGTGTGTGTAGGGGGATGGGATGGGTTGAACTTCATCATGGTGGGTTGGTGTCATATTCCTCACAGCAGGCCCCTGGAGCCCATATGGGGAAGCCACAGAGCAGCTGTCAGTCACAAACATCCCAGGAAAATTGTAACACACCACACCTCCTGGAGCCCCTGACCCAGCTCGGATTGGCAGGGACAGTGAGAACACTGCCCCTCACCCTGGCTTGGAACCCCAGAGTGGCCAGGGGGTCAGAGGCCCTGCCTGGTGCCAGAGCAGAAAAAACTAAAGGCACAGGGGTACCATGTGTCACAGCCCTGACACCTGGAGGTGTGAGAGGTGGTGTGTCACAAGGTTCCAGTAGTAGCTATTTGATCTGTCTCTCCCTCTTCCTCCTTCTCTCTTCTTGCTCCCTCTGCTTCTCTTTCTTTGCTCCTTTCTTGATGTTTTGGGTGGTTTGGAGCTGGAGGGATTGGATTTTGAAGTTACTGTTGTGGATTGACTAGATTTTGACTTAAGTGTTGCGGATGGATATGTGCTGGGTTGATACTGTGGTGCAACATTTTGTCTAGCTTGTGTGTTGCCCTTTTTGAACCATTGCCAAGTTCCCTTACTTTCTTCCCTAAAATAATAAAGAAACCTCTTGGGAGGAAGTCTGTGGATTATTCTCTTGATGCTATCTCGAGGTATTAAAGAACCCTATATATATATATATAGGTAAAAGTAAAACTCTTGGCTGAGCCATGAGCCCGCAGCTCCTGGGGCTGGGGTGTTACACCTGCCAGGCTCAGCCTGGGACTGGGAACTACCAGAGCAGGGCTCAGAAAAGGACACAACTAGTTGACAAAACACTGAAACTTACTTTTAACACAACAGTGTCAAGTGCACAGTGTCAACAGAGCAGGAGAAAAGAAAACTAATCTTCATCTCAATCTCTTTTCATGACAACCAATGTGTTAGTTATACTAACAGAAATTATGCATTACAAACAGAAACCAATTTTCAAAACAAATAACCCACTTAAAAATTTGTCCACCGAGTGATCAGTTAGCAGCAGAGTTCTATTTTAAGGAATCCAGAACTCCTGACAGAAAGGAACAAATACATCCCACTGAGTAACCACATCCACATCAGCACTAGTCCAACAAAGGAGATTTACCTTCCACCCCGTAAGTATGATTGTAGCAGCACACAAATGTAGATGTCACAGGAAGTTGTTGTCTAGCCCCTAATGATGTGGTACTATCCTCTATTCACCCTTAACTACAAGGCACACCTAAACACCACCACTCAGCATCACACACTAAAAAGAAACAATTACCTGTATTACAAATGAAGTATCTTCAGCTGATACCTAACCACAAGGACTGGAGAACAACTCACGCACTGGCAGAGTTGTCATTCCTTTGTGCTTCTGGAGTCATCTCCTAAGGCCCCTGATGACTAGTCAGGCTGCTTGCAATGTGACCCCCGTATCTGGATGGCAAAGGGACTTTCATGTTCATCAGCTGTTAATCACCTTGGCCGGATCTGCACAAGTGATTGGCTCACAGCAGGCAAAGTCAATCTTTCACCATATACCTGGTCACAATTCGGCATACTGTTCCACAACAAAGTAAGTTTTATCTCCTTGATTCTTCACCCATTGTCATCATGATGTCATGACTGGCACCACACATCTAGAGAACAACATCTGCATTTCTGAAGTTTTTGAAGCTAGGACAAATAGCACAGACTGGATTTTGATTCAGGAGAGAAAAAAAAAGGGAGTACAAAAAGTCAAACATTGCTTATATATTACAAGTGAAGAATTTAATTCTAATATATATTCTAAGTATCATACAATCTTCATAGGCAAAATTATTACACACTTCAGTGCTTCCCTAAAGAACATATGAAGGAAAAACTCAAGTCACTCTCTGGTCTACAAAGCATTGCCCAGCTTTCTACAGCTACCAAAATCTGCATACAGATTAAATCCAGAAGTGCCCAGATCTTTGGCATCAGTAGAGCTACCTAAAAGCATTAAGGAAATGCTACTTCTCAAGCTGATAGGAAAATAAAGCCCTTGCCACCAGACTGGGGTATCACTTGACCATGAGACAGTTAACTATGGCAACAGCCTAATGCTACCTACTACATTATTTGTGCACAATGACTACTGACACAGCATGCAAGCACTGCCAAGCCACTGACAACACTGAGTTGTTCGTTGTAGCATCTCCTCCAAAGTAACAACCTAGGCAGACCCAAGTGTTTTCTGCAATCACAGCATCACCTGATCTGGCAGGAAGCCATCCACACCTCTTCCCTTCGGAATGAAGGCGGCAGTGATGCTTCATAAATATTCACACTTCTTTCTATCCTCTGCATTACCTTAGAGTATTAAAAAAAAAACAAACCCAAACCAGAAAATAAGACAGATGGCATGTGGGACAGAAAGCAGAAAAAAACAGACAACAGTAGCAGCAGATAGAAAGAGCACTGATAGAAAAGGTTACATTTACTTGAAAAAATGAGTCAGGGAATAAATTACCTTAAGATAAGTTTGAGTTCAAGGAAGCAATAGCTCTCACTGTGAACTTCTGTAAAACAAAGCTGTGATTTCCTCTCACTGGTGCAGTGTGAGAGCTCTCTGCCTGAGGAGTCTTAGATTTTTGGGAAATGGCCCTCATATCTACAGAAACACTATGGGAAGATGCCAAAATCAGTCATTAATGGGTGAGACTACAGTAAGAAATTCTGCTTTCTAGAAGCTGGCAGGTACTAATAAAAAGCTTTTAAATGATGCTAAGTGAACACAAAATGACACAAACAATACTAATTTGAAACTGTAACCAAAAGATAAACACATATCTTGCCTTCATAAACCAGTATAACTTCCCTGCTCACCTTGGATTTTTTCTGTTCCTGAAAATCAGTTTGATATTACCATTACTTAAACATGATGGGTAGTCATAAAGCCTGAATTTCAAGAAGCACGTTGGAATAAAACCCCTGTAAAACATCCACAGTTGCCATAAGAAAGGCAACAAAAGAAAAAAAGTGGCATCTCCATGCAATCTACACATAGCATATCAAAGAGGAGACCTAATGTTTAATTACACCTTGTGAGTACTACAGGGTATAGAGTAACTGAGAGCAGGGAACAGCTTCACCTACTTGACAGGACTCTGAACTACACAACACAAGGAATTTGAGACATGCAACCGAAAGCACAGCTCACCTCTGAAGATAAGTAACAATCAGAAAGGCTTACTGAGATTATGATGAATACTCTATACTTTGAAAGCTCCAAGCCTAAACCAGAAGTCTTCCTAAAGGATAAACTGTGGTTCCATGATAAGTCATTAAGTCTCAAGTAAGTACAGGCAAGTCACTAGGATGCTATATGGTACTGAGCTGAAATACTGGTACGCTTCCTCCAAGCTTGGTTAGAGACAGGGAGCAGCACAGGTGTGAGAGCAAAGCACTGCTCCTGGAGTAACTCACCCTTCTGGGCACTTACTACTACCTTCTGCATTGCAACCCACTGGGAAGTACCAACAGATCCCATGATGCCTGCCTGCATCGTGTCCTTGAGGGCAAGCAGAGACTGCAAATACACAACTGCAGCCCCATGCACCATCACAGCATGCTGCCCATGCCCAAAACTGAGCCAACAGTTCCTAAGATGTACCCTCCAGCAGCAGCAGAACTACTCAGAGCCACCTGACATTCTGACCAGGAACAAAGACATACAGCTTTCCATCTACAGTCAGAAGTGCTTGCAAAGAAAAGGGGGAGGGTGGGGAAGAAGAATACTCCTGTGTATATGTTTAATATATCAACCTGAAACATTATGTTTTGGGGGGGAAAATAGAAACCCTCTAGCCTGCTGTGAATTTTGTCAGTGCCTCATTTCATAAATCTGACTAGGAAAAACAACAAAGGAGTAAGATTTTAAAAAGGAAAAAAGGAATGAGAGGGCAAAAAGAACCAAAGACTTGTTTCTCCTACCCTGCTTTACTTCCCAGTCAAAGGAGGTCACCTGAGTGCTTTTAATGATAACTTCATTCAAACATAGCATTTTATTTCCTCTTTTTAGGGAGGTAATCATAACCCCCATGACAAACTTGCAGCAGCAGTGCGACTTTTCCATTTTCCTCCACAAGGGTTCAGATCCTAAGGCCCAGCTGCCTCGCAGAATGAGCAAGAAGCCACCAACTTTGTGGCAGGCAACTACCCCCACTGTCAATAACTCCACCAGTGGATGGATAACCTCACTAAATCAAGACCTGCGCCCATAAAGCCTTAGAATTGTTTGGCTTACTGGTCACAATGAGGAAGCAATTTGTCAGTCTGCTGCTTGTTGGGTGATGACACTGGAGTCACTCCAGAAGTGCTGAGGACCTCTGCTGCTGCTCTGGGCAACCACTGAGACACAGAGGGCACAAGAGAGGTGCCAGATAGGGAGTTTTACAATTTTTCTCGACATTGCTTATGTTCCAGTTTTCCTTCCATGGCTACTGGATAGCAAAGAGAAATTGAGTCCCTTTGTCCCTCATTTCCATAATTATTGTTTGTAAGCAACTCCAGCTGCTGAGAGCAGCAATTTCTTGTGTCAGGTCATGCTGCAGAGGCTCACACTAATTTTGCACCTCTGAAACGCTCACCCAAATGGGTGACTGTGGGGGGTCAGTCTAGCTGCAGTACCCATCCACAGGATTCTCACAATTTTGTTAACTACCTTTTTGAAGAAATGTTATTGACTCCAACCCAAATCATTCTCAAGTGAATTCACTTCTGTTTGAACAGAGGGGCTTATTCCCTAACACTGTAAGAGATTTACAAGCTGTTCCCTGAAGTCAGGACCAGAAAGTAGCCAAATATTTACTAGAGCCAACTCCCAGCCAATTTTAATCTTCTCTTTCTCCTAGATACACAAAGCAACAAATCCTATACAATACAACCGGGACTGTTCCAATCAATTCGAACTCACTTCATCTCCAAAGGGAATCACTTATCATTTCGGCAGCAGATGTGATATATCCAAATGGAAGTGTATGCACTGCTGCAGTGAGAACAGGACACTGGGCAAAGCCGTGGAGTGAAATCTAGAGACTGCCTCATAACTAATCTGGACAAGTATTCTATTAGTATTCTTTTCCGTAATATAGTATGCAACAAGAAAAAAAGAAACTGAATTTAATTAAAGCACAGAATTTCCCTCCAAGCCCAAGATTTTGATCCATTACTTAAAAACAAAAACAAGGGAAAGACATCAGACAGCATTTTGGCTACAAGCATCTGCTTCAGTACAACTCTTCACAGGACCAACATTACTCGACTTATTTGGGTCCTTAAAATATTTTGGGCTTATTTATGGTCATTTTCCAGGTAAACGCATGAAACAGAAAACACTCTAAAATGCACTACAACATTTATAACTATTACTAACATTTAAAGATATATATTCCTGATAAAGCAATTCTCATTCAGAAAGGATATATTCATGCATAATATCTTGGCATTTTCTACTGCCTACTCCATTAATTTTCTGAAAGTCTGTGTGTGCATACATAAGCACCCAACAGAACAATATCAGCAAATTATTTCCACAGTACGTAAACACTGGCTGATATAATATGCTGGAAGAGTTCATTTTAAGTATCACGCAAACACAGGCCTTTAGACTGGGTCACAGCATTTGAGGCAAAGCATAGTCAATCAGTGGCCATCTACCCATCTTAAAAGTCCACCATTGTGCGTTATACAAGGAATGTGCAACTACTTAACGGGAGAACAATAATTGCAGCACGTAAAGTAAACACATGCTTAGAAGCCTGCTATGGAGTCGAGTCGTTCATCATCTCATCTCATCACCTCGGGGACGAACACTTACTGCATCCTTTAGCGCCGTCACATCGCACACACCACCCAGGACACGAGTGTGCCCCTCCACCCCTGGGCCAACTCTGAAGTGCAGAGATGAAAGTCCACAGCACCGATTAAAGACACAAAAATCAATTACCGACACGCCTCTGGCGCCCGGCAGCGCTTCTCAACCACGACAGCCTAGGACTATATAAATTTATATATAGAGAGAGTGGAACATTCCAGCAATTCACGCAAGACCCGGAGCGGGCGGACAGCGATACCATGCAGTGCGGTGCGGCCGCAGACCCGCTCCAGCCGCCGCCCCTCTCCTCCCGCGGGGCCGGGCCGGGCCGGGCCGGGTCAGACCAGACAGCTCCCCCGCCCTGCCGCCCCGCCCCCTTCCCCCTGCCGCCCCAGCCAATCGCCGCCTGCTCCCGCTTCACGGCCAATGAGAATTCGACGGCCGGTCGGGCCGTGCCAGCGAATCAGGAGGCCGGGCGCGAGGCGGTTGCTAGGCAGGGGCGGGCGGCGGCCGGGCCCCACCGCGGGTGGCCGACAGGGGGCGCTGGAGGGGACAGCGCTCGGGGACCGCCCACACCCTACAGGGATCCCACCCGGAGTCCACCCGCATCCCACCTGGATCCTATCCGGATCCCACCCGCATCCTGCCCCCATCCCACCCGCATCCCATCCGGATCCCACCCGCATCCCATCCGGATCCCACCCGGATTCCACTCACATCCCACCCGCATCCCGCCCCTGCCCCGGGTGTCCCGCCGGCCGCAGCCCGGGCCGGTCCTGCGGGCTTGGGGCGGGGTGTGAATGCCGGGCAGTGTCCCGTGTAAATGGTTCCCGGGCGCTGGGTGGTGACACACAACAGGCGTGTGCCAACCGAACACCGTGAACGGGGCTAATTATACACCTACAGTCTCCGTGTGCAAGCAAAGCCAGAGTAGAATTCGATACTGTGCAACCTCTGGCAGTGAATGCAGGCTGGGGCTGGACTGGCTCCAGCCACAGCCCACGCCAGAACTTTTGGCCAGCACAGACCGGTCATCCAGAAACGTGACAAAGTGCCACCGTGGCCAGTGGATGTTGCCAATAATCCACCACCGTTGTGTCAAGGATTGGGATCTGACAGGACAGCTTTAGCAGCAAATGCTTTCGAGTGTGGACAAAGCTGAGTGCTTGACAAAACCTGTCTAGGGTCACTGACCTCTCCTTGGATGGGACTGGCTGCGATTTTCACAGATCCATTCCAAAATGCTGTGCTAAAGACATTTTGAATGCCTAAGTACCAATAGGCAACCTTAAGAGTAAGTACAACCCACCTGAAAGAGCTCATAGCCATCCTCAGAGAACACACTTGGTCCCTCATGACAAATGAAACCTTAACTTCCCTGTATGTTTCTCCTGATTTGTGTTTCCTTTGCTGTCATGCTACAGGCACACAGCATCCCTGACATTTCTAACAAACATCCCTTCAACACAGGTTTTCCATGGTCTGCTGCCTCTCGTCTGGTCAGACTCTGAACCCACTGCCAAGGGCAAGGACACCTTCCACTTGACCAGATTGCTGGAAGTCCCATCCAACTTGGCCTTGAACACTTCCAGGGATGGAGCATCCACAGCTTCTCTGGGCAACCCATTCCAGTGCCTCATCACCCTCACAGTAAAGAATTTCTTCCCTGTCTCTAATCTAACCCTGCCCGCTTTCAGTTTAAGGCCATCCTCCCAGGTCCTGTCACTACAGACCCCTGTGAAAAGTCCTGCTCCAGTTGTCTTGTAGCCCCTTTAGGCGCTGGCAGTGGCTGTAAAGTCTCCCTGGAGCCTTCTCTTCTCCAAGCTGAACCACCCCATCATTCTCAGCCTGTCATCACAGGAGAGGTGCTCCAGTCCTCTGAGCATCTTCATGATCTCCTCTGGACCTGCTCTAGCAGGTTCTTCTTGTTCTTACGTTGGGGACCCAACAGTTGGACAGTGCTCCAGATGTGGTCTCACAAGAGCAGAGGGACAGAATCACCTCCCTCAACTTGCTGCCCATCTTTCCATGGTGACAAGTGCTAAAATCTTGCTGTGAGCAGAAATGCATAGGCAGGAAAGCTTGATTACCTGCACCTGTTACTGTGGACCGAGACTGCTTATTATAACAAGCAAGAGGGCAACCATGAGCCTTTAATTGGAAGAATCGTAATTTCTCCTGCTCTCAGAAATGAACCAGGTCAGAACAAGCAAAAAAGGAAAAAAAAAAAATAATATTCACTCTTAATTAGCAAATGTTACAAATGAAAATGGCAATGTTGCCAGGACTGTGGGGGAAGGAGTTGCCAAGCTACTGCGTAGAGTCTGCTCAGATTTGTTCAGTGGTACAGTTGTTTCTTTTCCTTATTTAATGACTATTTTGCCCTTGAAAAACAAAATTTAAAGTAACAGAATCCCAAAGGGATTATGGTTGGGCAGCATGTTATTTGGAGTAGCTGATCTTTAATGGTTCCTTCTAACCCAAACCACTCTATGATCCTATGAGTTAGCATCACTAGGAGGCGAGCCAAGCTTAGGCACTGCCTACACAGCTCTTGCTACAGCTATCAGTGGAATGAACAAAAATATGAAAATAGAAAGAACAGAAATGCACCTCAGTGCCCAGGAATTCACCTTTGACTAACTGCCATTTAGCTGTTGTACCTGCCAAACTGTGCCCTTTACAAAGCTGCTTATGTGAGGCTGCACTTGGAGCTACCTGGTACGACTAAGGAATGGAAAATTTTCATCAGGGAAAGAAATAAAAAGCGAGCAGTAGCTACCCAACTCCATTGGTCAGTGCAAATATGGTCTCTGTCTGAGACTCCAAAGGGAAGAGGCCAAACACTGTCTTATAGCACCACCTTTGGTGTAAACAGCACAGGTGTCCAAGGGAAAGGCCATGCAAGGGGCAGAACCATGTGGGTCACAGCCCTATGGCTAGTCCATTGTTCTCAAGAAAGCCATTCCCTTCAGGTCTGGAGCACAGTGTGGCACTGTGAAGCCAGACTGAATACCAGAGAAAGGGAAAATTCTCAAAATTATACAAAAGAAGATGGGGCAGAAAAAAAAAATAAAGCCAGCTGTGGTAAATTCTTTCCAGCCAGGAACAGCTGAGCAGTGCAGGCCAGGGAGCAGTGCCAGGCTCTGGGAGGAGGCAGCGTGGCTCTACCTGCAGCATGGCACAAACCATGGCACTGCCTCAGAAGGCAAATCAGGTCACCATCCCTGTATGCCCACTGTGCACGGTTAGTCTGTTTTTTAACTCCTTTTTATTTTGTGAGATATACGGACATAGAAGGAAATAAACATTAAAAGAATAAGCACTTTTAAACTGATATGAGTCCATCCCCTTTGGAGTGGTGTTGGCTTTCTGTGGGCAAGCGAAGGGAGTGGGACCCCCCCCACCTCCAGGCAGCAGCTGTTTTTGCTGCTCTCTGACCTGGCTGAGCTCTGAGGGCCTGTCCCCTTGCCAAGGTGCCAAGAACTTGATAGCCATTGCTTACTGCTGAAGAAACAGACAGAAAAGCCAGGTTGTATGAAACCCAATTATTCAAATTTATTAACATCAAGAATTATGCAATGATGCTGTAGATTTTTTTTTTATTAACAAATAGAAAACAGACTGTATACAACAGTGACCCCTACAGCACTATGCATCCACAAGGTAAAAATGAATGTGTCCTCCAACATTACCAACCCTGGATTGCTGATTTCAACGTAGCTTGGATTCTTAACATTCGGAATACATGTGATAATACAATTAGATACCCTTCCACCACCTTTATTCATAACTCAATGCACTCAAAAGAGGGCTGCTCACTCCCCATCTTTAGTGCAAGCGTGATATAATAAGGAGTATTAATATATAGTACCATTAAATTAAGTCCAGTAGTCTTGCCACATTGGTTCATTAGAACGTCCTGAAGTAGCGGAAAGTACAATATTCTAGTGACTCTTAACATTTGCAGGATAGCAGAAATTATAGATACACCCAACCTCTGAAGCCATGTGTACTCCCCTTCCCTTCCTTGCAGTACCCTGCTTCCAAAGAGAGCTGGCCCAGCTCTGCTCTGGGTTGCCCGGGCTTGTGCTCCTTGCCTTTGTAAATGCCCTGATGCACTCCACTGGTGAGAGGTGACAGAATGGCGCTTGCACGCACAGAACTGTGGGATTAACACAAAGGGTCATGTCTCACTCTTTCCATGCCCTCCCCAGGGAAGTGTGGGACCTACTCGCTTCTCCTGCCCGCTTCCCAGCAAGACACACAAAAAGAGGTTCCAATGCCTGGAGCCCGGGAGTTCGGGTCTCTCACAAACAAGGCGACGACAACTCACGTCATATCAGGATCTGCCAATACACACGGTCACTGGATTGGTCGAACACGCATTGTAATAGGACTGAACGTTTTCCAGCTGACAAAGGGGACCACTTCTCCGGTGACCCCACATGCCCTTCCAAACCCAAACCTACTAAGGAAATAATGGGGGGGAAGACTAAAAAAATAATTGGTAGCTTAGGTCCAGTTCAATGAAATTTCATATTCTACAGAGGATTAAAAAGCAGCCTATGGGGAATGGAGCCGGGCAGGAACCACAAGCCAGCTGCTGCAAATTACCAAGGAAGCTGCACTAAAATGGGCAGAACCAGCAGTGACTGGGCTGAAATAAACACAGGGCAGTAAAAAATGTAAAAGCAAAAGGAAATGAAAAAAAAAAACCCAACTCCCAAAGGTTTGGCAGGTCCAGTTCTGCCTGGGCAAAACATTAAGACTTGCAAAAAATAAAGAGAGAAAAGATTATAAAAACCACTAGTAACTATTTTACATGTTTAAAAAAAAGATCCCATTCCACCCACCTAAAGCCTCGCTGTGAAATGCAGTCGGCATGAGAGAGGGTGAGAGATGCACATGAGCAGAAATTCAGCCAGAGACTGGAAATGCTTTTGGAGTCGGATTCCCTCATTTGGCGCTGGGGCTAAGTTCCTAAATGCCGTGGTCAAAACTGGTTGGCGTGGAGGTCTGCTGCCTGGGCAGTACCTCCACCTGTACAGAAGGACTGAGGAATGGGCGGCTCTGGCTCAGAGGGACCCGTCTCCACTCCTAGACATCCCCACCGCGACTGGAGGAAAGCACTAGTTACGTTGCATAGTGGTCGAAGCTGCCAAGATACTCCAGCGCGGCCCTGTAGCACAGCTGGTACTGGTCCTGCAAGGCAGCAAGGAAGAAAATGTGAGAAATGGGGACACAAGGACAGCGGGCAGTAGGGCTCAACATGCAGAGACATCAGCTCCCCTCCCTTCTCCCACAGATCTCCACTACCCTGGAGAGGAGGGGATGCTCACCTCTGTCTGCACCATGGCTGGCCGCTGCGTCCGCAAGGTCTTCACCATCTGGAACATGTCCACCACGCCCTCGTAGCGCATCCTCTCCAGCACAATGCTGAGTGTGATGAACACGCCTGTGCGCCCGACCCCAGCGCTGCACAGGGAGCAAGAGGTGCCATTAAGAGTCCTGCCAGCCCCAGGAAGGCTCTGCAGAGCTCCTAGGAGCGGTGTAAGCCACTCATGGAGCACAGGGACCTGCTTGGTGGGGAAAGCTCACAGTCACCACTTACCTGCAGTGCACTGTGATGGGCCCATCCTGCCCAAACTGCTCCTTGGTCTTGTGCACTTGCCCAATGAAGTCGATGAAGCCCTCTCCTGTCTTTGGCACTCCCTGCTCAGGCCAGTCTGTGAACTGGAACTGGCGGATGGTCCGTGACTGGCCGTCCTGCAAGGAGAGGGGTGTTAGATGTGAACCATGGTTGAAGGGCTGATCTCGCTCCCCTCTGCACTGGTGCTGCTGACCTGCTCTCAGACCCCCTGACCCAGGCCAAGTGAGAGGGTACACAGGCCACAGATGAGCCTAGCCACATCTTTCACTGCATATCTGGGGCCTCCCTCTATCCTCTCATGCTCACCCCTGGGCAGCTGAGCTGAGCAGGGCTTTGGCCCCTGCAGGGTCTGTCTGGTCAGTGTCCTGGTCCTGTCTGGGGCCCAGCTCCACCTCAGGACCATGTTTACTGTCACACAGGGTCCTGCACCCGGTCAGATGCTGCACATAGAGACTCAAAGTGCAGGAGGACTTGTGCTAAATGCTTGCCTGACAGGGCAGTAAGGCAAGGCAGGGTCTGGTGCTGACAGGGATCCCTGAGCTGCTCACCAGGGCTGACACAGCTGTCAAGGCATGAACCTGTGGTGACAGGAGCAGCGGGTGTGGGCAGCAGCCCTTTCTGCCTGCAGTGCAAGGTAGCACTTACTTTCCCATTCCCCCAGGAGCTGTTGCATGCTCCCTTTGCTGGCCTGGGCAGGGCAGCGGCATGGGAGGCAGGGGAGCTCGGGAGCCAGCATATGCACTCACCCTGGCATCTGTCACCTTGAACTCCCGAAGGATGTACTGTGGCATGTTGTACTCTGCCATGGGGTCCACCACAAAGTACTGGTACCGGGCAGAGCGCTCTGCAGGCCAGTACTGATGGCACTTCTCCTGTGGATGAGACGCAGGGCAAGACATTAGCACTGACAAACTACTGCTCCTCCCTCCTGCTCTTTGTAAGCAAATGTGATTGTGGGGCCACAGGGTCAGTCACTGGATATGCCAGCAGGAGGCTGCCTCAGAGAAAGCAGCCCCACAGCATCCCTCTCCCTCCAGGAAGATTCATACCCGGCCCATCTCACGCAGCTTTGTCAACATCACCACGATTGTGGAGTTGTGCTCCCAGAGCATTCGCCAGAAATCCTCTGTGGTCTCGGCCAGTGGTCCCTGTGTGGCGATGTAGGCCTTCTGCTGCCTGCAGAAGACAAACACAATGGTGTTCAGAGCAGCTCCTGGTGCTTCAGGAAGCTCCTGATGCACAGACCAGCTGCTCCTGGGGGCTGGAGGGGTGGAAGTGCTGGAAGCAGGGCACCTGTGCAGTCAGGAGCAGGACTGACAATCCAGCTGCAGGAGACAGGTCTCTAGGACCAGCCATGAGCTTTGAGGGAGAAATGAGCCTGCCCAGCACATGTCTTCTAAGTGCTCCCCACAGATACAGTGAGCACCACAAGGTCCCAGAAAGGCTCTTAGTCCTTGCTGGGCTGATGGTGTCCCCAGCCCAGCCTCTTGCTGCTGCTTGTCCCCAGCTCTGCTGCTGCACTGAGAGCCTCTTGGCACCCAGGCCCATAAGAGCAGGCTGCCAGCACCCACCTGGGCTGTGGCTGGGGATGATCCCAGCAGAAACCTTGCATTCCTGCACTTTTACTCTCTGCAGCAACCACTGTCCCTCTCATTGCGTGGGAAGACATAGAGCAACTGAATCGGGTCACCTGAATCATGCACACCAGCTTAATGTGGGGGCAGTGTGGAAACTATGAATACTGTTCTGTCCTCTTTTCTGAAGCGTCAAAAGTTGTTCTTGGTTCTACTGCAAACCAGAGCATCTCTCCCAGCTTTCCATGTGACATGCCCCAGATAGGATCCCACCCTGAAGAAAGTCCCCTTGGTGCTTTAGACTCAGAAAAGGGCCAGCGTGGCATGCCGGTTCCTCATCTCGCTGAACGCCCAGCCTGGCACAATCTGGCTCCACCACTGTGGGGCGCCGGAGCCCGTGGGATCAAGGCTGGCATCCTCTGTCCTGCCTTCATCACTGTTCTGCCTTCATCCCTCCGCTGGTGCTATTTTTAATGGTGCTAAAATTAATGAACGTGCTGCAAGGCAGCTGTAATGTGCAGGATGCAGAGAGGGACTGCCTCAAGGTGGATTCGTAAGACATCATAAAAAACAGGGAGCAGGGCTGCAGAAAGAAACAAAAGAGCTAATAAAGATGCAGCATCAGTGATACCTGCAGGATCTTGGGTCAACTGATTTCCTTAGATAATACCTAGAAGATTGCTGGTTCAAAGGGAAGGATGGGAAGAGGTAACATAGCTCTTCGGGGATGGGGTAGGCAGCACATGAAATGGTACCACCCCTGCCATGCTGGCAGCACCCCCCTCCCTCAGTAGCATCACCAAGGGGCAAAGCCAGCATTGCTCTCCCTCAGCTCTGGAGCCAGGACAGAATGGATGCAGCCTGTCTGTCAGACCAGGGCTGCAGGGCAGGTGTGCAGGCAGGCAGGCACGTTAATGTTGGTGCTGCACAGCTCAGAGCTGCACAAGCAGGAGGGAGTGGAAGCTGCTCTATGACAGCTTTACTCCAGCCCCTTCATCCTTTCCCATCACTCTGTCCCACCGAGAGGGGGCCTGGCTTGCTGTGGTTTTGCTGTGTTGCGATGCTCCCAGGGTTGCTCTCCTTCTGCTCCCTGTCCTGCTTCCAGGCAGCTCTTCTCCCTGGGAGCTCTTTCTGGGCTCACCTGCTGGAGCAGGGACAAGGCACAGAGCCGCTGGCCTGGCTGCACCCACATCTGTTCCCTTTGGCAGTGCCTTTTGCTCCTGGAAGGTCACCAGACCAAAAGAGGCAGTTGGGCAGAGCCAAGCTGGAGGGAGAATGTGCCATATCCACTGCTGTATCCCTCTCTCCTGCACTGGATGACCCTACAGTGATGGTACACAGAGAGATGACAGGAATGAGCCTTTTATGTGCATCACTGGGATTTGGTTTGGATTATTGTCTAGGGATTGGCTCGGAAAAGGATGTGGCCACTGGGGTTGTTTTCCTTAATTTTTCTTTCCTAGCACTTAGCATCTGAGAATGCGATGTCAGCAGATAGATACAAAAAATGTTACTATTATTACTAGATCTTAATGCGTGCTTTGTAAGAGGTATTCTGAAGAGCAGAACCCAGTGATGGGCTCCCCAGTGTTCAGCACCAGCCCTGCCCGAGGATACGCAGACTCTCCCCAAAAGCAAGACACAGGATTAGCCGCTCAGTGCAAGCATAATTCTACCTCTGGTTGCTACAGTTCCTGAGGGTAGGCAGGTTTGCATTAGATGCTGCAGATATAAAACACATGCCAAGGGATGCCTACCAGAATATCCCATAAAACCTCCACAGGAGCCAACACAGCCTGCCACTCCAGCCATGTGGGCAGCTGTCTATAGCACTGCAAGCCAGCCTGGCAGCACTCACTTCACTAGCAGTCTTCACATTTTGTAATTATACACACTGGAGTGTCTGAGAAGATGGAAATAGATAAAGTGCAACAAAGTGATCCCAGCCCACCTTAGACAGCCAGGACCAATCCTTGGGAAAGAGAAGGCAGCTCTGCCTGCATTCAGAAATCAGGCAGGACAGGTTGGCCCAGTCACTAAGGTGATCCTTACCTGTACCCATCTATGAAGCTGGCATTGATGTAATCAGAGCCCTCAACACCCCGGATGGGCTGCAGACAGACTCTTGTCAGCTCGTATGGCATGATGTTCACGAGGCGGTTCTTGAATTTGTTGCATGGGAGGTTGGCACTGATGAAACGTGAGGTATGTGCTTTAGAGTTGGCCAGCAGCTGAAAGAGGAAGAGACACATCAGATCCCTGCTGGAGATGCAGCAGTCTGGAGGTAAAACTGGGACCCTGCCAGCAGGGCAGGCAGGAGTCCCTCTGGGCACACAGCCATGCCCCCTCCTCTGACCAAGGAACAGCTGCTGGGGACCAGGTCCTTCTGGACCAGACAAAGGGCTCTGCCACCATGTTATGAGGAGGCTGCACCTGGATGCTCTGTTTCACAGTATCACCCATCTGGTTTTCAGCCCCTCTCCTGTGGCATTGCATACCTAGGCATGGCATGGCCTCGCTGCTGGTTTTTGGCACACAGATGTAGATGACAGCGAGGGAACCACCCATGCTGACCTATGGCACAGCCCCAAAGCCTCACATAGTGAAGACCCACAGCAGCTCTCTGACCCACACAGGGACATGAAGCTTTGTAGCTCACTAAGCCAGGGACATGCGCCTGGTGGCATCAAGGAAGGAAAACTTTCCCTCTTTCAACAATGTCTTGCTATTTACTTCTCACCCCAGAGGAACCCAAGAAAATGTGAGAATTGTGACAGTTTTAGGTAAAGAAGATCTATTTTGGGTTCCTGTGAGACATTTTATGGTTCTCTTTGAGTCCTGTAAACTGGAGTGATGGTAAATGTGTTACTTAGATCTGCTGGCAGACACATTTGAACAGAAGTCCCTCTTTTTTTTTTTTTGTTTTTCTTGTTTTCCTTCCCCAAAAGACTGCCTCCAGGATCTCCAGAGCCACCCTTCTCTCTGAGTGGCAGTGGGTCATTGGCAGAAGCTCCCTGCAGAAGGACAGGGTTGCTTTCTGGGGAGAGATGCAGCCATGCATGGAGGTCCTCTAAGGGTTTTCCATGCAGTGAACAGGGTTCAGAGAGAGGTAAATTTTCATTACTGTTCTAAAGATACCCTTGAAGAAGCAAAGGAAAACAAAATTTTGTCTTTCTTACAACTGAGTTGCTTGAGTTGAGCAGTTCTATGGCTCTCTTAAGGAGTTTCTCAGGGCAGGTGCCACCATGAGACACTCATGCAGCATGTTCTGCTGTCCCAAGCCCAGGACACTAGCAGCTCTGGTAACTACAGGACAGAGCTGTTAAATCGTTCCCAGTCTACACAGAAAGTCAGTATTTTGCCCCTCCTGCTCCTTCATCACTTGGAGGGAATCCCCAGGGTGAAGCTGTACTGCTGCAGTTCATTTCACAGCCTGCACGGTCTGCCGCCTCCCTGCACGAGCTATATTCTCCCGCATGAGTTCACTGGACTAATACACCTCATCTGAGAATATGGGTGCTTACCAGAGCTCACTTCCAGCTTCAAGGCTGTAAT
This sequence comes from Xenops minutus, assembly GCA_035221455.1. Taxonomy (NCBI): domain Eukaryota; kingdom Metazoa; phylum Chordata; class Aves; order Passeriformes; family Furnariidae; genus Xenops; species Xenops minutus. Next base: position 10,204,282 of record JAWWEE010000004.1, read on the forward strand.
AAATACCTGCAGTTGGCACTCACAGATACAGGCAGCAAAATGTGGGCTTGGCTTCTTAAAAACAGGGTGCCTTAAAACACTGCCTTCACCAATTCTAGACACTGAGTCTTGGTGTTGAGGTGGTTAAAAGATAACAGTGCTCAGCACTGAAGAAATGAGGCTAAAAATGTCTCATATATTTAAATTGGAGCTGTTTCCAGACAAGTTGTTCACAGTAACATCAATTATCACTAACATGATCTGCATCTGATTTCAGATGCAGCTCCCGCCACACAGTGAACCTAGAGCAGAGTGTGCTGCTGAGAACTGCACATCCATCTGCCTTTTATATCCTCCCCAGAACCTGCCAATCCAGGGGGGACCATGGCCAACGCAAGCTTTACAATTCAAACGCATTTTAAATCACTGCCTACCTGCTTCAGAAACACACAAAAGAATAACTGTCTGTAATGATCCATAGCTCTCCTCTCCCAACCCCTGGACGGGTGGCCTGTGGGGTTCTGTGGGCAGAGACAGGGGGCTGGAGAAATGGGGTGCTGGGGCACTGCCACCAACCTTGAATTCCAGCTCCATTGCAGTAACGCTCTCGCCTGGTGGCACCTGGGTCAGCTTCTGGATGTGAGCGAAGAGGTTGCGTGCAGGCACCTCAGTATTGCCACACGTGGCAGCCTCCAGCAAGGCCTCGTGGATGAAGATGTACTGGTCCTCTGTCTGCACCATGTAGTTGCGCTGAGAGCGCATGCACGTCACGTGGCCGTAGATGTCCACGGTCTTCTCATGCTTCATCCGCTCCAGCATGGCATCGATGACAATGAAGCAACCGGTTCGGCCCACGCCGGCACTGTGGGATCAGAGCACATGGCCTGAGATGACACGATCTCCTACAGATGTCACACAACCTCTGATCTTGCTTAAGAGATCACCCAGACCTAGAGCACATGAAAGGGGAGTAAAAGCTGCTCCCTAGTAAGCTGAGCTCCAAACAAGAGGCAAGAAGAAGAATGAGGGAGAGAGACACTGGAGAAGGTGAGAGGCTACTCAAGCCCTTCTGTTGTTCCCTTTTCATTGCTGGAGCAGAAAGGACACGGTGTCACAGTCTGCTACTCCTTGTGGTGGCTGGCAGCACCTCCATGAAATGTGTGTAATTGGCAGAAGACTGAGAGCACACGTGTGCACTAAGTCAGACCACCTGAAGAGCAGGCTGGCCCCAGCACCAGTGAAGCCCGTAATTTCAAGCCTACTTGTCCCCTAACCAGGGTCACTGTTTCCTAATCTGTTGAACAAGGACAGCCAGCCTGAGAGGGGAAACAGAAAGGTGAGGTCATGCAGGTCTATGCTGAGCCCTTTGCTCGAGCAATGAATGCCTCTCCATAACTCTTGGAAGGGCAGTAGCAAACCCCAAACTACTCACCCTGTAAGCACCCTGAAAACAACAGATATGCTGATCTGACATGTAAACACAGCCAGAGATAGGGGAGCTAAGCATTTCCTCATTTATGGTGCAAGTCAGATCCTTAACAGGGCTTTAATACAGCTTGTTTATCTGTTAATTAAAACCCACTCCCATCTGAAACAGAGCACGAAAGAAGAGCATTAAACACTGCTGGTAAGGCGTATGCTGGAATGGCAATGATGGAGTGGTTTGTTCAGTAACAGTCCCCTCTCAGCTGGTACAAATAAATCTTAGTTTGGTAAGATGCTTAGCCTTAGTAGACTAGTATTTTGCTTAAAGAACTGCCTTTCTACCCCACAAAAACATTCTGCTGTAAATACTACATATGGGTGTTTGTAGAGGTGACTGAATGCATGTCTGCAAGTGATGTGCCTCTGAAGGTACCACCCACTTATGCTGAGCATAGATAATTTTTAAATGGCATTTGCAGTTGTGCAGGGAAATGTGTTTTCTGAGGCTCTCCATACAGCAGTGCTGTTTAATCTGACACAGAAGTAGCAACAGAATTGTCACCACTGCATTACCACTGCTGAGACTGTTCTGTTCCCTGCTCAGACACCCAGTACAGGTTATGCTACTGTGAAACGATTCCCACAAGAAGAGGAGTCTCCACTTTCAGACGGGTTAAAGCTCCTGCAGCCAGAAGGCACGTGCCCAGGTGGAGCTTCGCAACACACAATCCTACCTGCAATGCACAACCATGGGCCCAGCATCTGGTGGGTTACAGGCCTTGACCCGTCGCAGGAAGGCGAGGATTGGGGTGGGATATTCTGGTACCCCGTGATCAGGCCAAGCCATGAACTGGAACTGTCTTAGCTCTCGTTTCTCACTGGAGCCATTCTGTTGAAGACAAAGAGGAGTTGTTTGCATAAGAACAACAGTCTCATTCCAGGGCTGAACCCACTGATGAGGTAACAGGCACGAAAAGCTCTGCGTGATGATGCATATATTGGGGTTTTGGCCACAGAAAATTTGGATGCAAAATGTAGGTTTCTTGCAAGGCTTCTGTACACACAGAGGCTCTGTGGAAAGGCAGCTGATACAGAGAGCAGAGCAGCTCTGCAGGAGTGGAGCAGACTGCAGGGAAGGTGAAAGACTCCTTTCTGCACAGCACAGGTTCACTACCTGCATACTCACTGCACATTCAGGGAAAATGGGCACTGGGCATGGAACGGCTACAGCAGCCAGTTACCTCCCTACTCCTCTGAACCATGGGTGTCTCTGCGATGGGTCTGCAGACTGCCCCGCTCCTGTCTGGGACTGGCTGAGTGATCTATGCAGCAATGTGGTAGGACTGGCTGAGTGATTACTGGGGGGCAAGATGCCTTCCTGGGGTGTGAGTGTGTCCTCAGGAGCACTGCGATGCTCTTGGCCCAGACTGAGTCATAAAACGGAGGCATCCTGAAGGCAGCCCACTGCAAAGCCTGTCTGCATTGCTTTGACACTCTGCTGCTGGCACTGCCCCCAGGGATTTCCAAACACTAATGAGGAATGCAGCAGGCAGGAGACAAGGGTTTGTGCTCGCTTCTGAAACAAGTCCGCCGTTTGCATTATTAGTGACAGGAGTGCTAAAAATTTACTGCTTTCCATGTTGTCCCTCTAACGGGAGGACACCTGCTACATGTACACTGACCAGAGGCAAGAACAGCCCCTGCTCTGGGGCCCATCCCAGGGTCTAAATGCATACAGAAGAGCATTAGGCATCCTGACCAAAATTCCAGTCCAGATGCACAAAAATCCTGGGCATATACACAAGCTGGTCTTCTGCTGCAGCCCAGTTGAGAGAAATAGCCCATGTATAGAGTGGCCACACACTTGATCAAGCCAGGCACAGCCTCTGCCTGTGGGCCATGGAGCACTGAGTCTCTTCTCTACCAGGAGCAGCAACAGCCCAGCCAGCCCCCTACCTTATACAGCGCAAAGGTGCGGACAGTGTAGGTCGCCAGCTCGACTGTATCCAGCAGAGTCACCTGGATCATCCCATAGGTTTCCGTACCCCGGCTCGGCCAGTACTGGTCACACTTCACCTGAAGGGAGGCAAAGAGAAAGAGTCAGTGCTTGGCTGCTGGCTGGGGCATCTTGGGGTGAGGAATGGCAGGGTAAAGGGCTAAAGGGCAAAACCAGAAATGAATCCCTGCGCAGGGGGGCCTCAAAGACCCAGATTTCCTTCTCTCAGTGTCCCAATCCTCAGTAGAAAAGCAGTACCCTGGGATCCTTTCCACAAGATTCATTCAAAGAGGGATTTTCTTTTCCCCCGGTTCTACTGGTAGGAAGTGTCTAAGGGGGCCAGGCCACCAGACAGAGTAGCACCAGGTAAGAAGACAGTGAGCAGCTATTCCTACCAGTGATTTGTGACAGCTGTCATTTTTATTCTCTGCCTCCTGTTTGGAGATATGAGGGTCTTTGGGCTGTGCTTGCACCATGCCCCTACCTGAGCTCTGCCTGGATGAAGAGAAGGTGGGCAGCTGTGGGCTGGTGGAAGGAGAGCTGGTGCAGCAGGGAAGGGGAAGCAGTGGTTTCTGTGGGCAAAGCTCTGCTCGAAGGGCAGCTGAGGTGAGAGAGATGCAGTCTGTATCCCCACCAGCTCCCTGTAATCCCAGCTCGAAGTCCTTAGCCCACAGATGAGGCAGGACAGAGCTCTGAGTCCAGCAGAGTACACAACAATACGACAGGCACCACCTTTCTCTGTAACATCCGTAGTCCCCAGGGTGCCCCTGTCAGTGTGGCCCCCAGGCAGCAAAGCACCCTGGAGAAAGGTGGGACACAGCCCACACCGGGGCTCCAGCCTGGATGCTGTGTTCACAGGGCTCACCCTGCCACCCTCTCTGCATTGTCGTAGACTCAAGTGCACTGAACATCACCAAGAGATGCCAACCTGCCCTTCTGGCAGGTGACACATCCCTGGAAACTCCTAGGTGTTTCAAAATGGCTCTGCATACAAGACAGAGATGCCAGCTCAGACACAGACCTATCTTGCTGTCCCTCTGTGAGAAGACACAGACTGTGGCCAAACCATCCCTTCAGTCCCTTCCTGTAGGTAGCACTGTCCCATCACAAAAACACTGGTGCTCCCTAGAGATCTCCTGCCCTGCAGCATTCTTATCACCTCCTTCCAACTCTGCAGCCAGAATGCTTTGAGCTACTGGTCACAGCTCCTGCTGCAGCCCACTTGGCAGAGAGCCCTAACACATCCCTAGGGCCCCATCCCTCTGCCCCCTTCAACTGCCTGCACATCCCTCCCTATTCACCTGCTGATGACCTCCTCCTCCTCCTCTTCACAGCTCAGCGTTTGCAAACTACTCCTCCGGTTTTGTTTTCTGCAGCCCCAAGCTCCCTATTTAATTGGCACCCTGAGCATCCCTGTTTCATCTGACACCCGGCTCCCCCACCCTGCAGAGCTGCAGTGCCTGGCTGACAGGAGGAAGACTTCATTCCCACCCATGTGCACTGCACCACAAATGGTTTCCCGCCCTAAGAGAGAGGAGTGAATGGAAGATCATCTGTGCTTGTCAAGGAATAGTAAACTTAATTATTAGCAAAACATGTTTACAGGGGAATGTGTGGGAAGAGAAACAATAAGCTTAATTAGAAATCAATGAAGTTCTGCCTTTTAATTGAAAGCACTTTCAGCAGGGTGGGGCTTGTGAGAGCTCAGAGTGCTCATCCTGCACTCCGGCTCTGGAGTGCAGACACACCTGGAAGCAGAGGGATGCATCTGTCCTTGCTTTTTTGGGTTCTTCTCTCAGTAAGTCCTGCCCTGGCAGAAGAGCCTGGAGTAAGGCTGCCTAATGGGTACTGCAGGTGGCCCTGCACCCAGAGCAGCTTTGCTGCCCCCTGCCCTAGGTCTTCTGCTATTCAGGCTGCTGTGCTGCCTTGGATCTGGGGCAGTGTGGCAGGCCCTGCAAAAATCTCGGAAGATTCCTCTCCCTTGCTTGGCACAGATCAGCCTGTTATCTGACCCTGACTGGCTGCAGCACGAACAACTCAGAGGTTACAAACCTTATTTAACAGCTAACCTGATCCCATCCTCATGAGCGGGTGGCAGCTGCAGGCTGTGTCTCCACCGATGCCTGAGTTTGCCTTGCCTGGCTTGGGGATGACGTGACCCCTCTGTAATGGAGGGGAGGTCAGCACAGCATCCTGTACATGCTGGGGCACCTGCTTGCTGTGTCACCCTTGTTGTGGTTTGTAGGGGATGTTTCAGGGGAACAGCACAATGTGTCTCTGTGTCTGAGCCTACAGCTCAGGCAGTGGTCCCTTCCTGCCACCCACATGCCGCAGGGCCATGTGTACTCGAGCACAAAACAAACTTAGAGGAGTTCCCTGTGTGGGATAATAGCAGCGCCTGGGCTGGTAATTGAAAATTATTTATTCATGACCAGATAAGAGTCAGTCACATTTTCTGCCAAATTTACCCATAATGTTTATGCCCCATTTTCAAGCTCTGTAAATTTTATGCTGAAGCCGATGCACTGTGGCACTAAAGCAGACAAGAGATGTTTTCTTCTGGCAGTGCTTGTTTCTCATTAACTTAAGGAGCACAGTAATGTCCTGAACAGCCATTTATTGCAGCTTTGTTGAGTGGCTCCTGTCCCTCCCCTTTGACACCCTGTGCCCAAGAGCAGCCGGGCACCTCTCCTCAGCTTGAGAGCTGTGCTCTGCACCCAGCCCCATTTGCAAGCTCCAGATGGCACCTCTGCCAGTGAGAGGGCTGGAATAGGATGTGGCTGCCAGGCTCCTCTTCCCCAGAGCCCATAAGCACCAACCTCTTTGCAGCTCTGCCTGGGGACACAAAATGCCAGTGGAGATCACACCCCAGGGATGGCTTCTTGGTGCTCTGGGCTGGAAGAGAACAAGCCACCGTGCTGCTCTGGGAGACCTCACTCTGCCAGGCTCTTGGGGATAGCCCAGAGTAGGAGAAATCCTGCTTTAATACCTCTCTCATGCAACACAGCCCGGCAGGGATGCGCTACGCTCGTAGCTTCAGGAAACCTAATCTACAGTGTGTGTTTCTGAACTGCCACCAAATGATTCTGAAACTGATTGTAAAGCTTTGAAGGCAGCTAAATTGCACAATCCAGCCATTTCTATCCTTTATGTGCTTCTCGCTTTGTGAAAACATGAAAAAGGGAGGATGATTTGGACCATCAAGCCAGCTGAAATTGCAGACCATAAAAGCTGATGCTCTTTAAAGATTTTTTTTCCCCCTACAGCTCAGGAGCCCTTTAAAGCAGTGTCACCCCCACAGGGCTGCCAAGCTGCTGCTAGTCATGGTCAGCTTATCACAGTGCTGCTGAGGGTGACCTGGGGAGCTTGCTTGGAAAGAAGGCAGAGCCTGCTCTGCGCTGGGCATCTTGCCATGAGGCTCTGCCACCCACCCCAGGCTCTGCAGCTGGAGAGACAGTCCTCTGCCTGCGCCAAAGCCCCTGGGCAAGGGGACTTTCAAGCAAGGTCACCCTTGGGTAATGCTGTGATGCCATGACACTGCCTGGAGCAGTGCTGTCCCACAGCAGCGTGAGCATCAGCAGGCAGCAATGCTGCAGGGACCCAAGGGTCTACATCAGATGAGGTTTGAAGGCTCTGGAGTGGAATGAACTGCAAAACAGTGACTCATGCTGAAAGTTTGGAGCAATAGGCAATGGCTGGGATGGGATCTTCCTTGGTCCCAAAAAGGTGTGCTCCCGAGAGAGCTCTAGCCACCACCAAAGGGGCAGGAGGAAAAGCAGAGCAGCAAAGTGACTGAAAGCCATCTTGTCTTGGAGGATGCTGAAAAAGACAACAAAAAACCCTAGAGAAAATAATCTCCTGGAAGTCCAGCTCCCAACTCCCCACCAGGGCCCTGCTGTGAGGGGATGCCCTGAGACATCTACAGGGTCCAGCAAAGACATCCAGGGAAGCCTTTGCTGTGGATGGCTGTCTGGACTCAGCAGTGGACAGGCTTCTCCACTGCCTCCCCTGGCATCCTGCCTCTCCTGCAGTGCCTGAGAAAACTACCCACTTCTCATTAGTGCTGGGGATGTGCCAAAGAGGCAGCAGGACATGGGCAGGCAGTGCCAGGGAGCAAATGCTGGGTCTGGGTCTGGTTGGGTCAGCCTAGGTCCCCTGGACAGAGTACCCGGTCCAGGCAGGTTGCCTGCAGATTCTGCAAGGGCTCTGGTCACCTCCCGCCCATGACAGGGACTCACAGTGCCCGTCTTGTCACCAAAAGCCTGACCACATGAACTGTGTTTGGGACAGAAACCAATACTGCAAGAGGCAACTGCAGGGTGGTATGACAGGGAGCGTGCTGGGGTAGATAACACACAGCTCAGCAGCACAGGCATCTCAGGCAAAGACAAGTGCCTGTGGGGTCAAAGAAAACCCTTTATCTTCAAGAAACAGGCACCTTGGAGTGCTTTGCCATAACTAAGCAGACCAGAAGTTAAGTTAGTCAGGACTCCAGGCATGGATTTAATTGGTAATCTAGAAGGGCTTTTCCTTGTATTTCAAATATATGCTCCATCACTGAAATGTGAAGCCACAAAGAAGTCCCCATATAACCCCCAGCTGCAGAGGGAGTTGATCAGAAGCTTCTGATCTTGCTTAGCCCATGTGCCAAGCCCTGAGCCACAGAACAGGTCAGATTAATTTCCCTCCCTGTTTCGGCCGGGTGGGTGACGGTGATCATTGGACAGAATGGGCAGGGTCATGCAGGGGGAAGCACAGTGCAAAGCTGGGGCTGGATCTCTAGAGGCAGCTCATCTCCAAGAAACACTATTTTCTCTTGCAGGCTGCAGGGCATTTCTAGAGCCGGGGAAACCCATCAACAATGCCTGTTTTTGTACATGTGGGAAAAACAGATCTGTTTTGCCACAGTGATCGGCTGTTCCAGCTGCTTTCTCCCAGCCAGCGTGGGCTGGGACACCCCTGCGAGCATTTCAGTGCTAAAGCTTTGAAAAAGAGGGAGAGCAAGCAGGCAGAAGTTTTAACTAAACCCAAACTTGACAGTTTCTGCTTCTCAAAAATGAGCTTATTGGGCTAAAAATAAACCAGTGCTTCACAGCTTGAGCACACAAGCCCCTTCTCCTGCAGTTGGCATGGCAACACTAAAATATTCTGCAAGTACAAATGCTCACCACTAAAAATTTTACTTTTAGGAACAAACTGAATCATGAGAGACACAAGCTGCCTCCTCCTTGGGCAGGCTTTGCCCAAAGGGTACACTGGGCACGGGAGCACTTGGTCACAGCTTAAAAACTCCTGCTTCAGGGGCTGACTAAGAACCTCTGTTGCAAAACCCATCAGTATCACCTGCAGTGAGGGCTCCTGCTCCTTCACCACCTCACACCTTCCCCGTAGTTTACAGGCAGCTTTGCATTTATTACATCAGAATATTTAATCCTGGCAGTATGAGCTGATCATTTATACATATTGCCACAGGACTAAGCACAAACTAGTTTTGTTATTGCAATGAGACCCTGCCAGCCATTCCCCTGCAACGCCAGAGGCAATAGGGTCCTTTCGGGCTGCAGGATGCTGCTGGTACCATGTACCCACTGCAGTTTCTCAGCTTCTGGGACTTTCCACGCTCCCCATCTCAGAGCTCTCCTTTCTCCCTTTGGTGCAAGTGATGTGGGCAGGGAAAGGATGGGTGTGCTTGCAGCCATGCAGGCTAAACAGGGGTAAATGAGCAATGACAAGAGGTTTTGCCACCCTTTTTCCCCACAGGGATATGCTTACAAGGCACTTGTTGCTGGGTTGCCAGAAGCAATGAGCCACATCACTGGAACTGCCTCTCCCTGGATGCCCTTGTGCTGTAAAATGTTCCTATCCCTTTCTCCTGCCCCTCAACAGCTCCAGAAAAGAAAGGAAGCACACACTGTACCCTGGACTTCTCCTCCAGCCTGGTCATCATGACTATAGTTGCTGTTCTCTGTTCCCACACCATCCTCCAGAAGTCACTGAGGGTTTCTGGCAGAGGTCCCTGTGTGGCGATGTAGGCGTTCTGCTTCCGATACCCATCAATGTAATTGGCATTGATGTAATCACTGCCTGGGACCCCTGTGGAGGAGAAAGAGGGCAAGCGTTACTCGGGGGCAGCCCACCACCCTGCTGGGCCCTGCAGGAAGGGAAAAGATGCTGGTATGTTCACAAGGTTCTTGACAAGTCTCCTTTACGGGGTGATGCGAGGATCTCTCCCAGGGATCCTGCAAAGGACAGGGATGGTGCCTGAACAAAGAAGAATCCTTTGTAACTCCCACATTAATGGAACAAGCAGGCAACACCAAAGCAGAGAGACAGCTGCCACCCGCACACAAAGGGAAATTCACAGGCAGGAATATTAAGGAGCTCGTTTGGCCCCAAGCAACTCATTGAAATAATTGTCTTAAATTCACCAGCAATTTGTTATGGTCCTAGAGCACCTTTTAAAAATGAGGCTGTTTCATTAGTTCGTTTCTGTTAGAAAGGGGTGTCAGGCAGGGATGTCCTCCTATCCTTCCTGCAGGGACAGATACCCCAGAGGAGCAAGAGATCTTCCTCCCACCATCAATGAAACCTTTTCATGTGAGACCTCCTCTGCTGCCTGCTGGCAGGGGCTGCTCCAGCCTCCACTTTGTGTCCACCACTTTAAGAGAAGGAATATTTTGCAAAGGCCTTTAAAATGCAAACACATCAGTTACTAAAATAAATTCTGCAAAGCAGAGGCCTGGGGCTGCTTCCAAACCCTGCTCAGCATGGGCTGCCCTGGCCGCAGGGACAGAAAGCAGCATGGATCTCCTTGTCTCCCCAGGAGAAAGCATCTGCATTTCATTAGAGGAAGGAAATAAAGCTGGGGGTCACCGCTCGTCCTCTAGTCCTGCGCAATTTTCTATAGGTCTCAGCACTCTCCAGCAAACACAAAGTGCTGGTGGCTCTGGGGGAGCAGCAGCAGCTGGAGTGCAGCACTCAGCTCCCTTGGCATGGGCGGCGGAGACCTGGCAGGGTGCTTTGGGAACAGTTCCCAGGAAGGCACAGACACTACTTACAGCAACTGAGTCAGGCTAGAAAACAGGGATTCCCCCATGTGTTCACCCCACAGCTGTCTGAGAGGGTTTGCCCATGAGCAGACATGCCAGGGAATCAAATAGCTGCTGCTGTTGCTGCTTAACAGAGCTTGCCATGACAGACTGTTTTGGCCCTGTCCTCCTTTTGAAGAGGATGAGCAGTGCATTAGCATTATTAAAGCCTTTTTCATCCCAAGAAATAGAATGCTAGTGACTGTAGGGCCACCTGTATGCAAAGCCAGGCCCCACTTCCTTCCCCAAGCAGGGGTGCATTGAGTTAGCTGCATCGTCCTCACCCCCATGAGTCAGCTCAGATTTGGTGTGCAGAGCTGGGTGCTGGTTTATAAAACAGTGCGAGCAGGTGAGCCTGGGCTCCACCTCCTCTGTGTGCAAGGGAACTAAAAACGTGTATTAGCTCAGATTCCAGAAATGTGGGGCTGGTTCTTGGAGCCATGGAAGTCAGTCCATCAGCTATGGACACCAGGGCCTGACGGAACACAGGCATGCGTGGAGCCTGATGTCCCAGTGGAAGGGGCAACCCTCATCCTGTGCCACTCTGGGCACTTATTTGGGAGCATATACTGACAAGCCCCAGGGGAAGATTCTGGCCTGACAGCTGTGTTGGGACAGAGGGTGTAACACTGCCATGTTTCACCATGTACTGAGGAAGGCAGCTCAAGTCACACAGCAAGGACAGCAGTGGGAAGGCTGCTGGGACAGACATGTCTGCTGCCAGCAGTATCAAGAGGCAACCACACAGGACATACTACTCTGAGAAAAGCTCTGCAGAGCCCTTTCTCTCTTCTGACTGTTCATAACACATATTTGATCATGCTGATGCTTGGTGTTTGCCCCTGCTTAACTGAAAAAGGGAAAAAGATGGTCCTCTGCTACAATCAAATTCAGCTGCTTGTTGGGTGGCCCACTTTGGAGTCACTCTTACCATCAATGGAGGTCAGGATGACACGTGAGTGGTCATAGGCAATCACATTTGCATAGCGATTTTTCGGTTTATTCACTTCCAGGTTGGAGTTCTCCCAGGTAAACTGCTGTCCTGGATCAATGGACTGTGGAAAGAGAAGGAAGGAGTCAGGAGCGGTTACAGCACAGTGAGACACTGCAGCACATGTGTGTTTCAGTCAGGAAATCTACACTGCCCTGCACACCTTTCCCCAGGCCAGACACAACTTCCATGGGTGTCCACAGCAGCAGTGTCAAGCCAGACTACACTGAAAACCAGTTTCCAGTGGGACATGCATCCCATGACCTGCAGGCAAAACTGCCCTTCGCTGGGGCAGCCTGCTGCAGATGAGCCTTCATGTCCTCTGCTATGTGCTATCCTTTCCTCTGGAGCTACCCATCAGCAGAAATTTGGTCTTCTGCCAGGACTCCAGAGAGACCTGACTGCACAGTTCTTGACCTCACGGTTTTATTAGCTGTTGAACTGCAGTCTCTTGAAATATAGCAAGCGCTGGGTGTCTTGTGCCCCAGGAGCTCTCAGTATTAGTGTCCTGCAAGACAGCCTATGAGCTTTTGCCAGGGAATAGTCATGAAAATTGATAGGTTACTATCTACTGCTCCAGCTACTTATGCAATGTAAATATCTCTTGTTTGAGTTAATAGAGTGACAAGAAACTATAAACCCTGAGAAGAGACATTGTTGTAAATCTTGGCCAAAGGCCTGCACACTATGCAACTGCCTGAAACCACACATCCCAATCCCACCTGGCTTTGCATATCCAATGATTCTCCCAGGAGCCGTGTGCTGGTCCACCCAGTGCATGGCTTCTCCATGGTCATTCAGCCTATTCCCAAAGCCTTCCCTTTCATCTTTGTCCATGCACAACACAAGGCAAACAAGGACCACCCCTAAAGCACACCTCTGAGATGGGGTGGCTTCATTGTCTGAGAGACATAGGAGGCACCCAGACAGCTGCCTCATGTAGGGACTTGCTCAGCACATGCAGCCCTAGACAAGCTGGGAGCAAACAGCTACAGCAGAAATCAGTCATCCTATGAACCCCTTACCCCCAAAATTACCAACACTGTCAAAACCTTAAAATCATGCTCCAGCTTAGGGTCCCGAAAACTTTGCTGACCCAGAGACATGAACACTGGGCAAACAGGCCAGGGGAAGCACTGCATGTTGTGCTCTCTGCAGGCATCTGCATTCATGGCCTGGAAGAGAGTCATGTCAGAAGGTTTCTTAGGCAGTGAAATTCCTGTCAGCTCTGGATCAGCTGTGAGCAAATGCTGAGTTGAGCACCACAGCCCCCTGAGTGGGCTGACATAGACAGCCCCCATGGTCCCTCTGCTCAGTCCCACTAACCACTGTCTGTGTGCAAAGTGACACCCACTGCTGTCCCCTATGCTTCTGCACTGTTGAGCAGGCACTTCCCAAGCAGCCAGCAGTGGGTGTGTGTGGTGGCTTGGGTACTACAGAGCACAGGCACTGCCTGCATTGCTGCACCAGCCCTGAGGGCTTTGCAGCACCATGGGCCAGCACTGTGCCAGGTGGCAGCTGTCTGTCCCCATGTGTGGTCCACAATGCCAAGTCTTCCCTGCAGCAGCAGGCTGCCTGCAGGCAGAGGGGCCAGTGCTGACGAAAAAGCGCAGGAGGATGTGACATCACAGCAATGATAATAGGTAGTTTGGGAAATGTAGGATGTAAATAGACATTTCCTGCAGAAAACCTGTAATTTTCTATTATCAGTGTAATAAGCAGGCAGCCGCTGTGCTCAGAGGCGCTGCAGCAGGGATGGTGAGAGTGGAGGCTGCAAGCACTGCTTCTGGCTGGAAACCCACTGGCCTGGCTGCCACAGCCTCTGCACAGTCCTCTGCCCAGGCACAGAGACATCCCAGCATGGCTCTCTGGGGCACTTCATTTCATTCAGGCACTTGTATTTTGTTTTCAGCATAGGCTGATCACTGTATCAGCTCTTTGGATGCTCTCCTCTCAGCTGTGTGGCAGGGAAGACTGCTGTCCACCTAATGGTGGGGCTTAACTGCAGAAGGGCAGTGCAGAAATGATCAAAGGCATGAAAAAGTAAGAGGAATATAATGTGTAAGGACTTTTCGGTTTGAAGTAGAGATAAGTGAGAGGGCTTTTGATACCAGACTGGTCAATTCAGAGCACGCTGAAGGAGAAGCATGAATAGATACACTAAGGAGGAAGATACGGACCCACCGATGCCTATTAGAGACATAAATAACACTTATTTTTCAAAAAGGTGGACTTAGTCTGCACAGACAACCCATGCAGAGAACTGAGTAGATGATGGGGCTGAGACTGGCCCTGAAGGTACCAGTGAGCATCTTCTTGCTGTGGAGAAGCAACCCAAGAAAGCACCAGCCCTACTTGCACCCTGTGAACTCTCAGCAGGCACAGGTGGGTGCTGGAGTGAGCCTTCCCTCTGCAGCTGGGGCAGGCAGAGCTCAGTGCAGTTATTTGTGTGCAAATCACTACCAAATGGCTGCAGGGCTGCCCAGGCTGCGTGGTGCACAGCAAGTCTGTGTCCTGTCACAGCAGAGGAAGGGGTTATTTCCTGAGGGGGACAAGGCTGCCAAGAGCCCCCAGAACCAAGAAGGAGCATCAAGGTGTTGCCATTAGGGTGAATTGCTTTGATGTGCAATGAGGATGTGCAGAAATGGTCTAATCAGCATCAGCCTCTTAAGAGGGCAAACAGGTGAGAAAGTCAGAAGTAATAGATCACCTGAGTGCAAAGAGGCCCTAATTAAATACTCCTGCAAATTAGTGACTCATTTAGAAGTAAAATGATTTAATTTAAACTCTGGTGATGAATTAATGTACACCTGTTCCCCCCTTTAAGGCAAACAAATGAGTAAATAAATCGGAGGATGATGGGCTGCTTGGAGAGCAGTTGGAGCCCTTACATGGAGTGGTGGGTTGGCAAGTCTTGTCCCATCTCTGTACAATGTTCTGCAGCCTCTGACTGTTGCAGCACTACCTTGTCTCCCCACCTTGCTCCACAACTGCTTGGGCACTGGGAATCTACTCTTGTTCCTTTCTGGGGCTCATGGGAATGACTGCTTCATCCCACAACTTGATCAGAGTAACACTTTCAACTCATTCTTCCTAGAAAGCAGAAGGGCTGGGAAATTGGAAGGAAATGAGCCAGCAACAAACTTAAAAGCACCATGACTTTTAGTTTTACTTTGCTTTAAAGTGACAGGGGAGATGCCGTAAGACAGCAAGTGCAAATTAAGAAAAAGCCCAATTAGTGAAACTCCTCCTTCCCAGCATGGAAGTGCAAGAAGCAATCTCTCCAAAGTAGTTCAGGGATCCCTGCTGCTACTGCCATAAAGACAGATCAGACCATTGAAATGGGACTGGAAAAAGGCTCTTTCCTTGGCAGATTCGAAAGCACTTTCCAAATGCCTTGAAAACATCCCTGGGTGCCAGTTTGTTTCTCAGATGAAGTCCACCTTGGGTCTGTTGGTCCCCTTCCTCAGTGCAGCTCCAAAAACCCTTCATATGCTGAGTTCCTGCCCTTGTCTCTGCTGCTGGCAGGCATGGGCAGCCCAGGCAGGCAGACCCCTGGGGCATCACAGCTGGCCCTGCCTGTGACTGCACACTGCTCAGCAGCTCTGATGGCTGCACAAGGGCACAGGGATGGGAAGGTGCTCAGGCAGTGGGTGAGTGCTTCCCGGCCTCCTGTGAAATCAACCACATTAGCACAAGCATTGACCACTGTCAATCTATGCTGCGTCTCAAATGAGGACATAATGTGCTTCTGAATCAATCGCTGGCAGCACTTCAGCCTTATTACTCTTATTACCGGAACGTGAGTGCCGTGCAGGCAGTTTCCCGATTAGCCCATTAAACCCACAGCAAGTGGCTCCCTGGCTGCTATCTGGACCCCGAGTTCAGCACCTCGTGGGCTGACCAGCCCCAGCAACCCAAGCACCTCTGCCACTGTCTAAGCTGCCTTACCAGGCCTGCAGCCCTGCAATGTTCTCGGTGGCTCTAAGGGAAATGCTAGCGAACACAAGGTTTGGGCAGGCCAGCAGTGTTTCTCTCCATACAAAACCACGAGGAAGGGCCTGCAGCCTGCCCACCATGCTAGGATGCAGGAGCTCAGTCAAATCTCTTACATAGTCTAAACATTACCTAGAACTAACGTGCCGCACTACACTGTCAGCCTGCTCTGCTCCCAGGGACCATACACTGGATAGACATACCAAAGGGACTGGGCATGAGTGGCAATAGCCAGAAGTTGGACATCAGGAAAAAATGTTCCCCTGGAAAGGTGATGAAGGACCTAGGCCAGAAATAGCAGCAGACACAAGGGAGCAGGAACCAGTGCTGTTTGGAGCCAGCCAGTCCCGTGTTTGCTAACAGCACCAAAGGGGACAGCAGTGCTCGGCTTGCTGGATCCCACAGCCATGGTGCGAGATGCACTGTGTGTGTGCACACCTGTTCAGGTACTCCTGCACCATCCGAGGGCAGGATCCTCTGCCCCATGTGCACAGGCTGCAGCATGGGAAGGTGCCCACAGGAGGAGCTCCAACACAGCGACAATGCCTGCCACTGTCCGCAGATCCATAGTCCTGGGGCTCAGCCTCCCTTCTACTTAATTCCATTAATCCCACACTGTAAATTCACTGTAGCTCTCACTGTACACTAAAAATGAAACACTCTCCTAGTGCAGCCAGGCCGGAAAGCCACTGTCAGACCCTTGCACCCTGCTCCCCAGCTGCTGCCTGCCTGGGGAGCCTGGTGGGCTGTGCTCTGCCCCACACCAGAGCAGCTGGCAGCAGTTAACTGTGCCTGCAGCCGGCTGAGCTCCCAGCACATGCAGTTCAGCCTCTTCTGGTGCACCAGGGGTACCAGCAGGTCCAGCTGGGATGGCTCCCAGGCACCGGGGGCAAGGGCTAACCCGCAGCTTGGGTGCCTGCTCTCGCTGCAGCCAGCACACAGCTTGCTTTGTGCTGACTTTGTGGCATGGGCTGCTCAGCCACACGGGGTGACAAACTGGTGTGAGCAATATTATTTGTTCTCTGACCGGCGGGAATGGAGGTCAGATAGCTGTGAGAAATCTCTGCCACCCTTTCGTCCTCCCTTCCCAGGCGTGTGGTGAGGTGCTGACAGGTCTTGTTTTGTGTCACCTGTGTCTAGGTTACCCTGCTATTGCTTGCACAACTAAGGCAAAAGCCAGACTGATGGCTCTGGGCCAGCTGGCCTCAGTGGTTAAAAGTGCTCTTAAATATTTGCTCTCTGCCTGTGGTGCCACCGCTCCTGGAATGCGAACCATCTATAAACAGCCCTGCACCCCATGGAGATGTTAGGCTGACAGCCTGCTCTGCAAAAATACTTAAAATGTAACTATTTCAAAGCACAGTCAAACAGCAAATGGGCCTTGGGGGTTCACCTGCAATGCCTTCCTCCCTTGAGTCTCCCTGCTCAGCTGTGCTATGCCCAGTCCGACAGCAAGATCATGCCATGGGGAACAGTCAGGGCCTCCATCTCTCTTAAATGCTGGGTCAACATTCAGCTCTGTGTAAGGTCTGGGGCTCACAGAGTCCCAGGGTGAGCGCTGGGACTGTATCACCACTTACTGCAAATACACAGGATGTGCCAAACTGTGGTTCCTGTCTCTTGGGCTCCCATGGGGGCTGCACAGCCTGCTCCCCTCCCAGCTCAGCTATTTCCACACCCACTCTGCAGATTCCCTTACTCAGCAGCACATGCTGTGCCCATCCTGTCCTGCAGCCCTCCTATTGCAGGCCCCAAAGGGAGCTGTTTCTCTGCCAAACCCACACACACAAGGACCAGGATGAGAGCAGACCCACTGCTGCAACAATCCTCCACAGGCACTGGTTGTTTTCTGCAAACTCAGTCCAGGATGCTTCTCACTGGCATTTCAAGTGGGAAATTAATGTATTGATCCCCACATGCCAACAAGGGGCAACCCCTTCTGCTTTGGGGTCCATCCTAGTGTCAAACACTGTACAAGCCTGTCATGTTCAGTAATTTCCAGCTGTTGAGGAGTCAAACACAGTAGAATCCAGGGGAAAAAAATTACATGCAACAATCAGCTACTTAATAGCTGCTTCAACATGAGAAGTACAACTGATTGGTGCTCTCAACCAGCCATGATATTCTAAAGAAAAAGAAATGAGAAGAGAGAGGCTCATGAAAGCAGCTAAGAGAATTTACTTAATGCTCATTTTTTCCAAAACAGTTCCCACAGCTCAGTATTACACTGCAGGCTCTAATGAGCACAGGCATAGTGTGAGGATGGGAGTGCACAGACAATGGATCCTGCCGAATCCACATCATGCAGCAGAGCCACAGCCTGCCTGTAGCACAGTGAACAACCCTGCTTAACCTTTTAGCTGGACTGATAACAAAAATCCCAAGGTAGACAGATACAACAGCACACTTTGGCACCACCGGCATGACATACATGAACACACAGGTAGCTGGAAGAGAAGCACAATATTCCTTTAAACATTTCCCAAATTGCAAAGTAATGTTGTAGCTCATCTCTCTGGTTCAGACAGCTGAATGCAGAGGGATGTCAAAGCCCTCCATATGGCATCCCAAAGCAAAAAAGAGCTCTGTGCCTTTCTCAGATACGCACAGCACACCCTTTGAACTAGCTGGAATTCGTCCCTTGCCTTCTCAACATAGAGATCTGCTTTCCCTTTCCTGGCATATATAATCCTACCTCGTGGGCAAATGTTCTGATCTCATCTCATAAATCAGCGTAGGTATGGTGCAGGAAGGGGAGGCCACAGGCACTGGCAAATAACAATTCAAACAGAAGTGATAACACATGCAAAGAATACTTCCTAAATTTATTCCCTCTTTAATACTAGTGGGGGTTTATTTACAAGTCCCCTGCAGCTCAAGAGGGTCTTGCATGTAAGCACAGGAAAACATTATCCTGCCATTGCTGCTTTCATGGCAGCAGCAGAACTTTTCTTGGTTTTCCAGTTTCAGCCTAATCACTCAGCCTGGAGAGTGCTGAGGAAGGCAAGGCAGCCCTCATGCAGGTCAGCCACCTCCCCTCCATGTAGGCATCCCTTTGGCAAGCTGTTCTCTGGGGAAGACAGGGATGGAGAGGATTGGGCTAGGAGAGGTGCAGTGCAAGATGAAGGGGTTCACCAAGTACATGCCTGTGCGTGTGAGCAAAGGCAGCATCAACGGCAGGTGTGGACAGTACCTATCCAGGGGCTCCACCAGAGATATGGGTACGAGTGGGAGCAAGACTCAGCACTGCAGGTGAGTCTGCAGCTCTGGGTTGCAGGGCACAAGCAGAGAGAGTTTTGTGCAGGGAGGGGAGCTGGGACTACTCGAGGGCAGTGGGACATAGCAGAGTTTCTGGTGGCAGAGATCTTGAATGGCAGAGGCTAATGCCAGCAACATCCAACAGTGTGCAGGGGGAGATTAAATGGGGAAAGCGGGAAAGAAAACTCAAATGCATGTTTGTTGGCATCAGAGGATGGCTCAGAGAGCAAAGCTTTGAATGCAGATGGAAGTGAAAGGGCACAGAATGCTGCGGACTGAAATACCTCAGCCAACCTGGACGGAGGGCAGCCCTCACAGAGCAGAACAAAGTAATCAGCGACAGCCCAGGCAGGCAGACACGAGCTCCCATTCACTCCTAAGGCCGTAACCATGGTGGGAACACGGCAGGCTGCTGAGCATTCTGCTGCAAGGCCTTTTCCCTGTACCAGCCATGCTTCAACTGCTCGAGGCGAGTTCCCACCGCTCTGGGGCTGGCAGGGAGAGCTGGCAGGCTCCCAGGGCTGGCAGTGGGCCTGCCCAGGCAGTGCTGCTGCAGGGGAGGCACAGCTCGGCTTTCATCAAGCCCTCTCCGCTGGGGGTCCTGGCCAACATCACTCTGCCCCCGCCGCCCGTCCCGCTCTCACGCTCACCTCATACTCCTGGGAGAACTTCAGTCCATCATTGGCCTTCAGCCGGTCGATGTTGTCGGCAAGGTCTGTCACAGGGATGGGGGGGTGGTCACGCATGCCTGCAAGTGAGACAAGGAGGGAAAGGAGAACAATTATGGCTCTGCATGACCGAGCAAGGCTCAACAACAGCATGTGCACAGCAAGCCCAAAAGGTGGGCGCAAGGCGGACATGTGTGACTATGTGAAGCGCTGGGCAGGATGGATGGGAAGTCGACGAGATCACACGGCATGCGGCACACACTGTCAGAGCACACGGTTCGGTGGACAGAACAGAAAGGTGATGTGCAGAATGTGCATGACCAGGTGAGCATGCTCGGACACTACAGCCACCGGGCACACAGAGCAGGCCACGCAGCGGGCAGGGGCTCGGGCCAGCCCCTGGCAGGAACAGGCCAGGGATATGCTGCCACTGCGCTTCCCGGGCTCCCACAGGGGCTGAAGTTGAACACACTGATCCTCTGGTGCTCTCACCACGAAGGGCTGAGGTCGATCCTCTTGCTTATCCCTACCAGTGGCATTCGCCAAAAAGAAACTCGCCCAGACCCGCACCAGAGGAAACCTCTGCAGTGCATGTGCACAGCTCTTTGGGCAGGCAGGTGCTGCCCCAGCCCCCAAGGAGCTAGAGAAAGATGAGAAGGTCCCCATGGAGGAACAATGGCTGCTCCCCTGGCTGGACATTGTGCAATGTTCTGAAAGCTGAGGAGCAGCTCTGGCCACAGCTGCATAACTCAGTGTTTTTCAGTGATGCTTCAGAAGCAGAGGAAGCTCCACGGGCCAAAATTCAGCCCTTCTGGGCTGGACCATGCAAGGCACCATGTGCCCTCCAGCAGCTTTGAGGAGGCTGTTGCGAGCTGGGATGCAGCTCAAGCCATGGCAGAATTCTTGCCCTGTTTCAAGCAAGAATGCACAGTTATGGCTCATCCTAGGCACAGCTGAAGCCCTGCTCAGGGGAAAGCCCAGGAGGGGATCCCACAGGTCCTGCTCAGGGGACAGGTACTGTGGTGGTGTGCATGTGGGATTGGGAGGAGCCATACTAGGGAGCTGGGATTGAGGGCTCAACCATCACAACCTCCTTCTCTGATGCTGAAGTGGCAGGAAAGTGGTTGTGAAACATCTCATCCAAATTCCAAGGCTCGTGACTCCATCGGCTGCTCTGTGGGTTTCCCAGAAACCCCACATGGGTAATAATGATTATTAATAGGCTGAAGTTGTTGACTCACGGGGAGAAAGGCTGGAGCAGAGCCAGGAGCTTCTTGATCTCTCAGGAGACTGAATGCTGCCACAGATGGCAGCAATGGACCACTGAGGTGATGGAGCAGTCCCCAGGCTGGATACACACATTTTACACAGTGGTGACAAGTCACGAGGTGATAACATGTAAGTGTTACGCCTCAGACCTCTGCATAAAGCATCTGACATGTGTACACAGGCAAGACCCAATCCGAAACACACTTGTCCTGCCATCATTTGACAGTGCAGAGCTATCCATGGATGGCCTGAGAACACATGGACATGTGGAGAAGAAAATATCCCTCTTCTGCCTTATGCTGAGGTCCTCCTGCAAATGGTCGTCTGTTTCCCACTTTGCCCATCAGGATACCCGAGGTGGCTGAGGAGGCCCACAAAGATGATGCTGCACAATTCCTCACTGGTGACAGAGCTCTGAGGCTGTAGCTCAGGAGCAGCCTTTGCAGAGCTGTTACTGATGAGCAACTGAATGATGAGAACAGGGCAGGGCCAAGGCAGAAGTGTGGGGCTGGAAGGAGAAAGAGGCTGGAAGACAGGCACAGTATGTGCTTATCCCAACATGGTTATGTATGAAGTATGGCTGAGCCAGAGAACACAGCAGAACTGCAGACCCTCATCTCAACTGACAAATACGATGAGGTCTCTTCAAACTTCTTGTTGTGCTGGCCAAGTTTGTTGCAGCAACAAGAGCTGCAAGAGAAGATGAGGGGAAAGAGGTGGTTGGAACCCCATTATGGTGACCCTAGAACAACTGCCACTGACACTGCAGAGCAAGACGGAGGAGATTTGTACACTCCACCAGGACTTCCACAAGCTCTTCCAATTGCTCTGGCAAGAGGACAGTGAGGTCTCCACCAGACTAGAAGGGCTGACCAGTCTCACAATGCCTGCAAAGCCCTTGGCTCTGCTTCTGGGGGAAGTATTTATCCAACACATTTCCCCCACTCCTGTGTGCACACTCAGATGCCTTGCATACTGAGCAGCACGGACGCTATGCTTGCATGGTTGTTTGAGGGTGAACTTGAAGCACAGAAGACAAGTGATAAAGGGGCAGTTACACCCGCAGGCTGGTACTACTCCATCCAGCCTTCCAGAGCAGTAAGTCCCTCTGCTCTGTGCTTGGGAATCCGATGCCAAAGCTGCCAAGCAGAACAACTGCATGGCAGTTTAGAGATGATCAGTGTCTCTTGGCATGTGTTCTGCCTCACAGCAATCCAGGATAGGGAAACCCATTTGCCCAAGGTAGGAAGAGAAGTGTGTCTGACCATGGGGCTGAAGAGCCCCCTTCAATTTTTCCATTTGGAATTTCTAGCTGGTCACCCCCTCCAAAATGGCCAAGGTTATCTGTCCACACACAGGGCCAGCTGCAGGCCCGCTGCCATGGCAGAGCCTGGCATACCACTCTGAGGGGCAGGTGGCCTTGCAGCAGGCGATGGGCCGCTGCAGAAGTGTCCTGACAGCCCAGCACTCAGAGCCTTCCCTTCTGCACTGTGCTGTGGTGAGCTGCTGTAGTGCCGTGTGAGCAGTACCGAGCCTGGCTCTCACACATCATGTCAGAAAGTGAAATCACTGCCATTTTACAGTCTGCTGTGGGTGAGGGTGACCTTCATGACATTGAAACAAAAATTACAGAGACGAGAGAGAAAGTGAAAGAAAAAGCAAAAGGTGTCATAGGATAAAAACACGAGTTAAAACTAACTTGAGACATTCGGGCAACAGGCGACACTGGCACCTGCAAAGAAAAGAAATGGGGCAAGAACAGAAATCCCATTAGCCTTTAGTCATCACTGCAGAGGTTCAGAAATGGAAAGACAGATGAAAATGCAAAGGAAAGCACCATCTGCCACAGCACCAGGAGCCTGCCTCCTGCACAGAACCGACTGCCTGGCCCTGGGGCCTGCTCTCCAGCTGGCTGCTGCACACTGGGCTGTTGGCTCTGGCCAGTGACATCCCCAACACTGGCAAACACATGGAGATGGAGTTATTTGCAGGGGAGTGAGCGCACAGGTGACACCAAGATCTGCACTTCTCACTGCACACCACCGGACGTAGCCCTGTGCCCCATGGGAGTCAGCAAGGACCAGTGGATAGCAGGCATGGGTGGCACCTGTGCTAGTTGCTGTGAGGACTGCACTCAGCCCCAGCAACCTCTGCTCAGTGTCCCTGAGCCTCCAGCTTGCTCGCAGCTCATCAGAAGCACAACTCAGCCTCGTTTCATGGTGTACTGGGACATTGCCCAGTCCTGGATCCTCTCAGTGACTTGGCACAGCAGTACGTTAGTACAGGGAGGCTGACAAGGGGGAATAACCTTTGTCTGAAGTAGAAACCACAAAAATGAGAAAGCTTAATATTTAATAACAGTAACCTAATTAATTATGCATTAAACAAGTTTTCCCTGCTCAGCACACTCCAGCAGGGAGACCAGCTACCAGGGCTGGTGGCCAGCACCTCTTGTCAGTGCATCCACAAAGCTCTGCCTCGAACTCCAGCGGGTGACAGGGGCAATAGCATGGACCCACTGGGCTTGGTGGTTTTCATGCACCTCATTAACGAGGACAAGCTCATCAGGAGCTGGAACAGTCACTTCTAGCTGCACAACACCCACTTCTGCCTCTCAGAGACTCACAAGTGATGCAGGGGGAAGAAGGGGAGGAGGACACAGTGCTGTGTCTTAGTGGGGGAGCATTGTCTAGCAGTGTTCCAGGGCCTTGCCACTGCTTTGAGTGAACTGGGCACTGTGACCTGTTTTTTTCTCTCCAGAGAGCTCTGCAAACTTACCGAATGAGACAGCATCTTTGGCTTATTCTTAGGCACAGATGGGAAAATTTCCCAAATCCCCATTCTCTCTGATGGCAGCTCTTGACCCTTGCTATAGCTCTGGGAAGGGACGTCCTTGTGGCAAACACCCTGATCTCACTGGAGATGGAGCGAACACGAACCTGACCTGTCACAATCCTCCATGCAATGCAAACCATGAATACACAGCAAAGATGGCTCCTGTCCTCATATAGAGACATGTCACAGAGGCCTGTCCCCATTTATAGCTGTCCTGGAGTAGCCCTGTTCAACACTGTGCTCGTCCTCAGTTGCTGACTGTGTGTGATCTCCTCCCTAGTGCTGCTCCCAGTGATCTGCCTGTCGAGATGTTCTTCCTCTGGTGCAGATGCCTCCCTTGCCCCGCACAGCATTTTCCTCCCGTGCTGTGATACCATGCTGGGGCTTTGCTGTAGCCAATTAACGTGCCAGCTCTGCTGCTGCTGCCTCCCACCTGTGAGATCTGCCATCAGTCTTGCCTGGGAGATGCACTAACTATGGACCTCTGACAGCTGCCCTGGCACAGAAGGTGATGTGCTGGTAAAGCTCACCCCAGGTGTGAGTCAGACTGCTGTGAGTGGCAACAGGAAAGGCTCCTCTTGCCCCCACTACCAGACACAGCAGTTTTACATCAGGAAATGGTCCCTTCAAAACTCTTCTGTTAGATGAAAGCTCTTAGATGAATGAGCAGCAGGAGGAAAAGGAAAGTAGGTTACAGACCAGGAGGAGCTGCAAGTTAGAACAGAGCTGTATGTGCCTCATTTACTGCTGAACTGCTCCCTCCATCACAAAAGCCCAAGCGCTCCCTCAGTTCATCTAGGACTTGGACTCTCTGAAAAGCTCTGAATGAGTCAGGGTGAGCTTGTCTCTGATCACTACAATGACAGGTACTGTGCTTTCGGTGCCATCAGAGACGTGCAGACACAAAGCAGCAGCATAAGACCTTTCTGCAGTGTGAAGTACAGTTCACTCCATTGGCTGGCAAACTAGTTGCAGCCTGAGGCACACAAGGCCAGTGAAAGCAGCAGGCAGAGAATGGCTTTTGCTGAACTGTCATCCTCTGTGCTGAGACCACTGTGACCAGCAGTGCCCTTCACTGAGCCACAGCACTGGCTGGGGAGCAATGTAGTCTGTAGGCAGCTTTTCTCTTCACCCTTAGCTGAGCAGAGCAGGAGAGTAAGCACACCAAAGATGCCAGAATGAAGCTGCTGGGACCCCCTCAGCAGTACGAGGGCTCTGTACCTCCTCATTCCCCCAGATGCAGCCCATGTGGCCAACACTGCACCAGTGGTGCTTGACACTGAACCCCAGCCCGCGTCAAGCCAGCGCAGTACCCGGGAGCATTGCAGGTGCAGACACTCCCAACTGTGTGGAGGCTCCTCCTGGCTCGGGATGACTGCAGTGAGCTTCATGTAATGTCTGACACACACCACGCAACAGGCCTGCCCCATCCAGGTTCCCCAGCTTTACGGGCCTGCAGTGATAGGGTCAGGGAGAAGGATTTGCAACCCACAAAACAGACACTTGAACATCCTCGGTCTAAAGCTCCCTCTGTGCCACTGTGACTGAGAAGCTGTGGAGCTGCTGGAGGGTGGGAAGGACTGCAACTCCTACCTCTGGCATGGGGACGTGGTGAAAGGGAACTGGAGGAGGGAGGATGCAAAAGTGTGAGCTGCTCCTTACCTGGAGTCTGGTAGTTGAGCCGCCTCATCTCAACTGGGTCAGAGGAGTGGGCCAAGAGTGAGTCCTTCAGGCCAATGGAGTGCTCATCCTTGGAAGAGGGGGAGTGTGCCCTTTTCCTGTGGATAGAGAAGGCAGAAACAAGCAGGTGAGCTCTGGCAGAGACTGGCATAAACCAGTCTGGGTCCCTGTGTCCCAGATACTCAGCTCCATCCCAGGCTCCCTGGGGCTCTGGGCAAGTCACATCATCTTCCGTGCCTCCAATTTCCCATCTATGAAACAGGAACGATCATACATAAGCGATGTCAGACGTTTGATTAGTGGGGCACTTTGAAATGTGGTATTCTGCATAACATCTATTAGAGAAAATGCAGATAGATGCAAGATGTTGTTTCCTCTTACTGTCTCTAGGAACTATTTCCTGTAGTGGAAGGATATAATAGAATTTTTTTCAAGTATTAGAAATATTTAAATACAGAATGCTGTAATATAATAGTGTAAAGGCTCTTCAGGGTGTGTTTTATTGGGCCATTAATACATGTCTTGAATGGTTGAAGGCACCCAAGGCGTGTATTAATGGAACAATAAAATACAATGTTGTCTATTCATGCTATATTTATGCCTAGAGCAATGCCACCACCTCAGGTTCTTGCTGGAATTCAGAGGCAAAGCAGGGACAGATCCAATCAAAAAGTGGACAAATGAGTATTAAGGAAAACCTAATACTGCAAGAAGGATTTCTAGTGAGTCTTTAAGTCCCACTTCTTGCTCTAGATTACAAATATGGTGGATACACCCAAGCAGTGGAGAGGGGTGTTGGGTGGGAGCAGGACAGAAGTACTCTGCTGAGTTTGTGCTTACTCTGACACTTTGCCAACACACAAGAGTTTTATACTACTCTGAGGCATCTCAACATCTCAGAAGCTTTCCAGCTGCCTGGACCAAGACAAAAGAGCTGAAAGACTGAAAGCGTTGATAGAGAAAAGGAAAACACGTGACACACAAATAAATCGGTGTTTGTCCTTTCAGGAGCACAGCGGGATGTGCAATGTGTTACTGCGTACCAGTCCCTGAGCCCTTGAGCAAAGTGGGCCAGCTTTTCTAGGAATGGGTGCAGCACATAATTGAAGTCTGTCACTCTCTCATTAGACCAGTCAGGGCAACTGCTAAACCATCCTGCAGATCCCAAGCTATCCGCTGCTGCTCAGCTTCAATTCATTCCCATTCCAGATCTGCCACTGTGAATATGACACCCAGATACCTTTGGGAGAAAACACCTCCAAAGAGAGGCTGGAGAGCCAAAACCATAGCATCACTCTGAGCACACAGGTGGTGTTGGAAGGGAATATGCTGCTGCTCCATGGGTTAGGATGCAGCAGGGACATGAATGCCAGGTCTGGGTGCTGCGGGCTGGTGCTTCCCGGTGCTAAGCTAAGCCAAGGTGGGAATACCTTTTATGGGGCTCTGGTACAGAAATCCCCTTTGGGACCATTTTCTCCCATTAAAGACCAGCAAACCCACTGTTTCTTACAGTTGGCTGGTATTATCTCAAAGCTTCCTCATTAGAGACTGCAAGAATGCACCTGCACTCTTGATGGAACAACTCTCAGTCTGAAGTGACTGAGAAAACAAGGGAATCCCTATAACTGCTGGTGTTGTTGTTTCTTTTTTTTATTTTTAATTTGATTGCAAAAACAATCTGGGAAGTCTTTACGTTGAAACTTATCCCTGGGATCTGTAAGAGGCTGACAACTGCTAGGAGGCTGATACTTTGAGGAAACAACGTCTTTGTAAACTTCTAGGACTGGCATGCTCCATACACCTGAAAACAAAGATGCCCCTTAGTAGCTCCAGGCTTGATTATTAAAAAGGGAAATAGACTTGAAATTTTAGCAAAACAATAAGTTAAAATGGATTCATACCTTTCTTGCTTACTAGATCCCGGGAAAAGCAGGAACAGAAGAAAGAAGATGATCACTGACACAGAAAAGCACTGACTGCACATGCATAGCTCCATTTAATCAGACAACAAAGCCAGCTCCCTTCCCCAGCTATAGAGACATATGTCAATAGAGGGCCCAGAAGGAGCAGAACCTCAGAGCTGAGCTGATAGAGAATGACCTACTGTAATTGAATAGGCTATGCGAACACATGTAAATGCAACCTGTGGCTCCTCTGGAGGACTAACAATCATCTCACACTAAAGTTACAACTCTAGCAGCATCACTCTGCTAGGCAAAAGCAGGTGTTTGCTCCTGCAGGAAGCACAGCATGTGGATGGTTCTGATCCAGTACTCAGGACTGAGAGGCCTCAAAAAGAGAGCTCCACTCTGACTTCAGCTTGTCACATCCGTGTCCTGTTCTCACCACTGAGATCATGTGCCTCAGTCAAAATTCATGGATGTAGGGGCACCTGCCAGAGATAAAGCAGGCAATTTCCACACAAAACCAGTACTAGAGAAGTTTCCAAGGGTGCCAATCCAAGCTGTGTGATCAGAGAGCAGTGAGACTGGCTTTAGGGACAAATCTGCTCTCCTCTGTCACACTGCTCCATGTTTCCATGGGGCTGACATTAACTACCTTGTGCATACCCAGCCCTTCTAGCTTTTCTGTTCTCTTTATAAAGCAGCCTTCTGCTGTGCCAGGTAGAGACCTTCCTCTTCCCCATGACCACCAAGGACTGCCCATTAGAGCACCCCCTATTTGAAGATTACAAGGAAGGTTTACAAAGTGCCAGCATCTCCAGTGCTCATGCCATAACTGCTATGTCCTGGACTGGATCTCACCTTTTGAAGAGGAGTATAGCAATGACAATGATGATGATTAGTATCACGGCCAGGACGGGTCCCATCACCCAGAGCATCTCTGGTTCATCCTGCTGCTTTGCTGAAGCCACTTCCATCACGATCTCATCCGAGTAGGGGCTGGCTGCATATCTCTTCTGAACAGCATAGGCAGGAGAAGGAGAAAAAAGCAAGCATCTATTATGCTAAAGCAACAGCCACATCCCTGAAACTTGTAAGTTTCCCCTTGCCTTTGGCTAGCAGGGAACTGTGATGCTTCTTAAATCCCAGTAACATATCATGAGATACTCTCTCCCTTGGCATCAGGGAGATCCTGCTGTGGCAACAGTTTCTTCCTGGTGTGAAACATTCTCAGTGCCAGCAACTTCCCAGGTGTGAAACATTCCCATTGCCATCAACTTTATGGCTGGCAGACCTCACCTGGAGGTGCCAAACTGGAACAGCCCAGCTAAGAGCCACTTGTCATCCCCGGATTCTCTCAGAGCCAAATCACAAGCTTCTGAATCCAAATCAATTGCACAATGGGGCTGGCTGATGATTCCTAAGTGGTTTATAATACCTGCTATGCTGATATCAACACATCTCTCCAGGACAGGGCTGTATTAGGAAAACACCTGCTGGGCTAGACGGTTTTCTTACAGGAATGAAATGACAGAAACATTTTCTACCTGATGTTTCCGATAAACAGACCTTGGAAAGAGGCTCATCCTTACAGGTTCTTTCCAGAGACTTCTGCAATCTGGCAGCCTAGTGATTTATAACCTGAAGGGACAGCTTTCTAGCCCCACCAGCAAGATGGAATTAACAGAGACCCAGACCCTTCCTGCAGAAAAATGACACTGTGCCTGGCTTGTTCTGTGGCTGTTGCTAAGGCTTATGGAACAGTGCTGTACCTTCACAGTTCAGCACTGCTGGGTCAAAAGGGTTAAATGCTGCAAAAAGAAATCCTTTCCCCCTATTAGAGACGGCCAGGGCTGTATCAGCTCCATGCCTGTGGCTTTTGAGCAGGAACTGCTGCCTGGCATTAAGGAGCCAGAAACGCTCTGCTCCTCTCATAGAAAATTTTGGTGGCTGAAGAGGTTCCTGTGGACCTATAAATCTCCTGCTTTAAGGGTGAAGTTTAAACCTGCAATTCACATCTGCACATATGTGAGGAGAAGAAATGGAAAAGTCAAGCATGCTGGTGTCACACAAATGCACATCTTGATCTCCTCTCACAGGTCTCCTTGATCCCAACCAGCCCAGTTTCAAAACGTGTGGAGTACAGAAAATACTCTTATCTGGGACATCCTTCTGGCAGCCTGCACTGGTGCAGCATCCTAGCTGCTCTCCTCAGATTTATCAGCAGAGATGCCTCCGTGTGGGGAAGAGGAGGGGGGTGGTTCCCACTTTGTAAAACTATGAGGCCCTGTTTCAATGACCATGAAATAGCTGCCAGCTCTTGGTTTAGTTCTCTTCATAAAGGAAGTCTAAGCAATATCACTGCAACCCGTCAGTATGTTCCTACACCCCCTGATCCAATTCAAATAAAACGGGGCAGGGAGTCAGGTGCAGCTCTGAGCATAGCTGAGACAAGAAAATGCTGTATCAGTGTCAAGAGGATGGGGCAGCAGGCCTGTGGCTTCCCTTTGTATGGGCAAGTGGCTACTTTGTGAGGAAGACACAAAGGTTTTGCCTGTGACTACCCAAAAAGCTCAAGGTGCATTGGTGGACGGGGAGGGAAGGAGCATTGCTGACCTGTGCAGCAAGGTAACACGTGTGGCCATCTCCAAAGCTTTGTGCAAGGGGCAAAGATTCATATTTTTGCAGGCACATTTTGGAAGCGTCTCCTTCCAGGAGAAGACAGAAACAGAAGAGATCAGAAGGACAGTTATCTCAGTGGCATTTCCAAAGGTAGACTGCAAGGTGCAAGTGCCCCTGCTCCCAGAGATGGTGTTTCAACCACATTCCCTTTGCCTTTGAAGAATGGCAATGTTATGCTTGCCTGCTGACACTAGAGAAACAGCAAGCAATTTCAGAGGAGCTGGTGGGGGAGATAGTGCACAGCCTTGGACAGAATATCTCATACTCCAAATGAAAATGGATGTGATGCAGCAGGAGATTCAGAAAGGTGGTCCGTAGGAGCAGGGTATATAGGAGATTTGTAGGAGCAGTATAATAACTGCTGCCTGGTGGTTCACTGGAGGGCTGTGGCAAATCTGTGCTAGTGAGGAGATGATGATTATAGTTGGGATCAACTAGTTAAGGTCATCTCTTCTTGACAAGGATTGTCAGGATAGCACATCTCAAGGCCTCTGCCTTACCTTGCTGTTAATCTGCGACTTTTCTTCCCTCACCAGTGTGCATATCTTGCCATGAGAATATGTGAGCTGGATGAGTAATGAAGAACTCGATCAGCCCTAATGAGCCATTACAAGCAAATGAGGCTGAGGAAGGAAGCCACAGCTTGGAAGCTGACCAAAGGATTCCGTGCATCTCTATTATTTCCATTATTTACACACTGCTGCCACCACCACTCCTGCCCTCTGTGTTTACAGCTGGACACTGATGCACAGGTCTTGCTGTGTTGCTCCCTGCTCATTCCATCAGCTACTCCCTTCCACTCACGTGCCCAGGCCCCGTGTGCTTGGCAGCACACTGCTGGCCTCTGGCAAGGAGAGATGAAGGAGCAGGAATCCCTACACAGCAGGCAAGTATGCACCTTTGCCTTGCTGACAACCCACTGTGATGGAAGGTAGGTTTGTTAATTCAGATGTCATCTGGTCTGAGATTCTGTGCAGAGAAGGGCCTGTGAAGGCAGGTTTGCAGGGGGAACATCCTGTTCACTGCCAGTCTCAGCAGCCTCAGTTGTGCAGGGTAAGATTTCATGGGCTGTTTACCACAGTCACTTACTTGAACCAAAACAGAACTAGAAACCATCCCATCCCAATCATGTGTCAAGCTCTGCTCTGAGTACAGCCCAGCAAGCCACAACTGAGCTTGTGCAGAATGTGTGTGTTGACCATGCCCTCCACTCTCATCTGTTATGTTGAACATAAGTGCCATTTATACCATCTATCAAGTAAAGTCCCATGGCAGCCTCAGCTTGCAGCAATTGCTTCCCCTGCCTGTGTTGAGCCCACCTCAGCTCTGCTAGGACAGGCTGTGCCTCCCTCAGAAGTCCTTACCGTGTCACCATCCTCCAGTGAGGCCAGCACGAAGCAGCGATAGCTCAGGTCTTGAGACAGAGGCTTGTTGTAGAAACCTTTGTAGTTCTTCTCATCCCCCAGGGTGAAGGTCTCGGGCAGCACATCCACTTGAGCAGCAATGTAGGGCTTCAGCCTGTCTGCCTGGCGTCGCTGGCGCCTGCTCTGAGTCCCTTGGCTTATGGCCTCCAGCAGCTGGGGACAAACAAGGTGCATCATTATTGCTTTGCCCAGCATGACACCGCCTTATGCTGTCACCTTACTGGCTGTAGGACTCAGCATGAGGGAAGGAAGGGAGGAGAAGGTTCTGGGTTTGATTTGGACGTGGTGGTACTAAGAAACCAGATGTATGTGTTTATCCATATAGGCATTGCTGGAGCATCTGTCTGAAGACCACCACTGCAAGGAGCTCTGCCAGGATTGCAGCTTTAGAAGAATCCTGAGTCCTGGAAAGCTGACACGGTGAGTGTTAAGGCTGAAACAGCCTGGCTGTGACTGTCCTCTCGAGTTAATGTATTCCAATGGGCTGCGAGGGAGCCAGGCTATGTTCTGTGGCCCACATATTGGTCTGGACAGCAAATCACACTCTCTATGGGCACTGGACATGAATTACACCTGATGCTGATGTACAGGGAAAAAGTGACATTTGCCATGTCTTTCCCATCTGTCAGTACCTTGGTATCTCACCTGCTGCTGTGCTGCAGGCAGAGCTTTGTGTAAATCACAAAGAATGGTAACAGATTTCACGGGATGTTCAGAGCAAAAATGGCAAATTTCATAGTCACAAATTCATGAAAAAGGATATAAACACACAAAAATTCAACTGCACTGCTAAGAAGACTCTCAAATATTTAAAGATACTTTTTTTTGCAATGACTGAAAATGAGTATCAGGTTTGGAAGAGAAATTCTCATTCAAACTGAAGAAGGAGGCATGAAATTCATTTCACACAGAAACATAGCAATGCAACATTGTCAGGGCAGATGGGAAACACTGGAGGGCTAGGGACAGTGATGTACACACCAAGCCATGCTGCTGAGCTGAGCTCACTCCCTCTGAGGAGGAAAAGCTGGGTAAGAAACCCCCTACACTTTCCCCTAGGCAGTCCATCCTTGCCCTCTTATCAATACTCATGTTCGAGTAATTTAGGAAGGCTGTGGCTTGTCATTACAATATCACCAACAAAGGAAAAAAACTGAAAAGGAAAAAAAAGATGAAGAAATTTCAGTTTCACAAATGTCCCTGTAACCGCAGGTGTGAAAGGCAGGATAGTCTTTGGAATGTGGAGTTTGCTTCCTACACCCATCTGTTGCATCTGGCTGAGATTACAGCTGAGCTTTTTGGGGCAGAAAGCACAGCTCTATGAGCACGGGCATGAAACCACAGGACTACAGTTGTGATTGAGGTTGCTGGAGGCTTCTGCCATTTATATATGTATCACACAGCAAAAGACTCCATCAAAAGACTGCTAGGCTTGCAAAGTTCCGAGTCTGAAAAATTAGAAAATTAATATTGCCTGTGCAAAATGAATTCAGCTGTCCTGTGTACGTGCGTTGTGCTACAGCCTTGGCTGTACAGCCACAGTATTTACTGTAAGCCCCCTGATTTGTTCAATACACAGGACAGACAGTGCTTAATCAAAGAGCAGATATTCCACATTTTGTTTTCTTCTTTGCATTATGCAGTTTGAGGCCTTGTTTATTGCTTACTATTCAAATCCAGCTCTGAAGACAAAATTAATAATTTCCTCATGGGCTTTTCTATGGTGCTGATCACTATAGTATTACAAGTGCTTCACAAACATTAACCATCTTATCTTTCAAACACCCATATGAGGTGAGATGAAAGTGATTATCCTAATTTTACTGATAGAGAACAGAGACACTGGGACATTAATGTAAAAAATGTCCAAAAATTTTGAATGTCAAATTTAAAAGATATCAGCTTGTTTTGTTTTTAAAGAAAACTTCGTGTTTCCTTTCTAGTCCTGACTGTATCCAGCTCCTGGTGAAAGCTGAAAGCCTTTAACAAGCAAGTGTGAAGGGAGCTTTGTAGGTTTCATTAGATACTAGAGTGAACTCTTTATCTACACTGCAGGATTAGGTCCTATCCAGAGAAGGAAAAGCATCCTGACAAAACAGCTTAATAAACTGAAACCAAAACCTTTCTTTCCTAGCTTGTTTTCAAAATCACCATGGTCATTCCAGCTGAAAAAGGCTGCAAGGACTGTATGACCTGAGACAGAATCTATCCTGGTCTGAGACACTCAAGTGTGGTCTCCTAAAGGAGCACATTCTGGGAGCTGGCTCCTCCCTTGCTTGACTCCAGCTTCCTTCCTACATGCTGTCACAAGCTAATTAGTGAAGGCTGAGTGGGCGCCCATCCCACAGAACCCATCTCTGATGTGCAGGCTGCATTTGTGTCATTGCATTCATGCTGCTGCCAGGAGGCCTGGGGAAAGTGTGCTGGGCCATCTGGGAACCACATCCATCACAGCAGCTGCTACAGATTCCTACCTGGTCCAGCTCCATCTCATCAGGTGTCCGCCAGCGAGCAGTTGGGGTGCTGGTGCTCTGATCCGCTGGCACAACCACGATGTAGTACCACCTGGGAAGGAAGGAAAGCATAAGGACTGGACCTGAAGCCTCTGGCAAGTCACCAAATAACGTGTGCCATATGACCCTCAGAGATGACCTACTCCTTTCGCTGCCCTGCAAGCAGCAAAAGGACTCAGAAAGCAAAAAAGCTAGTTTTCCAGCTGCACCAGAGAAGAGAATACTCCCGTTAGCACTCATTAGGATAATGAAGATCTACAGACTGTGTTCCAGAGGGTGGTGTAGGAGCTTTGAGAAGGACATTTATATAATCGGATTGTAGCAAGAACCCCGGGGGAATTGAGCTTCAGCACAAGGATACCACAGTAACGAATAAGACTTCCACAAACTCGCTTTTTTAATCTCCTTGAGGCTTTAGGCATTATTTATTTAAAGGATATTATACAGTGTCAGAGAAAGTCCCTCCTGATCCTCAACTGTGTTTCTGCTGGTAGCATCTGGAGTATATCCACCAGGGTGAGGGCAAACTATCAGAGAATTGTCTTAATTTTATTGCTCATAAATATTTGCTCAGAAAGAGCCAACAGTGTGATCCCATGTTAAAGGTAAACACCTGGCTCTGTACCACAGCCCATTCGGAAATTCAGTCCCAGGTTACGAAATCCACAGGTTGGCAGAGGTCTGCCCTCCCTTTCTCTCCCCATCTCTGGCTGCCCACCCTGCCTTCTCCACCCAGGCATAGCACCTACCTAACTGGCACAGTGGTCTGTACTTTGGGAAGGGCGAGTGTGAATTTTCCTTCCTGTATGTACTTGTTCGTGGCAATGGGTTTGCTTTGCAAGACGTCAGGAGCAGTGCGGATTGAGACAAGGTGCTGGAGCCCCCCAGCACTGCTCCCACGGTTCATCAGCACAAAAGAATAGTCCGTATCTGGCTGGAGGTCACTTATGAGTTTCTTCATTGAGTGGCCATCCACTTCCACACTCTGGCTATTGTAGAGAATCTGAAACGGGAAAAAGACATGTTCGTGCCTCTGACAGCTGCTGCTGCTGCAAACTCACACTCAAAATAGCAGTGCTAGAGATGACAATTTGGCTCTGGGCCCTACCTCAGGTGGGTTGGCTACTGTGTGCTTTGTAAACAGAGATAAATCTTTAGTTAAAGAAGAACAACCCCCAGCAGAAGGTAGAGCTGTGCTCCCTGTGCCTTGCAGTGATGGAGCACAGAGGTGGTCATCTCAGCAACACCCAGGTGCCCAATGCCAGTGGTGATGCTGATGGTGCCACAAGCACTGCTTTTCAGCACCTACTTGGGGAAGGAATCCAGATGGCTGTGCTTTGCCCTCACATGGAGATGAACGGGTTTTTGTTTCTTGTCTCATGAGGCTACAACACACAATACGCTTGTGGTGTAAAATCCTGTGTGCTTTAAATTGGTGTCACTCCTGTGTCTACCAGTTGATGCCTGATCAGATGGTTAATGCAGATCATCCCCCTCCCAGCAAGGTGACCAGGGGCTTACACGCCTCACCAATGATCTGACAAATCCGGCTCACAAATTGGTACCCGAAACAGTGGCTCTGCAGGTGTGACATCCCGTTGTCATGACAACAGATGCTGGCACCACACAGCCGTGGGCAGGAGGTCGGTGCTGCTCTTCCCTGCTGTGCTTGGAGCGAGGGGCTGCTGGGAAGGGCAGGGCAGGGCAGAGCTGCTGGTGGCCGGGAGCAGCCCCCCACGCACAGCTTCCCTCCTTGGGCCTCTCAGCTAATGACATTTCCTCAGTGCCTTGCTGTAGATAGGCAGGAGCCTCAGTTCACTCCAGGCACAGCAGCCACAGGCATTTGCTGAATTAGCTGCACCAAACAGCCCATCTTCCCTGGAAACCTTGATCCTGATCCTGCCAGAACAACTCCTGTACCCCAAAACCCTGAATGCTGACTCTGCAAAGCAAAAACTCAAGCAGTTCCTGGAGACAGAGACAAATGGGGTGTAGAGAACCAGAGAGGTCATAGGCCTTGCCCCAGCTGTGAAAAAACAGCATGTTTCTTTCTATCAGGTGACTGTCCAGCATGGCAGGTGAGTGTTGGATTCCTGACAACGGTGCAGAGATACAGCATGCCAAAAACTGGCTATGGCAGAGCTGGAGCATGTTAAACCACGGCAGCTATTACGTGTTGCAGGCAGAGACCACACAGTAAAATGTGCTATTTCCAACAGTGGCCTTGAGAGAGAGAAGACAGTTCTGCAGAAGAAAAATTACTCGAAGTAAAACAGATTTTTCACCAGCTGAGCCCCCTGTTTAGGCTGACGCAGGCAGCAAGGGAGGAACCAAACTTTCCTTCCAAGTCCCCTTTTCATCAAGTGGCAGAAAACTACAGAAAGCTGACAGCTTTCTGGGACAAGGGCAGCTAATTAGCACTGCTCTAATATTTAGTGTTGGAACTGGGAGCAGAGGAGATGCCCTGGAAAGATATCTGAAGGACAGTGGAGCAGAAGGACCAGGCTAGGCCTGGAATTTGCAGCTCTGCTTTTGTGTTTTCCAAACAGTGATACCCACAAGTCTTCATGTCACTTTGCATGGAGGTCAGGAGAAAGAGCCCAGCCTTTTTTGCTGATGAGAAAATACTCCTAACAGGTAACACAGCAGCAGCGAGGAGACAGCTATGGAGAAGAGATGCAATCAATCCTGTTTGTTGACATGCTTCAGTTTTCAGGATCGACTGCAAAAATAAGTACCAAGCACTAAAATATCAGAGGTTTGCAGGGACAAAGGCCCTGCTGGCTGCTCCCCATGCAGGAAAGGCTGTCAAAGGTAGGATGGCCAGAGGGAATTGTTCTCTGCTGTGACTTCTCTTACAATATTTTCTCCTGGGCTTTAATACCTTTCTCCAAAGACATGTACATCAGATGGATGCTAAAATGAGTGAAAAATCAAAATGAAGAAATTCTTCTTGCAGTACTGGAATATCAGATATGTAGCTGGCAGGATTCCTTCTGCTCAGACACAGATGTAGGCGCAACAAAGATAAAACTACTAGACTTCAAGTCATCGTAGCAGCTTTGCTGTCTGGGCCAGCACTACCCCTTGCAATAGTACATGTCCAGATATACCAGACTCCAGAGTCAGGCGGTGACCGGGGGAGCAGCAGGACCTCCCTTTCATGTGCTCCATCAGAGATTTGAACAAAAACCAAACTTCCAACACTAAGACTTACGCTGAAAGGATGAAAAGCCCACAGAGTTCTGCTGCCTCTCAGATGAAATTTCTCCTTACGAATTCTTTCCTAATAAAGGTACCAACAACTGCTTTTGTGTGCACTGTGTGCTCTAGGGAAGACAGGCACCAACTGCCTGCATATGAGGTATGTGCTGGGGACAGAGCCATTTTCTTAAAGCAGGAGGAGGCAGATGAGATGGTCAGACATTCCAGTTCAGTTTCCCTGCTTGCTTTGCACTGGAACTTGCTGGGACACAGCCTCTGATTCAGTGTTGACACCAGATGATGATTTTTATTGCCATGCACAGAAATTTGCATTCAAAGACAGTGAAACTGGCATTTCCAATGCTTTCCTGAAGCATTCTCTGCCATTCCCCCTTTTCATGGCTGCCGCAGCAGTTCTGCATTCCTTTACCTGCCACAACACATTGTCTTCTCAAATGTTACAAACCATTAGTTAAGGCCTCTACACAAACCTTAAAATAATGTAAGGGCTCAGAAACAGTCATTCATGTGCAGCTGGAAGATGCCCAGAAGCTCAAGAAGGAATGCTATTTAGAGGTTGCATCATGGCCCACTAGTAACTACTGGAGTCAGCAGCAAATCTGGCCAAAGGGCTCCAAACTGCCAAACAGTGCTGACTAGCCCATGGATTGCTGTAAAATGTCATCTGTGCTGTTCCTATCAATGAGAGAAGATTTGCAAGGGTAGGTGGGTCCAAATGTCACTGCTGAAGGTCTCATGCTTGATTTCAAGGCAGTACAGAACATATCGAACTAAAAGATGAAAAGACACATAGTGTGCAACACTGCAAGAGATAATGACTCGATGGAGAAATAGACAAGGCTGGCACATTTGCAGGGAGGAGTAATTACTGCATTCCATGGGACACACTGTGAGAAAGCACTGCCCAGCATTCCAGGGGTTATTTCCAAACCTGCATCATAATTTTCAAAGTGTGCTCTTCCTTCTCCCCATTTGTAAAATACCTTGTAATGCTGCCCTTAACCAATATATCCTCTGTCCTGTTCTTAAACTGAAGAATGTGTCTCAGGAAAATGCAGTTTCCCCAAGGAGAGGTTGTATCTATCTTGCACTTTTCCATGAAAGCTCCAGAACAGCTTTCTGCAAGCACAGTGGAATAAAAAAGGAATAGTGCCTCTGCTCCACCACAACTGCTGGGCAACATTTTACAAGGAATTTATCTCCTGGACCTGAAGAAGCTGTGAAAATTCCCTAAAGAGATCTCAAACCTTCATTATTGATTTGGCAGCAATGAAAAATCTTAAGGTCTCAGTTCATCCCCTAATAAAAAAAAGCACCAGTCCTGCCTGTGCCTCACTATTCATCGTCAGAACAATATCTACTTTAATTAAATCTGTTAAAGTAGAATATGACACCCTTTGGGACATAGATTTAGCATGAGACTGTTTATCAAGTGTAGATAATACTAATTGTTCCCATGGAGATTTATCTGCTATGCTAGTTACAGTATTAGGCTCTGGCCTCAGCATCCCATGTGCCTGAATTAGAGGAGAGAGGTGAACCTTGTTTATAAAAATACAAAATCCTGAAGGTTAAGCAGTTCTTTCAAGTGGCACAATCAATGAGTTAGAGCTGACCCTCTTAGTTCCTGGTCTTGACTCCTGTGAGTCTGCAAGTCTGGGAATATTAATAGAAAGAAAACACTATTAGAGAAATATCCCTGGAACACTCTCATTTGCATGACTGCTCCTAAGTTAGTAAGTGGCTAATGCCGTCTGCTCCTGTGTCAGCTGAGGGTTAACCCACAGCAGCGGCAGACCCTGAGTCACCTCTGTGTAAGCAATCACAGCTACATAGCTAAGAGAGGAGACAGACAGGGCATCACCATTACATCCTTGGCTCCTGGCTGCCTCCAACTACTCCACATCCTTGCGTGGTAGCATCCAAAGGTCACACTGTCCCTTTGTAGCACTGTGCTGTCACTGGGTGACATGGGCTTTGGGCCACAAGAATAAGGCAAGATTAAGGACTCTGGTTCTTCAGCAGAGTGTGAAGTAACAGGGCTCTGTGAAGTTCCTTGTGGACAGATATCTGAACACTGATCCTAATGCACCCTACATCTGGGAAAGCTTTGAATACCACAAGGTCTTCACAAAAGCCTTGTCTACTTCAGCTAAACTCAGCATGTTAACAAGTGCCTGCTATTGATCATGGTAATTCACTTTCAGGATTTAAACAAGGAGAGCTAGTAACAAAGAAAGGGAGGTGCTCATCCACTTTGATGTAGAGGAAGTTCAAGATTTCCCCTAGTTCCCCTGGCCATGGATCCCCCACAACTCATGCAGGCCTTGCATTTGCTCCTTAGGCACAGCATGGCATGGGGAATGAGCAAGGAGGAGGAGAAGTCATGCTGCTTCCACAGTGGCCACCTTTGCAGAGGCAGCAGATTGCTGCTGAGATGGGGTGGAAGCTTATCCTTGGCAATGTCACATGTTGGTCTTGTTACTTAAGGGAGAGAAACTCCACTGAGATACACAAAAATTTCCACCACACTCTAGCTTTTACCTGCATCAGTGACACATACTGGGGGACAGACAAGAGCAAGAAGACATCAAGTCATCAGTGTTGCCTGCAGCCTGCTAGATGACACCACATCCAGAACTGTACTGGAGAAAAGAGAGCAGCAGCCATTCCTGCAGAGTTCCCTCTGCACTGACACATCTTGTTCTGCTCACACCTCTAACACCTTCAGAAAGGGTGACGATGCTTCTCCCCTTCAGTCCCTGAGATTATGCACCTGCACTGATGCTCTGGAGTAACTCATGAAAGCAATATGGATATTTGAGACAGGACACATTGCAGAAGGAGTCACTCTTAGTTTGATTCACTGGCTAGTTTTCAGACCACTTTGTCCTGCTGATCTCTTGCAATTAAATCAAATTTATAACTTTTCATGCTTCAGCTCTGTGTCAGGCATCAGGAAAAGCTTGTGTGGCCACTGTTATGGAGACACAATGGCCAGCCTGACCGGCAGTCCCCAGTCGTTGCTGCTATCCACTGTCCTGCTCACTGCCACAGGTAGAGCTCCCAGTCCTCCGAACCCCACCCTTACCTTAAAAGGCACTGCAGATTTATAGGAGTCAGGCACTTCCCAGCTCAGCAACACAGATGTTTTCATGACGGCATTGACGCGGAAGTTCTTAGCAAACACTGAAATGAAAAACAAGATACTTGAGCACTGTAAGGCCAAGTCAGGAGGGAGCCAGGCAGCAGCTCAGTTCCAAGGCTCTCTCTGTCTAACTCAGCAGTAGAGGTCAAAGAGTTCAGCTACAGCAGAGAAGTAAGAAATGAGGAGAAGAGAGCAGCAGCCTTTTACCAAGTCTACAGTCTCCAGTGGAGTTTTGCTTTTTGA
This sequence comes from Xenops minutus, assembly GCA_035221455.1. Lineage (NCBI taxonomy): Eukaryota > Metazoa > Chordata > Aves > Passeriformes > Furnariidae > Xenops > Xenops minutus. Next base: position 10,244,606 of record JAWWEE010000004.1, read on the forward strand.
CTATACTTCCCAGCATCACAGAAAGGAAGCTGTAGGCTGAACTGTAGTCTTTCTCTCTCCCCCCTCCACTCACATTCTCTTGGCCCTTTCTCATGATCAAAGAACAGTGGTGTTCAGGTACTGGATCTGCAGATGACCCTATCCAGCCACCTGCTCCAGTTCACAGAAAAGCCTTTCATGTAGAGATAAAACATCAAAGTGTATCTGTGGAAGCAATTAAGGTACCACCAATGCCCCTCTCCTCCCAAATGGCAACTTTAAGGAAATCTTCATTGAGCCTCCTCTCGTTGAACTAGTTTTAGACTAGGATGCCACACAGTACCTGATCACAACAGTCAGAGCAGAGGAGAGCACAGCCTCATGAACCAAAGCAAAGTTCCCTGTCCTGGAGGCAGAGCTTGCGTAGGGCTTTGTTAGAGGGGCACTTACCTTGCTCCACAGGCATGGTCCGGGACTGGATGCTGGGGCTGAGTGGCCCAGCCCCCTTATTGGTGCGGGCCCCCACTTTGATGTCGTAAGTGGTATCAGGTTTCAAATTTGTCAAAGTTATACTTGTGTCCTTGGTGACATTAACCAGGTCCTGCTGGCTATTTATGTCTCTGTATACCACTGTGTAGTTGACGATCTTGCCATTTCTTTCTGCCAAGACTGGGGGCTCCCAAGCAACTTCTGTGGTGGAAGTGGTGAGACCCACCACACGCAGGTTCTGTGGGAAGCCGCTTGGCACGTCTTCAGCAGTAGTGATCTCCTTCTCAAATTCCTCTCCTGGGCCAGCTCTGTTCTTGGCAGACAATCTGAAGAGGTATGTGGCCCCCTTGTGCAGGTTGGTCACAGTGTAGTGATGGTCTCTCTTCCCGAAGTCTATCGTGTTCATTTTTTCCTCATCCAGACGTCTGTACTGCAGCCGGTAACCCAGCAGCTCCCCTACCATCTCCTTGGGTGGGTGCCACTGGATGAGGGCTGTGTTCATGGCTGTCGTGCTAATCATCATGGTGGGCTTCCCCGGGACTGCAACATAAACACACAATGACCATCTATAGCCTGGGAGGAGGGGAAGGAAGGAAGGCTTCTGTGCTGCTCAGTCCGTGAGGATTGAGGAAAGTGGGAAAGTTCAGACAACAGGGTGAAGAGGATGACAGACAATTCACATGGATAGAGGCAGACTGACCCTAATATGGTGGCAAGGGAAGCTGGAGCCAGCCAGCTCTTGGCTGCCATTTTCCCATGTGCTGCCATTTAAACAGGAAATAAATTCAGCCATATCCAGCCCCAGAATTCATCCCCTTTTACAGGAAAGGTTTAAGGGATCTCAAAGCATCTTATTTATCTCAGAGAAGATCTGAATCCCGTCCTCCCAATTAATGGTCTTCAGACACTCCAGCCAGTGCACAGCACCAGCCATGCTGGCCCTGGTGCACTGTACCACAACAGACACCCAGAAGCCCGATTCCAGTGCCCGGGTCTGTCTGGAGGCAGACAAATTTCATGCTGAAACCTTGCAGTTTTACCATCTGCAGAGGCAGTGAGCAGAGCTGGGTGGGCTGTTTGCCATCAGAATACATTTTTGGTTTAGCTGAGAAGCAAACTCGTGATGTCACTCTTGATGTGAGAGGTGAACACATGTGTTCCACAGGATTTTTGCTTATGCTGCACAAGTCAAGGGGTGTTGCCGTCACTGGTTAGGAACTGATAGCTTTAAACTGATGGTTTAATACCTTGATCTCCTTCACTTATAAAAAGAATGTGTCTTCACATCAGCTCAGATTTTTAAACAAATCAACTGATAGGGAAGATACTCAGAATCAAAGGGATAGGGCCACTGATGTGAAAATGGGATTGTAGCCAAATCTAGTTAAATATCCTTGCTGAGTTTTGAGAAGTATGAGCCCACAGATGAGCACAAGAGGAAACCGCGTTTGACAGAATTATGCCCTGATTTTGCCATCAGAGGGCGATACCGACGCTCCCCTTTGAGGTCAGGCCTGCAGCCGAGCCTGAACAAAGGCAGCTCTGGGGGCAGTTTTGTAGGTATTTAAGACAATTACATTCCCATTGCCAGTGCCATCCTCCTTGCACTCATAATACAACGTCTAACAGCAGCTAGTATTAAGGGACGTATTATTTTTAAAGCCGAATCCAAATATTAACCTTAAATGTGCACCATAACATGGGAAGACCCACTGTGGTTTACAGTGCAACACTGGGATGTTTAGGAAGCTTTTCCTGTTTATAGGACAGCAGTAGCAATTTGATGAACAGAGCATACATCATGGTGAGGCACAAGGGAGACAGCATTTGAGATTGTGACAGTGGAAACTACCTCTGGAACTCCCCATATGCAGCGCAGAGGAGATGGCAAGCTGTTCCTTGTTTAAAAGCACCAGGAACGAACGCTCTTGGTTTGCACAAGTTGCATTCCCATAATAACAAGTGGTAAATACTGTTCCTGCAGTTGATGTGAGGAAGCAGCAGGATTATCAGTTGTAGGACAGGTCTAGTGAGTGGAAAAAGTGAGTGGACAAGACAGCGTCAACTAGTTGGTGCCACTGCCAAAGGCAAGCTTGACCACATCCAGAGGAAGGCACCTGATGACTCCTGGGTGCCCCTGCTCCAGGCTGAGGCTCCTGTGTTGCGCTAGGCACAGGTACGACTCTCTGCTGAGACAGCAGAACCGAACTGGCTGGGATCACCAGGACCTAGAAGTTGTGTCTGCAGCACTTCTATGGCAGGATTTGTTGCATTCCAGGTTTTACCATGGCTCTGGGAGCAGCCAGACTCAGCTCTGTAAGCCTGGGGAGACAGCAGTAGCAATGGCTGGGGGAAGCTGAGAAGCACCTCTTAGGAGCCCTCTCTGCCAGGGGCCATTCCAGGCAGCACTGCAGTCACCAAAGGAAGCAAGACATGGCATTTGCCTACAGGAACAAGGTGAGGACAAGCCAGGACTCCAAAGGTGAGAGAGGGCCTGGACTTTCAGGCTTCCTCTTCCCAGGACTATGCAGATGAGCTCAGACCCATGAGTTTCATTGCTCTCTCACCACACCTGTCAGCGTCTGTCCATCTGTTTGCTGCACTTGCTCAGGTGATCCAGTGGCAAAGCCTGTAAGTATGGGCTGGAGATCACAAGAGTATGTACCTCTGCAGTGTCTCCAGCCCTCTTCCTCCTGTACAGGTGCCTTGGCCATACTCCCCATGCACTTCTTGGGAAGTTTTACCACCACCCCTACGAGGCTTGTGACACCTGCTCCCCACACTCACCTGCCCCCGTGGTGGTGATGACTTTCGGCTTGCTGCGGGCACCATCTCCTTTGGTGGTGTAGGCAGCAACTGTGACGGAGTAGGTGGTTTCTGGCAGCAGGCCTCCAATGACTGTCTCCTGGGAGCGCATCCACAAGGCAGAGAAGAGGCAAACGAGAAGAGCAAACACTTGTTACTGGAGTGAGCAAAAGGAGGGCACTGGGGTCAGTGTCTCCAACAGCAACACACTGACATGCTCGCTGGCTCACACTCACGCATCATGCTCAAACACACGTGTCACACAGAGCCAGCAAGCAACTGCTGCCACTCCAACACTCACCTGCCTAATTTTAATCCCTGTCTCTAACACTTGGCCTTTCCAGGGACCCACCAGCAACTTGTGTCAGCAGCTCTGCTCTCCCACGGCTTTTGCCAAGGGGGAGATCTTATCCAGATATGGTCCTGTGTGAAGCCTGAGACTAAGAGTACTAGGAGCTGTGAACCAGAGCAAAAGCCAGTTCAGCTGGCTGTGTGAACCTCTTGGGGGCTAATTCTGGGATTTTTAAAACTGCCTCTTGCAGCAGAGCCATGGGGAGCACAGGGAGGCAGTGCAGGGGTGGGGGGCCCCAGGCAGGGAGCACCTGCAGTGCTACAGCATCCTGTTCACCTGCCTTGCCAGGCATGGTATTGCAGAGATGGGATGGGTCAGTTCAAGGAACTGGCAAGACCTGGAGGGAAAACCTACATCGTGGGAGGTCTGGGAGGGGGTGGACTCAGTGGGGAGTTGGCATCCCTGCTAACTGGCTTCCTCTGGGCAGGAGGAGGGCATGGCGCTGCACTTCAATTTGAGATCAAAGAGGGGAGCACCACGCCTTCCTCCTGGCCTCCTGTGGATATGCGAATCGTGCCAAGCCTGGATGGCCAGGCCTGCAAATGAGCAAGCAGAGTGAATTCAGCAGCTCCCAGCATCTCTGGTAGCTAGGGCAGGTACATCTGAGCTGTATTCATCTATGGGTACTGTCTGGGCCATCAGCACTAAAAACCCATTGGGTCAAGGAACAAGACACAACTGGGCTAGAGAAGGGGCTGGGAAAACTCCTGAAAAAGTGTTAGAGTCTCTGGGTTGGTTATTTATCTCTTCAGACAAGAAGAGAAGAGATAGAGAGGGTTAAGCTCGAGCTGCTGAGGAGAGGCAGCATGAGAATTCTTAGAAGCTGCTCCTGGGGTCTGATATCTGTCCAGGGGTGCCTTGCCAGCTTGAGGGGTACAAAGGGCACCTGTGGTTGCTCTCACAGCATAACAAGTCTCCCATCACTCACACGCACAAACACCCACGCTATTAAACCCGCTGATTTCCAGTCAGTGCTGCTGGTTCAGGCTACCTGCCCAGGCTTACTCATCAAAATCACCGTGTTACCATTGCGGAACCAGCCAGCCCAGAGAAGTATCAACAAGCACCAACAAGAACCCCGCCAAAATCACCGTGTGAACCAGAGTCCAATCCCAAATCCGCCCCTGCAGCAGATCATGTGTGCGGGTGAGTGGACGCACAGTCCAGTGGGTGCCAATGGACCCGCGGGGAAGCACTCTCACAAAACCTCCAGAATCTGAACATCCCAAGAGAATTCACTCCTCCCAAATCCATGCAAAGAGAAATTCTCACGCAAAAGCATGCCACCGGGAGCAAAGCAAGCAAGCTGGGAGGAGGGCAGAGAGATAAGGGATGGATGAAAGAAGGTCTGATTGCATAATGCAAACACAGTGCTGTCATGACAAAGCCACTCCAACCCAAGAATCCTCCGTATAAAGCAGGAGGAGAAATGCATCGTGCTGAGGAAGCTCACAGTAGGGCACATAATTGAATTACTGACTCTAAAAAGGTAATTTTCTAGTTTGTTCCTCCAAATTTATATTTCAAAATTATGTGGGGAAAATTGAATTTAACTGTTTAAATGTGATTGTTTTCTTATTACTATCTGTGTTTCAACCAAAGGTCACGGCTGAGGGTGTAGGTTATTTCTCATGACTACGATCAATGTGGTTTAAAGATTATATATCTAATTCTACCATGTAACTTGGTGGGCCAACTACTGCAGAAAGTAGGATGCGCCTCTTGAGTCGATCACTTGAGCCTATCTAAAATTGCACTGCAACAAGCTGGAAATACAGATTAAAGGAAATGTCAATTGTTTTTCTGCATTTAGGAGCAATCTAAATGCCAATTTTTTTCTGGATTTGCTGCTTGTGGATGATTTCACAATGTAACTCTCTAGCCTCATTAAGGAAGTGAAAGGAATGTTTTGACAGCACTGTGTCCACAAAATTCACAAATCGATTTACCAAACCCCTCTTTTCCAGCCTGTAACACACACAAGTGGTACTTACATGGTCGACGGAGTCCTCAGCTCTCCACTGATGGGGGAGAAAGGAAGGAGGAGAGAAAAATGGAGACACAGAATTTTAAGGGGCAACATGTAGGAAGGGGATGACGATGACAACAGCAGGAGTTAGCAGGACTGGGCTGGGGAATTACAACACTTATACACAGAGGGTCATTTGGCACAGGCTGTGCCAAGGGGAGAAATGGCATAGAGCAATTTTCGACATGCTGCTAGCCTGCGCAGTAAGTCTGAGATCATTCACACAAACAGGAGCAAAAAGCTTCCCTCTTGCATGGGTGGAGAGGTCACCACTTCCTAACTTTGCAGTACTTTCCCTTTCTGGCTTTGTTTGCATTTTCTTGCCTCTTACACAAGCAGAAGAAAGAAGAGATAGGTTGTATGAACAAGGCTCTGGGGTTGACTCCTGCCCCACAAGTCAATCACACCAGTTTTGTCACCGAATCTCCAATTTCTGTCCTAGTGATCCCTCAACAATCCTATCTTTTTGAGAACCAAAGACTTCAACACACAAAGCTCACAGGGCAATCTCTGTAGGGAAGCACCAGTTCAACATTTCCAGAGTTTCTCTTTCCTGTATCACTTGCAAGAAAATGCTATGGAGGCTTCAGAAAACTGCTAAGTGCTGTCTCTTGTCAACAGTGAAGGAGAAGCTGAGATCTTACATAGAGCTCCACGCTAAGCTGATACTCCTCCAACAGAGCTGCGTGGCTTGGAGTGAGGTTCATACACGTGCATGTACTGAGTACAGAGCTTCTCACTCCCAATTATACAACTGCAAACAGTAAACACTCATTTGGCCCTTCAGGGAAAACTTGTACACAAAGCATTTCCCATCAAAAGTTCACATGGATTCCTGGCCATGGCAGCTCAATTAGGGCTCTGAATTTTTCTGGCTGAATTTGGGGTTTTAAGGCATCAAAGCTGCATTGGGGCAGTGAGACTTAGTAGAGCTTGGCTGCTGGCACGCATGCCCATAGCACTGTTCTTTGTGGTTGATGCACCAAAGAAAGGTTTGCAAACATCACAGTAAACTCTCTCAGCCAAAGTGATGTGTTACATCTCAGGTTACTAAATCTGCCTGGAGGAAGCACCAGTCCATGGGTTCAAGCAGAGAGATGAAAGTGAAGATAGGTATTATTGTCCCAGACTCACAGTATGAGTCCTGGCAAGCCTTGTTTCTGAGCCTGAGCTGCCAGCTGTGCAATAGTGCTCACATACTGACTTCCTCAGGACTCTGGGAAGCCCAGCTAATACTGCTGGAATGCTTGGGAACCTGCAAGTGCAACAGAAGTAATAAATGGTATCAAAGCTACAAGTTGCCTTTTGAACTCAGGCTATTTGAGGTGGCTTTCACAGGCTGCAGCCTATCACAGTGACATAGTACTCTCCTCAGCAGTAAAATACATGGCATACTTTCAAAATATTTTTTATTTTATACTCTAAATTCAGAAAGAATAAGCTATTGGAGAAATGTTCCTAAGATTTTATTATAGTTCACTTACTTGATGCCATGAGACTGCAATACAATTATTCCCCTACACCGCCTTAACATCAAATTTCAGCAGAGGTCAAGTTGCCCCTAAAGACTTTTTATAAAGCCAAGGCCCTCACTAAGTATTATGGTCTCTAAAGGTTCTCTTTCCATACACATCTTGGTGCTACTTCCACTGTTGCACACTTAGCTCAACCCAAGTAATTGGTGTTGATGTCCCACCTGTGCCAGCCAGCCCACACTGTGGTCAACAGCCACACACTCTGCTCTGCTGATCTAAAACCTGGCAGAAGTCCTGCCAGAGGAAGGCTATGAGGCCTGGTAGCTCCTTCTCCCTAAGTAACTTCTCCTGCAAAAGCATGTCCCTGGTGGATGGGGGCCACATGGATGGTAATAACACCCCAGCCCACCTCCATACAGCTACAGGAGAAGAAGGTGACACCCCACTGGAATGAATAGAAGACTAGAACTGGGCTCAGGAGGCCACTCAGGAGCCTCTCACACAATAGCAGGGAATTTATCCTCTGCTTAGGATTTTAGACCAAGTGTTTAATGTTCAAACTCTGTTTGCTCTAATGTTCCAGTGGACTTTAATCTTGCATTAGATCAGAGTGTAAAGAAATGCCTTGAGATCTGTGCTGAAGGAGTAACAGGCCTGCATAAATACCTTCGTAAAAATTCAGTTTCATTACAAAAATATAATCTACAGATCAAAACATTTCCCTCCTTAAACTAGTTCAATTGGTTCTTAACTGCTTAAGTTTGGTCAGTAAGACAAATTGATCTGAAAAGCCCAGGAGCAGTCATAAAAAGAACTCAGAGAGGGCTGTGTGCATGAGGCAGGATGGCTCTGGGAAGTGCTAAAGCTAACAGTGTGTATTTATGGCAGCTGCAGTGCCTTAATGTTTCATTTTACACTTCAACACAGCATAGTCATGTCTCACCAGGGAATGGCAGTTTTCCCTGACCAAGGCCCTTGCAAAAGACAGACTCAAGCCCTCCTCCACAACCCCAGTTACGGGAAGTAGATATTGGCTTTCCTGCAGATCCTTCTGGTTTCTGCTTCAATGACTGTGGCACAACAGTGAAACTCTGCATATAAACTCAGATGCTCAGTCTGTGGGATGTGGAGGGGTCTGAGGGCTCCAGAACTTCACCTTGGTCCATTACTGAAAAGCCTCCTGGATGATGCCTTTCAGTTTTGTTTCACTTAGGAAGTAGAGTATATCTCACCTCCACGCCAGACTCTCACCTAGACAAGCAGCACACATGCATGAGAAGTTGTTCAACTACATTGAGATAAAGGTCCTTGACTATCACCCAGCAAAAGAGGGAGGGAGGCTGTAAATTCCTGTGTGTTGTGCCTGGGGTGGGCACTGCCCAGGGAGAATAGAAGTCTCTGCTTCCGCTTTATCCTTTGATCTCAATCCAACAGCTTGAAGTGATTGCTATTTCTTCTTCCTGCTCTTCTGAAACAAGCTGGTGGGACGTGCACTCAGTCTGCATGCTCGATGGAGAAGTGCTGCCTGCAGAGACCACACGATCTTCCTGTGAGCCTGCAGCCCTTCTTGTGGGCAGCACACACCTCTCCCCTACTATGACTCTCTTTGAAGAGCACGAGGAGAAGGTGGCAGGAGTCTTTCCTCCCCACAGCCTGACCTTCAGCTTTACCCAGCCAGCCCTGCAAAGTTCTCTGGACATGCTGGATCTGCAGAGGGCTGTAGGAGCAAGGCTAATAATGTGCACACTGTGTCCCCAGAGCAATGCAGGCATTAGACTCCCTGGCAAATATGCTGCACAGTCCAATGCAGAAGCAATTGCTGAGGCCAGAGTGCAGCATGGGTAAAAAGTCCCCCCTCAAGATGTTCTAGTCTGAGGCAATGACAAGCAGGACACAATTGACCAATAGCCAGATTCACGTACGGTCTAGCTGCCAGTCTTGTAAAGAGAAAATGAGTCATGCCTCCATGGGAACATTATCAGGAAGGCCTGTCCTCCCAGGGCCCTGCTGCCTCCTTTGTGCCCTGTGTGTCATACTCAGCACTGTCACCTGGTGCAGATCAGCACTGAGCTCTGGGGCACATATAGGACTGGTACCTGGGAAGGGATGGAGGGGTTCAAACCCACTGCCCCTCCTAACATGCTGCAGCTGCCCAGGGACTGAAGACCAAGGAAAGCAGGTGGGGCCGTGCTCTCCCCTGAAGAACCTAATGCTTGTGTCTCATGGCCCTGCTATCCCTCACTCCCTTGAGCCAGTGAGGACTTATATGAGTGGGGGGGGAGTGCAGCTGAGACACTGCACTGGGTTCCTTTCAAAGGTGCTCTCTCGGTGCTTGGATGTGTTGTGAGCAAGACTCAGGGCACGGAGATGAATCTTCTGCCACTGCCCACTACGAGCTGTGACGGGCAGGGCCTGGGCAGGAGATGGTGTGCGTATTTGACCCAGCTCTGCAGTCATACATGCCCTGGGTGCTTCTCCACAGGGCATGGCTGCATTTGCTTGTCCATCAGCCTGTCACCAGGAGGTGAAAGCTTATAGTGGAAGGCATACAGAATCCTGGTGGAGGTAATCAGTCACAGATGCAGCCACAGAGGGGAGGGAGAGGCCTCATCTCCATCACAGGACCTTCCTAACAACTGATTACTCTCCCTAGGCAGGAGGCTGTAAAATAAAATGTGATCTCTCCAGCACCAGGGCCCCCACTTCTCTGCTGATGTTTTAGTCCTTTCTGCTCAAATGATTTTGAAAGCTCAGAATCCATATTATCTGCATAGCTAACATCTCCATTCCTTTTCCTTTTTCCTTTCATCTCCATTTACTCTCTCTCTATTTCTCATCTTCAATAAGGAAAAATCATGAGTCAGCTTTAATATCAGTGTCTTCACCCTGTCTGCAGGAAGCAGATTACGTAGTATATAGCAACTCAAAATCAGCAGACAGCCCGGCTAGGCAGGAGGAAGGGCTCTGCCTACATGTCCAGAGAATTTCTTCTCTGACCCCAGGATTTTCACTTAGTTTAATTTTCTCCTTGTGCACTAGTGTAAATGTTTATGAAGGTTTATGAGTAATGAATTGTGGCCATCTTCATCCTGTGACCTTCAGGGACAGGTTTTCCAGTGAATTTTTTGTTTTCTTCCATAGAAAATAACTCTTGCAGGACTGCTCGTTAAAGTTTCATCTGGTTGTTTGCAAAGACACGCACTGCTGTACTGAAAGATGGAAGCTCTTAAAGGATTCTTCAGCATCTAGAGCAGATGTATTTCATCACAAGTAGAGGTCATGCCTGGCTTCTCACTCTTTTGGGAAATGAAGATCTCTTCTACCAAGTCAGTGAAACCTCTTCCCTGCAGGGTCGTCATTAGTTTATCCCAAGAGTGACATGACTCCTTCAGAGTAGTCGCTTCTCTGCAACTATCTTTTGGCCTTCACTTCCATCCAAAAATAACAGCGGATGTGTTCAGCACCATACACAGCAGGAAAAAGTATCACAGAAATCAAGAACTTTCCCACATAAATTCTCCAAATACACAAGACTGGTAAGTGGTCTGACAGTCCAGGAAAATTTCAGCAACCTGCCTCCTTAATGCACACATTCAAACTAATGCAAAATTCAGCACTCCTTGGAAAGTTTCTGGCTCTGGCACCCTCATTCCTACCATTAGCATGGGATTTCTCTCTCTGAAATGTATGAGTAAGGAGTGAAAGCAGAACTGGCTGGGCAAGCATAAAATATATGAAAACACCAACAAGAAAAACACTGCCAACTACGCCCACCTACGCTTGGGACCAACCCATTAACTCCAAACTCCAGCTGAACAACACAGCATCAATTGTTCAAACAACACAGAAGATGATATCCTTCTGGAATAAGTAAAGGGCAGTAAGCAGCCTTTCTAGCTATTAAAATAAAGCAACATCTGAAACACAGACAGAGATGTGCCCCAGACAACACTGCAAGAACCCTCAAAGCACTTTCAGTCTTCAAAGTTTTCCCCTTCCACATTACTGAGTTTTATCCTTCAGAATATGAATGGGGAGTAAAGCTGCCTCTGCGCACTGCAATCCCCACTGACAAATGCATAAATGATTCACAGCTGCATTCAGGAGACAGATCAATTAATCGTTGCAGCTCTCCAGTATTTGTATTGGGCATCATTCAAGCAAGCCAGCTCTAAATCGATTACGCGTTGCTTTCAACAGCAGCAGATCCTGTTCTTCATTTATACGATTATCTTTGTTGAGAACAGCATGGGTCATCCAGGATGAAGGACCCTTGCTCCAAAGAAGAGTTGTATTGCATCACACACAGGACACCAAAAACTTCCCTGGAACCTGGGAAAGAGGCAACTATGCATTACTGGGCTGTGCAGAGCACAGCCTGGAGCACTATGCAGGAACACGGCTGCAGCTCACAGACAGTGAGGAATCCAGGAGATCATGTAAATATGAGAACTGCAGAGGGTGAAGTCATTTACAGGCGATGTGGGCCTGCACCTCTTATTTTTCTCCTCTCTAGCCTGTGCCAGACTCAGCTGGCCTCACCTGCAGTTTGGTTTCAAGAGGCAATGCAACATCAAGTCCCTGCCTCCCAAAAGCAGGAGAGAAGGGAGCCTTTTCTGAGCCAGGAGTGCTGTCCTGCCTGGCATGTTGTACCCACCCACTGGTGCAGAGCCACCCCCATGCCCCACAAGCAGGCAGCACCCAGGGGGACTCTGCCATGACAGAAGTTTTGCCCTGAACATAATCAGCATCATGAAAGAAACAGACCTGAGGCTTATTTAAAACTCTGACCATTTATAAACTCACTGGGCAAAGTGCAGTTTGTTCCAGCTGGAGTCCGCACAGGACATGGCAGGCAGATAAGTACATGTCAGAGAAGGGGTAAGAGGGGAATGTTGTCCAATACATCATCTTTTTGACAGCAATCCTTTCCTGATTCAACTTTTTACCCATGTGTAAGCCACAGTTTAGGGATAAACTGTTTGCCTTGCTCAGGCAGGCCGAGTCCCACACTCTCAATCTGCAAGACGAGGCCAAGAAATACTTGGATCCAGCCACTTTGGCCCTCTGTAGAGAGGGAAGGTGCCATGCCCACCAGCCCATGGTCCCCACACTGTACCTGTGCTTCCGACAGCATGACGTCCTTGATCACTGGCTGCCCTCGAGGCTCATTGTTTTCCAGCTTCACGTAGGTGACCTGATACCCACGGATCTGCCCGTGCTGCTTGTTGGAGATGGGCAGCTTCCAGCTCACCCGGATGGCAGTTGAATTCACAGACTCTACCTCCACCTTTCGTGGTGGGGCACTGGGCACTGTAATACACACGGGACAACAGTTAGCAGGTACCACACCATCACTGTCATTACCTCTCACTCCTTTGCTATCTTCCCTCAACTGCACTACCAGGAAAGCTACTGCTGGCATGAATTTTCTGTATCTGCCCAGGACATCATTCTGCAGTCTTTCAGCACGACCATATCCCTGATCCTTTCCCAGAATCCAAGTACTTTTGCTACTCTCAGTAGGAAAGAACATGACTGTGATATGCAGGAGCACTCCTAATAAAAGTCATTGTGCTGTATCACACCCAAGGTCCATCTATCCCTCTCTTCTCCAGCAGTAGGGGAGCAAAGAAGAATACAGAATATAAAGAATATGGTAACGCCTGGCAACTCAGGGTGCCCTGGAGCACAGGCAGGGGTTTTGAAGCCTTCTTTGCATCTTTATTGACACAACACTTCCTTTCAGATCCCTCTGCATACATCTAAACGCAGTTTGACAGCCCCAGGTAGCGTGACTGGGCGTTGAGCCTGTCTTGCAGAGAGCCCTGGTACCTGTCACCAGCCAGAGCACACATGTGCTCTTCCCCTATGACAGCGAGAGGTTAATGAGGGGAAAAATCACCATCCTAAAACAATAACCCAGAGCTCAGAGACAGCAGTCACTGAACTCGACCAGATAAAGGGGCCTGTGGGGATTGTGACAGCTCTGGGGACTGTATTTCATGCACGGCTAGCTGAATGCTTTTTGATAATAAAATGAAAAATTACACTGCCCACAAAATATCAATTTTCTTGCAAGGTGAGGCCCGTTTAAAAATGTATTTATACCCTATTTACTATTTGGAAAAATTACCTCCTTATTGCTTTTTGCTCTTGCATTGACTGTGACAAAAATGTCAATTCTAAAAAATTAGCTTCTCAGTTGCTCCTGGAAAGCTCCTTCCAACTGGAGCAGCTGGGAGCAGAGGTGTGCACTCTGCAGAGGACACCACTGCTATGCAAGTGCCTAGTACCCAAGTGAAATACCTGGGCTCCATCCTAGCACCTCTACTGCAGGACCCTTTCCATCCTCCACTGGCCTGGGAAAATCCAGGGGTTTGGAACCTCATACGCCCCAATTCTCAACACAGCAAGAAATCAGTGTCAGATAATTAGGGATGGATAGCTGACAAGCAGACCTAATGAGTATTGCTATTTCAACCAACTAGATGGGAAGAAACAGCTACCCAGCAGCTAAGCACAGTTTTTAAGCTGCAGGGCAATTCATTATTTTCCCCAGATGTCCTTCTTAATTGTAGATAATTAAATGAAATAGAGAAAGGAGGAATAGAGCGTTTTAGCACCATGAGGCCAGTTCAAGGTATAGGAATGGAGGGGGCTGTGCTTGAACAGTTATCCCCTTCTGCCTGGAGCAGCCTATGCTGTAATACACAATTCACTTAGTGCAGTGACCTTGCACAAGCCTCAGGGCTCTCCTGCCCTGGCAAGACACCTGCCCACACACACAGCTGGGAGTCCAAGCAGAAAACAAGATCCTCCCTGAGAACCAGACAGAAGCTGTGTGTCAAGCTCCACTGGTAAGCAATGCCTCAACAGGACATAATACTGGGATGTTGTGAAGACAAAAAGATGTGAATGTGAGCAGACCACAGTGTTTCGAGGAACTCCATCCTACCCCACTATGGGAAGTATATGCCACGTCTGACATCCAAACAGGGAAAGTTCAGTTTGTTTTCAGACCACAGCTTAGCATTTCTCATTCCTTCATCACGGGTATCTACTGAGCATCCGCACGTCAGAAGGATATGAAATCACTCCTGACAGCTAAGCTGGAATGTCCAACCACAGTGCCCAAAAATTAACTGAGAGAGCTTATTGCGACATTTCTGGGGTAACAGCTTCCCCTGGGCTACAACTCTGCAGAATGAGAACTGAAGCAAACAATACAGGCAGCAGGACACACACAGATGTGTTTGCCAGCCCAGGAATGCAGTCAGCGAGCATTCCCAGACGCCACTTCCAGAGCCATGGAGACGTGGGAGACACTGGCAGCCCATTTAGGGAAACTGTAACGTGTCTGGTTTCAATTTCCTACACTGACTGGGCAATGCAGAGATCATGCTTTCTTTGCCTGGACGCTGCATCTCTTTCTTCTCCCATTAAATCTGCAGCTTTCTCGGGTCAGCATGAAGCCATGGAAGCTCCTACTGTCACCCTGAGCTCTGGCACTTTCAAAGGAATTGGCTTAAATCATGATGACATAACTGACAGCCCTGCTAATACAAAGCAATTTCTCTTTAAAGCTGTCGTATCCAGTAAAGTGCTCTGTACGTGTGATATTCTGACTCTTGAGTGGAAGAGCAGCTTTATATAAGCTGTGGCTTGCCTGGAAGCTGAGGCAGGAAGCAGCTTTCCTGCAGTATCTACAAGTTTCAAATGGATTTCTTTTCCCTCTTTAGTTTGCTGGATTTCAGGTCAACAAGTAAATTCTAAGTCCTGATCTCACAATGCGAGAGAAGCCTTTGGCTGGGGGAACTCATGCTGCCTTCAGTAAAAAGGCATCCACCACCACCCCCCACTATAAAACCACAATGGCAAGGCACAGCAATGCATCCTTGCATGCGCAAGACGCAACGCTGACACAAACACGACCCTGTGGGACCATGCTGGGACACCCGACACAGCCTGGAGGCAGAAAAGGCCAGCAGAGCAATTCGCCTAACCCACTCCAGGGCAACTGGAGAGACCCACTCCCTGGAGCACTGCTCCTGACAGCCTCCGGTCCTGCTTGAAAGGCACTCGCAGGTCAATATCCCTGCTGCCTTTCCCCTTTTTCCAGCAACTCTGCTAGGAGAGTCCTAGTTAACCCATGGTGGTAGCTGAAGGAGCTGTTCAGTAACACCTACCATCCTCGTCAGTGCGCACGTGCACGGGATTGCTCTCCGGTCCTGGCCCCACATCCGTGTGAGCCCTTACCCACACCTTGTACTCGGTCCATTTCTCCAGGTCCTTGATCTCCCAGCTGGAATGCTCCCGTCCAATGCCATCCACCACATGCTTGGTGTTGTCATCTCCTTCCACTGCCTGGTACGCAATGGAGTACTGGGTGATGACCCCATTGCGGCTCTGGGCAGGCGGTGGCACCCAACTTACCCGGATGGTAGTGGAGCTGGTGCTTACACACTCGACTTCTTGGGGTGGGGCGGAGGGGGCTGGGGATAAATAAATGAAGTGGGGAGATGAAGGGAAATGAGTGAAAGGACAAACCAAAATGCACAGGGAACTTTTACCCAGCCAACGAAGCACTGAATGCACACATGGACAACTGCCTGCCTTTCTCACAGACCATCAGAGATGGCACCAGGGGCAATTTGTATTTGAAGGCCAGATGAACAGCACGGAGACAGAAGTGCTGTTCTGCATCAGAGAACACCTCTTCCCAAAGCAGTTCTGGACGCTCACTTTACCAAACACAACACATGGCAGTAAGGGAAGGGGTGTGAGGAATGTGAGAGAGAGAGACTGGTAGGGAGAAGGAAGATGCTTTCAGTGAAGATCTGAAGCAGATGGAAACTAGAAGAGTTAGGAAGCTGCAGAAGGCAAGAGTGGCAGAAGGGATGCTCACACACCAGATTGTAGAAAGCCTTGTGAAAACTCAATCCTAGACAAGCGGAGGAAACAAATGAGGATAAAGAAAGCAGGTGACTGAGATTGGCTGGAGCTTGTCCTTGTGGGGTTTGAAATCATGACCATCAGCTGTAAGCAGTACCCTAACCCGGGTGGGAGCGAGGCACCATGTGAGAACAGGAGATAATGTGGTTGTGCTGCTTTGCACGTGTTCCTGGAATCTGGGACTGACTGCTACATGCCTGCCAAACTGGTTACCTGCCTCAGCAGCTTCCTGGCCTACGGAATTGTACAGTGAAAGGTAAGCAGGTCTTGTCCTCTCTTATACAAAAAAACACCTGCAGTTTGCATTAACTTCTAAGCCTCGGCAAACTGGCCACAGTGGGAGGAATGGGATCCAGGCAGTGGATGCTTCTCATTGGGATGAGGATCCATCTCTTCACACAGCGCACTGGGGAAGAGTGAAACAAATTGGGGGGGTGAGGAAGAGAGGGATCAGGAAAGGAGAGACAACCTGGACAAAGCAAAGCATCTCTAGGACACCTGCCTGGTTCATTGCCTTCTCCAGCCTTGCAGAATTGCTGCCTGGTTGCAACAGGGCCCCAACAGTGTGGGAGCCCTCTCACAGCAGTGGCATCCCCCTCTCATGTGGCCTCACTGCCCTGCAATGCTGCAGACAGCATGCTTGTACAGAAGGCTGGCATGGAAGTCTGGAGATGGTAAGGAGATCACGTGGTCAGGAAAGGAACAAGAGACATGGATCCATCCCTGGGTGCTTGTCCAGAAGGCAACAGCCCTAAGCAGAGAGGGCAAGGTACCATCACCAAAAAAGAGTACACACTGTTGCTCTAAGGACTAGGAAGCTGTGTGGCCACGCAGTAACGGAGTATAGGGTATCTTGCTTTGCCATGGCAGGTGAAAGGCAGCTTCCATTCTACACTGCACCCAGAAACCTAGAAATGCCTGAAAAAAGACTGGTGCCCTTTTCCACGCTGCAGTCCTTGAAGCCATCAGTGCACCAGAGCCAGCTTTCCCAGGGCACAGGGACAAGCCTGCCTGCTTGCTGTCTGCACAAAGGTGAACACAACCTACATCACTCCAGATGGCAGCAAGGGCCTCAAGTAATTAGAGGACTCAACGATTGTGTCTTGGCTTTGCTGGGCACAGGTTGACAGTTGCAGAAGATCTGGGAAAGCTGAGGACAGCAGAACCTCCCAGTGACACTGGTAACCTCTGCTTTGTTGGGAACAAGGCCCTTGTACTTGCTGAAGCAGTTGCAGGCATGTAACTCTTAGTGCCCACTTCTGTGCTCAGGGAGCAGGGTCCATCCCTGGTGCCTGGGCTGGAGAGATGAAAGATGGGGAGAGTAGGTAGTAATGGAGCTGGAAGAGATGATGCCTGAGAAGTCAGGCTGTGGCTATGGGAGCTACACTGGAGGAATGAGAAGTCAAAGCCGTGTGTGGAAGCAAACAGTTGCCTACACGAGGGAGGCAGATCAGGATCAGCCCTGCCATCTGGTATACTGAAAGGGAGAAGGGGTAAAAAGTGAATCCTCATACTCATTTGGTTAATCAGCGGAAAAGTGGCAGAGAAAAGAATAGGAAGATACAGCACCAAAGCAACACCTACAGTGAATTCAGGGAGGGAATAAGGTAGACACAGAGCCTGGTAGCATCCATCAAAGGACAGGTAAGACGTAAAGAGCTTGGGAAGCCTTGCCTATGCCACTGTCTGCAGAAAGGCCCTTCACAGCAGAGACTTGCTCTGACTAGGGCTCCACAGCTTCCCTTGGGATGCAACAGAGAGCTCCTTCTCCAAAGGCAGCTTTGGCTGGCAGTGTGGGCAAGTCAAACATTGGCTGTTGACTGGGCAAGAGTCACACATATGATATGCAAGGCAAAAACTCAGATTAACATTTAAAGAAAGCAAAATAAAATTTGGTAACATGAGCAGGATCAACTTAAAATGCACAAGGAGTCAAAGTGTCCCTCCTGGGACCAGCAAAGAGCAGACTGGGTGGCCAGCATGCACCCACACATGCAGATGTACCCCCAAACACACACTGCAAACCTCTGCTGCCTCCAGGCTACTCACACCAGCCTCCCCCGATGGCCCACAGCAGCCTTGTGCACCCACTCAGCCCACCTCCTCCTTAGGCTAGGGAAAAGGCAGCCTCAAGACCCACCTTGGTATTTCAAGAGAGAACAGTATATTAATGCTGAGGCCTGATGGGCACAGAGCTGATGCTTCTCTCTTGCATCACACCGCTTGCCTGAGGCACTGCAAACTCCTGGAAAACTCCCCCGTGCTCCTCAGGCCCTCAAAGCAGCACTGCTTGTACTTTTTGCAGGGTGCCCAGCAACTAAGCGAGCAGCTTAGCAGGATAGACAGCCCAAATGACAGCTGTCTTCTCAGGAGATGAGGTCTCAACTGTACTGCTGGAAGGGAGCAAAGGGGCACAGTATCCTTCTGGCCTTCCCAGAAAAGCATCCCTACCACTCTGGAGCAGGGGTGCCACAAGAAAAGCAATACCAACATCCTTCTCCAGCCCATTAGTGACTCATTAGTGATGATGGGCCTTCTACCTTACCCTTGACTGCTTTGTCGGGGACAGGAATAGAGCCTGAAGACAGGCTCTTTGGAAAGCAGTTTGCACCCCACCTGAACATGTCAACCTCCAAGATCTAACAGACTTTCTCAGGGCAACCAGATGGAAAAGTGCAGGAAGGAGACCAGTGTGAAGCTGGGAACTATACTCTTTTTAGATTTACTAAGTTCTAAGGCCACAGGGGACCAATCCAATCATCTAACACAAGGTGTTGCTAAGTGCAGAACAAAGAATTTCCGCCTGGAAGTTGTGCACTGTGCACACTTCTGCTGAGCTAAAGCAGAGCTTTCTGCAAGATCTACTTTTCTTTGAGATGCCCAGTACCCAAGGATCCACTCTGCCTTGGGACTGTTCAGCCAGTGGTTTGTCACCCTCACTGAATAGCTCTGTAGTAACTGCCAAGGACTCTTCTCATGGGACAGAGTACCATAAGAAATATTTTCAAGAAGGGGCCTGTAAACCAAGATCCAGGTCACTTCTTCCATCAGTCTCATAACTTTTATGTCTTTCAATGTTAGGAGGGCTTCACTAGTCAAACCAAGGTACTCCTGTGGCTAAAAGCCAAATCTCTTTCAACCTATGCACATTTCTCTTACTAAAGAGATGCCAGAACCAGTCATCTACAGCTCCATTGATCAGTGAAGTGACAACCTTAAAACCACACTGGTGTGAGATGTCCTGTGAGCAGACAACACATAGCGTAGGTCATGGGAAGATGTCTGCCTTGATGAGTCCATGAAGGAAACGTTTCTCCTACTTGCATTGTTGTGAGACTCTGAAGGACTCATTTATGCATGGAGCTGTCTGTGATTAAGTGTTTTCAAGGATAAGAGTATCCACTGATGGAATTAATTTACATGGCAGGAGAGTTGCTTCACCCTTTGCCTATCAGTACAAAAGCTATCTGAAACAGGTATACAGATTCTCATATTCAAAGTTTGTTCTCAGTGTTCAAATATTTATAACTACATGATCTGAATCTTTCTCTATTTTCATACCTGTCTATTGTGCAGCTGTAAGACACCATTAGCTCACTTTACGAGGTGGAGAAATGCCTGGGACTGGTATGTTAATGAAGCTGAGTTTTCCTCAAAGAGAAGGTCATTCTAAAAGTGAGCAGAGCTGCTCTTTGCTGCCTGAGCTCCCTTTCTAATGGACATCTCAGCCTCCTGGCTGCTGTGAACGCTGCTGCCCTCCCTGCAGGGAAGGCTAGCTGCCTGTGCCAACTGCTCACCCCACATAGCTAGTAAATCCCAGACAGACGGTGCTAACAGAAATGTCTTTTTTCCCCCTTTTAATGCTCTTTGCATAATGGCAAGCCCAAAAATCGTTAGTGAAAACGAGCTTATCACAGGGCCCTTTGATAGTCTAATCTGCTTATGCGCAGCACTTTGAGCTGCCAATCAGAGCAATGCAAACTCCCTCTCTGTGATCACACAGGGCAGAGCGAGGATGAAAGTGATATTGCCTGGGTCACCTCATTATTGAGCCTCTCTTATTAACTCAGCTGCAGCTTGTTCTGGTTTTCCCTAGCACTGCAGTCCCAGAAGCAGCAGCCTCACTTGTTCACACAACCCCAGCCAACAGCCACTTTACCAAACTGACTCCTGCAGCTGCCTGAGAGCCACAGGCATGTCTGGTTTCAAAGGATGCCTCACTCTGCAACCAATTGCATGGACTTGGGACGTACTCCTGTGTAAGCAAAGAAGCTGAAATGTGAAGGGGTGAAAATCCAATGGTTTGGAAACAGCCACATTTAGAGCCAAACACCCATATGCTGCCTGTCCAGACAGCTTGTCTGCATGGGAGTAAATTCATAGAGATGCACAAACCCACTCAAATCAATCTCTCCAAAGCAATTTCCCAGCCTGTTTCACTCCTCCATCAGTTTTTATGAATCTACCCTCAGGGAAAGACAGCATGATCAAAGGGACATGAAGAAAGAACTTACCACTTGGGTGCACCCACTCTGCCAAAGAGCCCTGATCCAAAACCCCGGGCAACTTTCCCCATTACACCCTTTAGCAAACTGCAGGCCAGCAGCCCTGCAGACCCACAGGGGTAGAAGCATTGAGATACTCTGTGCCCAGGCAATGGACACTGGACTGCTTTTCCTTTGTCTTCAGCAGTGTTGGATGTCAGACACTTACTGGATTGGGCAGTTCTGGCTTCGATCGTGGGGGTGTAAACTCCTACCCCCAGCTCAGAGCGGGCACCCAGACGGAACTTATACAACGTGTCTGGCTTGAGACCTTCCACAGCATATGAGGAGGTTGGGTCAAACTCCACCTTTTGCTGGAAAAAAAAAGGGAACAGATTATTTGGTGTAGTTGGAGAATACAGAAAATCTGGTGCTCAGCTCCCAGTGCCAAGGGAACAGGCAGACCCATCACCCATTCTGGCACCACAAAAAGTCACAGCCATGCTGCCAAACCTGCTTGCAGTCCTGCAAGACTCCAAGTCATGGAGCTTCCTGGGTGGCACGCCAGGCCTCACCTGGGAAGCAGACCTCTCCAACAGCCAGGCTACACTGGCTGGTATCCAGACTGCACTCACTGGCATGACAGCTCTGTGGGAATACTGGGTGTAGCTGTACAGTTCAGGCAAGGGGCACAGGACACACCAGCTTGTTTCCTCCCAACAGTGTCTTACCTGTGAAACACAGTAAAGCCCTTGTCCTGGAGCAGTCAGGATCTCTAAAGCACCTAAACAGTGCTGGTAAAGGACTTGTTTTGCTGACACTTCACCTGAAGGGCACTTAATCTGGCAGCTCTCCTGCCACTACAGTAACAGGAGAAGGAGAGGACCACGGGACACTGTGATGCTGTCATGGCACAATTCTTGCTGTGCTGCCCTGAAGCCAGCACTACTTTTGATACATTTAGAACTGGAATTCCCTAGGGCCACGCAGTAAATGTGGAATGGCTCTCTCTAGGACACCTTCAATACGCTTCTTACATGTAACCAGTCCTGGGGCTGGAGACACATATTGGAGGCCATTTCAGATCTGCCCAGAAGACCTACTGTTTACAGGCACCAGCAGTAAGCATGCCTCAGGGCCCCTGCCATAGCTTTCTGGAGCATTTCTAGTCCCAAACCAGTCACTAGCTACTTTGCTGGCATCAGTAAGCACTGCTGAGGTCACTTACACAGAAACCTGAGACCGACATGCTTCTATCACGCACCACAGTAAGGCAGAAGAAAGATGAAGAAACAGTCCTGTCACCAAACCAGCTCAAGCAGACACCCTTCCCAAGCTGATGAATTGTGATGTCCAGCCCCAAGAGCTGCCAGGCAAGATCCTCACCTGAGTGCCATCCTCCCCTTCCCAGTAGAGCAGCTCGTATTTGGTAATACGTTCCTGAGAGGCAGGCAGCCACGTCAACAGGATGCGGGTATCAGACTCTGCTTCTGCCTGGAAGTCAGCTGGCTGGGCAGGAACTGGGGAACAAACACACAAGGTTAGTGCCAGGAGAGGGGAGAGGAGTTGCATGGCTATGCAGAGTCAGCATTTCACCTTGTGAGTATCCTCCTTAATTTCTTTGAGAACTTTCCTTCTTCTCTCTCCCCTGCATGGTGCTCTTGGAACAACCCAGGCCACAAGTAAACACTTCTGTGATTCGGGCAGATGACTGTAAGAATTGTGCTCACTTCCAGCCCCTGACTGCATCCCAGATCCTTCCTTCAACATGGGTACTCAGACCCCAGAAGGGCCAAGCAGTTACACAGGTGCCGACATCCACATCCAGGACCCTGTGTCACATTTTCAGCCACTGTATTGCAGACAAAACAGTGGGCTGCCACTTGTACAGAGATTGCTATCAACTGCCCAGGACAATCTGACAGCTTCAATCTGATGGCTGTGGGGTGAGGATGCCCCACACCCACTCTGACATGCAATCATTTGTGCACCAAGTGCAGTTGCAATGCCTGGTGCAGACCAGACACACAGCTCAGCCACACACCACTGGGGGGGACACAGAGCCATAGTGCCTCACTCCATACGTACCCCCTTGCTGTGTTTTGACCTGGATGAAGTCCGAGGGAGGTCCGTCGCCCACTGAAGTAAAGGCCAGGACGCGGATGCTGTAGGTGGTGCCTGTGATGAGGCTCCCCACGGTGGTGAGGTGGCTGTCATCAGTGTTGTGTTTCTGCCACATGCTCAAAGGCAGATGTGGGTCGGTGGTGTAGTACACGCGGTACCCTCGGATCTGTCCGTTCGGCTCCTCTGGCTGCTCCCACTGGACCAGCATGGTGCTGGCACTCAACATCCGTGCCTGGACTTTGAGGGGTGGACTTGAAGGAGCTTGCTCTCCTGTCCGGGCCTCGACCAGTTCACTGGGGGGACCCCTGCCAATGTTATTGACTGCGATGACCCGGAACTCATACTCGGAGAAGGGGCTGAGTCCACCTATGCTATAGCGGGTTGTTGCCACCCCATCCACCTCCTGGAACTGACCCTCCAAGGATTTAGGCTTGTACTGGATGACATAATATGAAATGGGGTCGGAGTTGCCTGAATCCCAGGTGAGGGTCACGCTGGTAGCTGTCGTTTCAGTCACTAATGGCTCTGTTGGAGGTTTTGGCAGTGCTGCAATTGTAAGGCAGAGAGGTGTGATTTAAATAATTCAGTCAGCTCAAACCCTGCAATGTGCATGGGGATAAAAATGGAGCTGCCACCTCCCATTAACATTCTTCTTTAAAAGGCAGAAATCATTTCATACTCTAGAACATGCATTTTTATATTACCATATATTGCTTGAAGTGGTTCTTAATGGAAGGATAAACAGAGCAATCATGTTATTAGATGTGCTTGACGCACTTACCAGCAGCAGGCTAAATAAAGGTAATTCAACAGGGATGCAGGAATGTTTCTGTCATGGGGTTCAGCTGGCAGTGGGAAGGTGCTTGCTGGGCTAGGCTGGGGCCAGAAGCCAGGTATACAGTTGATTTACAAAAGGATACAGTAAAGCAATCAGAGCACCAAAGGTAATCTGGCGTTATGCTCCTGCTTCTAGAGACAGTATCTTAGGCCACAGGGAGTTCGTGGACAGTGCTGTTAGATGGGCTGATGGGGGAATGCTTTGTAAGTATTATAGTGCATGCAGGAGAGATACAGCCAGAGAAATTACCAACTTTCATATCCACTATTTCACTGGATGATGTGTCAAACTGCAACCAGACAATAAACTGTTATACAAGAACTCTGTGACACTGACATCTCTGAAGTGTTAATGAAAACACAACTACTGCAAGCATTTTGAGATTTGCCATTTTACCAAAAGAACAAAGTAAGAGAATGAGTGCATGTGAAAGAGATTTGCAGAGTACACAAATACTTTAAGACAATGACTGAATTGAAGTCTACAGTAAGTTTAAACCTCCTACAAACCAGTCTGAAGTCATTAGTGACTTGTACTGCAGCTGCGCTTGACAACAACTAGAAAAAATGCTCAACCCAAATTAAGATCCTCAGTTACTTCATTCTTTGGCAAAGCCATCAAGTTTCTACTTTCCACATGGTTCACCTGAGGAAGGCAGGCTCTTTAGCACAGGGCACGGCTGCCTCCAGAGCCTTTTCCAGTCCTACTGTCAAATGAACACTGATGAAATTGGCAAGGGCTGAACTGGAATGGAAGGGCATATAACCCACAACCAGTCATCACACTACTTCCCATGGAGGACTGAGAGGACAAACCCCTCCTGCACAATG
Source organism: Xenops minutus (assembly GCA_035221455.1). Lineage (NCBI taxonomy): Eukaryota > Metazoa > Chordata > Aves > Passeriformes > Furnariidae > Xenops > Xenops minutus. Next base: position 10,268,966 of record JAWWEE010000004.1, read on the forward strand.
TCATGGCCTGAAGAAACACATTTCCTACAGTATCCAGCAAATTGTCAGTCTCCCTCAGGCTTTCAAGGGCAGATGACACTACCCCACTCATTCCTTTGGAGAGCCACAAGCCTGACTCTTGCCAGCTTTTGGGTGTGCAGCCTCCATGTGAGCAAGGGGCAGGTCTGGTACTTTCAACACAGTGCAATCTATTCTGTGTCATCTTGCTTCTTCCATCTGCCCTGCAAATGGTGTATGCTCCAGCAAGCATAGAAGTGGCAACACTGGGTGACGGAGTTTGGGACAGAAGCAGTAACATACCCAGAGTGAGGGTGCAGAAAAGGCAGACAGGAAATAAGGAGGGTGGTAAAGGGCTAAAGGAGTTGAGCAGACTTTTCCCTGTCCTGGGGCAGCAGTGGGCGTCACATCACTCAACGAGGCAGAGTCATCCCAGGTGCAAAGAGGCAAATACTGGAAACCATCAGTGCAATGGTGCAGTTCCCACCTCTTTCCTCCACATCCAAACCACCTCCCCATCATACTCCTTGCCTCCCTACTCTCTTGGGTATCTACTATAACCAAGGCAGTCCCTGTGCTCTGTACAAAAACAGAGGCTGGAAAAGGTACTGACTAGTAGGTGTTGTGAGTAAAGGGAGCAGTGTGCGGGTAAGGTTAAAAGCATCCTCTGACTAGCAAGAGAATTTGCTGTTATCTCCGGGTCAGAGAGGGCTAACACTCAATTCTCTGATTTGTTCCAGCAGAAACTGTGCTAAAGGTGGCCACAGTGCACAAGGAGGCCTGCAAGAACAGACAGACTCAAAAGATGATGTATCTGTGGAAATCTGAGCTACAAATCACCTTCAAGGAGAGGAGGAAAGGGATACTGTGGACGTGCCAGGCCCCAGCTGGGAAAGGCAGGACACCTCCAGCCTCCTCTTAGGGAGCTGTCTGGGTATGCTGCCCTATGGTCAGTAATCAGCAACAGCATCCTCTCTGGGGCAAAGCTACCAGTACAATGTTGGCAGGAGGCACACCTTAAGGACAGCAACACAGGAAAAATGGAAAGAGCCAGAGCAGTAAGGGAAAAAGCTGGCAAACAAATATGCAACAATTTTCAGATGAACACATGCATCTCCTCCCTGTAGGAGGGGGGAGGATGCTCATTCTTTTGCAACCCATGGACAGTTTACATCACTGGGATTGACCTTGTCCTACCCTTAGTGCAAGAGGACATCTCTGCACAAACAGCTCTCTGAATGCAAACATCCACACACCCTGCCCCAGGAACAGTCCATAGCCCACCACTGTGCTGAGCTGATCCTGCTGATGCATGGAACAAGACAGACATTGCTGGGATAAACATAGACTCAGAGAGGTTCCCTTGTGGCTTAACAGGGACCTAGCCTGACACAAGCTTGTCTCCTATCATGCCACTTGCAAAAGAGCGAAAATGACCTTCAGAGCAAATACCATACCATGAGAAGCAAAAACCAAAGTTGTGGGTGGGAGGTGGAAAACTTGCAAGGTGGGAAAGTCACAGAAGGCTGCAGTCAGTTGGCTGCAGCCAAAAACACTTTGGTAAAAGAGCTATGCTGTTGAAATCCAAGTAGGTGCACCACAAGGAGTAATTCCTTACCTTTGACAGTGATCTGGGCTGTGGCTTCAATCATGCCAAGGGAGGAGATGGCCACGCAGGTGTAGTTGGCAGACTGCATGATGTTGTTCAGCTCCAGGACATTCCTACCAACAGGCATCTCATCTTCTTTGGTCAGTTCCTCCACACCAGCCATCCACTTCACGTAGGGCATTGGAGCACCTACTGCCACGCATGTGAGGTTCACACTCCCCCCAGGCATCACCTCGTGGTTGCTTGGAGGGATAGAGAATCGAGGAGCAACACGCCGCACTGAAACAAGGAGGAGACAGCTAGTAGGGTCACAGAACAAGCAGAGAGCACTCAGTTGCACTGCAGGGGTACATGATGGGGGTTCAACATTTTTGCCTGTCTATCCCCCAGGACAGATCAAATGAAGTGCAAAAGCTGTTCGCTACTTTGCCAAATTGCACACACTTTGCTCCTTCCTTAGCCACTGGCACTTTATTAGAACTCATTAAGGGATGGCTCAATCCATTCCCTCCAAACATAGCCTTTCGAAATCATAGTACTACCATGAAACATTCTTCCATTTAAATTGCATCCCTCTAATTAGAGAGCATGCAAAATGCCAGTCACACGCTCTCTCTGTGCAGGGCCCACTGAAGCTCTGCAAAATGGAATTACCTGTTCAATTTATTAGCTCTAGGGTAAAGCAGCCCATCCCCTAAACCTCACAGGGTTTGGGCAGGGGCAGCAGAAAGGATTTCTTTTTGAATTAGCACACATGTGCTGCTAAATAAAATATAATTCCTTTCAAAATGTAACTCAGGTTCTACCTTGGTTCAGAAAAAATAGTCACCAGAGCTGCATGACATTGTCAAGGCCTGAAGAGATCACCTTGCTGGGCAGGAGAGAACTAATCCTGACAGATGTGAGATCATATACATTTTGACAGAAGAGAGCTGGGCTGGCAGAACCCTTCCCACCTTCGTGGCAGCTCTTCGGGAGATGTATTCCTCCTTATTGCATTGCACAGCTTCTCTTCGTATCAATCCCTTGCTGGGTATTTCATTCAAGACTTATTTGTAAGCAACTCTCAGCTACAATAAACCTCCAAAGCTGCCTGCCATATGCATTCCCGTCAGGAAAATGACACTGAGAAATGAGCCCCCTTCTTCAGGGTTAGCGTTATGGGCCTATTTAAGCAAGGGTAGAGAAACAACTGTGCTCGGTAAATCTTTGTCTCCTCTGGGCAAGCTCATTTTAGTCTGTAGTTAAAAAAGGAAACTGCCTGAACGTGTCTTGCCCAGCAGCCCTGCTCTCCTCCAGCCTCCTCCACCAGAAGGGCAGCCCCTGAGCAGCAGCCGGGTTCAGAGTGATCTGCTCCCGAGCAGCCTCTTCCTGCCAATTATGCTCCTCCATCAGTGCATCGGGCTGGCGGAGCAGCGAACTGCCACAGCACTGGGGGCAGGTGGAAATGGGGCAGGAGCCTGAGCAGTGCCAGCTCACAACACGCCACAGGCACAGCCGGCCCCACGGGCGATGGGGGTCTGGGGAGTCACAGCTCTGCTGGCCTGGCTCCTGCCAGCGTGGCACCCCTGCAGACAGTAAAGCTGCTGACACCCCCCTGAGCTGCAGAGGTGTCAGCCCCGCTTGCCAAGCTGACTCTCCCCAAATCAGATTTCACTAGTGCTCTCTTTGATGATTCATCCTCAAACCATCAGGCTTGCAGAAATAGACTGAACACAGAAGCCCCCACACTAGCATGTACAACAGAGCTAAGACTTTGTGATAAATTAAACAATACTGTCAACACTGTGTGTGTACTACACATCGTCTCAGTGACAAAACAGGGCTCATTAGCTCCTTACCAGCCAGGATAAGGACAATTTCCTTTGCCTTTTTTTTTTTTTTTGAATGTCTAAATCCTCAGTCTTGCTGGATGCTTCTTTTAATCAATTATTAAATCTCAGATCAATACCTACATGAGCAATCACCAGTGAGGTGTTACCTGACTGATGGGGCAGTGTTCCCCAAATGAGACAGAACTGAAAGCGTACTCAAGTGCTACGCAGTCATGAGAATACGGACTTAACCTGATGGACATGGCAATGGTTTAACATGATGGTGTGTATTTCCAACCAAAGCATCCCAGCACCATTCATTAAGAGTCAGGTTTCATTTTCAAATGAACATGGCGTCGAATTATTCCAGGCAGAAGCTGTTCAAATTCCGTCACCATCAAAGGACCAAACCCACCCACCTGCCCAAGCTGTATTAAAACAAAAGAAAGCAAACTTTGAGGATAAAGCCATAGGTGTGCACAGAGCACTGACACACATGCACAAGGCAAACAGGCTGGCAGGCACCAGAGGCCACTACAAAGTCAGAGCGACAGTGGTGGAAGGGCAGGACAGGGAGAGGGAAGGCGCGCAGGAACTCGTGTACAGGGACATGGGAAGACAAGACACTGGAGGACACAAGGCCATGCAGGAAAGTCAGAGCCCAGCATGCACTAACAGATTTTCACTTCCAGCCCTGTGAGACCAGAGGCAGCACAGCCCGCTGCAGACTCCCCTGCACCCTACACTGTGTCCCTGCTTTCAGGGGGCTCCTGGGGCTGTGTGAGTCCTGTCAGTGCCATGTCGCCCTCGATGTGTCCTGCAGAGGCAGGGCCTGTGGGTGCTGTGGCCATCTCTCCCCAGGGATGCCAGCAGCTGCCCATCGTCTGCTCCCCTGTGGACAGCACAGGGAAGAGGCACTTCAGAGGGGCTGGGGGCTCTCTCAGCAGTGCTCTGCAGGGCGAAGGGAAGGGCTGAAGAGTTTGGAAGTCACTGTCCCCTGTGCCACACACGGGGGAGCAGCAGAGGTGGGCAGTGCATTCCTGTGCCCAGAGAAGGGATGAATGGCAGGGACAACTCTCCTGTGGATTACAGTACAAGAGCACACACAGGCCTCACCAGACATGACACAGGCCATGCCTCCTGCACACTGCACCCTGCCAGGAAGCTGTGTGGCACCTCAGCTCTCCAGCCTGGCAACAGAGGAGTGGTTAAAGAGGCCTCTGCCGTGCATTTTTGAGACCCGGAATGGCTGAGCTGTCCTCCCCTCGTTAGCATGCCTGCCGAGCTGCTGAGATGGGCTCGCTGCTCTGCACCAGAGAGCAGCAGCGCCCAGGGCACCACAGCTGCTAAAAATGGATGCCATGTGCAGGGGGTCAGCTCTCTACATGGGAGGTGGGAGGGGGTCAGGGCAGTGCCTTCAGTAAGAGATCTGGCCCAGGCGATGCTCTGGCAGGAGTACATGCAAAAGAAGGGACGGGCTCCATCAGCCTCCCATCCTCTTGGGGGATAATTGGCAGCTTCCCGTCCCAGCCAGTACGGAGAGAGAAGGGGAGATGCTGTCAGTCAGCATTAGCAAGAGCTGGCAGAGCTCTCACAGCAGCTTGTAGAGCACCATCAACACATTCCTCAGGCTCAAGCCAATGATTTAAGTCACTTGCTTTTCTATCCTAAGAGTCTGGTAATAATTTAAATCAGTATAACTCCTCAAAAAGCAGCATTCTTAGAATTTCTGTCCAATTTACAAGTAAAATCACATAGGCTAGCACACTCCATGATGCTACCTTAAGTGCTCTAGAAAATTTTGTTGTTCTTCATTTATTGGAGCAATGAAATTTCCCTTTTTATTACAATTTTCTTGACACGAATTTGTATTATTTTTTTAATCTTCTTTTTGGATAAAGATCAGAAGAAGGTGGTTTGGAGGTTTTGCAAGAACAGCACAGGGAAAATTGCTGTGAATATGAAAATAATTTCAATGGACAATAGTATAATTCAGAGGTTTAGTTAAACCAGCAGACTGTCAAAAATGAGATTCATTATCATTCATCCCAAGAATAGGCATCGTAAGGGCTCTGTGCTGCTCCACTAATCAGCACACCTCCCCATTGAGAGCATTCCCTGGGAAGTGAAGTGAAACCCTGGAGCAGTGAGTGCTGTGTAACCTGAGCCCGTGCTCTGGATCTCACAGGACAGGGAGCAAAGACAGTGTGGAGACTGGTACCCCACTCACTGGGGGGACTGCAAGGAGGAAGGAGGGGAACAGACAATACAAGAGCCACAAAGGTTGAGAAATGTTAATAATTCAGCATGCATTAACATGCACATTCCTTGCCTTGAGAGCAAAGAGCATCAATCGATTGCCCGGCTCCTTTGAGCACGGGAGTGGTTGTTTCCCAATGTCTCAGGTTCCCTCAGAGGGTGACGTTACCCCCTTGGAGACCCAGGGACCCCTCCCTCCCTGCTGCTGTCTGCAAGAGCTGTAGGCTCTGAGCTCAGGGCTCTCAGGCTGGTGCTGTTAGCCCCTCTCATGTGCTGAGACACTGCTGGCATCCAGCGAGGCTCTCTGAAACCAGCAGTGCCAGGACTGCCCATGCTTCCAAAACTGTGCAGTGCTGCTAGGGAAGGGGAAACTGAATTGCTGTTTCCTGCTGGCTGTCTTGGCCACAGTACAGCTGAGCAAACGACAATACTAACATCGCTCCCTCTAGCTTGCAGAGATCCAGGCACCTCTACTTGCCTGCTCCTGCTTTTTGGTTCCCTTCCTACCATGCCTCTCTGGCACCCAACTCTGGGCATCATCTATTCCGTTCCTGGAATCTCATGGCAGGCTCAATGGGCATCACTCTATTGTGATGGACTGCTGTGGCTCTGCTCTGCACACTTCTGCGCTCCTTTCCAAGGCAATCCCTGATGCTCTGGTCTTGCATCTCTGTCCCGACATCCGGTCCCCTTTGCTCTTCCTCTGCACAAGGGAACAACAGCCTGAAGTCCTGCTTGCTGTGAAGGAGAACTAGGTTCCTGGGCTGCTGCTCCTCCGTGGTCCCAGCACAGCCAGGGAAAGTTTGGGGGGCTCTGCTCTAACCTTCCAAATGGGATGAGTAGTAGTGTGTGATGCTGGGGCACACCTTTGAGACTATGAGACTGTCCAATTTCATTACTCCAGCCAAGCAAGCTGAAGGATCCCCAGTGCACAGGGTGTGTTCTTGCCCTTGCCACACTGCTATCCTCAGGAACCACCTCCTCCATGCTGGGAGGGAGTGAATGTAGGAGCTAACCTCAAATATTATCATTGGTCTGCATGGTTTACTCAACTGTAGACACCTTTCATCTCTCCCTAGTGCTATCATTTTAAGGAAGGACTTCAAATGGAAAGACAGTTGCTGATGTCTCACAATCTATTGACAGAATCAACAGCAGAAGAGGAAAAATTGGTACCAGAAAAAATGCATTTACAGTCTAATCTTGTGCTCAAACAATGCTGTACTATTTATGCTCCCAATGCATCTTTGAGTGCTGACATTTTATAGACAATTTCCAAAACAGGGCCTTGCCATTTTTGGATTATATTTCAGCTATAACTTTTAGGTCTAATTATTTGCGCTGACAACCACATATAAAAGAGGATATATCATTACAGTGGTGCAGCACTGGAGACACATCAGCATTCAGCATGCTGACATACTAATAGCAAAGTAAGGGAGAGCAAGATTGTGGAGGTCTGCAATTTGCATTCGCTCTCTGAAATTTCTCTGATGAAAATAACACAACATTAAGGAGGTGAAAAAGAGAAAAGATCCACTGTATCAAGATAAAATAACTCGTTAATAAATAACCTTGTAGCAGTCACAGTGCAATAATTAAATGCATGGGTTAGCAGTACACAGTTTTAAGTAAAGCTGGAAAAACGTAAGATGTAATTATCAGTGCCAAACAAATTATAAGCACGGCAAATCCCACTGGAATATTTAGAAACTAATTTCTGGCTTCACATTAAATATTTGTGTACGTGAGTATTATTTGTGTACGTGAGTATTTTTGGTGGAGTGTTAAGGTGGGGTCGACACAAAGAATGAGAAATTCTCCACTCCTGCTAGCTTATATCCATTCTCAGCTGCCTTCCCATAGCTAAACCATGTGGCTAAAACATTTAAGTGCCCTGTCAAAGGTTTATTCTCCAGAGCTGCCTCAGCCACCAAAGCAGTGCTCCAAATTCACTGAAATCTGGGAGGCTTTGGCCCTTGCCTTAAATTTCTTCTCTTTTCTTTCTTGTTCTCATTCTTCACCATCGTCTTGGGCTTAGGTAATTTTATCCTCTATGAAATCTATTTTTAGAGGGTAAACAACAAAAGTCCTGTGCCTCAGTATAATCTAAATGAGAGCACGTTCCAGGAAGAGAAATGGGATCGAACTCAGTGTACTGGAACAACTGCTATGACAACTTGTGAAAACTTGTTCCAGTGACGACTGTAAGATCAGCTCATCCAGGTGCCTGCAAATATGTGTCAGATGAGCAAGGGTCTCTTCCCTGTGCCACCTGGGAGCATTGCTGGCCTGGAGAGCTGCTGTGAGCATCCCTCACCTTCAGTGAGTGAGAAGGGACAGACCTGCATAGAACCTGTTTGGTGAAGGAGTCATCTCCAGAAACTAACTCAGGACTTCCGCCAGAAACACCAGCTTTCCTCAGCATGAAACCATGAGTGCCTCAAGCTAGGTCTGAAGTCAGAATTAATTTAAAAGCTGGAGTTGCCTTTTACTATTGTCCTTTATTCATCTCTGGCTCTCCGAGAGCAGCAGGACAGAGCAGGGTAAAGCACAAGTCAGGTTTGGCTGAGTGGCTATGAGCTCCTGTGCACATCTCCACAGGCCTCCCTGAGCCAGCTTGGGTATGTCTGGGGCCACTGCCAGAGCTCCCTTCTCTCCTGCCAGCAAGAGGAAGACCTAGCCCCAGGGAAGAAAGCAGAGGCAGACCTGCTCGTGCAAAGGGCCCTTGTCTGGGCATGGAGAATGGGCCATTGCCAGCATGGGGACTGCCAAGGAGCAGGGAAAACTGCCTCAGCACGAGGGACTTGCACCTCAGCCAGCTGCCCCTGCTGCCTTGTGGCAAGGGAGGGCAGCATGTTGTGTTCTTGTTCAGCTAAGATCAAATGTAAGCTTTTCACCTCTAGAGAAAGTTAAAACTTTTAAAGTTACAAGAGGAATTGAGGAATCTGCTCTCCCTAGAAGCTTTTGAGGGGACTAGAGATCGTTCTGATCTCTGCTTTCAAAGACTGCTCTTGATCTCCAGCCAGAAAGCAGCAGCAGTTTAGAGGCATTACAGTTGCACCTAGCACACATAAAGGGTTAGAGAAGGGCACCACATACAGCAGCATGCACTTCTTCCTACCCTGCCTTTGACAACACTGCCCTGCCTGGTATTTGCATGCAACATATATTCTGTGCATTTTAAGTGTCAAGCAACAAAGGCATGCAAGCAAAGTATCAACGCCATCACCAGAGTCACAGCAAACAGTAAGCAGATTTCATCAGGCACGCTGTGGCTGCGCCTGGAAAGGAGCCAGAATCTGCAGGGCCCCCTCCCCTTTTGGGGATGGCTCTCCTCTCCCTACTGGAAAAGTCCCATCTGACGTGGCGTACTGTAGATGGATAAGAAGTGAAAAGGACCAACCTTCTCGCTGATCTGAGAGATGAAAGTTTGTTTTGTTTGATGGCAGAGTGCGATGAAGATGAGGAGGGAATAAAAAAAGACAAGGAAAAACACAGAGAGTAAAAACAGGCCAAGCTTCATCTGTCCGCACACCACTGAAACGACAAGACAAGACTACAGAGGTCAGCCATGGCTTCCCACCGTGCACACACACCACTCCATGTCATGGACAGAGTGTGCTGCACTCACACTGCTCTGGCCTGGAGCAGGGCCAGCCCCTCTGCCTCCCTGACCCACTCATCACTCCTCAAGGCAGGGTGGAGGGGACCTCACATCCCACACGTGCTCACATGAGGGTGCTTCAGGGACTGCCCTGCTCTGGGCCAGATGCTGAAAGCACAGACACATTTACATGCGCAAAACACACACACACACGCAGGGCAAGAGACTCCAGCCATCACACAGGCTGATGTGATTCCATACACCCACTCCAGCTACAAAGATGATGGCAAAGGCACTTTAAACCCATTGACCACACGCTGGGAAGAGCGTATACATAGATCTGAATTTTAAAAGTATGAAAGAAATGCTCCAAGTGGTGAATGGAAAAATCTTCTACCATGAAGAGCTGTTCTCCCTCTCCAAACAAAGAGCTAAATGCAGTAGAGAGGTATTTAGGCAAGTGACAGACATGCGCAGTCTCAGCTGGGCTCAGTTTTGGGAGAGCCTTATTGGTACACTGTGCTGTGAGCGAGAGATGGACAAGAAATCAGAAGGACAAAACACCGAGAGAGAATTGAGCAGGTCCCAGTTTTTGTTCCTGCGGGAGAGACAGTAGAAGGTTAGTTGCATTTTCCTTATAGACAAAGAAGATATTATTTCTCTAGCAGGAGTGACCTCACTCCAGCTACAGATCTGTCGTGTATCAGCTGTAATCGAACCCTCACCAAGAGAATACACAAATGGATTTGATAGTTAAAGACTGCTTATGAGTCACATTTTTGATTGGGGAAGGAGGAGGGGGGGGAGGACTTTGCTTTCCAGCAGAAACACTGCAAACTAGAGAACAGCATGTGGCATTATACAGTGCAACAGTACAGCCAGCCATGTCCAGTGATCAGAGGACAGGATTTTAACCAACACTGACACGGTACAGGCAAGACAACAAGCTACCAATAACAGCTACCACAGTGGCCTACGAAGTGTAATGGAGCTTGCTGGAGAACAGCAAAACACTTATTTACATTTCTTCAATTGAACGGATACCAGGGGACCTGAACCAGCCAATTCAGAGCTTAACTGGCCAGTAAGTGAGGGTCACATTCAGCAAGGAGCACCACCCAGACATCCTCAAAACAATTCTGGCTTAAGGTCCAGGTTTCCTCTGGCCTGCTTCACAGGGGATTTACCTCTTGCTCTACAAAACATTAACATCAGGCTCATTCGATCCTGTGAGACCCTGTGATGGGAGGGAACCTTATTATTGCTGCTCCCAGGCTAACACTTTATTTCCTAATCTAATGGAGCGTGTCACATCTGCATGGCCTCAGCAGACAATGAGGGGCTCCTGCCTTCTGCTCAGCTCTTCCCAACAGGGAGGATTTGTTTCCTGCCCTTGCCCAGGAAGGACGGTACTTCTGCCAAACCAGCCATACTCATGAACGACTGCATTTCTGGAAAGCAGCACTAACATCACAACAGAGCAACACAAACTCAAGTGCTGCCAGCGTGGACCAACCTGCTGAACCCATGGGGACTGTGAGACTGAAGAGTAAGAAGCTGAACGCTGTACATTGGTGGATGATACTGGAACAGCTACAGGAACACCTGTCCTTGCTGCCAAAGCACAGCAGCTGCAGAACAACCCCCTGCCTTTGGGAAGAACTAACAGACTCCAGCCATGCCAAGGGGACTCACTGTGATGCCAGCTGGCCTGCCTGGGGACAAGGTGAGAGGTGCTGCTGCAGCTGGGCACAGCCAGGAGCTTTGTTTTGGGGAATCTGGCAGACTGCGAGCCCATCAGTGGGCATGAATAGGAGTAGACTCCAGCAGTGGCTCTCCTCACATGTTGACATTTTAGATTACAGCTGGAAAGAGGAGACACATGTGAAACACACTAATTCAAACAGATTACTTTCTGGTTTGTCAAACAGGAACAACTTTAGGACCTGCTATTTGTCATTAATTGCTGGATTATCTCTTAATCTCTTTTTATATTAGTGGCTTATAAGGAATAAAAGCCAGTATCAGGCTATTTTGGAACAGCTGTAAGGTGAGAGGGAACACCTGGGCAGAAAGTTCTGCTTTTCCTTTAGTTAGGGCTTCAACAGCTGCTGCTTTATCTGAGATAAACCTGATAAATGGTAAATTGAGAGTTTCATCTCCTTACAGATCCCATTCACATGCTCCCTTATCTCCAATTCTTTATCCATGTCACTGCTAAGCTAAGAAGCATGTTTTATCAACAGTTTTTCTGCTTTTTTACAGAACAAATGACTCTGAGCAGTGACAGTAAATAACATCTGCCATGCCACCACATAGGGACAGATTTATTCTGGGGTTACCCAGAAGATCCCCTGTGCAGAATATTGCAGCTCACTAGGCACACTCCTGTGTTTCCATAAACTTGAGCCTCCTGGCAGCTAAGTGGAACATGCCAGTCTAAGTGCAAGACAAAGCAAGTCAAGTCACAGCAGAAAAGCTACCATAAGACAGCAACCTCCAGAAGGTAAAAACGGAGCTCCTTTTGAGATCCAAGCTGAAACAGCAAAGAAGCAAAAAGCAAGGCTCTATCAGAGACGTGTCGGATGGCTCCCGTGCTCTGTAGGCAGAAATTCACATGCCAATTGAATTTGGCTTTTGCTCTGCCACAGACATGCTTGTCTATGTAGCAGCAGCAGTACTCTAAGCATAGCAGCTTGTTGCAGAACGAATGAATTTGGACTTGAGGAAGGCTCTGCTTTTGAATACTCTTGAGCGTTAGCTCCAGGAAACAAGACAGGGGGCTGTGGCCATGATACAAATGCACAGGTTTAAGAGTTTAGACCACTAGCTCAAACAAAGGAACACGTTTTGAAAGCTTTTCAGAGTGGGAAGCTAACACTTTCCTGAAAGCAACAAAAAAGTTCACTATCCCAATTGGCTCTCCAATTCTGCTGGGAACTGCCAGCATCTCTCCTGTGCAAAAACCCTCTGGTGCTATGCAAGGCATTAATATAAAGGCCAACCCAGACCTTTTAGAATAAAAAAAACAGAGAGGTTAACAAAAACCCAGAGGGGGATGAACCTGTTCTCGCTTATCTCCAAAAGCACATCCTGCATCTCAAGGACACCACATAAATCAAATTTTATCCTTTACAGCTTTTAGTGGTATAGAGGAACAAAAGGACAGATTGTCTTTTTTACACCAGATTACATGAGAATAAGACAACCTCCCATTATATCCAATGAACAATGTTCTCATGCCACAGTGATGAGTATATTCCAGCCTAGAGAGACAGACAGGATGCTCAGGGCACCCAACAATCCTTTCCCATTCATAGTGCACACACATGCATGCATGAATTCAATTAAGAGCAGAAAATCTCAGAGCAACAGAGATGTATTTCTTAGCCTTTTGTGCAAGTGGATATGGAAGGGGAGGGAATGGACATGTAGTTGGCACAGATATGCAGGTCTAATTGTTCCACAGACGTCTGTGCAGGTCATGTGGGAAAGTGGTTTTCAAGTCCATTTCAGAGTTGCATTATCATGCACTGAGCCACCAGTCACTCTCCTTCTATTTTCCATAAAGGTCATTTTACAAATAATCAGACTTGAGCCTCACATTGCACTTTGAACCATCAAAGGACTTTGCAAGGAATAAAACTGCTAAGCTTATTTAGTTGAGTTCTATAAAGTACATTGAAATCTTAAGATTGAATGTGTCAGCTGAAGGACAAAGAACTATTACTTATTAAACCGTGTTCATTAAAATCATTATGCCATAGCAGAACGCTCAGAGAAACACTGATGGTGAACACACTTCATGCCAGGAGAAAACATGACAAAAATATTCATAATAATCTATGGGGAGGACAAAACTTGGCAGAGGCCTCCATGTTCTTCTCTGGCTCTGAAGCCAGGCAGCTCTGGTATGAGGACAGGCATGGTCGGAGCAGCACGAGCCATGGTGCTGAGTGAGCAGAAGTGTCTGCCGCTGTCCCGTGCAGCACAGCTCGGGCTCTGCTCACCCCACTCCTGCTTACAACCAACCAAGGTGCTCCTGCCCAAGCCACGGCTGCTCTCACTCGGCTTACAGCAGCATGGCCACAGCTTCAGCACGGAGAAGCATCCTGGGGCAGAGCAAATGAAGTCAAAAGCACTGAAATCCCATAAAAAGGAGTGCACTTTCTTCCTCAGAGTGTCACTGCTCTTTGTGGCACTGCTGTGCTGCAGCGTTATCCTGAGGTCAGGACTGCACAGGGCGCACGCAGGGGGATCGTGTCCCTTCAGACCCGCAGCCCTCCTCAGCCCGTACCAGCTGCCCAGGGCTACGCTCTGTGGCCTCTACCGCAGCCTGGTTTTGCTTCTTCCGATGGTCCAGAGCAGACATCTGTCCGAAGCAGCAGTCTGGGTCATCCAGTCTGATTCGACTGCCAGTTCATGTTTCCTGTCATCCAGGCATCTCCCTCACAAGTGTCTCCAGTCTCTGTCTGTGATCGCTGCCAGGCCCTTGAGCTCCAGCAATGTCCCTCTCTGGGCAAGAGTTGTCAACCCCATCAACCCTGAGGACAGGCAGGTTTAACAGAGCACATTGCCAGAAGTGTGCATGTAGCTGGGTTGTAAACAAACGTATTCCCATGTTGTTTAGCAATTTTTCAGACATCCCTAGTTTTGGTTGCTGACTGTTCAACCACTGTCCTCAGCTTTTACTCTTCTCCTGGCAATAGCCTCAAGCTTTGACTGCTGTTGCTATTTTAGCTGTTTTAATATTACATAAGCAGAAAATGTTCTTTTTAAAGGCATCAAGTCTTGTTGCTTTAGGCCCATGTCAGTCATTCAGAATTATTATTATTTACACAAGGTCCCTGCTGCAGTAAGTATCATATAGCCACAAGTACCCATTTTGGTGAGCTCCCTCTGTGTCTGAGCCTAAGCTACTGCCAAGTTCCCAAGGGTAAAACCCTGCAGAGGCCAGAGAATCACTGCTAGGGACAGAGCCACAATTCAAATTTCATTTTGGGTGATGGCTCCTTGGTGAAATTTGGCAAATAAAACTTCAGACTCCAAGCAAGGTTCCCTGTTGCCAAATGAAATACTAGCCTGGCCTTTCAAAAAGTGGATGAAGAGAGCACGGATTCTTGCAGTAATACCATTTCTATTTACTGCAGTCTGATTTACTAGTTTGTAGTTTGGGGAAAGAGCAGACAATTCAGTTCTAAATGGTGTTGTTTTAAAAGTAGCTGTGCAGCCACTTCTCTACTATACGTGTAGCATTTTGGGCCAGGGAACTCACTGTGCTTGCCCCACTGGGCTGTGCCTTGAAGGCCTGAAAAACAGCACTTAAGAAGTGAAAACTGGGCAGCAGATTGCTCATTTGATGGGAAGTATGCATCCAATGCTCTCAAGTACTATTCTAAGGGCATTGCTCGCTGTTGTAAGTAGCACTGGGGAACACACCTAGTGAACTCCACAGCGTATTAATAAGGATATTCTTATACACAGTCTTCCTGCTCATCTGCATTGCTGAAGTAGGAAAAAAATAATGTCATATGTACAGAAAGGGAAAGATGGAAAAACCCCTTCATACAGGGAAAGAGTCAAATAACAGTGCCACTCTGAAGGGGCACACCACTATGAAGGGGCACACCACGCAGGCCAATACCTTTACAGGTATTTCATAGGACAAGACTTTGGGCTGAAAATGCCCCTCTTTGTGCAGATGTCCCTGAAGCTGTAGGCAGATGAAAAATTAAATATGTTCATTAAAAACCAATGGCATAAGTGAATCAGTGCAATTATACTATACTCCCAATGAGCATGATGAAATGACGCCACCTTTTCCCTTTTTCCACACTAGGTCCACTCTGCCTTCTACTCTTAAATTGATTTCTTGAATGTCTTGAATCAACTTCTTGGATCTCTTGCTGCTAAATTAGACAGTAAGCTCTCTGGATTAGAGGAATCACATCTTCCATATGTTTCTATTCCCTTCCCTTCTGCCTGCAGCACCATCAAGTCCCAAATCTAATCACTGTTACAATATACTGTGGTAGATGTAACCATGGACCCCAAATGGATGAGTATTTCTTCATGGTGGTAATGATAACATCCAAACCAGCACGGCCAAACAAGCTTGTGCTGAAAGGGCAGCATAGGAATATGCTACTGTGCCCCCTTCAAAATCCCTGCTATGACTCCGTAGCCACCTTGCCCTGGCACGCTCCCTGCCCTTCCTTTCACCCTGTTCTTGCTCCTCTGATGGTCTGGATGTTTTCTGCAACCCTCCAGCAGTGGGAGGCAGTCAGATACCAGTGCTGATCCCCAGCCCCATCCCAGCTTGGCAGCAGCAGCCAGATAGACCCATCAGTCCAGAAGCAGAAAGCTTGTAAGGGTTGCTTTCCAGCACACTTAGTAAGATGAAAATAATAGCTGCAAGGAAAATGCATCCATTTTCCTTTACAAATCCCTGGTGTGGAAATGTTTTAACTTTTAATGAAGTCCATCTGTGCAGAAGTGCTGGCTGTAAAGGATTCTCAGAGACAAGACACTGGTGTAGCCTGCTCCTTCCTCCTCCTGTTTTTTCATTGATATAGAAAGCCCTGAGCAGTGCCTGGATACTCCTTCTCAGCACCCAGTCTCTTCCTTTGTTAGCATGAAAAGCATAAAGATGCTAATGAGCCTGTGCTTTCCAACACAGCCCACTCACAAAGGATTACCTGGGAGGCTAGGAAAGGGGAGGACATGATCAAAAACATAAATCCCAGGAGTCAAGAGACAAGCAAACATTTGAACTGTTAGAAAAACAATAGGCTGTAAATTGAGAGCAAGCACAAGCAGTCCCAAGAACTACATGTCAGAAATTAGTGCTGCTGCTCAGCACTCAGCCACGCTTCCTGGAGAAGTGGACGACTTCTTGGGTATTCACTGCAGTGAGGTCAATCATTGTAAAACCACCAAGCAATGGCAAGGCAGCCCACAGAGTTAATTTCCACTGTAATTTAGCATTAATTAATGTCCTCTCTAGTAAAGATGCAGGCACTTTATGAAGATCCTACTGCAAGTCACTGATGTGTCTAATGACAATACTGCAGGACTATGACAAGAAGGAAAAAACAGGGATTCTTTTGTTCTGCATCCCAGACCTAAGAAAGTAAGGTATTTTTACTTTTTTTCCTTGGTTGTTAAAGAAATAAAATATTGTTCTTTGTTTGAATAACTTTTTTAAGTAATTAACTAATGTAGTAACAATGTGACTTCTTTTGGTAGAACATTTGCTATCAGAAACTGTAAACAAAAATACCATCTAGGAACTAGTATGCACACAAAATATCATCTGATAATAACATATGGGGTATCACATCTTAAATACACATCAGGACTTTACCAGAATCACACAGGTTGAAAACTCGTAAAGATTATGTGCAAGAAAAGGGCTTGTTTCAAAAATTTATGTGCAAAAAAATGACAGTTAACAGCAAAACATATGTTTAAGAACATGCTTTCTTCGGAGAACATCAGCATCCTCTCACATGTGCAGACCATCCATGGCCCATGCTTAGCCCAAACAGGACAGATGAATCTTGCTGAGCAGCAAGCCAAGTGTAAAATTCAGTACATTCCTCAGTCCTATGGGATTCATTTGCTAAACAAAGAGCGTTCATTAGTAAGAAATTGTGAAGTTGTTAAGAAGATACTTTTCTACCTCTTGAAGCTTCCATGCCTTTTTCAGCCACAACTCTATAGAAAACAGAACATTGACAGTCTGAGCATGTTACATGAAGCAATAACATCCCAAATACTGCAGCAATACACCTGGGTATCCACAAAAACCTATGCAACAACAGCCAACCTGATAACTAGAATTCTTTCTCTTAGAGTGCAAAGGGTCAATCTGGGATGAGTTTTAGTATGGTTTGCCTGAAAAAATGAAATTGCAAGAATACGGGGAGTTGAAAATTATCCGTAAGTACACTGTGAGAGTGAAATGAGTGATTCCACTGCATAAAGATAGCTTCATCTTCTGAATATGTTTAATTGAATACTTCAGTCTTCCAAAGACCCTTATAATCCAAATTATGCTGCAAAACAGAAAAGCAGTCCCCCATAACAAGCAACGAAAACAATGCCAGAAGCCACTCGTAGAAGCAAACACACAGCATGAGAAGACTTTATCATTCTCATGTTCTCTTTCCATACTAACCAAAGCAATACAACTTTGAGATTGTATTTTCTTTCTACAAATCAGAGGAAGGAAGAAATGAATATGAGATTTTATTATTAGACTGTTGATTTACTATGTGGAAATAAAATCTGGTTTTACCTTCCTAGCAAACAGTGGGTTGTACCAGCAAAAGAATGTTATTTCTCTTCTTGGGAAAACCCATAACTGCGTTTCCCACGGGTTCCTGACCAGTGGCTCTGGTTTTACAGAGTTTTGTATGAAGCAGCACAATTTTTTTTCTTGCCAAAATTAACAGAAAGTGCACAGGGAATTTAGCCCTTGCTTCGCTCCAAGCTAATTCAAATACCTTCAATGTGGAGCAACAAAACTGCCAGGAGACTGTCCTAACACAAAACTGAGTTATTTTGGTATGTTGAAAACAATTTTAAATTGGCAACATAGCATAACTATTAGAAAAATCACTTTACATGAACTGTGGCTAATTTCCAGCAGGTTCCCAGTGTGAGCCCTTAATACCCAGAGGCTCAGTCATTGATGCATATAAGATGGATTAGGACAACTCCAAAAAGCTGTTCAGTTTTTAAAGGTACACATTCCAAAGCAGAGGCCTAAATATTGTCTCACTATAGCTGAGCACCTCTGGCTCATTAGAGCAAGACCAGTTTTACACTACTCCACCAAAGGTTAGTTTATACTAAGAGGATTAAGCACCCCTAGATATCAATTAAAATAACTATGACACAAAGTTAAGGAGTTCAAGGGAGAAAGGAATTCCAATTCTGCCCATATTTCAGCATTTCACATAACACCATATACACAGTAAAAACAGATTTCCAGAAATATTAGTCAAACACAACGTGGATTGAAGATATCACTGAACACAACTTGCTGGGTTTTGAGAAAAAGGCCCCATCACACAATCCACAAACTGTGATCAGGGCACTAAGGCAGGAAACATACTCCTTCGCTGAAAGCCACAGAGCCTTTTGGGAAGGAGGAGAGAGACCTCCTTGGGTGGAAGCTGCTCTTACCTCGAACATAAAGGTTAGCTGGGGCAGAGTAGCGGGTTCCTGCGCTGTTGGTTGCAACACATTCGTATTTGCCTTGGTCCGACTCCTCACTGTTCTCTATTTGCAGAGCTCCTGTACACAAACAAGATGAAACAGACAATTCAGGTTATGGCAAATCTGCTAATCAAACTGGCAGCCTCTGAAAAGGAAGGCCATGCCCCACGCTTTTAAGGTATCTTCCTGGATAAATATTTCATGATGTTCCCTGGACCCACAGGATATCAGCATGCAGTCAAAGGTACCCAGACTGCTGTTAGAAACTTGTGAAATTGATTATTGTTATTTTTCTGATGTGCAGGGAACCAGTTACTGATGTATTTCCAACCACCCCAACCACTTATATTCACTGCTTCAATAAAGGAAAAACAAACATACACATACGCACATCTTAATTACAGCTTTGTATGGGACTCCTGTCTAATAAAACAACCTTTAATAAGCCTTTAATCAAAACAGCCAAGCACAAAGCACACTAACTGTAGCTGTTTGTTTCTTATCTGATCCACACAAAGCCTAGCAAACACCCAACAAATAGCGACCTTCCTGCAGAAATTGGCAGAGTCCCATCCCTCCCACCTCACCACCCTTCCTTCCAACAGACATCCCTTTTAGAGAAAACATGTTGCCTTTAGTCAGCTTTCTCCATGTTAGTGATCTCCTTGTTCTTTCACATTTCATTATACATGATATAAAAAGATTAGAAACTCAGTCTGAGACAACAAAGGTACACACCAATGTAATACACCCAATTTGCTGCACAACACTCTCATGAAAGCCACCCTCCCTTTGGCCCAGCAGCACCTGCTCCTCCAGCTTTGGGTCAGGAATACGAAGACTGCAGGTTCCCCTGCACATGATCTGACCCCATCCCCAAAGAGTCAGATGTGTGAGGGGCACATCTAAATAATGGCAGGAATTGTCAGGGCACACATAGTAGCAATTTACATGGGCAACCTGTACACTACCCGAGATGTCGAAGTGAGCGATGGTCTAAGGCGGTTTTCTCTCGTCTGCTCAGCCTACTCCACTGGTGTCCAGCACTGCTCAGCCTGGGAGGCTGGCCTTTCACCCAGCTTCTTGCCTAGCACAGATGACTGCACTAGTGGTCACATCTAAACTCCCTGAACGGGGCTCCAAATGCAGACTAAAAGATGGAGATGCAAAGAAAAGAAAAAAGCAGCACACATATGACAGCAACCTGGCACTGCAGGAGTGCACAGCCCTTGGCCAGACACTGAAGCAGCTGCTGTTCAGCCTGCTGCCCCCAGGCATTGTGGGAATAATTTTTTAAGTGCCTCCAAGTGCTCAGATTCTGCTGGTTAGGACTGCCTGTAAGAAGGCAACTCTGCTCACAAACTATACACTGAACTAAAAAACATTAACCCCTTTGCTTGTAAGGATTTGAACTCATTTCTGCCTGCCATGGTTCAAAATGACCACTGAGAGCTGCACTGAGAAAAGCTGGTGAAATTGCCTTCTCCCTTCTTGCTGGTTCAAGCTGCAGAGGTCAAACTCAGTTTTTCATATCATCAGTACAGAAGAAAAACTAATGTGAATCAACCACTGCCACCTACATTATTTAGAAGGATAAATTGAGACTGTAGCATAAGCCTATATGTCATGGGGAAAAATGAACTTCCCTGGGTTCTGCCATATAATAAAAATGATGTACAGAGCCCTCCCTATTGTTGCATTAGTGCTGGAAATGAGGCTTCAGCAAGACAGAGAAAGCTTGTTTGCAAAAGTCTTTCCACCTGCTAACAAAAGGACCTGCCAGCTTGCCCAGCCACAGCACTCTCTGGACACACACAGGCCAAAGCCTACAGATCTCTGCTGCTTAATTCAGGGAGAACAGTGAATTTCTACACGCTGTCTGAGAAAAACATCTTCAAGCAGACAGCAGCATGACAGGCAGTGGAGTAGGACGAAGCTTCCAAGCATTGACAAGATACAGAGAATCAAGAGAATCTAGAAATGGAAAAGACCTATTACATTACCTCGTGCATCCCTGGGGGCCAGGGCAGGATTGCTCCCTGTTGTAAATGTACTTGTGCTCTGTCCAATCCCATTTTAAATGTGCCAAGTGATAGGTCTTTCACCACTTCCTCAAGGAATTGATGCCCCTGCCTGGTTATGCTCTCTGTCAGGAAGATTTTCCTGGAACTCACCCCCTTCATAATTTCTGCTCATTACTCCTTGGGCACACATGTGCTGCAGAGCTCACTCCGAGCACTTGCATCAAGCTTGGCTGGGAAAAGCTGTCTGCTGCAAAACATACCCAAACTTAACAAAAACCCAGCTGTCTGGGCTGGAAGCAGAGCCAGCTTCAGGTGATGGGCAGGGGTGCCTGCCTAGAAAAAATAAGATCCCTAGCTAACTCTGCCATAAACACATACCTTTTTATATGCCCCTTTCAGCCATTTAATAGATATCAGTGGTATAATACCCTTTATACTTGTGACCGCCATGCCACTTAAATGTCAGTCGAACTATTTTTTATCTCTAGGGACCTCAATAGCAGAAAGAAAAAAAACATGAGGATGAAGAAAATTAAGGCAGAGGGGAGTTTCAGATGACATGCTGTTACTGTCTGTCAGCTCTGCAGCCAATATGGACCAATGTCTAAAATCATACTATAAACATTCAACATGTGTCAGCAACTGCCTACAAACTGCTCAGGGACAATGGGCAAGGAATTCTGGTTTAGTCTGGATTTGCATGACTATTCAAACTATGGTATGTCAGGAGCAAGAGAAAACCCAGAGCAGAAGGAAGTTAACACAAACCTCTCAAATGAACCAGAAAGAAAACAGGTACTGCAATAAATAATCATTAGGCAAACACACAGATTCCTGCAGAATAGTTGACAGCCAGCAGAAAATGGAAGGATCATGGTAAACTGATGACAGACAGTGGGAGTACAGGGGTCTTCTTCAAAGACAACCTACAACTAAGTGATTGCATCCAGGAAAGTGTAGGGTGTCTCAGAGTACAAAGATTTATGAATGAAGTTAAGAAGCTCAGACGTTTCTGGGATCAGAAAGCTGGAGACGGAAATGCATCTGAGGCTTGGGAAAAAACCTCCTAAGTATAAAATGCTCCCAACAGTAGTTCAATGATGCCAGAGAGAGACAATAGTTTCATCTCTTCGAAGGTTCACATCTAGGCTGGACAGGACACAAAGAGTACAGGAAAGGAAGAACTGAGTCCTGAGTAGCTCCTTTTCCTGAAATTCATGGAAGCTGCATCCAAAGACCCTCAAAAGCGCAGTGAATTCTTTGGCTTGACAAGTGTAAAAGACCTGATTTCTATTCCTAGCTCTGTCAAGATCTCATAACTTTCTGCACTTTCTGCACCAGATCTAGGAAGGCTGGTTTACTTCTATTTCATTACTTTGGGATGGGTGAGGTCTTCTTCACACAGGATGTTCCTGCAGACTTCTCACATGGACTCCTCCAGTGCTCCTGTGCCAGGTGCCTTGCTCCTGTTTGCATGGCCAAGTCCTGATGTGCAGTCAGACAGCACGGCTTCAGTGGATGCATGAGGACCATCTACCATCAGGACATGCACACATAGACAGAGGAGCAGTGAACAGCTTGTTTGGGAGCTCATGGGGCCCTGCAGCGTTTTGTGTGCATTGGAGTGAAACCTCTCCGTGCTGAGCACCACTCGATCTCTGCTGCCTCCAAAGCACCTGAGTCACAGTGGGGCTCCAGAAGAAGAGGGGCAGCTATTTCTCACCGTGCTGCTGTGTTACACCAGTCTTGTATGTGGCTCAGATCTGCTCCTGATAATACATCTCAACTTATCAGAGAGCTGACAGCTCCCGAGAAAAACCCCTGGCTATTCTCCAGTGCCACAGAGTATGGTGACAAGGCAGAGCTTTCTGGGGCTGAGGGCATGAGCCAGCCCTGCTGACTGACAAGCATTCTTATATATTCCTTATTCCTTTTTACTCTGTGTTGGTATCTCCTTGCCAGTCCCTCCCCTCCTCTCCTAGCTTTTCTTTTGCTCTTTAACTCTGGAACAGACAGCAGCCCCGTTAGCAGCTTTCCAAGATACTTATCTATTCAAATATATTTGTGCTCAGGCAGAATCATTAGTTGCAATGACAGTGGTTAAAAGCAGCATTTAAAAAGTGCACTGCACAGAGAAAGCATGGGAAAGGCAGATCCTGATAAAGGATGCTTGTTGGCAATGCTAGGGACTGTTGTGCCATGGAGGGCTTGTCACTCTCTGCTCTAGGTGACAAACTGAACGTAAAAGGCTCCATGCTGCCCTACAAATTGATCTCTGAAATCCTGCTCCATAGCTCATGGGGTGCTCATGCTCTCTTCTCCCAGAGAGCACTGCATGGAGCTAAACACAGCAGACCCTGGGGTGACACTCTTCCGTATCTATTCAGCTCATCCCCAGCGGTGCAAGCAGTTCTATTTCTCCATCAGGGCATTCACAGCCTCAGTTGTCCTGGCTCACAACACAGGGACTGACTTTTTGCCCTCGTTATAAAATTCCAGCCATGGAATGAAATCCTTCTGTAAGTACCCAAGAGTCAGAGGAATAGGCTGCAGTAACTGCACTCATCTAAGGAAAGGACTTGCAATGCAGATGTAACAAACGCAGCTACCTGACCAGGGCCCTTCCTCTCAGCAAAGAGGTAAATTTTTACCCACCCTGCACACTAGAGCACATGGTTATCCCTAAAACCCACCCAGTCTCTTTCCTCCTACCTCACACCAGCTTCCTTCACAAAAAGAATGACTTCTGCAGCATTATTCTTAGCCCTCTCTTCAGCCAGTGCTCAGGTGTGGGTCCCAATTCCTTTTGCAAAAAAAAGCCCTCCTAGGGAAGAATTCCTCTAATAAAACCCAGGAAGCTGTGGAGCAGGGTCAGAGGCAAGCCCAGACCAAAGAAGGACCCAAAAATATGAATTTGGTGGAAAAAGAGACCCTGTGAAGCCCTGATAATGAGAGAGTTGGGCTCCGACACCCTGGCTGTTGACTGAGATAACCAACACTTGCTGTGAAAAGCCACCAAATCCATGCAAGAGTCACTAATAATGAAAATAAGCTTTTAACATATTCACTATTTTTGGACATTTATAACAGCAGCATCTCCCAGCTGTTACAGAGGATTGCACCTAGCCTCCACCAGCCATCAGCACTGCCAAATATCCAAAACAAGGTAACTACAAATATAGTTTCACTGTTAGTGTTCATTATGGTTATTATGCCTGAGAGGCTGGTGATTGGCATGCAAGGGGCCTGTTCTGGATGGCAGCGCTGCTGAGAAATCACTCTCCTGTGCACCAGAAGCAGCTGCTGATAACATCTGACTGCTGCCACCGGCTGGACTCGGGTGGAGAGGGAGTAAAGGAGACCCAAAGCGCTCGGCAGCATGAGGCCTCCTCTCAGGCAGTGGAGTTTCAGGATGCTCTGATCTCTCACTAGTAGGTACAGGAGATCTCAGGGGACTCTCTGTCAGATGCAAAACTAGAGCACTGTCAAATGCACAGTAACATCTCTGTGTGCTTCTAAAGGGACATGAGTCAATCTGAATTTCAAGAGTAAGAAACATGGCATTACAAACATTTCCAGGCACTACCCCATCCAAACTCCCCACGACACTGCTCCTGCAAGCAGATCTTCTCATTTTTAAATTGTTCTCCTTTTGCTTTTTTTTTGGTGACTGGAGAAGCTCAAGAAACAGGAAAAAAAATCCTATCATACACAAAGTGCAATCAAATGTACAAACACATGCTCAAAAAGAGACAGCAAAATTCTTTTAGCTTCCTCTAATCCCTTTGGATAGCTTTATGCTCCAGCTCGCAGGATAGCGTTGAAATGCTGGAGCTATATTTAAACCAGTTCGCCTGGGACTGGAAAGGGTTTAGCTGCAGCTATACACAAGTCAGTGCGGGTGTTTACCTGGCTTCCCAGACAGCTTCTGACACCCAAGTGAGCTGATCTAAAGTTAATTCAGACAGACCTCTGCTACGCTGACGTCTGCAGGGAAGAAATACTCTTATGTATAGGAACCTCTGATATTTCCTGTGGTGACAGAAAAGTAACAAATAAATCTGACTGGAGAGGGATAATGCCTGAGATGATGGTATTTCTTTACCTCCTCATGTGCATCCGATCTAGTGCCCGTTCAGTGCAGCACCCACCAGAAACACAACTGTGCTCTGCTCTCTCTTACAGCCCAGGGCGGGAAAATGCAGCCAGGTTTCACAAAAGGTTGAGTGAGTTCAATTGCAGAGAAATGCTGAAAATGAACATCTTACATTCTACTTCAAAAATACAAATGGGGCAGAACTTGCTTAAACACAGATTTGCTGATACGATCTGTGGGTCACCTTAAGAAGCCATCTATTGCCTAATCTGACAGGCATTTATCAGCTCTTTGTCTTTCTGATGAACAAACAGGGATTTCAAGATTAGATTACTATCTGGGGCAGTCCCAGAGGGGCAAAGAGTGAAGCTACAAACAGAAATTCTGAATTATAGATTGGAACTCCTCCCATTTCAGGGAAGCCAGAGATGTCTTGGACAGAAAGGACCAAATATGTGGGGTAAGGTCAAACGAAGTGTTTAGAGACAAAAATCTCCTCCTGTTTGGAGGGGTGCATGGCAGAATTTCTCAGGTCATCCTCTGGCTAACCACACACTGCTCCCTGAGAGTGGGTTTGCCACCACTCCAGCACAAATATCTTGGGTAGCATCCCAAGTATTCCAGATACACAACTCCTGGCAACACAGGCACAGCAGCAATCAAATCAAACCAAAACCACCCCTTCCCCCCAAACATTATTACCAAAAGGGTTCATTAAGAGTAATTAGTACACCCTTCCTTTCAGACCAAATTAATGGATTCCAAAGCATCAAACTTACCTTAATGAGGAACAAGAGTGCAGCTGGGTATAGAACATGGCAGAACAGTCACTTCTACATGGACACAACCTCACCATCATAAAAGCACTTTCATCTAATCTGTCATTATCTTTAGAAATTCAATGACCTCCGTTTTAAATAAAAGGCATCAGGCTGACAGAAATCCTCTAGGAGAAGCCAGAGAGCAGCACGTGGCTTCTGTTTGCTCTCACAGAAATGTCATCTTTGACATTCAAACAGGACACATATATTTTAAATAATGTCAAGAACATTCTCAAAATACCTCATCAGGACTCAAATGGGGGTGGGAAGGGGGTGGGGTTGCGGGGAACTTATGTTTTATGAGATGGATGGTTCTTTTCACAGAGATGCGATCAGTTCCCAAGCAGGACGTATGGAGCATCCATGTGGTTCTGGTGCTGAGTCACTAATGTTATCAGATAGGGCGGGCGTGCAGCACAGCGTGTGGGGAGGCCCTGGGATGGCTGCACACTCAGCATGCTCGGCCAGAGCTCAGAGCAGTCGGCTAGTTAGCATTCCATCTGTCATTTCATTTTAGGATTTGCAGTAGAAAGAGGAGATGAAGAAATAGTTTTAAGGAGATTGTAACATCACAGCTGTCAATCTCCAGCGTTCCAAAGGGAGGAATGACAGATATATAAGCCCATTCATATAAAAGTAAGGTTTGCAGTCTTTTTGCCTGACCCAGATTTGCTACGGAGGCAACTTAATGCAAATACGTATCAAACGGCAATTCACATTTACTCTAAAATCACTTAACAGGAGCTGAAAACATTAACCCCCAGCAACAGAACCAGTTCCAAGAGTCAGATTATTAACTTCCAGCAGTGATTCAGGGAAAAGGGAGAGGAAAGGGGAGAAGGAGGAAAACTGAACAAACGAGGTCGTGTTGATTTATAGGTAGTAGTCATTCTGATGTGAAATCCAAAGGTCAATCAAGAGGGGTAACCAAAATCACAAGAGAATTCAGAGGGGCCTTAGCATATAACGCTGATTAACATGCTAAAGTTAATCTAAAGAGACAGCTTTGAGTGTTTAGGCTAGAAAAAACAACACTCCAATTGGAAAGTCATTACTGGTGCACACAGGCTGTGAAAACTAGCTGTGACTGTGCACCAGGCTGGGCCGGGCTGTCAAACCAGGGGTGGGTTTAATTAATGAAGGCTTAAACAGCCAGATGTGCTTCTGATTCATCTATTTAAAACAAATCTTTGTGCTATAAAGCAACATCAGTGTGTCCAGCTCAGAAAGGGGGATCCGGTGCAGTGGTTCTCCACTCTGCCGCCACATTGGAGAGTCAGTGCACTTGAAAGACAAACACAAGGAACACAAAGGTGCTCCTTATCCCAGAGTCATATTTGCTCAACCTTTCAAGAATTTTTCTCTGTCTGGTGAGAGGTTCAGGCCCATCAGCAGCAGCAGAGAAGAATTTGACTGTTCTCTTGTGAAAATGTTACTTCCATACACTTACACCAAAGCAACCCATCTAAAACCCCTGAGACATCAGACCTCAGAGGCCACAACTGTGTGGGACGTTCAGAGACTTGCAGGAGCTGCAGGAGACGTCAGCTCTCCTGTGGTGGAGGCCTGGGACCATTTTCCAAACTTTTGCAAACTTTCCATTGAATAACCCCCTTTCAACAGTGCAAAATTGCAATGGATGAGTCTACAAGAAATCACGCTAAAACCCAGCCAAAATAAACACACTAGTGGGAGAGTGCAGATGAGCGAGAGCGCTGGCAGAATTAGGGCTGAGAGTAAAAGCTGAAGATGAGAAACACTGGAGGAAAAGGGACAAGGCAGACAGGAGATGGAGTGACGTGACAACTGGAGGCACATTTCAGCATTCTTACCTCTGATCGGTGTACCACCTGGTGAGGTAATTTGAATGCAAATAAGATTAGAGAGAAGCATTAGTACAAAGAGGAAAGGAAGGAAATTATAACTAAAAAGCAGAAAGTTTTTTTAAAGCTAGAATTTGAATTAGCGCGACAGAAATAAACAAAAAGAAACTGATGTGCAATAAAAGTCAGAGTGACACTCTCGAGAGGTTAGTAAAGCTCATCGCTTACAGGAGTGCAGCATCCAGCCCTGCATCCTGCCATTAAAGCCCCACCCTCCTCATGACCAGGGGTCCAACTAAGCTGCCAAGGTGGCATTGCTGGCTGGCCTCACCGCTTGCATTCCCCCACGCCACTGTTCAAGCAGTTGAGATGGAGGACACTTTGGGAAGATGGTGCAGTGCCCCTTCATTCCTCATACAGAGCAAGGAGGGTGTGTCCTGGGGGCTGCGTGACTGTGAGTGTGCTGGGCAGGAGGGGTGGAAAGCACATGGTTGCGGGCACTAAGTGCAATTTTGCTTTGAGGTTAGAATGACCAGTGGGACAAAATCTGCTCACTTAAAGACATTAAACTAAAGGGAAAGTGTAATAAATCAGTTTTGAGGCATTCTCCACATTCCCATAACCCTTGCATCAGGTTCCCTCCGGCAAAGAAATTGGTGTCACGCAGAATTAACTTTACATACAAAAATGTTTCGAAATGAAGTAGTTTCTGGTAATGTAACAGTGGCACGCTAGCCAGACTTCTGCTGTTCCTGTCTAATTTGGATGTTAGCTGGAGAAAGGAATCTCTACCCTCTTTATAAGGCACTGGAGATAATTTTACATGCTGTAATGAAGAGTATCTTATAAGGAGGGCTTCTCTGGGAGGGAGGTTAAATTATCCTGCTGCAACAATCTATAAAGGTTCGCTTTATGAGGTCAATGTATTTAGCAAATGGAGGATCCACTGGTCACTGTCTTGAGTTTGGCGTACAATCAATACCGAAGCATCATGGAGAAGCTCCAGCTGGGCAAATTGGCAGGGAACCCTTCTAATCCCTACTTTTGTCCCCTTGGTCTTAATTTGCACATATGAAGGCTGTTAGTATAAGGGAGAGATTCATGCAGATTGAATCTGTAGGCAGTTCGTGGTATGTGTTGGTTTTATGCAGATTTGTAGGATCTGAATACCAAGCACTTACCAAAGAAAACTGAGGAGTTTAAACAGACAGAAAAACAGGGTTAAACAGGACACAGTGTGTCAAATCATGTTCAGTGTATTGATTAATAAATACCAGTATGCATACAAGAGTGTCGTGTATCTCAGATTTACAGCTTATTCCATTATCCACAACAGTGATCACCCAATGGGAAAGAAAGACAGAAAAGAATTTCTGTAAATACAAAGGCATATTTTAAGCACATTTGCCTCTTAAAAAGTAATTACAATATTTATAGTTATTCTTTTTCTTTCCTAACTACCCTTCCTTTAGGCAGAGTCCTTTTCTGAAGCAAGAGCAGCAATTCAAACTACTCATTTTAGCATTTTTCTCTGCCAAGATGACATTACCCCATTTTAACTTTATGTCTTGTTATATTTCCTGACGTTTTCTATCCACAGATGACTGAAGCATCAGGAAAAATCTTTCAGTGACTGAAGTTGTGGGTAATCTCACTCTTGCTGTAATAAATCCGCTGCTTACTTATCTATCTTAGTAACTACTGCTACCCTTGACAGAACAGTTATACCGAGAGATACTTGCATGGAATAGCACAGCCATGGAAAACAGGGTTATTTCTCTTCGCCTGTTTGGAAAGTTTGCCAAGTGATTATTTTTGTTCTGTTTGGTCTAGGGCCTTCCCCACCCTCTGGTGTGTCATGTGGCCCCTGTCCCAACCATTCCACAATTTTCAGAGTTAAGAAAAGCATCACCACAGTGTGCCACTTCCCCCGGGGAATGTTGCAATGACTTTGAGCGCAAACCCAAGGGGCAGAAAACAGGACTTCCTTATCTCTCATTTGACTGAAATAGGGTTTGTTGCTCTGTCCTAAAACTGAAAAGATTTGCAGCAAGTCTTTAAATCTACTCCCTGTAGAGGCTAAACCCTTTCTCTAATAAGCAATTGTCTAAACAGAGCTCCAAAAGCAACTGCATACTTGAAACAGAATGTTAAGTGTGGCCAGCTGATTTTTTCATGTGTTGAATCCCAATCTTCCTGGCTTCCAAAGGTAAGCCAATCCTTGCAGGAGCAACACAGGTGCTTGCTGTATTTAGCGCAGTATTTGTTCTATGTCTCTCTCACCTTTGCAAAGTTAAGACATTCATTCTTCACTCAGAGGACACCATTACAGAAAGCGCACAAGGCTTTTCTGTTGGACCCCAAATTTCCTCATCCAGAAGGAACAGAAGTTTCCCTTTGTCCTTCACATCACATGACAATTCGTCTCTCGCTACTGTCCTTTCAGAGTGTTCCTCAAAGCAACCAAGTCACAGTACACAGGCCACAGAGTGCCAATATAAGAGAGTCCATCAAAAGATGGAAATGTCATCACTAAATGGTTACTGAGGCCAACTTGTGCTCAGGCCGCTTTATGCAAAGGGCACCCCATGATCAAACTTCAAAACCAATTCCTTGCATTTGAAATGTCTGAAACACTCATAAGGAAGTTTATTTCACCTTCATGGTAACAGGCACAGAGTAACACCCTATACGTTCACCTCAGTCAGGAATGAGCACTGACCCTGACATCCCCTGGGTACTGGAAGCACACAGTCAGGCATCCAAAGCAAGGCAAAATGTAAGATGATACACAGGAAAACCCTGCAGGGTTATTTACATCAGTATTTCCCAGTGTGCAGGAGAAGCTCTGCTGGAAAAGGGATTTTACTCTGATGACAAACTTACCACAGACTTACCAACATACCACTTCCTTGTAGGCACCTAAACCACCAAAAAGTCACTCCAAAGCAACATCAACAGAGAAACCAAGGCCCTTGCTGCTTGCAGCTGAGCACTAGGAGCAATGCAACACTGAATCCCAGAGAACTCTGACTGCTTTCGGCTATTTCCTAACATAGAAATGAAAGTATTACAGAAAAAACTGACTATTTGTCACCGGTTGCCACAGAGAGTCTGAATGGATCCCATGACTGCCGTATGCACCTCACACAGCAAGATCCAGGTCTGCAGTACAGGTTCTTCCAGGACACAAAACTTCAGCTGTCAAATGGTTGGCCATGATACTGCTTCAACCCTCATCCAGTCAGTCCTTTCTGCATCCATCCTTGTGTGGGTTCCCTGATACTTTTGGATAACACTACTCAAATCCCACTCCTTTGGGCTGTCCTTGCACATCCTGTCCCAAGTTGATGCCCATCTGATGTCTGGACTCAAAGCTGTTCCTTGCCAGGAGTTGAACCTATTCTGCTGGGTACTGACTGCTGACTGTCACCAGGGATGCAGGATATGGATGTCACAGCCCCTTCACAAGGACAGGCACCACCTCTTTTTGCATGTTTGTTCCACGTATGTTGGATATCCCTTTCATTTCTAAATAAGTAGTGTTTCTACTTGATAGGATCAAGATTAAAAGGAAAACACTTGCAGGTAACTCTGAGAAGAAATGCAGCAAGATGATGTGGTGATCTGGCTCTCACTGCTTCTTTGTTAGAGGCACCTATGCTCCTCCAGAGAATGACTGCAGTCACCTGCAGAGTACGCCCTTAACACTTCACTTGCAGTTAATTGCCTGAAAGCCACACTAGGGTCTAGGGCACGGTTCCTTAACTCAGTTAATTGATGCTGATTAAAAAGAGTGATACTTTTTGTAACACCAAGTTCTTTATTAAAGGAAAGATAACGCTTCCTGAATTTTTGGTGTTTCCTTACACAGCAAAGATATCTGTATGTTAACATTCAGAATAGTTATTCTAATTTGACATTTTGTTCGTACGTTTTCTGAAGAGCAAGGTGGAAGAGCAATTCTTCAGCTATGAAACTCACTGGACACATTCATGAGCACTGAGAGTATGAATTCCATCTAAGTTGCTTTGAAGTCTCCAGGCGCTTGTGATCCAAGAATCTTCACAGAGGAACTGTGAAGCACCAGCACAATCTGATCTATACTGGGAGAGTTTCTGCCACATCATTAACTAATTTTAAAACAGAGTTAGAGGTGCAGCACTGACCCTCGCTGCCAGAACTCGTGTATCATCTGCAATACTACAATGTCTCAACAGTTTTTTAAAATCAGTTTAGCAAAACAGATTTTAAATGTGTTAGCATGCTGGGGAGGCTTCCCAGCCCAGAGCTGGCTTTAGATGGCGTGGCAGTGACTGAGAAGCAATGAGTGAAGCTATGCGCCCTCAGGGAGAACAGGGAGTTGTCCTGAGTCACTGCATTTGCAGAAAAGCAACCTCTCCAAAAGAGGTGGGAAGTATCAGCAAGATGAGCAAGGCAGAATTTTGCTACAACCAGCATGAGTCAGAGACTTGCTTTTGTCTTTATCTGTGACAATAGAGATGAAACCCTGTATTTATTTGTGCTCTCATATCTAGAAGTATAAACCGAACATTTACTGGCAAAACTACCCAAGAGCTGGACTTAAAAAACAATTAAGCTTTACTCAGGAGGAAAGATCAATGTATTGGTGAGAAAGAGTTAAAAAAAAAAAACCTCTGAAACTAAAGAGTTATGCTGTCAGAAGATGCAATAAAAAAGGCATATACACACATATAGACATAATTAGTAAATGTAGGGTGGATTTATAAAGTGCATATTTGCTCCTGATAAAGACACCAATCCTCTGGGATTAAAAGAGCCTAAGACAGGATGGATGTCTTAAACCACAAACTCAAGTACCTTGACAGAAAATGAACAGAACTCCAAAAACTGATGTTCGGAGCTCCCCTTGGGGACATGATCTGACCTGACTGCATGCAAGTTCAAAGACCTGCCTGAAGTCCCCAAAGCACTGCCAGCCCACATAACCGTGAGTGTCAGAAGAGAGCACCTCTTCCAAACATGCTGCTTCTTTACCTCTAGCTATTTATTCCATAGCAGGAGCTTGAAAAACAAAATCATCCCTCAACCCCCTCAATAAGTCAGACTCTAAAGCTGCTTTGACCTTCAAGACCTTTATTTCGTACATCTGAATACTAATATATTATGTACTCATTGAAGGTCGAACAATCTATATACACAGTATTGGGCTCACAATGTGCTGGAGCTATTTTAACTATATTACATCTGTCTAGCTTTTATTGGGTTTTAATTAAATGAAATTAAATGAGCGTATATTTAGATTGAGATAGTATAAACTGACATTCATGCAGATATGCCAGGCTGACTGTAAGATATGATCTTAATGGAGCAAAGACTTTGCAAACTATTAAACTCTCCCATATAATGAGGTATCTATTTAAATACTCTTCTCTTTGAAAAACAACAACTCTGCTCCACTATGGTTTAGTGCTGGAGAGCTCAATTAGCACCTTGCAGAATGAATCAGAGACTGCCCAACCCATCGCAGTGCTCACCTACTGTGACTGCAATCACGTAAGTGGGACTGAGGTGCTTTAAAGCGCAGGTCCTGCTTTATGTCCACTACAAATACAGGAAAAAGCCACAAATGCAAGCAGGGGTTGAACCTCTGGCCCTTGAGAAGCTGTAAACTTCATGCTCCTCACTCATGACAGGGTGGAGTAAAGCCTTGGTGAATCTTGGCATTGTATCACCAGGTCCCTGAAAACAAAACTTTGAACTCATATTTGGAAGTCTCTCGCACTCAACTGTGGAAACCTCCCCTTACTACATTAGAGAGCTAATCAATTCCTTTTGTGAGTCTGAGGATGTGTGCTGCTCATTGATTTCTAAAAGGTTCCCTTGACACCTCCCTTGGTAATTACTGTGTCTTCAGCAAGCAGCCAGCTCTAGAGTTTGAATCCCAGGTGAAATATTCAATTGAGATGTTGCTCAAGAATAGCGAATAGGAACCAAGACTTGGACCCTGTGACAGGGTTTACTAGTTTGTTTTTAAACTTTCTATCTCACTAAACTTGCGAAGCAGCTGGTAGAGAGGCAGCCAAGTGCCTGTGAAAAGGAGGCTGGAGAACACACAGTGAGTGCATCAGAGGCTGCCTTGATGCTCATTTATGGTAATTTCTGATGCTGATTTAGTCAGCTATGAAGTGAAACACACCCATGTGCACTTTCCTATTGCTGCTTCCTAAAGCTTCTCAGAATAATTAACAAGTGTGATATTTTCTTTCAGCACAAACAGATCAAGATTAAACCATGTTGTGGGGGAGATAAGCTAAAGGTCACTGGGAAATTTCATAAGCTATAAATGCATTAGTATAATTAGCACTCACTGGTACATCAAGGTGGGATCAGGAGTGTCAGGCTGGATTCTATTTTTGATGAGAATGATGTCTCATTACCCGCTCCCGCAAGTACAAACCTACTTCTTACCATCCAAGCATCATCAGATGTATGCAGAGGGCTTCTGCTTTGGGGAGATGTGTCAAGACATTCACCTTGCTAGGAAGA
This sequence comes from Xenops minutus, assembly GCA_035221455.1. Classification (NCBI taxonomy): domain Eukaryota; kingdom Metazoa; phylum Chordata; class Aves; order Passeriformes; family Furnariidae; genus Xenops; species Xenops minutus. The sequence continues at coordinate 10,302,775 of JAWWEE010000004.1, forward strand.
AGATGGTGTTGTTCTTGTAGCAGCATTCATAACACATGACTTTTAAGTGCCCAGAGATACATCGTGGCCAGGCAAGACAGTCTCTAGACCAGAAATATTCCAGCTCTGTTCCTTTCTGTACTTTGTGTAGGGTACTGGGGGAGTTTTTTCCCCAGACTAAAGCTGCTGTGTAGTGGTACTGTGCATTGTTAAATAGCCACTCTAATTCCTGCTGGAGAGCTCCACTTCATCAGTGAATAAAGCAATGTTTTATTTTCTTTAATTCTCTAATGGGCCTTATAGTTCTGGGAGAGCGAACAGTGCAGCAGAAGAAAAAGAGTTCCTTGCTAAAATGAGTGCATTCTTAGCCACCCACAAGAACTAACTGTCTGTATTTCAAAAGCTAGTACTTGGCTTTTCAAATCAAAGAACAAAAAAGACATTTCAAAACTGTGTCCACCTTCCTTTGAAATCCATAGAATTGCTGCTTTTTGCATTTTTCTTTATTCTTGTGGTGTCACACAGTGAGGATGGTAATGAGCTCAACAGAAAGCAGAGCACTGTCTTGCAGAGTCTGTGGAAGGAGTAAAGTTGCCTATGACCACAGCTTGTAAAATCTCAACCAGTATTTCATTATCCTGATTTGTACCGTACTCCTATTAAAAATATCTGAGACCCATTGAGTTGGTAGTGAAAGGTCTGATCCTACCAAGGATTTAGGGCAATGTTAAGACGATCTACCAAAGAAGAAATCCAGGTGATGTTCCAAAAGGCATGTCCACTCTAGTGTCTCCATTTAACAAGCCACGATATCCTGCCGGAGAGGATCAGCTCCAAAAACTGTTTTTACGTTGTGAAAGAAACAAGCTCAAAGCAAATCGACATTTGGGTTTAAAATTACATTTCAGCAAAAAAATAATAGCAGCATGTAAAGAGAAAAGAGAGGAAGAGGAGGCTGGGAAGGCTTACTTGCTTTGCTACCTTACCCGAGCGGAGTTGCTTGATTCGTCCATTGCTAGTTGCAGTGTCGACAGGCAGGAAGTCCTTAAACCAGGAGATTTCAGGATCAGGGTTACCACTGGCAGCACAGAGCATTGTGGCTGTGCGGGCCTTCTCCACCACCTTCAGCTGTGGGCCCATGTCAATGGTTGGGAAGCCAGCTGGGAGGTGGTCTTCTGCAAGAGGTAAAAACACACAAGGTTAAAGAGAAACACTTGGGCGTAGTGATGGGATGTAGTTGCATTGACAGCAGCGCCATGGTACAGCATCTGTGCCTCTGCTGGAAAACAGCAGCTTGACTTCCCTACTGAGAAGGTTATCAAGCCCTTAAAGCACATTAGGCTCTATAATGAGCATTCATTACACCAATAGAAGCTTCCACTAAATTTAACTCCATTTAAATCAATTGCCCTGGGAAACGTTCATAATTTTCATTGATACGTAAGCTCCATCTATTGTTAATAATTCAGTAAAAGCAGGTATTTGCCTTTTTGTGGGAGGACCAAGTTGAAGATAACAGACAAGCACAAAGCCAAATAGTTTGAGGCATCTTGAAACAGAAGAACTAAATAAAACCCCTTAGAAAGGTCCAGAGGCCCATTTTATCTTTTTTTTTGACTAGGAACATTCTGTCACACTGGTTGGGTAGAATGTAAATCTCTTCCTCATGCCCCCAAACCTGATTCAGAAGGCTTTTAGAAACTAATGAATGTAAATCTGATGAGCCACACTCCACACATGAACCACCTGGCCAGCCTGTGCCATGGCAAGCTACTGGTGCATTTTCTGGGCTGTAGAGAGCAACAGAGGTGCATGAGAAATGGCCAGTGCACGCTCTGGCATGTCCTACTGCAATACTATGAAATGAAGCACCCCCATAACTCTAAAACCATCCATTCATATAGCAGGTACGAAAACAGTTAATTGGCTTTGCCGCTGCAGAGCACGCTCAGGTAGGCTGGTGGAATACATTAGGCAGCCTTCACTGATAAGCCAAGGCATGCTCCAACATCGTCATTCAATAGCAGCTGCAGAACTGAGCTCATTTATTCATTCTGTGGCAAGATGTACTGTACTCTGCTAAGCCTGAACTGCAATCAAAAGGACATACTTTCACAGAAAAAAAGAACTTGAAGAACATTAAGAAGCTTTTAAAGCACCAGAAACTCAATTATTTTCAGTATGTTTCTTTTTTCCCCATTTTAAGGGAACTTAAGCAAACCACCTTCTTTGGCAAATCCAACTCTGCAAGGCTCCCAGCTCTCTGCAGTGTTTAAACAAACAAGACCTCAGCATCTTCCCAAGTCCCAGAGGAGTCTGAACTTGCTGCAATCTGATTTTTCCTGCTATCACTGCACAACTGGAACTGTACCCCTCACTCCTCACAGGAAGGTACTAGTGATGGGCCACCTCAGGTGCTTCCTTCTTTCTATCCGTACTGACACACCTGCAGTACAAACACAGCCCATGGTGGCTAATCTTACATATTTCTCTCTAAGATCTCAAGAGAATTACCATGATCTTTGACTTGTTTGCAAATCAAGACTCTATAGCACAAGGCAACATCTGCTGAAAACAAAAAAAAATGCCTGGGAATATTGTTTAGATGAGAGCAACTATGAAGCATCCAAGGTTTTCTACAGGAAAAAGGTTCCTGATGTTTATTAAAAGCCCAAACTGTATTTTGTCTCCCAGACCGGCCTCCTGAGAAACCTCTCTCATTATGAGCAAACATAAATGGAATTATTTTTTTTTTTTTAAATGAAAGGTACCATGAAAACTAGTTCTTTTAATATTTGCTCTCCATTGATTTTCAAAGACAAAAGGTACATAGAGCTTAACTGGAATGACACCAGCGCCAGCATTCAATAGCAAGCAACAGAAGCACTCAATACTGAGCAACCACAATGCATACTCCTACGTGGTTGAAAAGAAACAAAAGAAGGGTACACACAGAAGTACAACACAGTATGGACTGAAAAGCAAAGGAAGATACATGGAAAAAGATACAGAGAAAAACAATGATAGTCCCCTGGATTGAGGCCAAGTTTGCCTAAAGTGCAGCACCTTGCTGTTTAGGGTATTGAAAGATGTTTACTCTGGGGAAGCCAAAACTCAGAAGGGATTTAATCTAATCACCATGATTACCATTCACAATCTTTTCTGGTTTGTACAAGGTTTCACAAAGAATGGACTGAGCTAAATATCACCCAGTTAACTCCATCCAAAGTCTGTGCGTGGAGGCTTAGCACACAGCTAAAAGCAAACCTGAAACCAGCATTTGTGCAAGAAATCTCTTCCTGTCTCCAGTGATCCTTGGCTCACTGATGCGAGAGAGATCAGAGAGCTCTTCACAGTGTCTGATCCACAGGTACACAACCTGCCTGCTGCACTGGAGGTGACTGTTCAATCAAAATTAGCAGTTTGTGATGAGTCACAGACCAGTAGAAACTACATGATCTAACCTTGATTTCACCGAGTACAACAGAGGCACTGATTACAAACACCCAGCAGCAAAGCTCTGCTGAACTAGAACTCTTAGCTCAAGCCTTTCCTAGACTCCAAAGATACATGAAGTGCTGCTCCCATACCATCCATCCCTGCAAGCCAAAGCCATTAGAGAGTCCAGCTGAGAATGCTGGGCACTGAACACCTTAACAGAGGCACAGGTTACCACCGTGTGATGACCCTCAGTACCCAGATCCCACACCGAGCCGGACACTACACAGACAAGCACGCAAGAGTCATGTGCATAGTCCTCTCCCTCTTAACTGCACACAAGCCCCAAAACTACTGTGGTAAATGACAATAATAGCGAAACAGTGCATCCTTTGTACTCAGAGCCACAGCAGGTTCCCTGGGCTAGCACTGGTACCACTGCAGTCGAGTTTCCATGCATGCCTGGAGCTTGAAACCATCATAACTCCAGCAAGCAGCGCTGGCATGTCTGCATCTAGCAGAACACACAGGCAGCAAGGATTTGCTTGATCCCTTGTCAATCAAATGTAGAGGCAGCACTGGTGTTTAGGAGCAGCAGTCCAAGGTCGCACCACTGTGTGATGACACGCCAGGGGAAATCTGACAGCTGGTCTCTGATGACACTTCAGACACCACAGTTCACCTGCTATTAGGTCTGGGGTAGCTTCAGGGAACATGCACTGGGATACGGTCAGAATGTGTAGGGCTCTAGCTCAATGGGATGACAAACACCTTCTCCAGAGGTGGTCCAAGGGCCTGCCTCAGGTGCCTGTACTATCAAGTAATGGGGAACCTCAGCTACATCAGACCTTCCCCGTACTTTGTAGCTCTGGCAGCCCCTCAAAATCCCTCTGGAAACAAGTGGCTTTGGAGAAAACCTGAGCTGGTCACATGGCAGAGCAGGAGCCCAGAACAAGCCCCCACCTGCCCTGCCAGCAGCACTCCTGTAGAGATAGCGGGGTTCATTCCAGCCGGCTTGGCGTTGCTGACTTCACTGGGAGGGCGAGGGATGTCTCTGTCTTCAAACACTACAGGCGACATTGGGAGTTCAGAGCTGTTCTTGCCTTGCCTTCCCCTCAGGCAAAAGTCTAATCTAGGTCTAATTACGAGGCTCGGTCTTGTCTTGTCTCCTTTCAGCCCCTGTTAGCTGTACTAACTTGTCTGCACACAGAGCTCCTCAGTAATAGCCAACCTCCTATTCCAGCCAATACACGGATATTCTTATTCTAGAAAATGAGTTTGTCAGCACTTGGTTTTATTTGAGGAGGGCCAGTGTGCCTTCAATGCACATTAAAACAGGCTATGAATCTGCTTTCAATGCATACCATCTAAACCAGTGTTTCTTTCTTGGTTTCAGGTACTTTCAGAAGGTAGGCATAAGGTTGCAGAAAGCAAAATCTGGACACAACAGGAATTTCGAGGGCACTGAAAGCTCTAATCCCCTCCATGGACTACAGCAGCAGTGGCAGAAATGAAACAGAGGAAAGCAGGAAAAGAGGAGAGAAGCAGGAGGAAAGGAGAGAGAAACAGCAAGACAGAAAAACCCCAAACAAATGGGTTTTGCAGTTACAAACTGAAACTTGGAAAATCCACAGCCAGGCTGAGGTCTTGCTAGCAGCAGTCACCAAGGAGCCAGGAATGTCCCTCTGGCATCTAGTGTGACAGCATGGGCAGAGGATATCTCTTGCTCACTTGACAGCTCCCTTTGCTAATCTTTCTGAGGTGACAGAAATCTAACCTCTGCTCTCATACAGCTCTTTTGTACCACACATCTCCCCATCTTTAAGGGAAAAGCTAAGGTAAAAAAGCTTTCCCACAGCCCCAAACTGGAGCTGAGACCACCTCCATTAGAGCAGCTGCAATTACATGGCTCCTTCCCCACCTCCCCAGAAAACTACCTTTCTTGAAGATGCTGCTGTGAGACACATATCCTTTGGAGTGTCCTTATTTTCCGCATCCCTCCAATATTGAGTGATGATAAGGGACACAGAGGCAACTGCAATTTATGTCTTACAAGAAGCACGGATCATCCCCAGCATGGAATGGTGTGTGGATAACAGCTGCTTACAAAAAAGGCCTGCAGAGGAATCTGTGGTGAGCACAGCTGTTGAAAGCTGAATCCTGCAGGATTACCCCCAGGATTTTGCTCAAAACTTGTAATCTTTCACAGAACTGAAAAGTTGGAGGAGTTGAATATCAGATTTCTACCAGCACAAACACTGTGCAGCGCTCACTGGTCTTGCAGCCAAGCAATTGTGTTTTGGGGGTCATATCCTGACTTGGCACCTGTAAAACCTTTCCCCCTAACACTGTGAGTTTCCTCTGTGTCAACACAGGAAACGGTATTTTAGAAATGATAGTGCAAACTGTAAACACATTTATAGGAGTTATTTGTCACATTCTTCTTCCTATAAAAGCTAGGCCTGCTTACTATCATGAGTCCAATTGTTCAGACGGCTGAGGGAGAGAAAAAAAATGATACCAAATATAATTTGGAAATAGCAAAAAGTAGTTTTTCCATACATTACAGCTACAGCTGTGAGGTTAAATCTCTTACAATCTATCAAAACCAGTGCCTCACTAGAAGGGGTATTCTCAACTCATTTCCAGTGAGATATTGTGCCTTATCCCCAAACAGGGCTGGAAATGGCTTATCTGGGCCATTGGCTGCCGCCGGCACACATCAGCTGAGGAACTTCCAACCCAACATCCATCTGAGGGTCTTGGGAGGGATGATTAAAACTCAAATCTGCTTTGTTTTCAATTCTGCCAGCTATCTGAAATCACTCAGGAGTGTGTGGTGCTAGGGACAAGCCAGGAAATGGATTGAGGGCAGAGAGATCTCTGATAAATGTGTTTGACTGCGGTCAGCATTGCACAGGAGCAGAATACACATACCAAAAGCTATTTCACATGTTCCATACCCATTTGGTGAGGCAGGCTCGAATCTCACCCCGTTCATGTCACCAGGGCTGAACAGATCCTGCTCAGAGGCAGTGGTTTGATGTACTGTAACATAGCAAGTTGCAAGGGTAACTCTTGTCTACTGACAGACTCGTATTTGATGGATCAACAGAATTACTTTGCAAATTTTACAAGCTTCTAAATCTCCCTCTGAGACACTGAAAATACATTAGCAAATGCAAAATTATCAGTGCAAGGACAATAGCCTGGGTAGTCGGCAATATTAACTAATGAAAGATGCAAGCCAGTAGCATTGTAAGCACGCTACAAAGCAGGACATCTGTTTGCTGAATAAACAGCTCTGATTCCTTCAGCACAGGTTACACAGCATGGCTATTCAATTACTGCAAGACAATCAAAAGCAGTCGAGCAATCCAGCGGCCCAGAAGAACGGAATCACTTTACATGATAAGAAAACCCTGACATAGTTCTGTTCGGGTTCAACTGATGCTGCACAATGAGCATTTTATCAGCCATTTTGAGGGGATGCTCTCCTTCCACATCTTTCTTCTTACAAAAGTCTCCTAAGAGGTGCACCACAAATATTATCCAAATGCCTGGACTCCAAAGGCTGCCCAATGCTGGGCTCCAGCCCATGTGGGGAGCGGAGGGAGGAGCGCATTTGTTCGTGCTCGATGCCGGAGCCAAGTCTCCAGCAGGCTAATGAATACCCCTGTCGACACTGGCACCGCCTTGTAGTCGCCTAAGGAAAAGGTGGGGCAGTGAAACCAACCTGTTTCAAAGGCAGCAAACTCTTAATTACTGGGTTAGTAAGTACAAAACAGTTTCAGGCAGGCAGAAAATACAAACAGTCATCTATTGATGACAAGGTTTTTAATGACAAATCTGCTGGCTGTGTATGACATCATTCCAACGTGACATGCTGAAGCCGCTTACTGAAAATGGGGAGAAGGGTACAGATGAATGGGTGGGTGTGGAAAGCAGCTCCAGAAGGACTTCTCTGTGTCACAGCGTAACCACATGAATTACTGCACAAGAGCTTACAGTAAACAAAGTATTTGCTATCTCTCAGAAAGATCTCAGCAGCAGCAAAACAGTTCACAAAAGCAAGAATCTGAGTCAGTGCAAAACAAAGAAAGAACTGTAAGGAAAATTCAAGAAAATACGAGACTAGACATGGCAGAAGAGGATAAACTCAGGCAGATTCCTGCTCCAGGGGTTCACAGTGTGGGAGCTCACAGGACCTGCTTGTTTTAGAGGTTATGAGTCAAAAAAACACCTGATGGAGACAGTGCTACTCTTCAAGAGCCAGAAGGGAGCTGCTGATGTTGTCCTTTCATGGCTGGACAGCAGTATCTCCATTTACGAGCTATAGATACCTTCTCAGTAGTGCAGCTGGTCATTCCCAAGCACCTGTGTCTCTCAGAGGGGAGCCAGAAGGCTTTGCAGCGGCGAGTGCTCCCAGGAGTAAGCAGGACAAAGCAGCGCCTCCCAGCTCAGTCTGAAGAGGAATCAGGCTGTAGTCCTGCCAAGTCCCTGCACTGCTTCTCTCCATGCTCCCACAAGCATGGTGGTAAAATAACATCACCACTGCAGTAACTTGTCACCTCCCAGGGCCAAGCATCCTGCATCTGCCATGCTCTGGCATCCAGTGCTCCCTTCCATCCAGGTGCAACCTTGGTGCTCCAGGGCTCGAGGGGGCACCACATCCCAATAGGATGAAAAAAATTGTTTCTCCCAGTCCTTACAGGTGCTGCTGTCATCCAGACAACCTTCCTTCAGGCCTCATGATGCCTCTTGACCTACCCCAAGGAACTGGCCAGGACAAAAAATGATGCCACAGGTGCATGAGATCAGGAAATTCCTATTAGGAAATACATCCTCCTTCCCTTTGAGAAGCACTGCAGCATGCAATTACCAAAGCTCTCCAGGATACACCAGACCTAGTCATGTATCAGCCATAGCTACCTCAAAACTTTTCACTGGGTAGCTAATCCAGCCTGGATTCAGGCTGGGACACAGAAAAAAGCCTCAGCTCTAGGGGCACTGATGAGGCAAGAGATGTCACTCTCCAGCATGGCTGTCCCTTAAGCACAGCCCAAGGGAAGGCATGAGAAAGATCCTCCTGGGGATAAAGTTCCATCCACTACCATGGCCTTGAACTCCTCTGATCCAGGGTTTTCCTAAGCACTGCAAGATCTGATGAGATGACTGAGCCTAGCCACAGGTTCAGTGGGAAACAGGTAATTCCTTTCTCTCCTTCACAGATAACCTTGTGCTTGACACAGGCAACACAAAGGTGATTAACAGCTACTGAAGCTGATTCAGAGCAGGAGTAAGTATTCAGTCACAAACCTGGCCAAATTAAAGGTATGCGCCCACATACCACTGTTTCAGTTCTTAGTTTAGGCATCTTCCTAAGTAGTAACAACTTCTGCTCTGTATATGGTAGCTGTGGAGTCTGCTACCAACTAGGAGACCTCAACTCATCCTGGAAAAAACCAATCATTTACACCTTTATCAGAATATACTGCAACAGTTGGAGATGGCATTTATGAAATCCCTACTACCACAACATCTTTCTGTCACCCTGGCTACCTCTTCTGGCTCTACATTTTGTATTCCTCATAATGACAGACACATTTGTAGCCTTGGTCCTAAATTCAAGTTTCTCCAAGACTGAAGCCAAATATATCTAAAAGAATTAAAAAACTCAAGAAGGAAGATTATAGCAGAAGCTGATCTGCTGAGGCTAAACAAACTCTATGCCACAGGGCAGAACCTCTCCAAGCTGATGCCACAGCCTCACAGAGTGGCTGAAGTCTGATACAAAGACTTCAGATGTGAGGAACATCCTAGATCTCCTGCTCCAAATCCAAGCCCAATACTCTTCCATGAGCATAAAGCAAAGTCCACAAACAACTCAAAGTCAAAAACACATAAAAACAAGCATTTTCCTGAGACACCAGAGAAACTAGTTGCTCATGCTAGTGAAATACTAAAAAAGGGTTTAGACTGCATGGCACTGAAAGGCATTTAAAGGTTCAGGGCACAGCAAAAACTACATAAAGAAATGTCATAATGTGGGTGAGGAAGAGCTTACATACAAATAAAACAGATCATATTTGTACGATTCCCTGCCTGAGCAAGTACCTCTTTTTTAATCCTTCTTTGGTGAGAAAAAAAAATTACTTTCTTTTCTCCCTCAAAATTACAGCATAATTTCAAGTAAGTAAAAATAGAGTTTTGTGGGTCATACCCAACAGCTGACAAATAAGGCTAGGCTCTTTCAACAACTGTTACAAAACAGAGTCATCAGCTGGAAGTATACAATGAAAAAACTCACAAAAGTTCTTCAAACGCCTGAATTCAGAGGGGTTTTGCAGCCAGCTATTAAGAATCCATAGTAAAGGAACAGTAAAAGACAACCATGCTGTGCTTTCAGGCAGGACTGTGCCATTTGTTGGTACCAGCTGTTGAATATAACTGCCTGTAGAACAGTTTTCAAACCATTGTTGCTTTTTAATATTTTATACTGAGAAATACGATGTAAGTATTGCTACTGCATGTTTCCTCGTGACAGAATATATAAACACACTCCCACTAAAACACACCCAAAACTTCAATCTTTTCAAGGAAAAGCATGGAAACAGCTCTTACTTGTATTCCAAGTCATTTATTAATCCACTGCATTTTTCATACTACCTGCACTGATGTGAGATGTTATTAGCATAGAGATTTTCATTTTTAAGATGTGCAATCAATAATGCATTACCATATGCCATTAAATCCAACGTGTGGTTAAATTAATGGAGCATTTGACTTTTGATCCATGTATGTTTGGTTGCAGCTCAGTGCAGGAAAAAGTGCATGAGAATGGAGTTAATCTGACAGCATAGCTCTCCCACGCTTTCTAACATCGAGTTTCAGATTAAAGTGAAGCGTTCCTGTTGCCACTCAGCTGGAATACTAAATCTGTTCATTTCCACTTCACAGGCCAGAATGCAAGATTTTCGGTCACTTAACTCCTACTGAAAGGGGTAGATTGTGCTAAAATCTGATTTCTATATAGCTCCTGCAGCCTGTCTACATCATTGTCAATCCAGTGGCTTCTCCTCCTGTGGGGAACATTGCAGCCTGTGAAAGCATCACTGGCCAGCAAGTCTCAAGCAAAAACTTTGATTAGGGACAGGAAAAAGTTTTGTTTCAATAAAATACCCTGCTGAAAACCCCCTTTTTCTCTCTGAAATTGTTCCAATATGGAAAAGAAAAAACACTGCCTTTCCTTGCATTTAAGCTATTGAGAAAGGAAGATATTCATACAACACGGATGGGCAATGACAGTTGACTTTTTAAGGAAAGACCTCCCTCTTGTCTTTCACCCCTCCCAAAATCCCCAAAGAAAAACCCCTAAGGTACCAGGTGACTGGAAGTTCACAAACAATGAGGAGATTGAGGACACCCTCAGTCAGCCTGCAGACCACACCAAGGTGGGCAGGAGAGCTCTGCAGAGGGATCTGAACAGGCTGGATTGATGGGCTGAGGCTGACTGTATGAAGGCAACAAGGCCAAGTGCCAGGTCCTGCACTTGGGTCACGACAACCCCATGCAGTGCTATAGGCTGGGGCAGAGTGGCTGGAGAGCTGCCCATCTTGAAAACTGAAACTTAAAAGTTGTACTGGGGAGGAGCTAGAGAGTCATTAGAGAAAAATGTTCTACTTCTAGCATTCACAGCCAGCCAGTGCTTCGAAAAGAAAACAAGGATTCCCCCTGCCTCCACAGAATGCTCCCGAGACACCTTTTTGTTCTCCTATCTCAAAGATTAAACTGCAACTTTTTGGAATCAACCTCCAAAACTGCCAAGCTATGGCATGGAGTTGCCCTGTGATCCCGTGAGAGTCTGAATCCCAAAGCCAGCAATCAAGGTGTGTGGGTGTGGGAAAGGAGGATGAACACAATTCGTACAAAACCAAGGCTCCTCTGAAGCAACCAAGCTGAAAAGCATCAGCCTTGATGCTCAACAGCCTACTCTTCTACTTCCCCATCTTTTCCCTCACTCTAAGCTTTTTCTCCAGTGCTACCCTTTCCTGCCACTATCAATAAATTCTCATGTATATGGCTCTGCCTGCCATTTCCTAATTGTAGCAAACTGTGTTTTGAGCAAATGCTCATAAATCATATAAACATATTTTTAAGAGTTAGCAAAAACAATACATAGAACTAGTCCAAGTAAAGGCAAATATAGTAAAACACAAGTTATAGTCCAAGGCATTATATCTTTATAGTAGTCAGAAAGAAAACAAAAACATTTAGAAAATATTCACATATTGACATCAGGCAGCTCTGTGACTGTGAAAGTTTCACACCTACCTTTTACAGAGAAATTCTATTTTCAAATGAAACAATAAATGTGAAGTTTCAGTGCACTTGTTCTACTGCAGCCAGCTTAGGCATAAAGGGTCTGCTGGCACGGAAATCACTCCAGAACTGTAAAAATGGCTTTACATTAATCTGAATGCCAGACAGAGCAGCAATATGGCATATCAGTGCTTTCCATTCCGAAGTTTTAAAATACTTTATCACACAAAACATCTTGAAATAGTGGGTAAGTAACTTTATATACTTGGTGGGGGAGTGTTTTTTTTATAAAGGGGAAAACACAGCAAGCCTTGACCAGAGTCAGGGACTGAAATATTCCCTTAGTATGAGTTTTAGGTCTTATGTTAAGCCATCACTTTCTAGAAGATCCATTAATTGCACTGGCTCCAACATCAGTTTAGGTGGAGACGCTGGTTACCTCAACAGCCTCTCACCGACCATAGCATGTAGAAAGGCCCCCAGCCAAAGACCCGCAGCAAGCCAATGGCTACATGCACACACAGGCGAGACACGACTGCCAGACAAGTGATGGTTTTTAATACTGGGATGATGTAATTGCTCAGAGTTTAACAGAGGACATACTCTTCTTTTTACAGACAGCAAAGTGTTGCAGAGGCTCAATATCCTATTTACTGCTTTGCCACAACACCCATCTTTTCAGAAAGATGTGCAATAAAAGGAGTGGCTGACAATTTCAGCAAAGGCTTTAAACAAATCCCCAGTGCAGACCCTCATGAATTAAAGAACACACAATAGATAAATGGAAAGCTGGCAGTGAAACCACATCAAGACCAAGTGGATAAAAAATGCCATCTCTTGGCTTCTGTGGTACTCATCTCAATATAACCAAATGCAGGAAATCAGCTGAAATTCTTCTGCTGTTTAGGGAAAACCCGTTCCCTAACTTCAGACATATTTGCTGTTAATCAAAGGTTCATTTTATCAAATAGCTACTACAGAAATTATGGGTTTCCCCAACTCTTTTCCCTGGCAAGCAAGGAGGGCTGCACAGTTCGATGGCATGGGACTCCTACTTCCCAGGTGGAAGGTTGTGTTTTTTCTAAATATAGTCCCTACCTCTTCCCCCCAAATATTACATCTGCCAGATACAGATCAAGAAAGCTAAACAAACACCTGTATTTGGCAAGCTTCAGTTTCACTGCACTGGAAAATTAAATTAAGGAAAGCTTTAAAAATGTTTTTCCCCCTCTTGAAAATGGGATGATTGTTGGCTTTGAAGTCTTAAGGACAATCTGCTATTTTTCCCTGCAATGTAACTCCAGCTTTCTTTAGGAAGATCCCTGCACTAGCTCCACCAACTAGTGCCTGAAAGGAACAGTTTCCACACTAGCTGTTGAGGTTTCCTTAATTCTTATTCCTTTCCAAATGGGAAATCACAAAAGGGGGCGGGGAGGAGGTAGCCACTGTGGACTTCCTAGGATCTACTCATGCAGTAAAGTAAAGGTTCAGGATAAACAGAATTGAGAACACCTATAAAGGGAGGTTGTGCTCTTGCCCTGTCCTAGTATTGTTTCATTCCTGACTGACTGGCAGGCAGCATTTGACAGACAGGGGCTAAAGCTCTATGGGGTTGCAGGTCTCCAAAAATGATTACAGGGGAATAGAGTGCATAAATTGGTTTGTCTCCCTTGCTCTGAACCACCGTTCCTTCTGCCCCTCACATACACACATGGCTACAGCTGTTCTGCCAGCACTCTTTCGGTGTTTCGATTCAAGGTACACACAGCTTGGCTTACAAGAGCATACAAGTTCTACAAGACTCTCCACACCCACATTTCCTTTAAACCCTCAGATATTTACACTGATTGCTTTACAATAAGGGTGATGTTACTGTGTATTCCATTTCCTGGTGTGTATGAAGTAGCCAGCCCTGCCGTGGGATGGGACATGTCACATCTGCCCCTGCTCTGCAGGTATGTGGAAGGGGAGCTGGCTGGCCGAGCAGTGCCTCATACTTTCCCACGTTTTCAGCACAGAGGTGTTGCATTTGGAGCCACGCAGTCGCAGTGTGTGCTTTTGCTGCTGTTGCCAATTCAGGAAACTGCTGCCACATCTTTCTTTAACCCAGCTCAGGTTAAACCAGATTTTCCGGTACAGATAACAATTGCACTATTTACATTTCATACACCTAAAGGGCAGACACCCTAGATTTGCTGGAGCAGATGTCTTAGAAGGAAGCTCAAAGACTAAAAAAGCATGTAAAAGCCACAGCAGCCTCTCTGACCTGCTCCAGCATGGCCCAGGTGATTTTGTCTGCACAGACTGCCCAAGCAGCTGACACGCACCAAGCGGCTCAATGCAAGGTGTCAGAAACGATAAAGCAATAGCACGGTTTGATTTACTGCTGGGCAAACACCGTCTGGCAGTGACCACACATGGAGAGGTCAGGCAGTGCTGTCCTTTATTAGCATGTCAACGATTGCTGTGCTAACACAGTCATGGATTAGGCTCCCAAAGTTGGATATGCAAGTATGCTTGAGTATAACTAATTGGAAATAGACCCTGAATTCCTAATAACCTAAGTTATGGTCCCTGGGATTTATGCCAAATTAAAGACAATTAATTCTCCTCTCTTGATTATTACACACCTTAATAGCTCTGTCCTTGAGTCAGTTCCATCCTTGATGTGCAGAGCCCTTTAGCTCGGTCTCTAAAATTTGATGTGCATGAAGAACAGTTAATAAGAAAGTTCTGAATCAAATCCGAGTTACTGTATCAAAATCTCTCATGTTTTACAACAGTGAAAAACACAATTGGATTCAAAGCCTACTTCAGATCCTAGATTATAAAGGCATTTACTGCACAGCCTCTGCACTATAGTCTTTAGAGGCCTTAAACAATTCCACGTTTCTCTCTAAGATGTTCTTTTAAAATACCACACAGCAGTATATACAGATAATCAGGACTGTTTTCATTAAATGATTTCAGTGAAGTTCACTGGCTTTATTTGATATACAAAAGACTATTTAACCTTCTCCCAAGACACTCTACTGATGTAATTACAAGCAAGAGAAGAGGCACAGCTCTCCCAGGAAAGAAAACTTTCTGCTAAGCAGAGACCACTCTAAGTCTTTCCTAGAGGATGTAAGAGGCAGGTATCTCCTTGCAGATAAAACACTGTGAATCCTTATTTTCCCATCTCACTGTACAGTGTGTAGGTCACTGGTGTCAGGACAATTCTGCCAGACGAAAAGTGCTAGCACTCCTGTCTTAGGCATCCCTCGTGCACAAAGTAAACAGGACCATGTGTCCCTTTGCAGAGCAACAACAGCAAACCCCGAGCAGGGCATACTCTTCTGAGGCCCTGAAGACATAGATGAGATTTTCAGAGCTGATAGGGCTCCAGCCTCAAGATTGCCTGGGACACAAGAGGACACCCTTGCCAAGAACAGAAGTGGAATTAGCTGAATCTCAGCTGCACACTTTTACTGAGCTGACAACCAATATAAAATGCCAGAGCAAGACACCCCGCACCAGAAGTCTCTGATTTTGGAGATGATCACAGGGGCCTCAGACTCCTAAGGAAAATTAATCTTTTCTTTCAGACAAGGGTTTTTAGTTCCATGACCTGCCTGAGGGAAAATAAAGCAGGTCCTCATCCTATCTGTGAAAACCAACACAGTCCTAGTCTTCTCCAGACAGTGCTCAGTTCCTTGTGACCAGACCCGTGGCTCAGGAGCTGGAGGAAGATCTCAGGGGTTTCTTTATGAGACAGAAATGGCAGGGAAACCACAGACCTATGCAATCTGAGCTGCCTGTTCCTGAGGCTTTCACACCGCAGACAGGGCTCTCCAGCAGACAGACAGTCAGCTGTTGGGATTTTCACCACATCCCTCCAACAGCAGACCTGAGGCAGTTCTCTACGAAGCCCATACGGAGGAAATCATTCCTTGTGACAAAGCAGGAAGGGAATGTCCCAAACAAAGCCATGAATGTTGCCATGTGAGAGCTGAAAATCCAAGTTTCATATTACCCATTGAGTCCTTGACCTAAGGCTAATATGACTCTCCAAAGCATTTCACTCCCGAGGTTTTCCTTCTATCTGCTGAACTCTGCCCAGCGACATACCCGATTCCATGCCTTGTGACACAAAGATGCATCCTAACAGAATGGAAAGAGCCAGGGATAGGAAATCTCTGAGATAATATGAGGCAGGGAGAGCAAGAAAGCTCCCCCTCAACTCGTGGCTCAGGAACAAGCCTGGTCTGCTACAGAACAGCAAATAAACACAAGTTTACCTTCCCACACATGCAGGCAGCAAGTAAAACCAGAAAAATAAATGAAGCCACTGAAAAGACAATTTTTATTTGGTATCATGAGGCAACATTACACTGGATAGTCTACAATTCTTTTTCAGAGAGGTCAGAGAGCCCTTTCTTTGAAACACCTGAGAAACCCTGAACTGTGAAATAGGGTCCTTACCAGCCTGTGAGGCTGCCCCACCATAGGCACAAGCTTTGGACCCATTCTGTGACACACTGAGCACAAAGGTTGATTCTCCCCAGCAAACCACTTGCAAACAGAATAACAGCATCATCTTACATTTATA
Organism: Xenops minutus; assembly: GCA_035221455.1. Lineage (NCBI taxonomy): Eukaryota > Metazoa > Chordata > Aves > Passeriformes > Furnariidae > Xenops > Xenops minutus. Next base: position 10,319,105 of record JAWWEE010000004.1, read on the forward strand.
CTGAGAACAGAAATTAAATTACCAAGTAGATTTTGATCATGAAGTGACCTTTAAAAATGATTGAGAGAAGAAAACATTAGCCACCGTTATTTGCTCTGATACAGATCCCTCCTGAAGACAGCTTTGTGTGCAAAATATTACTGCTAATTGTACTTCACGTTTTCAAACTGCTTGTAGGAATCTCAGATTACTCTTATTTTCTCATTTTTTTCATAGACAAGCCTTGCTGTCTTCTTTTTTCGTCTAAGCACAAATTGGGAAAAGTGCTGTAGCTGAACTTTAAGAAACCTGGACAATTTTATGATGTTTAATAACATTTGCAGCTATAAAGGCTAAAAACACTAAGGGTAATGAAATCTCATGCTCTGGTGCTTAAGGTATTCTGTTCCCCTTGTCCCACATGCTGAACCATGGAAACAGTTCATGTTAGTATGGGAAGGAGAAAACACACTCTCCTTGGAGACACCCACAGGGGCTGGCCATGGCTGGAGGTCAGAGTCTCGGAGTCGCAGCCAGCCAGACTCAGGGCAAGCTGCTTTGCCCTGCAATCTCCTCTCACTCAGCTATATTTATGACCACCATCAACACACTAACAATTACGGCATTTGTTGCACAAATCTTTACGAGTTTTCCAAATGAAAGTGGGTTTTTCTCCCTTCCTGGCTTAAGCAGGTTTATGGAAAGACTGCCAAAAATTGCACCTGGTTTATGGCTTCAACAACAACATTTCTTCTTGGCGCTCTCATTGTACCTTGCTTCTTCCTCACTTACATAAAACTGCAGAGATTATGCAGAATTCACGTCTGCCTTGTGACAAGCTCTTTTAAAAGTCAATGCCATTTAGAATCTGCTTTGACCTTGCATTTAGACAGACATAATATCATGTACAACTCTATCCTGCACACAAACTCCCTTATTCACACGTCAATAAAGACAAGGGCTTTGACTGCTAATGCTGCCTTCTCTTTGCATGTGAGCCAGATTCACCTAAATCTTAAATTAGTGCAGGCTTGCACTTTCAAAACTGAGTAACCTCTTAAGGCAGCCACCTTTGCTTTAATTTAAATCCCACCCCAAATTAGGACTGTGTAATCACTGCGCTGTAGACCACAAACCACTTGTTAGCATCATCTCTAAGCCATTTCATCATTGCAAAGGTTTCAGACACTGGACAACTGTTGGCCGCTTATTGTTTTGTCTGTCATATCTGATATTTCAGGTAGTTGAGCCTGAACTATCCACCCATTTATAAGGGATGCCAAACAGAACAAGGTGACAGTCAGATTGCACCAGATGAGCCAACAGTCCTTTATGACTCAATGAACATGAAGTTCCAGCAGATTTTCCACTTCCCATACACCCAGTTTCAATTCTCTGTGGTTGTATTTTTGTTCCGAACTGCCTAACTGCATCTAGCCCAATTCTTTTCACTCCACTGGCCCTCTGTCTGTTTCCACAATCCAGTTTTTTGGGAATGTCAGTGTGGTCCACCCTTGCTGGGCTGTCTCTCAGGAACACATTCGTGCCTTCTGAAACAATCCTACTCCAAAGAACAGTATTTCATTTGGCTTTGCACCTTTCTGGACTTGTTTTTTAGCTTTTTTACCCTCTTACTTACAGGAGCATCTACATCAAGTACCAGAAGTCTGCAATGAAAAAAGCATAAAAAATATTGTCCAGTCCCAACCATCTGCCTGTAGAGCTCCCTATTCCTAAACTCCCCTCACTATCACCTGTATTTTACTCAACAAACCAAAGACTGAAATCTCATATACTGTCACTACCTCAACTGACAGGAAATACAAAGTTTCCACATCTGTGCAAAGAGGTATGGAGCAGCCCACGGGGATATGTCTAGAGCTGTTCAACTGGCCCCACGGCTGTGGGGATGGAGCACTGCCATGTTCCTGTTTGCCAATTCCAGGAGGGGCTGGAACCCCTTGGTGGAGTGCAGAACATAAGTTTTTACAGCACCTGGAACTAAGTAGGGGTGTAAAGAAAAGCATAAGCAGGCAAAAAGAAATTAATTGCTTGGAGGGTATGGGGACATCCTGGGAGCAGAGTGTGTGCTCCACAGCTCACAGGGGTCAGGCAGATCCCCATGCATCTCCCAGCTGTGATGAAAAAATCTGCTCTTCCTATGCAGAATGGAGAGGTGGCAAACACTACTCTGAATGTGTGGAGCAGGTTGCAACAGGCTGTGGCTCTGGTGGGACAGGTTTGTCAGCACTGCCTGACCTGCCTTCCCTGACAGCTACCTGCAGGCTGATCTGAAAAGGAGGAGGTGTGGAGGTCTGGGCAAGTGAGCTGGTCCCCCGCACGCCCCGGGGCTGAGGAGATCAGCAAAGCCAACCAGCTGCAGCATGCCACAACCACAACCAGGTGGCTGCCAGCACTTTGTCTTGCCTGTGTTTGTGTTAGAATTGGACTAAGTGAGCTGATCAGTTGAATGATGAGCACCATTTGTCAAGCCAACCTGCAAAGCATGCTGCACCCCCCCTGTCGTGGGATGGAGGTGCTGGAGGCTCTCTTTGCAGAAGCATGCTGCAATCCCGCCTGCTGCTGCTTTGTGAAGAGCTTCTCATAAACTTGCCCATTTGCAAGCCACATGCAGCACAAGGCATCGCTGCAAACTCATAATTAAATTCATTACTCCATACAATTTTAAGCCATTCTTCAAATAATTACAGTAATTTGATAAGCAGAAATCACATAAACCTGCTGCAGCTTTATCTCTCCCATTTGCTGTCTGAAGGAAAATGTGAGTAATTAGTCGGATGATAACAGTCCGGGTTATGCAAGCAAAACAAAATTAATATGATCCTTACTCAAAAAACCCTAAAATAAAATGAAACCTATGACTCCTTAGGCAGCATGGGGTGGGAGTGAGGGGAATGGCAGCAGCCAAAGGGTGCGGGAGGATGGCCAGGCTGCACTGGCCATGCTCCCCACGCTGCTGCACAGGCTGTGGATGCTCCCAGGAGCCACCAACCTGCAGCTACTGCTCCTCTCCCAGCAAAGTCACGTCAGGTAACCTTGGCAACTCCAAGGCAGCGGAGGCGGGAGGCGAAAGCTTCACGGGACCATGACAGAACATTCATTAGCGCTCTAATGTCAGGAGGAATCAGCAGCCCGGGTGGCCGTGCCGCCCCACTCTGCTTCTCACCTTGTTTATGAGGTTCCTGACCTTTCCTGGTACGAAGCAGCAAGTTGGCAAACTGCAGCTCACGGCATGCTGAGGCACGGGGAGGACGTAGCAATGAAAAATTCACACCTGCTGACTTCTCCCGTGTGCTCGAATTCACAAATCAAGAACCAGGGAATGTACAACATGCACCATCTCTCACGGGACCTGGCTATCCTTTGGGCTCACATACCTCACAGGCTGCCTGGGCAAATCCACTGCAGGTGTGAATCCTGCAAATACCGGGGACCCACCAAGAAGTGCCCACAAGGACTGTGCTAGCACCCTGTTTTGCAGGGGGGGTAAAGAGATAGAAATAGGTGGAACTGGAGGCTATGAATTTGTTGAGGTTAGCACAGATCCCAACCCTCCGCGTGCATTGCGTCCTGCTCTTTCCACACAACTGCAAATTCAGAGTCAGAGATTGTGGAAGTCCTCTCTGCACACTCACAGACTCTCTGAACCCTACCAGACAACATTAGGTGACTAAAGAGTTAACAAATCGAAAAGGGCCAGGGATGAGTTTCACTACAGATAAGGAAACATGGAGTATACACCAGGCTGAAATAGAAATGTGGCCCGGCCACAAGATCAATAAAGAGGAGATGGCCAGAGCTGTGGTTACTTGGTGCTTGGATTAAGAGCTTCATCGGGTTTCTGAAATCAGATCTGATGATCCCACCAAAGGAACAAAGGGAAGGCTCCAGGCCCTCATTTCAGAGAAGTGAACGAAGAGTCATCAATTTTCTGAAAGTGACTTTATGCCTCGTTAAGACCCATCTAAATTATATACAAGATGACTTCCAAGTAATGGAAAAATGAATCTGCAGACGGTCTTTTTTTTTTTTTTTCCTTTTATTTCCTCAAAGATGTGTCTCCAACCAGCCTGAAACCAAGCACTTGTTTAGGAGAGAAAAATTCCCATCACTACAGGGAGATATTTCAAAATGAGCACTTCAGTTTTAAATGCAGCTGCACCTTTTACGCTCCTCTTCTTCCCCTAGAGCTTGAAGCACCCTGGCCAAGAAAAGCGATTCAAGACCTAAGCACCACACATAATAAGCAATTTACGAACTGAAGCAAGATTAGCTTTAAATACCACTCTTTCCAGATGAATCAATCTCAATGTGGCAGCTCCACAGATATTTTTATTATTTTTTAAAAAAGATCTTAAAATGAAAGGAATTCCACACTCTTAATTCAGAAATAATAAAAGAATTTCCTGAGTAAGCAAGTTCAATGCAACATAAAAAGGGGGGGGAACAATACACTGAGACAAAACACCCCCCACATACTTTTAGCCTGTATTTCACCACCTGCTACTATCAGGGCTATCTAGGAGTGTATGAAGGAAAAGTGTATCATAGAGGCTGCCACTCCTTCCACCACACAGCCACAGTCAGTGACCCCTGACCAGGTGTTGGGCTGACTCAATGGCTGTCCAGGTGCTGGTGTGGCTCTGCTCCTGCCCTCCATCCTTGGAGCCACATGGCACACTGGGGACAGGCACCACCTCTTCCTTGGGAAGCCAACTCAAAACCGGGGCATATCACCAGGAAGGATGATGGATCCACTGCTGCTTGGGATCTTTCAAAGGAGATTTAAAAAAACTATAAAAAGATTCCTTCAGCATGCTGGAGAAGGTACATCATTAGTGCACATGTACAGAAAAAGTCTGGACTCACGGGTCGGAGAGCAAAGCCTGGTTTGTGCAGCCAAACTGCCGAGCGCAGCACCTGCACCGCTGGGCGGGCCAGAGGCAGGAGTGGATGTTTGTGTTGCCCTCTGCACACAGGTGACAGCTGTAACGAGACAATTTCCCACCGATTCCTGTAGCCCGGGGCTTCAAACAACTGCTCGCTTTGCTCAGGGAGGAATTTTGTTTGCAGTGTGCCCGTGGTTTTACTTGCTTCCCAGCTTTACTTGAAGCAGCAGAGAGCAGCCATAAGCATACTGTGGGGCTGGAGAGGGCAATGGTTGAGGGTGACAGCAAGAATGACCACCCAAAACCTGCAGAAATCTGAGGGATCAGAAATACTAATGATTCTCCAGGGAGAGAAAGCCTGTGGGAGAGGAAGGGCTGCTTCCCCACCAAGAGCAGCCCAGTGCAGTGTGAAGGATGGCACGAACCCCTTGCACACCCCCCTTGCATCACGGGGGCCTCAGCATCAGCAGCTCCCCGAGCCTCTCACTCTCCCAGCACAGGTTCTTGCACAATGAGAGGCCTGTGTGTACCACAGGACTATCTGGTGACTGTCTGAGAGGCGAGGACATCAGGACAGATGACCTAATCTCCCTCCTAATCTCATGCCACTGAAATCTCAGGATTCTGCTGACACAGCAAAACTGGCAGCAAACTCTGCTATTTCAGCTGTGGGTTTCCACTGGGGTCTGTAATCAATACGAAGAAATCAGGCAGCAGGAAACAACTGCTGCCATTTTGGCTGCTTTAGCCAGCTCTGACCCTGTGTGCCTGCCAGCAAACAGCTAACAGCCCCGTCTCGGGTGACGGCAGCCCAGGGACAGGGTCACGCAGCCGCAGCCCCGCACGGTGCCGGGCTGGCAGGGCAGCTGGCAGAGCATGGCAAGCCTGCGGCGCTCCAGACATTTGTCACAATTATTGGGGATTTACGAGGACAGGGATCGTGTCAGTTGTCTGTAATTTCACTCTGAATGATACCCCTCTCCGTAGGCGGCAGTCTCTGAATTAAGCCACCCTGTAGGGAGAAAGGGAGATGGGCCACTGAATGCCTCTTTGACAGACACCTCACCTAAACAAGCTCTGCTGTGCAGCTCCCAAACGGTGGCTGGGGGCCTCGGAGTAAGTTAGTGTCCAGCCCCACAGGAAACCTCACAACCCTGTGATGGGATGGATTCTGCTGACCAAAGACTAAGGCCAGCCTGCTGCAAGTGAGCACATGCCCCATCTTGGCCACACTGGGGATGTGCACAAGTGCTAAAACCAAATGAATGGTGCAGGGATCTGCCCTAGCTGTCTATCTTTGCACAGGATTGGCAACTACTGCTTGTATGGGAATAGCTGCCTGTACACATCTCCAAGCCAGCAACAGCAACACCCCCAAAAGCACAGCACGGAACACTTTGAAGAAGAGGGATACTATATGGTAACAGACACATTTAATTGTGACACTACCCGCAGCTGTCCCGTCTACACACAACCCAAAAACCACACTGCCCAGCTTCAATTTGCCTAAAACCAGTTCTGTACCACAGCAACATGGAAAGTGCTTTGCTCCCTTTGCTAATTACAGAGACTTAGCTCTTGGAATGATACCCCGTTGCTGGCAATGATTTTTGCTAATGTAACAGCTCATCTTTTCCATACCTGAAACTCTGCACGAAGGAAGTACTCCGGGGGGAATACATAATGTAGTAGGAGGCATGGCATGCACCTCTTTCTATGAAACTGCAATCCTAAGGTTTCACAGTTCACACAGTTCCACTTATCGTTCTATTGAGGCATTTTTTGCATTAGCAGATATCTGGTACAATTCATTCCATAATCATGAAAAACCGATTGAAATGGGTGTTTTTAACACTTGTACTAGATTTTCTAACATCTTTGTTATATGGCATCACAGTAATTCTTTCTGCAGGGCAACATACTGAGGAACAGAATGGTACCACTACCGCTGCTCTTTGGATCATTAAACTTCTGTCTTTTAAAGCAATCAATTCTTGCTGATTCATGTTTAACTTTTCAGAGACGATTATATGAATTCTTATAATGCATTATTTCATGTGTGTTTTCAACAATCCTGAGTTTTAAGAGGACATCAGTATTACCATAACCTCCCATAGGATACTCATTTGAGGATATTAATTTTGAATGTTCTATAGCACCTACAGCACTCCCAAATTCCACAAACTGTATTTCAGTGGTATGTATCTACCCAAGGAGACTGGCTAGTGACTGCATATTTATGACTAATTAACTGCCCTGTTTTCAAGTGGAAGAATTACCTAGGATTGGATACTGACTAAGGGGGACTTTTGAAAGGATTTTGAAATCACATAAATATGTACCTTGCAGATAGCAGAGAGAAGGTTGTAAACTCCCACAGCTTTCCTAGAAAATTATCTCAAAGCATTCTAGCTGAATTCTCCATTTAGCAATCTGTATTTGAGTACTTCCTAAGACACTGGCCAGCTATATTTAAAAATAATCCTGACAAGCCCTTTTATGAATCTGAAAGTGCTCCAGAGCATCCCTGGCAGACAGAGCTTATAAACTGCAGTGGGGACATGGGAAAAGCTTGCAGAGTTCACAGTGCAGGAGAGGCAAAGCTGCTGTGCCAAGGCAGCTCAATAAACCCTGCAGGTCCAAAGAGAGCGGGCAGGACTGCCAGTCCTGAGCAATGCACAGCTCTGTATGAACTGGATTTTAGTACGTGCTACTGCCTAGCGCAGCTTCCGCCCATCACTGCTGGGCATCTGCAACAAAGCTGCTGCCTTCTCCCCATGCAGCATATCCTCAAATGCCCAGGGAAAACTAATGCCCACTGTGCATACTCATAAAGAAGCTGGAGCTGTGGTTACAGTAGATTTTTTTCAAGTGTTACGTGGCTCTCTAATACAAAAAAAAAAGTCAGTTAAGTGCACATTGTCTCTACAGACAGATTTTCAAATTTTGCTTGAGCTGCATATGGCTCTGTAAAAAGCCAATCTTTTCTAAGCATCCTAGCTTTGACAACCATAGCCCAGATTTTAACACCACACACAATTCAGCCACCAAAGAAACTTGTGCTAATGAGGAAATGTGCCAGTGTACTATATCATTTCACATGGGAGCAGGAGGGAGAGGAGAAAAGACATAAAAGGTCTAGGCAAGGCAGCAATTAAAAGAACTCATAAGGATGTTCAAGGTGGGCCAGTGCCTCCCACAGTCTTAAAAGTCCACAAGTCTCAAAGATGCTCTTCAGCTCAGAAGGTAGAAATGGCCACAGCTTGAGTTTGCCCCTCATGCTCCCCTCAGTGGGACTAGACTGGATGGGAGCACAATTGACTGGACTGGTTGGGTTAAGTCTTTAAACATCTTTCTGGAAAGGGTCTAACTACACACCAAACTGAAGTAACTCAGAATCTATGCCATCACAATGACTGTGCACAGATAAGCTAATGGTGATGCCAGCTATGAGGCAGAAGGCCTTAACATAAATGCAACCATTCCTATCCCCCCTCAAGCTACGCTCATCACATCCAAATACCAGAAAGCATTAAGTCATTACAGAAATGTAGACAGAGGCAGAAAGTAACAGGGTCCTTACCACCAGTTCTTTCATTTTGTTTTGGTTTTAACCTTGGGTAAAAAAGGGGAAAGACTTATGGTCAGGCAATTTTACAAGGACAGAATAAAGAAGAAAGGACTTCCATTTGTTTCATCTAAACCCCTCTGGGCAGAGCTGGCATTAGGCTGAAGTGAAGTATGCCACATGCCTCCATGGGAAGAAAAGCAGATGGTGATGATAAGAGGAATATTTCTGCCTCTCATCTCTGAGTGCTCCATTTATTCTTAACTAGCCGTTTCCTGCTCATTGCAGCAGATATTGCTCCTCCCTGACCACAGACAACTGACCCTAAACACTGTGGCGTGTTCAGATCATGGGACCACTGGGATCTGGGTCTTGGTTCCACCGAGCGTAAAAATTACTCTAACATCTTTCTATGCTTTCTAGCTATAGTTGCAAGTAATAGGAGACATACAACAATTTAATGAAAACAATCTGATAATGAGTAATGCCTGCAGGAGAAAGGGTGAGCTTTGTGTTCTTGCCTATAGAGAGAACAGTGATGTGGTAGTTATGAGCCACTACCAGAGGAAAAAGGGACATACCAAAATTGATACCTGACAACTGTGGTTACTGACATGCCAAACAAGGCAGTCAGTGTCAAATAACCTGAGAACAACCCTGCTGGCGCAGGCCTAGCTTAGCCCACACAGTGCTCCTACAGGCCACCCAACTCAGGTACGCAGAGGTGCTTCTGCTAATGAGCCAATGGACCAAGTTAGGCTGCTTGTACCATCTGTTACCTGTCAGCTTTTCCACAGTTTGTTCTAGGGTACTGTGTAACTGGCCAAGCTGGAGGACGCATGCTTTAGTTAAACCTTTAGTTTATGCCAGATGTGCTGGCAGCTCTGTGCTACATTTTCTCATCCTCCTACTGACGGTTGAGGAAACTTGACAGCATTTTCGACCAGCTGCAGCATTGCAGCTACACCATTTCCCACTCCCAGGGCTGCCAATTGCTCTCCAGTAACCTCGAGAAAGATTCCTTTTCTGGGAAACTGATGACATGTGAGCACTGCATGCATGTATCCCATCTATCCCCACTCTAATTTCCTGAAAGAGCTGTTTTTAGTTGTGTTCCACATCAACGGAATGAGAATGGGGGCTTGTTGTTAGTGGTCAGTCACTTGCAGAATATGGTCTCAAAACTCAGTCCTTTCCTTTAATCTGACTTTATCGAAAAATCCCAACCCTGCACTGCACACAGTGTCTTACAGCAACCTCCTGGGACCACTGCTGAGCCAGTTCCACGGCTCACTCTCCCTTGAAAGAGAATCATGCACTCTGGATGTCCTGTTAGGACACATGGCATGCTGATCTAGCAGTGTGAGTTTTAGCACAGCTACCATATCTTTGAGACCCCAGAGCCAGGACCTGCACTTTCCTGTAGAGGAATTTAAGTTGCCACCTGATGCAGAGATGAAATTGCAAGATAGAAGGACCTAGTTTACCTTGTGATTGAAGCACTGTGCCTGCAAAGAAGGAGAGCGAGATTTGCTGCTAATTTGTATGACTGCTTTCTAGATTTTTTTCCATGCCACCCCATGGAAGATGTTACTTATTAACAAGCAAAAATTTAATTTAATTTAATTTCATTCACACTTCAAAATAACCTGCACGAAAATAATTTTCCTGCTGCTTTCAAGGAAAAGATCTGAGGAGAATCACAAATCTGAGTTAATCCAGAAATTACTTGCTATATTTCCAGGTAAAAACTGTAAGACCAGTAAGAGCATTTGGTCACCTTGCCTGACCCACCGTGACAAATTCTATGCAGCAGCCCTTCACACTCCCCTTGTGCTCTATTTCCATGTACACTGGGCTAAAAGGTCTTGCTGAAAGGTGTCCAGTGTTAGACAACATCAAGAGAGAGAGAGAAGCAGACACTTCCAGCAGCAAATCTGCCCCACTGTAGGAAATCTGAGCCTTATTTTTGCTTGAACTTTTCTGGTTTCAGCTTCCAGTTATTGATTCTTGTCCTGGCTCTGTCTGATGGATTAAACAGTCATTCTTTGCAGCTAGCACCTTCTCTCACTTTAGGTACTCATACTCCACAAATATTTCACCTCTTGCTCCTTTTTCTGCTAAGTGCAGCACACAAAGCTTCAAGTCTTTTGTTGCACGGAATATTTTTCCATTTCTAAATTACCTCTTGTGGCCTTTTATGTACCCCATATTGTAGTTAGGGCCTGCATTCCATGTGGTCAGAAAAAAAAAAAAAGGGCATGTGAAACGTGTTACTGCATTTGTCCCTAGGGTAACTCTGGACAGTGGAACAAAAGACAAGAACCATCTCTCAAAGAAAATCTGTATTCCTAGGCAGAATGTGTGACCTCTCTCTCTCTCATTTGTACTTCCTTCCCAGCAACAACTTAGCTCTTCTGTCCCTGTTTTCTACAGCTCCTACCCTTACTCAACATGCACTTCACATATAAATGAGGCTCACTTGAAGGCTGGGATGGAGAACAGTCCACGCAGGAAAAATCAATTATAAACCTAGGTCTATTTCTGACAGTTTGGTCTTTCACAGAAAATGTTTAATGAGGGTATTTTTTATGAAATATAACAAACGTAATTCTTACTACAGCAATTTTGGTTTTTATATTATCAGTCCTGGCAAGATTTCAGGGAGTTGCTGGCCATGGTCATGGTGCCAACTCTTTGTCCTTGAGGTGAGGAATAGCCTGTTTTTGCTTTACATTATAAGAGCATAATGTGACATTTGTATAAGCAGCATGAGAGGAGATCAGTGTTTATCATTAGTGTCCATTAGACTTCTGCCTCTCCTGCAATGGCTCACGTGAGAGTACAGTCTGCCTGTTCCCCACACGGGAAACCAACAAAGCACCCGTGCAAGGAACCCTCGTGGGATGCCAAGTGCAGCTGTGAGGTCGCACAGCTTGGGGTGCACTGCACAGTGCTGGTGAGAGGGGACATGCAAGCATGGGCAGGTTTGAAACCCCCAGGCTTTACCTGCAGTGTGTCACACTGCTAGAAACCAGCTGCAGACTCTGAAGATTTTCATCTTGTCCTGAAGCTTACTCCCTGCGGAACATAATGAATCCCAAAAAATGTACCCACGTGACAGTGACACAATGTTTACGTGAAGGAGGGATCATACTAAAACAGCAGGCTTTGTACTTGTGTTTATAGCTCTCAGAGAGAGATGGGAAGAGGACCCCAGGTATGCAGGATCTAGAGATGACAGGTGAGCTCTGTGCTTAGGGCAGCACAGCTGCAGGCAAGATTTCCACCAGTGAACAAAGCAAAGGCTGATGGTACCGGCACAGCCAAAGAACTAAGAAAGTAAAAGCAATGAACTACTGGAGAGAAGTTATGGGAGATCTTTGAGTGCAGGGCCCAACAGAGCAAATTGGATGACAAAGGTGAAAGAGAACCAGAGCAAGATCTGAAGAGGCACTGATGACCTCCTGACAGCAGGGGAACAAGCCTCTGCTCTAGTGATACCTTGATTATAATGGCAACTTTGACCAAGACAGACTCTCACATACATTTAGTGTCTGAAGCAAACACTGATTGCAGAAAGATTTAAACCGTTCATTCCCTCTCCAACGTCTGTTGAAATTAGCCCCAGGTTCAACAGATGATGCTGGAGACAACATACAAAGAGGAGATACAAAAACTGAGCAAAAATCTAGCCATCAGGGTTATGGTGACAACTTCACCCAATAATTCATAAATGGAATGTTAATTATTGCTACTCCCCTCTTCCTTTCACCATGGCTCACCCAGCTGTTTATAAATTGATAACCATAGAAATGAGCATGAGCTAAACCTGGGTAGTTGGTATTCACGTAGTATCAAAGGAACACATTTGCATTCTTTGCCAGAAGAATCAATTTACCTTGATTGATGATTGAACTTCAATAAGTTCTTTAATATTTTGGTCATTAACCGTGATGCCACAACAGTGTCACCAGAGTGCTGTTGTATTTCACACCATGGCTCTTATTAGCTGCACTCTGTAATATGCCTGAACTTATAATTGAGCCCCTTTAAATATTGATAATCAACACATCTCAAAGACGATCCTTCAGAATAAAGCTCAGCCTGCCCAGGACGCTTTAAGAACACAGTGATTCCTGTCACTGGAGAGGCTGGGCAGGGCAGATAGATGGCACAGAGTGCTGGGCACTGCTTGAAGTAGCAGAGGCTTCCTCTTCTCCTCAGTGTTGGTTTCGTCATCAGTTCAGTTCTCACCAGTAACACTGAAACATTGCTTCTGACTACAAACCCTGCTCCTGCTTCAGAATGACCTGCAGTAATTTCACTTTCCCTCTTAGTAACATTTCAAAATGAGATCAGCAGTAATACTTCTCTTTATGCACTGGGCTAAATGTAGGCAGATCTAAAACAACCTTCCTGATGATAGATATATGGCTAAAGTCGAAATGCTAGAGGCACTTGAAGTGCTATAAAAGGAAATAAAAGAAAAAAATAAAAGACATTGTTGGTATTTTGCAGTTGAGAAATAATTGAAGAAAATAAAGAAACAGTAGTTAATGCAAGCAGCAAAAAGAAGCTTTAGGGCACCGGGCAGCTCCACTTCAGTTACAACAGCAGCCTCAGCACTGCACTCCTGTCCTTGTTCTTATGCTGCTGAGCTGTGACACATGGACTCTGCTGTCAGGAGAAAGCATCAAGCTGTTCCTGCCACAGATACGAATGCCAGAGATGCAAAATCTGCCCCTGCACAACATCTCCTGTTTGTACTGGAGTAGCATACCCCAACCCTACCAAAGTTGAAGCCCTGGCCTACAGCGATGGCAGATAGCTCAGGTACAGCGCTGCTGAACAGAGGTAACTCACAAGCAAGGTAAATTAGCCCGTGCTTATCTCCATGCTATCAAAGCAAGATTCCTTCTGAGAGCCGGCAGAACACTTGTATACTGAGCTGTGCTGTGGTGTAGGTGTATCCCCATCTTTTCAAGGATACAGCCTGCTTCCAGTCACACAGGAGCATGGCAAGAATATGAAAGACCAAGAGAGAAGCTGATAACATTTCAATGTTCAGAGGTGAGACGACTAATGAAACTGAGATAGCAGTGCATCTATTAAAACGAGGAGACAGCAGGAACCTGCACACTGTTCCTGCTGCACCAATTGTCTGTTGGGTGGCTGCTAAGAATTAAAATTGTGCTGTCAACAGTCCAAGTCTCGCATGATTACACACCTTTAAAGCCAATCAGGAAGAAAATAAATTCAGATGTGTGTGGCAGGAGTCGAATAGGAAAGATTCTACAGCAAGCTTCCATTACCTTTTAAGAGCTGGTCAAATATTATTCACTAAAAAATCTCTCAACAAAACCAGCAGTACAGTTCAGCCTTTCCAGATATGCAGAAATGCACAACACATGTGTGAGGATCACAGGATCTTCCTATCTGTGTTAGGCAGTGTACCAAAGCATACCTTGCTTTTGCACCAGCATCATAAGAGAGATGATGCACCATCCACAGCAGAAACACATCCACTGAATGTGGATCAAGGATTTCCTGCCCTGAGGACCTGCTGCTGCTGAGGTGCCTCTCACAAAAAGACCCTCTGTGTTGGAGCTGACCTCCCCAGTCCTGGCAGCCTGCTAAGAGTAGTCAATGTCTATTGCTATAAGCAAGAAAAAGAAAATTCTCTTATCTGGATTTTCTTCCCTTGCTCTGAAACAGTTCTAATTCCTCCCTTCCCCAATCCTGTAAGAGGTGGCTAGGTTTTTTTTTTTTATTTTTTATTTGTCTTTGGTATTCTCTGATGAAAAATTACAAATGCAAAGAAATTCTTACCTTTGCATCTTTTGTTTTTGCATTTCTGCATATTAACAGAATATTCAATGAACTCATTTAACACTTCTCAGTGATCTCCAAATAATCCTTTGTGGTTTTGAAATCTGGCTATAGGCAGGAAAATGACTACATCATTTTTTAAACATAACTGTTCTATTCTGTGTGTAATCAGTCATGTCTGCTCACTATATTAACAAAAATGAAGCTAAACATCTTCTCATCCTATTGTTTTGCAAAATAAATGTAGCTCTAGGAGAGAAAGCTGGCATCTATTCTGGCTCATACATCATTAACAGAATTATATGCAAAATTTTGAATTGCTGTATTGCTGAACTAATATTTCAGTTTTACTCCCTGTTTTCCATTGAGCCTGTAGTGGTGGTAGGAGAGAGATTTCCACCAGCAAACTTCTCATTCTGGAGTCAAAAGCCTTTCTTCTTCACTATCTGGAGTGAAAGATGGAAATAACAATCATCCCCCATCCTTCAGAGTAAGATGAGCTCTGTAGAAATATGACAGCAAAAAAAGCAAGTTTTTCTAAAGAGTTGGCACGTATGTTCAAGAAAAATGCTTTAAATAGAGCCAATGGATTTAGGGAGATGCACTCCAAATCCAGACACATCTCCAAGCAGACTGACATGACAGTTTCTCTGAAGCAGCTTCCTACCAAGGTGTTCCCACACTGAGGCACCTGCCAGGGGTGACAGCAAGATGGTTCTTGATTCAGCTTATTTTGGCTGAGCCTGTGGGTGACTTTGACCATATTTTCTCCCAGGTGCCACTGCATTAACTGTATGAGGAATGCACCAGGCACAGAAGCTGACAGAGACTTACAGCTCTGAAACAGATAGTTACAGCTGCATGTACACGCTTCCTTTCTTATTAAGGAAGAAAAAGGTGCTGCTATTTACCCTGTTAGGATCCCTACAACATATGCCTCTACTGTGTCCAGCCTGGCCCTCTGAGCTGCACCATACCTGAGCAGCACAGGGAGTGTCGCCTGCCACTGGGCTATGAGTTAACCTGGAAAGGCCACTCTTGGGTCCCATCTCCTGTATTCCTGTGAAACTCTTTGGATTACCTCTATCAGTGTGGAGTTCCAGTTCTCCTGCAGCTGGTCCCTGGAGCAAATGAGCCTTTCAGCGCTGGTAAGAGGCTCAGCACGGCATGCAAAGCCACCAGAGTGGACAAGCTTGCAGGGTTGTGGTCTAAAATGCACAGAGGGCAGCCCAACTCCAAGGGACCCCCCCACAGTGAGGCAGATCAGCCTCAGTAAGCCAGAAGGATGCCAAGTGAGTTTCCAGGTGCGCTAATAACAGGAGCAACTTGTTGCCAAACGGAACTGTGATTTATCCAGCAAATCTGCTTTCACACAGGCAAACTCAACCAGCTGTACAGACTTTGGCTGAGGATAAGGGGGGGGGGGGGGGGGAAGAAAAAAAGACCCTTTGGCTCCAGCATGCTTACGAGCAGACACATGTGCATGTGTGTGTGACAGTGAGAAAACATTTATACTCACAGTGAAGATTTTATCCCTGATTTCTTCAGTTGAAAACCAGCACCACTTATTTTCTTTTCTGGCTACATCAAACTTGGCATTTTAAAAGCTTTTTTTTTTGTTTGTTTGGTTTTGGGTTGGCTTTTTTTTTCCTTCTTCTTTCTTTCAACTCTGTGCTATTTTGAATTTGTTTTAAGATGAATGTTGCTTTCATTTCCATCACTGGTTCGTAGCCTGCATTTCTGAGCCTTTGCTGCAATTTCACTACGTTTAGCACTTACTAGGCAATTATCACTGAGTCAGGTAGAATGACAGCATTTTTACAGTTCAAGCACACAATTCCATATTTCAGTGAGCTGATTTTTAAACTATTTAAATGTTAATAGCATCCACCTAATTGTACAGATCAGAATGTCACCAGCTAATCCTTATGCTTTCCAGCTGACTTCTGTCAGCTGCTCTTTTCCTTTAGTTACCAATTTCAGGATATATTTTTGATCACAATTATTATGGTGAGATCAGAAATACTTTTATTTGTATTCCTAGGTGCTTGCATCTTTCTGCTCTTAAATCTCATCAGCCCATCATTTGTTACACAAGCAGAATCTCAAAGCACTGCTAAGGCATCACAGGGTGGAATTAGTTTTTACTGCAATCCTCCATTTTCAAAACAACCAGTACACGATTGCTCCAGTTCTCAGGGGAAACCAGCTTAAATGTGTGTTCATATTCCCCCTGCATTTCAACTCAAAAGATTTTATAGCATCCAAAATACTGGTATGTGAGACAATGGAAGAATGTCCATTTGGATCACAGGAAATAAACCACCTTCCCCTGCTCCCTCCCAGGTTTTCCTTTGCATTTGTTAAAATGGAATTTAGACTTAAAAAAATTGCATGAAAAAAATCTTCAGATTCAAGGCAAATGTAGCTCTTCTGCACTACTTTTGCTGTACAAGAAACTATTTTAGCAGAAGCCTATGAGCAGATCCTTATAAGACAAAGTATACTGCTGTAATGGGAAATGATGAGGGAAAATGGTTTCAAAGAAAATCTATTACCATTCCCCTGTGATGGCCAAATAAAAGAGTAAATGCTATTGCCACTGACTCACAGGAAAAATAGAATTAAAGAGAGTTCTGTTAATGTGCCGATTTTGACATGCAGCTCCCCCAAAAGGAAGTGGCACAGAAATAGTAACTGTCATACAATCATTTATTAATAGTTAAATTTGTTATACATCTGCTCTGTGTAGACAGACTCTCCCAACAAATCAGTCAGCCTGGTCTGTGGGAACGGGGAGGACAGAGTGGCTCCACTACAAAACAAGCAGTTAAAAAAACCCCCAAAGCATGACAGAAGCTACATGGGATCAAAACAAGAAAAAGCAGCACAAACAAGTCACAAAAGTGGAAAATCCAGAATGACTTAATGCTGCCATGAAAGTTCTGGGAAATAAAGAGACAGTAGAACTAAATAACAGAAAAGTAGGTCTGGTAAATAAGGGAGAATGGAGCATCATTCTGGATTCAAGTGCTCGAGTTGTTCAGCACTTAAAAAAAAAAGTCTAGGAAATAAAACTCAGCTTTTAGTTTTAATGCCGTGTTATGGGAATTAGCTAACAAATTTACTATATTAATTGCAATTATTTTAAAATCCGTAGAGAGCTAAGTCATCTGAGAATGCAGAAAGGCAAAGAACCTACTGCAAGAAGAGGCAGAAAGAGTAATCGGGGAATCGCTACCCTGCAACAACAAAACTGTAACAACAAATTTGAGTGACAAATCTGCCTTTGTTGAAGTGCCAGCAGGAACTCAGGACTCATTTGGGATACAAAAACAGCAGGTGAGAAGGAGTAAACCCAAGCTTTTCCTTCTGGTTGCATTGCAGAGTCAACAGAAGAAAAGTGTGCTATAGCACCTCATTAAAACCATTCCCAAAACTGAAACTGATTGGGATTAAATCCTGGTGGAGATGTATGAAAACTTACTAAATGTCCATAACTAAAGGGTAAAGATAAATGATAACATGCTACCCCTGAGATTGGTGTTAGGTACAGATCTTATTTAACATTTTAATTAATCTAGGAATAGGGAAACCATTGCTAGTCACATGGGGAAAACCCAAGTGGCAGGTTATAATTAACCACTATCCCACCTAGAGATTGATGGGAGGAGGAGGCACTGGAGTTTTTTGTCGTGGGTAACCCACACATCACTTATACTGTCCTTAAGATGCTTCAAAATATACCATATTTTCACCCTGCTTACTCTGATCACAGCTCTGACTTCTACTGTCAAAACACACTGCAGTGAGAAACGAGGCAGCGCTCATACTTCACTTCGTGTCTTTAGCTGGCACGTAGCATTGATACAAGGTCTTAAAGAGTTCACCGAATTGGTCAAACGTCAGGATGCAGCAACATTTGTATCTTGGATTTGTGAAGATGTGGGGCTTCTTTTTTGATGAAAAGCACCTGTGAAGTGCGGGGTTATTGTGCTCCCTTTTGCCATTTCTTGGATAAATGTCATCATTTTTAATGCTACCAATCTTCTTCTATAGCCTGCAGGGAAGATTTTCTAAGGCAAAAAAATGACTTGTAGGTGCTTAATTCCCATTAAAATCCACTGGGGAGATAAGTACCAAACTGCTATTGGAGCCTTTGGGAAAGTCTTCCTCTAAACCATTGTTATCTACCCTTTCAACACCTGAAATAAGTCACTTATGTAAGATACATTATTAAAACAGGAGATGTTTGAATTTGCAGTGAAATCACTCGATGGCCTGACAAGTAGCTTTTTGGCATCCCCATGCAAGTATGCAGAATGAAGTGAGACAAGATGCACTCTAATTCTGCTTTTATAAAGACCTCTATTTTAGGCAATTTAACACAAGAAGGTGGATGTGTCATCTATCTGACTCAGCAGAAGAGTCTCATTTGAAAACTCCACAGCAAGTCTTGACTGGTATTAATAAATACATGTATTTGGTTTAGAGGTGAAATATTGTGTACATAAAAAAAAAAAAAGAGAAGAAAACAGAGACCATGAAAGAAGAAAAGAGCTCCAGCCAAGAGATTTCCTATTGCCAATATTCTTGTTGGCCTCCACTCTTGTGTTGATGCTTCCCAGGGACCCCCCCTTTTTGCTTTGGATGCATGGGCTCTGGTATTGATGATGAAGTAATGATACTTCAATAGAAGCTGTTAGCCCTGCCTTCCCATCCATGGGGAACATGCTGTTTGTCAGGACATTTCACAAGTAACTTGTGCTGGGGACCAGATATAAATAAAAGGTAGAAAATAAACAAAAAAGGGCATGTCACAGAGTCTGAGCTCTGCACTGCCTCTGCACCCCAGGAAACCCTCACCACTATCTTCATGTTTCTCCCATGGCCCTATATTTCAACAAAGCTCCGCGGTTTTACAAAGAGCATGTACTACAGAACCCTTGGACAGACAGACCTGGAGCCCTGTGAAAGAAACTGATTATGTACAGTCTCCTGAAAGATTTCTTGTGGAGTCACAAATACCCTTAATGGTCTCTGGGGACCCATCCCCAGCCTCAGTAGAGACAAACAGCATTTGCTGTCTCTCTAGCTATCTGCCGAGTCTCCAGGGAAGGGGGACACCGTCATGGCAACTCTTACCCTGCAAAAGGCTGCACCTGCTGGTGCAATATTGAGGTAAAAAGTTCACTTCAGACAGCTAATACAGGGAGATCTGCTGCTAACTTTTAATCAG
The DNA here is from genome assembly GCA_035221455.1 of Xenops minutus. Classification (NCBI taxonomy): domain Eukaryota; kingdom Metazoa; phylum Chordata; class Aves; order Passeriformes; family Furnariidae; genus Xenops; species Xenops minutus. The sequence goes on from JAWWEE010000004.1 coordinate 10,338,633, forward strand.
TAGCAAGTTAAGACAAATTGGAAGCCATGACCTACAAAGGAAGGCTCTGCAAATCCCTCTGCCAGCCTCCTGAGGATGGCAGCTCCCCCAGTACACAGTCTTGATAAACGGATCTTTTTACAAGGTCTAACTCATTTAATCATCCCCTCTGCTTGCATTAACCACTTCTGCAAAGGTATCTTTCCAGTGCAGATTGTTTAAGTTAGGTCAAAAACCTGGTCTTGTTTTCAAATCCACATTCATGATGAAAGCCTCCAGCCTAAGACTTCTATTCTTCTGAGACCTTTAGAGTTATAAGCACTGTGAATAATTCTTTTGCTTTTTCTCCCAGCCTGCTATAGGGCTTTCTCCCTAAAGCACAAAACACTTTTACTTGCTGAATTCTCTCCCCGTGTCTCCTCTGTACTCAGCGAAATGGCCCGACATGATGGGCTGGGTTGAGGCGCACAATGACCAGTCTCCCTTTGAGCAAGGAGCTTCTGTTCTAGCAGAAAGGCTGAACCCTGAGTAATCTATTCCCTCCCTACCTGGCAAGGGAAGAAGCAAGACAATAAGTCACTGCACTTCTCACTAAAAAACTGTCACAGTAAAAAACCTCACACTTGAGCCTTCAATAGTGAACTTTAATTTGAAAACAGCAATAAGCTTTGACCTAGAGTGAACAGCTTCCCTTGATGAGGCAGGCAATTAGAGAGGAAGCAGCAACCTCCAAGCCTTCAAGCTGCGGCCAGCCCAAGCCGCTCCTTGGTGGGGGCAAAGACTAAGCTGAGGCTTCCTCCCTCTGAGATGCCCAGCTCTGGGGCAGTCACAGGGCAGCACCGTGAACCACCAGAGCCCTGTGAGCACGACACCTTTTGGATGGCCTGAAAGTCATGGCCAGGATGACTGTCCAGCTCCCTGCAAGACAGAAGTCTGCCTGACTTGCAGGAGCATGGCCAGCACTGCTGTGGCACTGCTTTGTGCCTACATTCGCTGCCTTCCCTCTGATTGCAGATATCCTGGATTTTGGCAGCATGTCTTCTAACCTTAATGGCCTTTCCTAAATGGAATTTTCAAATGTTTACATTTCCTTCTATTCCCCACAGTAATTTTCAGTGCTTTGAACATTTCAGGGATTCAGCTACATAAATAGATACCCTAATCTTGTAACAACATACTAGATTACATAATTGCGATTAAGATGGGTAATTACACAGTGCCCGTGTGAGGCAGACAGCTTCGATACTCCACATCACAACTGTGTCAAAATATTTTATTTACCGAATACCAGAAGTAGTAACTCCACAGGCTACACCATATTTCCCTGCAAAACGTTAAATTATTTTTTTACTTGGCTATACAAAAATAATAATTATGAAAGTCCTTCAAGTGCTTTCATTCTGTTTCTATTTTGTTAACAAAACCCACACTGTTGGGGTTTTCCCTACTACAGAACATTTCAGCAGCAAGCCAGTTTTCACAGCCCTGGTAACAGAGCTCTAGTTCACTGTAGAAACATTACATGTTAGAGAATATTGTAATGCTTTCCTGAAGTAAAGCTCACAGAAGAAGTAAAAAAAATTACCTATGGTAGATATTTTTGTCAAGATATTTAGCTCTCATTGTCATCTGCTGATGACCTTTTACTCAAGTGAATCACAACTACATCCTGATGCCAGAGCTTATTCACCAGCTATGAAAACAACCTGGAATTGCATGCAGATTTTATTTTTGTTTTCCCTCATGACTTCAAATTTATACTACTTAGTGCTCCATCACGGAAAATGTCAAAAATCACAAAGACCCTCTGTAAGGCAGTGAGGAGTGCAGAATTTGGTGGGGGTAGGAGATAGGCACAAATGAAATCAGGCTTTTTTTTGTTTGTTTTTAAACAGCCAGCATTCCAAGGAAAGAGATATGGTTAAATAACACAGTGAACAGGAGTTAGTTACCTTGCTTGCATGAGCACTGCTTCACAAAGACTTTACTCAGGAAGCCTAAGTGTGGGTTTCAGCACTGCAGCCCAATAAATATCACGATATACTGCTCCACAGAAAAAAAGAAGAGAGCACATGCTGACCCCAACTGTCCTGACATGGGCTAAATTGTATATTTACTTCACATACAGAATAGCCTGCATTCATATTTTCCATACAGCTAATCTGGAACTTTGTTAAATAAGCACAAAACTGCATAAATACTAAAACGACAATCCTCTAATCACTGTCACACTCAGTGCATCACATGAATTTTTGAATCGACCATGACAAACACACATTAGAGGTTCTCACAGTGAACTGCTACTGATGTTAAAATATATTTTTCAGAGGTTTTATGAAGTTTAATTGCATGGGATGAAACATGACACCTAAGCATTTGATTTATTACTAAGCATGACTCTGTATTAGTAAGACTGCAGAGCATACAGTGTTGTGGAATTATTTTTACTCTGTCATGACAGATGGAGTCAGCGTTTGGTAAAGACTGCGTGCAAGTGTGCAGACATGCTGCAGGTGGGAGCCTCTCCGCTGCCTCCTCCAAGCCAAGCTGTTATACTTGAAAACAGCACATTTCAGATGACGAAGAAATCATCATCATCTACGTTTTCGAAATGGCAACATAGATTTTAATCTTCTCTGTATGAAAAAAAATCTGCCTTGCCTAGAAAGAATCATAGAAGAGAAATGTAAGCCTTAAAGATTTGAGGGGATCTATAGAACAACAATCCCTGAGCATTGGTTATAATCCTAACCCACGATAGGTGCGCATTGCTCAGGCTGCAGTGGAGCACTCAACTACCCCGTGGAGGTAGCAGTGGATGTAGTGAGATGACAGACTGTGACTTCAGTTTTCTGACCTACACCCATGCTTGGGTTTGGTATCCCCTTACCCATATAGCAGGGTACCTCATTTTGCACTGTGTTCCCTGCCACCCAAGGAGCAGCCCATGGTCCTTCCACTTCTGGAACGTGCACACATTAGAAAAGGTGAGTTTCCCTGTCCAAGCTGGACAGCAGAACATGGGACACCATCAACAAAGCAAGAGGCTGGCAATGCTGAGAGCGGGGCTGAAATGCCAGAGCAGCACCCTGCCTGCTGTGGGCGCAGCTCTACTGAGGGCTCCTCTTACAAAAGGACACACAGGCACAGACCACATTGCCTTCTGCTGAGCAGAGATGGTATCTGGCAGGTGCATTTCTGAACATCAACCAGCTTCTCCTTTCCTATTATTTCAGCCTTGTGAAAAATCCTCCATGACCTGCTCTGCTGCGCCCCTGCATGTACTGGCCAGTTTCTCCAGTTGGGGCAAACCTCAAGTCACCATTTCGTGTAAGCTCTCAGGTAATTAAGATTTCTTCAGCATGGACTGTATAGGATAATTTTGAAACTTACTCCATGATTTATGAGAACTGTGGTTAACACTTGAGAAAAATGCTTTTAAGGCTGAATTCCCACATAACACTTACAATACCGTTGACAGCCAGCAATACCCTCTCTCCCCATTTGTTTTCTGAGCTGACACTAACCCTTCCTACAAAGCTAATTAAATCACCAGGAAAGGCATCTGACAATGTTCAACAGGCTTAGAAATGGTCTTAATCAAGGCCTTTGGCACCAAGTTCACATTCTTCTGAGGAGAAACTTTATATTAAATCTCCTTGACATCAAGTGCTTTGGACTGGCCCCTTTCCAGTAGCTCAAGATATCACTGCCCAAACTTAAGGAGTGCTTTGTTCCAGCTGAAAGCAAGCTTACAGCTAGATGAAATGGAGGTGGGAGTAAATCTCTGTATTTCATGCAAAACAAGATGATATCCACTGCAACCTCTACTTTTAAGAGAGGCCAGAAATGGACATCAACTCAATAGGATCAGAATCAAGCGCTCTATCGGAAGAACTATTGTTAGCTATGACAGTTCAGCCTTGTATTCAGCAGTTTTACCAATTCAGTGTACTCTTGTGTGACTAGAAAAAGCTGTGGTCCCCCAGTAACATGTTTCTGGGCTATTCTGACAAAAAGGCACTGGCTTTCTGCCTAGAAGTAAAGGTGCAAGCTACACCAAGAGCCAGGAAAAACCACTGAAACAAACGTCCATGGTAATCTTTGGAGCTCAAATAAGCTCTCAAGCTCTTAGGGCAATTCAGATGCTTACTGCTCTTTGTTTAAGTGTTGAGTTCTTTATGGTTTGGCTTTGTGCATGTTTTATACAGACGTTGACAAATACTAAAACACCATTGTAACATTTCAAGGCTGATTCACTGATAAAATGCTCATTCAGAGGACTCCAGGGGACTGGATGTCATGTTCCCTTTCAGAAATACGGCTGAAGTGAGTGTTCAGTAAAAATTCAAAGCAGATCTCAGATACAAAGAGCAATGGAAGATAAGCGGTGCATAAGGGGACAGCGAACAGGTCATGGAATCTTCAATAAATATTACTGAAACTACTGAGGTTCGATTCATAACATCTCTAAGAACATTTATCATTATTACCAGCATATTACGTGCCTTGTTTTAGGGGAAGCTGACGGAGGACTGCTGTTAAAACTGTTCTTAATAGCTGATTACACATTATTACTGAAACTTCAGCTTTAATTCTCACCAGCTTTTGTTGATTTATAAACACCATTCCCTACTTTAAAGCCTGCTGTCAACCACATTATGCACTAGATAATGAATACACTCCCTAACTTCAGGTAATAGACAGAAACTCCCTTAGACAACAGTTGAATGAAAGGGAGTTCTATTTATATCTCTGTCTTCCCAAGTGGTCTGGTGTGACATTCCTACCGTATTTCTAAGAATGAGGTTTCCTGCCAATCACTCTGAATACAAGCCTAAGTCCTTGTCCTCCCCTGAGATATGGTCTGGTCTGCTCACAGCTACACGTTCCACAAGTGGACAATTGGAAAACCTCAGTGAACAGCTTCCAAATTCTCTGCACAAATGGGTGCTGGGGTATACATGCACAAAACCAGGGATGAATTAGAAAAAGCTGCAGAAAATGAAGCACAAAAACCTCTTCCACCTTAGTTTGCCATAATTTAAAATACAGAACAGAATGATAACAAATTGGATGGACAGATGAGAAAAGGCAGGTCCTCAAATCTCACTCAGAGTGCTCAGAAAAGGGAGTCAACAGCAACAATCGTATATAAAAGTAAAGACCTCGAAATTTCTCTCTCCTCTGACGTTTCCTAGCACATTCCATGCCTATTAGTTCATCTTGCCAGCAGTCATTCTCCTTTTTTTGATGTACAAGGCCAAGCACATTATCAGTGCTTAACAAACTATAATAATGATTGATGACTACATATGGACAAGGCAAAGTTGAGATTAAGAGCCACATTAAAACAGCATCAGAATTCAGAGAACTTTATCTGATAAGAGTTTAGGAATAAAAAGGGTAGAGTAGTTACAAACACCACTAAGGAAACCCTTGTTAAAAAGTTCTGCATCCAGCAAGGAGAAACAGGGATACACACAAAGAGAATTACTAAAAAATAGATAAGAACAAGCACTGTATATTCTCCTGAATATCTCCTGCTATCTGGTTAGTTGCAACTCTGTATAGGCATAATGTGTACCAACAGCCTCAAACTACTGTTTCAAGCAAAACATTGTTTAGCCTTAAAATACTGTTTCTAATTTTAGGTCACTACTACTCAGAGGTTCCACTCCTTTCTATTCAGATTTCTGTATTAAGAAACAAGGAAATGACACAGTTCCCAGTGGTGTGCATGCCGCATTCAATGCACCTATCTATGACTCATGAAGTAGAATTCCCTCAGAAGGAACAGAGACCCCATTTGAAGCTGACTCCTTGTGTGTTTACACCATAGCTTTCTGGCTATTAGGGATGATACTATAAGGTGACTCTTTTGGTCAAGGACGTTTTTTAAAGTCACAAAGCAGCCAGTCTTACTATACTTCACATAACTGGAGGTCTTCTTACCTTAACAATTATTTGACACTTACTGAATTCTTAAAGATGAAAATCTGTTTCCAAGATATTTTCTGCCTCTTTGAGCTTCATGAGCAAGAACTAGAGCTGTAGGTTTTTAGTGTCTGTAGAACATACAGGTCTTGCAAAAGATTAGTTTCACTCTGTTGAGTCCTGTGTGGATGAAAGGACGACAGTCTCTTCTCCAAAAGATATAAGGCCCCACAACTGAACAATTTTCTCTTTTCTGTCCTCCCTTTCATTCCTCCAGTGTTTAACATAAGAAGAGTTGTTTAAATCATAGCAGCATTGTCAGAAAGTCAAAGAGTTAAAGGTTTCATCATATCATTTATGGACTGCCAGATGCTACAAAGCTTGTTATATCCAACTTTGATTAGCTGTAAAATGAATCTACAGACAGATTACTGCTGTTTGCCCAAATAGCTTTTCCTTTTTTGGGTTCAGGATTTGTATCCTTCATTCAGCTAAGTAGCAGCCAAGATTACCAGCAGAGTATTCTCTTCATCCCTGGCAATTTAGTGTCTGATAACTGTGGTGTAAACATATGACAATAGTTCAAGATCCCTATTGACTGACAGCCATCATTAGGGGCATTATATTGTACTCTATTTATCCATCTTCTGCAACAGCATCTCCAAGGCATCTCCTGCAGAAGAGACAAACAGCATAGCAGAGACTGCAGAGGGTCTGCATAAATCTCAAACTTCTCCCTGCGTCTCACGGCTAGACTCCTTTCAAAGACTTTCTTTACAACATTTTGCCTCACTGTCACTCAGCTTCACCATGATGAAGACTGAGCAACTCATCCCCTCCAGTTCTCCTTTTTCTCCTTTCAGTTTCCCTGGCAGTTGCCAGTATTAGTGTTGTCCCTGTTGTTCTGCCCTTTTCCTTGGCCTTCCAGGCTGCTGTGCATTTTCTGCCCTGTATTACATTAAAATCCCTCCATTTTTCTCTGACTTTCACCCTGTAAATTCACTACACTGTTTTTCTCACAGTAAGTACAGTAGCTCCCCTTTTTGCTCTTTGACCATCTAAATCCATCCAAGGAACCAGCAACTAATCATCTCTCTTACTGGCTGCTCAGCTGATGTTGCATGAGCTCTGTTCCTGCTCCTTCCCACAGGAACCACTCCCTCTTCTGCTTTTCCCACCCTCACACATTTAGGATCTCCAAACTTCCCTGCAAAGCTCTGCCTAAGGCTGTCACCTGCATATTTCCGCATGCTGGCCTTGCTGAACCACCTTGAATTGGAAACAGTGCCAGATTCAGGGCTTTTCTCTCCCAGTTTATCCAATATACCAGCCAAGGAATACAAAAAAGAGCTGTGTAGCCAGATACAAAAAGAGATTTTAATGTCTTGAGATCATCAGTCTGATGCCTTGTTTCAGCACAGACTGTAAAGCAGCACAATCTTCCTATTCATACAGAAAATGTATGCTTTAAAAGATCTCCAAGAATATCACCCAGGCATCAATAAAGTCACACAAAGATGGAGAATTTGTCACTTCCAGTGCTGGTCTGTTACACCTTGCCCACCTTGTCTGCTAGAAACCTATGCCTTGCTTCCATTTCAATTCGCTATGATTTAAAGTTTCCAGCTATTAAATCCATCTAATACGTTTTTTCACTTGATTAAGAAACCCTTAAAAGCCTTTCCTCTCCCAATGAAATGATTTAGAAACCATAATCAAATTCCTCACTATCTTCATATTAATAAGGAAAGCAAATTGATCTCCTCCAGTCTACCATTGTAACACATTTTTCTCAACCTTCGATTACGTTTGCACCTCTCTCACCTCCAATTCAATACTCCTCTTAAAACACTGCAACCAGATGCTCTTTTGCTCTTCCCAACACCAAAGCGAGGGATTTTCATTAACTTTAACTTCTCTGTCTAGGTCCAGGGACACACTGTAGTCCACCTCACTAGGCTGAAAGGCTGAACAAGTCACTAGGAAATCCCAGCTGCATGCACTGCATCAAAAAAGGCCTGCTTCTGTATGATAGAAAGCTGGGTTACTCTGCCCAAAGACTGTGCAACCTTGTGCATGGCTCTGGAAAACCTCTTAGTGATAAAGCTGTGTAAAAACTCTACCCTCTGCACCAATCATTTGCTTACATTTGTCATCCACAAATATTAGAAGACTTACTTGCCATCTCTCTCTCTGATTGAGGCACTGCCTAGCTCTGGAGTCAGTGCCAGTCCCTGCCAAGTCCCAATAGAAACATCCCTGTTTGATGACTGTCCAACAAGAACCACTTTTAAGTTGTGCTCACTGATCAAATGTGACACACTACCTTTTCAGAGCCACAAATTTCAATCAGATGCATTAAGTCAAATGCCTTACAAAAGTTAGTATGTCACTACTGCACAGTTATTTTTATAAATCAAACCTGCAGTGTCAAAAAAGAAGTCCTTTCCATAAATCCTCACTAACTGGAATTGGCTCAGTAACACCCTAGCTCTTTACAGGCAAAATTCTGTCACAAAATAATAATTAAAAATAAATAAACTATTTAACACAAATATTAGGCTTAATAATTGGGTCAACCACTTGTTTCTTTAAAATATTAGCAAGAGAATATGACATTTCTATCTAGGGCTTCCCTGGTATTTTAACGTTTATTAAACAGGAGCCTCCAAATTTTAGGCCTTATGATTTAAAAATGCACAGCTTTTATATGTGACTTCCAGCATTCATTTCAAGAAACCAGCACCAATCAATACGTCTGCATGCAACACAAACCCAGATCCTCTTGTACCCTTATCAACAGTACTTGAAACAGTGACAAAACATGTTGCAGGCTTTTTCCTCATCACCACTTTGTACTACAGTGGGCCTTTCCCACCACGGCACTCAGTGTATTCAAGCCTGGCTAGTCCAGCATCACCATTATGTGAGTGATATGAAAAACATGAAGTTGTGAGTGAAAAAAGACAACAATGGCAGCTTTAAGAAGACAGAAGTAGGCAATGACAGATAGACAAAAGCATCAAGATGCAAGAATGAAAGCCTTGAAAGGAAGGATAAGAAGTTCAAGCTTGCTAGGCAAAGACAGCAACGTATGAAATTCAGGGACTGGCATACAGTGACAACTGGCTCATGCTGGAAAGAGATGCTATCAATATTCTGTGTGTGAACTCACACACACACAAACTTTTCCCAGTATACATGGGCTTGGCATTTTCTCTCTTCTTCACTTCTGCCCTTTCCAGAAGTTTGTCACACTGCCATGCGAACAAAGTGTGCCAAAAGCATCGCTTGGCAGTGCTTTCACAATAAGCTCTCCTGGCCCGGGGGCTACCCAGACTTCCTCAGCTCCCCAGACAAAGTGAACTATCACAGCAGTATCACTTTTTCTCTGCAGAAATGCATGACTTGAATGATTTGATGATACCATCAGCAAGCTACTTTGCCACCATTCCACACTTATCTATCTGTCATCTGCATCCCATCACACAAGCAGATGGGGAAAACCCCCAAACAAACACTGAATCAAGGACTGAAGAGCCATGAGTCGTAGAACTTAGCAGAAAATTTGTTTCTGTGCTAAACTTTGGTTTCTTTCTTCACTTCTTGTTGCTTGCCATGAGTTGCCTCAAAGGCAACACAACTCAAGCCCAGCAGCACTATCACAGGCTCATTTCATCACAAGCAGGGTACACTTCCCAACTCCTGCTGTCATGTCTCCTGCAACACTCTTGAGAGATAATTTTCCTTTAAGCATCCAAGATCCAATTACTAATTGTTTTAATCCAGGTTATCCCTGGAACTGCACACAGGGCTCCACAGTGCATAGCACACAAGGGGAAGGCTGTCCTTCCTGGGAGCACAGTGGGGATGGAATTGCTTAGCTTCCTCCAACAATCTTGTCCTTTTCGCTAACCTCTGAGTGTGAGGAAGGATCTCTGTCATCTTGGTTTTCAGGAAGGGATTAGTGCTATAGTTCAGTTTTCAGTGTTTTGGAGTCTGCCAGCTTTGAGAGCATGGGCTAATGACATGTAAATCTCTGAGGATATTTGAAAGAAAATTATAAATTTTTAGCTCTTAAATAGGAACTGCTATCCCCTGAGAGCTGCTATTCCTCACCAGGTTAAGCATGTGGAGACAAGCTGCCTTCACAATGTATTTTTGACAAGTGATGATAATGCTCCCTTCTAAATCACTAAAATAAAATGTTCTCAAGGTACGTGGGTTCCCAAGTTGTCCAGGACTCAGGTGCATGTAGACCATGTGATGAATTCACAGAAGACACAGGGTAACACTGTAGTCTTAGGACTCTGTCAGCAAAAGCACAGTGATAGCACAGCTCCTCATCCTCAAACCCTACTGAAGGGTAAGTGCTTTGAAGTACAAACAGATGTCAGAAGAAAGGACAGGAAAGGCAGGAGAAATTCATCTTCTTGCATGTGTTTGGTCCTAGTTACTAAGTGCGGGTGTGGATGAGCTCTCAAAGAGGAGCAGGCACAGTCCTGGAGTTGATGGACTGATGGGGTGATCTGACACAGCAGCTGAGAACAGAGAGTAATGAGAACAGCACGATCCTACAGTGAGCAGCCAAGGGAGAGGAGCAGGTGCTACAGCTCTTCTCAGGAAACACTGAGGAGCAAAAGCCTTTTTGAGCACCATTCTCCCCTCACCCTGTGTGCTGTTCCTTTAAAGGGTGAGTTTCAATGAAATAGTATATTAAGATCAAGCTAAAACTGTTCCTGTATAAAACTCTATGATCTATAATACACAGATGACACAGCTACTAACCAGGAACATAAGCCCCAAGCCTTTAGTAACATCCTCCATACATGAGTGTGGTTAAGCATTGCTGCAGAACATTTTATTAACTACAAGGCTAACATAATCAGCAAAAAGGACCACTTTGCCTTGCCCTGTTTCAGATAAATGTGCAGACTCACAATGTGCACAAACTCACACCCTCACCAATCAATTTGTCTTGCATGGGACCAGACTAGTTGCAGGCAGGGATCACAGCCTGGCCTGGCCTGCTAGCACATCCAAACACCAATGAAAAGTCCTTGCAAACACTTCGTTCTGCATGCAACACAGAAACAGGATTGTGCAATGCAATGCTTACTGACTTTCCAATGCCACCCTCACAGACAAACTTCTGTGAGCACCCCTGCTAATTCCACATGTACCAATGTGGTAAAATTGCCGAGGGAATAGCACCCCCTCTCCTTGCATAGAGCTCTTAACTGATACAGAGCAACAGACATATCTGGTCCCAATCTGGCGTTCTGAAAGTATCAGTGAAGGCAATTATTCACTTGGAACACTTCCTTTGCAAGCCAAGGAATTGCTCACTGAATGATCCATAACACAATTACAGCACTTTGTGTACATGGGTTCAACAGCAAGGTCTAGTAGCTGGAATAAAACAGAGGATAAACAAGGTTTTCTGCCTTTAAGCCTGAGTTTGGACAGTGTCTCTTGATGGACTTCAGGGACATTGCCAATGCATTAGTGGTAGAACATAGTGACACCCATCTCACAGCTATGCAGGTACAGCACATGCACTGTTCTGTCAACAAGCTAGGAATCTTCAAGACGAAAAAGCACACGAGCTACCTGTGCAGCCACTCTTCAATCCCATTCTCCTAGTTTGTGGGGCAGTTGTGGCACATCATAAAGACTTGGAAAGTGCTGCTAATACAGCAGAGGTCCCAGCAGAAGCTTAGAGCTTACCTCTTCGCATGGGTAAACCAGTGGCTTTTAGTCTCCAGAAGAAGACAGTGAACACAAGCCTAAAAATTCCTTTACTTTCCTCTTTATTTGTTTTTAAATTCTAAATGTGTGGCTCCTCCAAAGAATTACCCAGGGCTGAGTACCCTTTCTCGGTGAGAGGCAGCAAGTATGTTGTAGGATGGCAGAGCTATTCCAGAGCCTGAGCTACTGTGTACCATAATATGAATGCCAAATTCACAAAGAGCCATGTTCTGCCAGTAATATGGGTTAACTCATGATTTTCTGCACCAGAAAAGCTGCTGTTTCTTAGTGGCGATGCAACATGAAAGAAAAGACTGGATCAAAACGTGCAACCCACAATTGCTCAATTCATATAATTAAAAATTAAACAGCAGGCAGGAAAGCACGCGCATCTCCATGTGTCTGTGTGTATATTCAGTTTCCAACAGAAACATCTGGTCCCTGAATAAGATATTTCAGCCAGCAAAATCTGTTGGGTTAAAGTAGTTTCTAACTATTTGGGTGCCTTAAAAAGCTCTAAAGACCTACCAAGGCAGACTTCCAGTGACTGATGCATGCATGGTGCCCACCAGCATGGCACCCCAGCCTCCCCACAGCTCTCACCACCACCTGGATTAATTATGTCCTCTGCAGAAATACTGGCTAGGGAGAGTTGTTCTGGCAGTTATGTGTCTGTAATGCCTTCTTGTTTATATTTAAAGGATAAAACCCTCTAAGGAAGGTACATAAAGTATGGAAGAGCAATAGTACAGGAGAATCACTGCTATTTACATTTTTCCCTCTTTTAAACAAAGCCAGGCTTCAGCTGACTGTTTTGTTTACAGTAGAAGTAACAGAAGAGAGTTTTACTCCTTACAGCCCATTAAACCTGTTTTTCTCCTACTCCTGCTCTCCTCCCCCTCTTCAAGCCTTTAACAAGCCACAGGAATACAAATCAGACAAAAAAAACCCCAAATCTCTCTGCTGATGAACTGCTGAGAAAAGGTTTCAACACGGCTGGTATTAACAGTGCAAATTTCCGATCTATTTATATCATGGGTAATTGGTGACTAGAAATATTTGCATTGCTAATTTCCCTCCATTAAGAACAAACCCAACGTTCCAATAATATGGCTTAATAGCTGCATTTAAGTTACTGCCCCTTCCCCCTTTTTATCTTTTTTTTTCTTTTTTAGGAGGAGTTTTCCCTCTTTCCACACTTGAGTTCCTAAACAAAGAGTTCATTCTTTCTTTGCTCCCTTTACTACCAAGTTTGCTGTTTTAACAATAAGCTTGACTTTCACCATTCTAAGTGGAAAACAGAAGACACCGAGGGTGGCTAGGAAGAATGGTAATTAAAAATCTGTTACTCTGTGTGTTACTATATCCGTATTATGAATTAAATAAGAATAGTAATAAATAAATCAGCATACTTATCCAACGCATACATAGCTGAATTCCTGTGTTAGGCACTTCAGTTTTAAATTTGATGCCCTAGAAATACACACACATGAGATTTGAATGGAATGGTTAAACCATACTTTGATTTCCTTTAATAAGGGCCAGCAACACCCTTTACCTGCAGCTCTCCAAAGGCTACAGAGGGCCACTCCTGGGTGATAGCCTTGCACCCAGAGGGCTCTAGGAACTGATTAGGAGCCTGATATGGCAGAGTTTCCAGTCTTACAAAAGGCAATCAGTCCAAGTGCCCCCAGGGAGAGAGAAGGAGAGCACAGAGCAGAGTGCCTCTGACTTCAACCAGCAGCTCTGTTTCACATAAAGGGACACTGTCAGGTCCCTTTAGAATCACTTTAAAATAGATGAGGCAGATTTGAGGGCTAAAAAGAAACTTTTCTTACGGTCCACTGGATCCGCATGCAAAGCTCACTGAAAACATTTGAGATGCATACCAAATTAACTGTACCGAGCAACCAGAATTAATTGTGTCCTTGACAGCATGGCAGCCGATAACATTTGTTATCCTCTGAAGTCACTCAACCCACAAACAAATCCCTTCACTGCCATTTATGCCCACTGTGCTCCCATAAAGCATCCAGAACAGGTACCTATACCTATTAATAACCCTGTCACTGCTGCCACATTACAGAGGAATGTGAGCTATCATGGTACAGTGACATTTAGCTGATCTCTGGTCCTGCAAATTCAGCTGACCAACGCCACATTTCAGGAATGAGTTTTCCAGTGGTGAAAAGAGTTATATACTGAATCAGATGTCAACCCAGCAAGCACTGGCTGTGCTGATTTACTGGGGCTGGCGACTGCATTGTAACTGTGCTGTGACAGCCAACTCTCATACCATCCTGATGGAAATAAAAGCTGCTGCCCCCCTGCTGCAGCATAGAACAGTGGAGATGTAACACTACAGAGCAGAGGCAATTCAATCCTTTATGAAAAAACAGAGGACTTTTCAAAGAAGGCATCTGGAGGCTGCACAGTGCACCTGAATTAACAGCTAATCATCACAAATACAAAAGGGGAACAGACTCCTCCAACTCAGCCAGCCGGCAGCATAAGCCAGAGCTCAGAGAGATGGGTGGCAAACACTGAACAGTAATGCCAAAATCCAGGACACTGGGAATCCTTTGAGAAAATCAAGAGGAATCCAAGCAGGTAAATTCAGCTGAGCTGAAGACTGTAGGATGACTGTCAGTCGAAACCCAAAACCTAGCTAAAGTCACAAAGCCTGCAAAAAGAAACCAGTATGAGAGGAAGAACACAGATTTTGTGTGCATGTGTCACTGCCGATACCACAATATTCCCTGCCATATTTATGGAAATATTGTAATCTCACAAGGATCAGTGCTCTCTACAGATCTTCTAAGCTCAGAAATCAAATTCCTTCTCTGCTAGTCAATAGCAGGCCCCATGAAGCATCTGTATTCCCAAGGGATGAATACATTTTTTCTGGTTTAGTACTGATAAAACCTTAACAGTGTATGAACATAGCATTAAGATATATTATAATTTGAATTCAATGTCCCCTGAACTCAGAAATTACCTTGCTAAAAGGCGACTTGCATGACCTTTTAGTCCTGCACTAATATCACACTTTCCTAAAGGGAAAAAACGACCTCATAACTGGAAACACACTATTTCCAAAAGCATCACACCAGAAAACACCACCTTTGTCAGCAAGCCACACCACCCAACCAGCAGAGCCAGCAGGGCTGGCGGCAGCACAGCTGCACTGCTCCGGGTGCCAGAGCTGCCAGGCAGAGGGATCCACTGAGGACAGGCACCTTTGTGGGGAACAGGAAAGCTATCAGGAGCAAGACACCATGATAGCACAACTTCACTGTTTGCAATAATCAAGTTGGCTCCACTCTCCCTCTCTGTGCTGTCCCAGAAGAGCTGCTGTTCATTCTAGTGAGGCCTCACGAGTAGCACTGGGGGAAGCAGAGACCATGAACACCAGCCTCTTAAAATGATTATACATGGATTTGTTAGTAATACAGAACATATAGCTGAGCCCTTCTAAGTGATATAGTGCCAAATACAGAGAAGATTTTTTTCCTGATAAAGTCAGACATCTTGAGTACGTAATAAATATGATATTCCCCCTCTGTCTAATGTAGGTTATGTGAAGCTGCTAAGACTGCAATTTTTAGGCTATCACTGTCCTTAAATTATTAAGCAATATAGCATTAGAAAGCTAGACTGAAGGCTCTGCATAGTAGTTTTATTTTTTTCAATGTGTGCCTGAATACAAAATGTGACTTTGGAGAAGGTATTGTGGTGCTAGCATGTATCAAGAGGATGCTTGGAGACTGACAGGGTGTCAAGTGTCACTGTTGCTTACATTTGTATCTTCCTTCCTTTTCAGTGCTTGTGTGGTGAAGAAAAGCACTTACTAACCCACACTGTGAGAAAGCAGAAAATCTGTCTCAGCAATATATTGTATTAACTGTTTACACATTTTAACTGGTTCAAAGCCAGCTTGGTAAACGTGCCAGGATATTTCAAAGTCACCTAAAAATAGGTTTGTACTTTGGTTCTAGCTTATTTAAAGCCCGAAGTAGAGATCTCTGCAATACCAATATCTTTCTTATGGGAATAAGGAAAAAAACACCCAAGAATGCCTCAGCACACCCTATGTCACCTCCCCCTTTGGTTCAATAGCCTCCGAACATGTAATTCATGTGCATTTCTGTCAAGAGACTTCTGCAAATCCAGAAGGTGCTAGTGCATGCGTGCAGGAGAGAAGTCCACTCCTTGGTTTATCTCCCTATCTTCTCAATGCAAAGGGCTCTGGAAGAAGTTTCATTTAAACATATCCCATTCATAATCCCAAAGACTCCTGGGCATCCCCATCCCTCCTCCTGGTCTGCAATTGAGTAATGCTGTCTTTCAGCAAGGAATATCTGTTCACGGAAGAGCTTTTCAAATGATGGCAATAAATTCAGGGCAACTTCACCTCCCCAGAGATGTGGCTGCCTTTCCTGTACACATAAACCTACACGGCAGAGATTGTAAAACTTGGGTGCTTAATCCATACTGAGTCTCTTCATTTTTGCGTAATGAAAACCTAGTATCACCTACTTTTAATGGAGCAAATGACTCCTATTGCTATCATCTGTGTATTATTCAGACTCCAAGACAAAAAGATATAGAGCAACCTAGTTAAGTCTGTTCATAAAGAGACAGCATTAATATGGAAATTACCTCTTTCTTCTAAGGAAAGAAAAAAAATAAAGCTGCAGCAAAAGAAAAGGTGGGGGTGCTGCAGATTTCTTCCAATACCTGTGTAGTAATCGGGTGTTTGTCTCAAAAGCCTGTTGTGGACATGATGCTTTTATAAACATTTTGAGACAGGGAGATGCTGTAGGACAACCTGTCTCTACTTCAGAAAGGTGGTACCGTCATTTTAATTTTATTGTTTTTACCATTGTTTTGAATTCCAAGTGATCTTTGTTATACAGTATATTTTAAAGCTTAATTTAACCATTCAAGCCAGAAGCATGGTTGCTCTGTGTGGGGGTGGCCAAGTTTTTGTAGTAGCTGACTTTTTCATGGAAGGAGCTATGGGCCACTTTTCTCTGGGGTCATTCTGAAGCACCTGTAACTGAGGGAGACTGCACACACAGCCTTTCAGACTTTTAGCTTGTAGGGCCCCTACTTTCAATCATGCTTTGGGGGCTAGCTGAGAAATTTCACAGTTTCTCATGCTGGCTGCTGCTTATAGGCAGCAGTAAACACACATTCATCTGATGCATGGTCAGAAATGCACTAGAAATCCTCTGGGAAGGAAAGGGGAAAAATCTAGAGACTTTGTAATACTTATTTTGGGAACAGTTGTCTGCAGAGATGTCCCTGCTGAAGTATACAGTACCCTTAGCCAAAGACTGGCAATAACTGGGCTATTTGTTTTCAAGGGGCTTCTCCATCAAAACATGAAGAGCCCCATGAGTCCTCTTCCCACTACAGGCATACATACCACAAAGACAAAATACACAGCAGCGCCTGTGTCTGTGTGCACACATTCACGTGTGTGTACTACCTATGCAAGCTGCTCCTGACAAAGGGAAAAATGGATAGAACGCAACACATCAAAACACACAAGGGGAGAAAAAAGAAAAGGTATCTTTCCCACCCACGGCTCTCGAAACTCTGCTTCCCTGCAGGCCACAGAGGGAAGGATGTGAGTATGCAGAGAGCTGAGTGGAGCGCAAAGCCCTCAAGGCACTCGCTTATCTGAGCTGCTTCTAAACGTTACTAAATAAGCCTATTAGTTTCTGAAACCTGGCAAGCAAGGGAACAAGGCCCAGAAGTATGAACTGAGACAGACCGTACTGCTTCAAAGTGCATTTACATGCAGTACTGACTTCTCTGTTGACTGCCCAAAGGTCATCTGACAAACAGTGGTGAGTTTTTTACACCATGTCAATTTTTGATCCAATAGCACTTGCATACCAGATGGTTTAAAAATATGTATTTGCTGCCACTGTTCCTGCTCTGTTCAGCAGTGCCTGCCAATGTCTCGAGTTTATGATTTCTGTAGCAAATGTTTTAGTGTTGACATCTTTTGGGATGTGAGTGAAGATAAATTGCATTAAACACTAAAACATTACTTACAGATGGAAAATAGACTGACTTCTCAGACATTTGCAAGCAGGGCATCTCCAGTTACACTGTGGCAGAGGCTGCAGCAGAGAAAACTCAGTTTAATAAAGAAAAATCCGATGGCATTAGCCTAGAACAAAAAGCTGCCTTTACTTTCATTCCCACTCTAGGAAGTGCTGCTCTACCAACACAGGGTGCTAGAGGAGAGCCTGCTCTCTTTGTGCACACAAATACTGCTGCACAGGAGCAGCACTGTACTGTGTCAGAATATGTAGATGTAACATATTCTGCACCACAGTTCTAGTGGAAAGCCACCCCCTGCTCATTGCTACATTTGTGAGAAAACATGTTTAAGAAAAATACTGATAACCATTTTCTCCTGTCCCAGTTTTAAGCCCAGCTATTTAGCGTGGAGCACAGAACGGCAACTCCATGTCCTGTTCCTTCCACTGCATTCCCCATTCCCTTTCCCTGTTCCCTTTGGTACAGAGGTTCATGATACAAATGTAATTGCTCTAATTTTTTCCACATCCTTTTGGGAGAGAGAATATTTCTTCTTTTAAAGGGTATTAGTAACCCTCTGGCAATTCCATTTATCTCTTCCGCATAGTGAATCTGAAAGTATCAGCCAGGCTCACTCCTCCTTTCACCCGCTGCCACAGCAGAGCCCATGAAGCACCTCTGGAGAGGATGGGAGCTCCACGTGCATGCTACACACGCTGTCACAGCTCAGAGACAAGGCCAACACACAACAAATGATAACAGTTTCATAAATACTGAAGGGCACTTACTCTGTAATAATGCAGAGTTAACAACATACATATTTTATTTTTGGAGTTGACAGCAAGAGATGTGCCCGGCTATTTGCCAAGTGTAAAAGATTTCTGATATTCACAGGGTAGTTGAGCAAGGAAGGGGTTAAAGTCAGGGTTTCAAATGTAAAATAAACAAGGCTAAGCCTCCCTGTTTCTCCAAGGTCTCCCTCCTTCCTTGCCCTCTGCAGAGGCTATAAATAGATTGCAGAAGAATGAAGTATGGGTGGGACCAAAGTAGCCAGTCCCCTTCTAGTCTCTCTAGGGAAGGATGAAAAAATAAAAATACCACTTGACTCAATTATTTCAGATTATGAAGAAATTAACACCCCATGAAAAATCTAGAAGTGCTACTCCTAATTACAATACACAGCCTTCTGATTTATCATCCTACAGAATATTTGCCTTTGAATTCTCCTTTGCTTCCTTTTTATCATATTCATGCGTATTCCCAAAGCAGTACACATTTACTGACTTTTGCAGTCACATTTCCTATAGCCCCCAGACCGCCCGTAAGGAAGAGAGATGTGTATAGACAAGGGACTGTAGATGGACAGCATTGTCTTTCCCATGCTCTCCTTTGTTAATTCTGAAAAAAACCCCACCCCACTATCCTACCCCTAAAAAATGAAGTTTAAGAAAAATGCATTTGCCCATCATCTCAAAGCTGAAGTGTCATTACTCCACCAGTCCTGAGGAGCAACACTTTTAAAGGCAAAAGATTCAAATGGAAATTCTTAACCTACAACCCTGTATGTATCAAGGTAATCAGTCCTGACTTACCTTCCCAAGCTAGTTCTTACAGCATCACCAATTAGAAGAATCGTTTAAGAAATTAAGTACTATTTGTTTATACTTTTGTTTATATTTGAACTCAAAAGGGAAAAAAGTCTTGCCTGTGACCTGAAATCTTCTCTTGAGTGCAAGCTGCTCTTAATAACGTCACCAACATCGACTTTTCCGACTAAACTGGTGGAGTGGACTGGCTCCATCTCTCTGAAATCAGGGTATGATCACCTGCAGCTTCCTCAGAGTGGGAGGCAGGAGAAAAAGATACCAAGAAACAGTATTCAGCAGTTAAAGCTCAGACTCCAGGTAGTGCACCTGGAGACATACCCACATTGAATATTAGGGAAACCCTTTAATTAGTATCAATTACAACCATGGCGAGGGTCAGAGTTTCTAAAGATTCTGATCTACTAAATTCAAAAAGTGATTTGAAAAAGAGGATGAATGGTGGTTATCCTTTTTCTTATACTCTTACACAAGTACCCTGCAGGTTTTTTTCCATGAGCAGTGCCAGGTGGCTCAAGCCTTTCAGCTTTGCCAGAAGGTCTGTCCTTGTGGTTTGCAGGCATGCCTTCCTTGGGAGGGAAAACCAAAATGCTCCAGGCAGTCAACACCTGCACGAGCACTCTTCACCTGCAGCCCTGGAAATATAAGGAGCTGCCTTACACCTCATGCATATAATAAAGACTGCCTAAATGCTAAGTTTTTCTAAAAAAGTTTTTTTAAAAAATATTTAAAAACCCATTCTTATACACTCAGGCTTCCTTTCTTTAGTGTTTGTTTCCTTAAGCCTCTCACCTCTCTCGATGTCTTTAGAGTCTGCATGGAAGAGCAGGAATGAGCACTTAATTACAAAAAGGCAGACGATTCATTACACATGCAGAGAGGAATTTGCATCACCCCTTCCTGGCAGATGTCTGTGCTCTGGGAGGCTGCATTCACCACCCAGCTTGCAGCAGTTCTTGTCACAGACTAACTGAAGCTGGCCATGGCCTGAGCAGGAGGCTGGGCTTGGTGACCTCCAAAGGTCTCTTTGAACCTGTTTCTCCCAGTCCCTCAGTCCCTGTCTTATGATAACAAGCTAGTAATAAGGAAAGCAGACCTGACACCTTCCTCCCAGGAAAGGATCTGTATGGCAGCAAAACTCCTCTTATGGGATCCAGATAAACTAAGCTGCCATGCACAGCCTGTCCTGTTAGAACACAGGCCTATTAGAGCATCCCACAAAGGTACCAACAATCTGGTTAACCTTCTCCTGCAAAATTTTATCTTGACAGTCCCAGCTGAGTTTGCATCAGGTTTTCATTGTCCGGTCCCTTTGAGTCTAAAGGAGAAGTTAAGCAATGTTGGGTTTATGTGAAGCATGAATACTGTGCACGTAATGCTTTTATAATCCCTCAGTAATAACTTGTTAACTGCAGCAGGGGCTGTATAAAATGAAGGCCACAGAAGCATTTCTCCATGAACGTTTTATTTTTATAAGCACTCCAATTAATAAGAGTTCATTTTTGTTGAGCCACGTACTCCACCTATGACATCTTTCAAAGACAAAGTTCAAACCAGCGGGCATAAACCTGAGTTCTCCATCTGCAGGGTAAGTGTGCCCACATGCATTCCCCACGTGCTGGTGTGAAGCCTGGCCACTGCACACATTTTGCATTTTGGTCTCCTGTCCACATGTTAGAAGCAGACAGGAAAAGTGATGGGCACCCATGCAAACAGCCCAACAGGCATTACTGCCACAGGCTTGTTCGGGATGAGATGTACAGAGCCATATGCACAACTCATTTTGTTCAGAGGCACTGTGAGGGAGTGAGCCAATAACCTAGATAAGCAGGGCAACATGAAAAAGAAAAGAGGGTATTATCATTTTTAAAGTAATATAAATCCCAGTTCCTTCCTCAAGTTCCTTTTTATCATGATTGTCATGTTTTTCCCACAAGCCACTGACATAAAGAATGCACCCGGATTCTCAGAATAAAAGCCCTGAAGGGACGTGGAAAGCAGAAAGCATACCTGGTCCCATCTACCCAATGACAAAGAAAACCAGGGAGGCCTAGAAAAGGTATGATTCCTGTTTCTCACATGTGACACCCCCATTTTCTCTTTCCCAGAACATCTCATACTCATCCCGGAGCTCTAAACTTCCAAACTGGCTCTTCAAGGCAGCAGGGAGAAAGCTACAGAAGCCAAAATCCTCCGGGAACAGAAGTCAGTACTGTCATCTGCCCAGCAAATGACACTGCATACTAGGTAACCAATGCTCAGTGGAAGACAGCAGGTGCCTTTAATTCAAGTAACTTCTCTGTCCGGTTGTGGCAAGCTTTTCCTCTCCTTTTGTTTCCAGTCCAGAAACAATTTCCTCTGGGTCTCGTATTCACTGCTCACAGCTTTGTTTTAAGGAAAAGCAGGTGCTGGTCTTGCCAAAGGCACCTGCAGGATGCGAGTGATGGGACATCACAACTCGCAATACTGCCAGGCTTGGACAGGATCGAGAGGACTGTAAGAGGGACAATATCTAGAGCGAGCAGCACCATCTCCACCTCACCCACGGAGCACAATGAGCTCTGTAAGAAAGGCTGAGTGACCAAAACAAGGAGTATCAGATAGTTGTGCCAAGTGCCTGCTTTGTCTGATTATCAGAGCTCAGTGACCAAACTGCTAGTGTGTCTATAATCAAATGGAAAGTCACTTTCTTGAGCCAGGCACACAGAAAAGCAAGCACACACAAGGCTGGGAAGAGTCTCAGCTTTCGGCCTCCTACTCTCCTGCAGCTTCTGCTTGCTAAAGATTCCTTAAGCAATTTTGATTTCTGAAACTCCTTTCTCCGTGTATATATTTAGGCAGTTTGGAGAATCTTTGGGATGCAGGACCATGCCATTACAAAGGAAGTTGAGCACAAAAAGGAGGTTGGTGTGAGATGCTTAAGGTAGAACAGAAAGATTATGACACAAGTAGTAGAGACCAGTTTCAAAGCATCACTTCTGTATAAGGCAAAAGTCATCCCAGGAGATGCCAGCACAGAAAAAACACAACATTCACTCTTATAGCAGTTAGATTTCAAAAGGATAGGCTTTTAGAAAAAAAAGTTACCACGATCTTAGACACCTTTACACAGATTTTGCTGACATGGACACCAGAGACATCGGCAGTTTGGGATCCTGTCCAGAAAGCACCTTACTGTGCAGATGTCCAAGCACAGCCTGCCCAGTCTCCAAGATCTCTAGTGAGTGCTGTCTGCGCAGACAACTGCATCGTGGATAGAGTGAGGCTACTTCACTATGCAGCCACCAACCTTGGCTTAAGGCAACATCAAGAAACTTTGCTACAGGTCCATGAAGTGTCTGCTCCAAAACTGTGAGTGTTTGTTGTGTGTCAGTACCAGAGATCTTTCTTAATTCTGTTTTGGAAAGCTCTATGAGGCCAATTTAAAGCACAGAGTAAATACAATAGCTGATTATTTTTCTCTGAAAACTGTGGCCTCCAACTTGCTGCAAGCCCTAACTTGTCTGCTCTTACTGTCTCTCTGGGAAACCAAAACATTTAGCAGGAATCTTCACTCCCATTTACAGGTAGGAAGATCAGGTACAAAGAGATTAAGGAACACAAAAGCAGGCAAAAGGAAGCAGAATAGTTAAATGCACCAGCTAAAATGCTCTTCTGTCCTTTGCCATTTTAATGGCTGGAGTTAATACCACAGCCTTAAACGCCTGCGGTTCCTTCTGATAACAAGTATTTCCCGCCTCTTGGTCTTTGACCAAAAATATAAACACAAATAGATTAGTTTGTAGACTTCTGTATAATGATGTTTTAAACTCACTCTTCAGATAAACACCCCCTGAAACAGTAGCAAGTGTATTTCTCTCACTTAGAGCCCTTAATACCCTCACTGCTAACACAATGAAAAAAGCTAAAACTACTCATTTCATTACCTACTGCTCTCCAGATTAATCTCCATTCTGTTCTGCACAATGACAGGGTCACCGTGGGGTTTCCATGCCACTGGGGCTGTGTAAGGAAGTATGTGGACTGTACAAATAAAAGCAGGGGAATTCTTTATTCTTGTTCTTCTTAACCTGGGGTTTAATTCCCTTTCTTTTGTAACATGAAAACCAGTCTTTTCTCAGAACATAAATGATCAGTGCCAGCTTTCCCAGAGGAAAAATATTACAACTGTGTACAGCTTCTGCCAAAGTTAAAAATCTTTCCTAGAAGGATCTTGGCTTAAAAGTAAGCTTCAAGTGCTCTAAAATAGTCACACATAGTCTAAAAACGAGCAGGTGCCTCATGAAATGAAGATTAAGATTTAGAATCCAAATCTGGTGCCTTTCAGGCAAAGGATTCCCAAGGCAGAAGTTCCTAAAGTGGCTTTTGTTAAGGTTTCGTAAAAGTACCGGGAGATTGTCAAAGACTAGGGAGTGCAATTGCACCTCTTTATTGTGCCTCAAATAGCACCCACTACTCCCATCTACTCCATGAACCTACTATTCCTTCAAGCAAACACTTATGAAGAAGCCAACACCACTTCACTCATGGGGTATTTATTCAGAACCCCGAGCAGGGAAATCAGGCTGGCTCTGGATACAGCACAGCTAAGCAGCCTGGGGCAGCACAGGGACACAGCTTTCCTCTGCTGGGTCCTATCACAGCTGGGCAGTGGTTGGCCACACATTCTTGGTCCCAAAGGGATTGTACTGCACAGGCACGTGCCAGATGTGGTCTTCTCCTTGGCCTCTTCCCACCTGAGTGGGGCAACATGCAAGTCCATGATGAGAAGACCTCCATAATGCACACCTCCATTTACTCTGTGGCATGCTGGTCAAGACAGAATCTGACCATGAAAAAGACAGCGGAGTTCAGCATGGTACCCCTTGCCTGTCTCCCAGATCTATGTGTGCACTGCTCCCACCTGAAAGAGGATCCCTCGGGACCCTACCATCTCCTGCTCCAGGGATCCGAGGATGAAAGTGTATCTCATCTTCCCTGAGATCTTGGGTCCCCCAAAAGCCCCATTTTTCAGGGAAAGACAGACCTCCATATCCCCTAGCATGGACTGAGTCCTTCTTTCTTCCACTGACAGAAATGGAGAGAAACAAACTTGACTTCCTTTCCCACTACGGGAAGTAAGAAACACAGCTGCACACAAGCCTCCCACGGGCTGGGCCCATGAAAGGTACATAGCACTGGGGATTCATAGCATTGGAAGTCAACACTTCCTGCCCCCACCCTCCAAAAACTGAGCACTGAAAATAATGCTAATGTCTTAACAGTCCAAGAAGGGCAGCAAGCTGCCCAAAAGGAACTGAAATAGAATGGGGGGAACAGACATGCCATTTTTTTCTCTCCTCATTGAAATTTATTGCAGCTAGAACTGAATAAAACAACTTAGATCTGGAAATACAGATAGCATCTAAGATTTCTCACTGTCCCTGTCAACAACTTTCAGACATTTGAAAGCACAGCTATAATCCCCCTTTCACTGTAGCAGAGAATATGAGAGTGAAACACGCAGCAGTCATAATTTTCACTAGGAGATAAATCTCTTCCCTCCCAAACCCTCCCTAACCCACAGAGCAATGCTGGGCAAAACCTAGAGAATTCACTGAGCCAATCAGTCCCATGGCAAGGAACTGATGATAATTCCTGAGACCACCCTTCTGCTTAAAACATCAGGGCAATTCATGCTAAAGCTGTGTTAATACATAGTTAACATGTATTGAACTATGGTGGGAACTCAATCCTTCCCAGAACACCTAGTTCAGAGCAACTCAGGCTTACAAATGAAAAGACTTAAGAAACATAGGCAGACAATTTTACTTCTACCTTCATTAAGTGTTCTAACATATTTCTAAAATACCCACATGCTCTCATGTCAGCCTTTAGTACATATACTACCTGATCTATAACCCACCGGACCGTCCCACTCCCTTGGCAATACAGGCAGCTTGATCTGCGTCTGTCCCATCAGACAATCCCACCCAACTAGCATGACAAGCCCTGTGCTGTTCTGCTCAGCTTCACCTTGCTCAGCTCTGGCACTGGGGTCAGCCTCCCAACTCCACAACAGTCAGGGACAGGACTGGCAGAGATGCAAGTATGTCATGTAGTTTTAATGCTTTGTTTTTAGGAGGAACTTTGCTTGCCATTACTGGCTTCTTCTCACCAGCAGTTTCTTTTCTGCATCACTGGTTCAAGTTTAAAGATACTACTTCATCATCCAACACCATGTGGTACCATGCTCTTTCCTGTGAAACTGCAAACTGCTTATGGGTAAGTCTTCAAGAAAACAAGGGTAGCAATCAAAAGGTGACAGGTGAGCAGCACCACCATGGCAGAGAGGCAGCTTCTAGAGAAAGTCTACGCAGCTGCATGCACGTTCTCACCTTCCTCCTCTAAAGTAGTGAAGGATTACAACAACCCCACTCATCGCAGAGAAACTGCCTCCAAGGGGAAATAAAAACATGTCAACAGAGACCTGTTCAAGTACACACCTACTGTGAAAGGCTGTCCTGACCTGGCCCCTGGTAAAAACATTCCATCTGCTTAGGCTCTCACCTATTAGAGAAAGAAGTCATGGATGTTTTCACTTCACTATCTCTACACTTATCACCACTGGGAGAGAAAAGGGACAGAGGACTCAACAACATTTCAAGTGTGAGGTAGCTGTGTTTTGATTTTCCAAGGTAGCAGCAAGGTGGCTGAAACAGGCACATCTCCATAGGCAATCAGTGACCCGATGATCATCACGCCTTCTGAATACATTGTGGCATTTACAGCTCTGTAGAGATTAAAATCAGAGGATGTCAGGTTCTATAGACTGTAACGAAAATATGATATAAAACACTTCCATAGGCTTCCTTTCAGAAATAGAAGAACTCTCTTTCTTGGGTCCCTCTTATTTATTTTCACTGTCAAATCAAGCACATGCTGAGAGGTAAGAATTGCCCCAACCTCTTGCTACATAACCCAGGGGAGTTTTCTCTCATCACCCACAAACTCTTTCCCATGATCCTTGCTATTCATACACTGAAAACAACTAACAGGAAGCTTCATCTGAGAATTCTTGGCTTCTTCACTCCTGCAGAAAAAGCTAGTATGAAGCAAACTATTTCATCACCTTTTCCCTACAGTGTATAAATATTCAACACCCACTGACAGCCCTGGATAGCGTGAAAACCAGTCACATTTTCAGTGCAAGCATCTGTTCTTCCCCAAAGTAAATCTTATTTGAAAAAACTTGATGCTCACGAAGGAGACCAGAAATGGAAGGCCTGGATCCTTTTCCTGTTGTGTCTGCTGGAACACCTCATGCTTTACCCTTGTGTTTTTCCTAATTAACTAAGCAATATAAAATTTTTCAAGCATTTGCCTTTCAATGTCAAAGTCAGAGGCCAGTCTCCAGGGTGTGCTGGGGGGGGGTGGTGTCTTGTCTGCAGCCCGTCAGTCCAGCCCTCTGTTCCAAAAGCAGTTTCGGAGAGGAATGGCTCTGAAATACCTGCGCAAGGGGGAGTCTCTTTTGTAGGTCTACAAAATACTGAACAAAACCACAAGCCAAAGTCACAGCCCAAACACTGGTATTCCTAGAAAAAGAACAGCCGGCAGGGAATGGAGTTCACTACATCCTCTCATTGCATCATGATGGCCCCAAGAACAAAGCCAAGGAACCACCACCAGCATCCCAAAGCTGCCCAAATGCATAAATACAGGAACATACCTTTTTGGAAAATAAATAATCAATTCCAGAATGCCATGCATCTATTATTACAGATATTTTATTTCCTTCTTCATTAATATATGCAAAGCAATCAGATTACAGCCACAGGAGGTAATGAAAAACCAACTAAGAGATAAGGGCCTTTTTGCATGTTGTGCTATGCATGTTTAGTTCCTATTTTAAAAGGAGACCTTGAGCCTACTTTTGCAGTTCTTGGAGTGAATGTCAACTATACAATTTTCAAGGCAGGGAGAAGTGCAATTCTGCAGCAGAAATACTGTGGTTCCCTAAATAAAGCAGACCCCTGACATGATGAGCCTCATTGCCAGACTAAAGGTGAGGCCAGAAGAATCCTACAGCTAAAGGACAGCATAAGGATTGAAAACAAAGGTCAAAGTATTTGGCAACAGTTTTGATATAACCAGACAGCTCAGAAGATGCAAAGAAAGCTAAGTTTGCAGGGGTGGAGTAGGATCTTATTTGATGAAGGGCTTCTCATTCATTTTTTCCATCTGTGTTATCTACTCTAATAAAAATGTTATCTCTTCCTACAGACCCCGTGTCTGAACAGCCTCAAAAGGGAGCTACATCCTTAACACAGCACATGATGCTGTAACCTGGTCTGTAAGGAAGAAAACCACAGGAGACAGCTCTGGGCTGCACAGAGACGCTGGCAAGGAGCAGGAACACTATACTGACTCCTCCATGTTTGGTTTTCCTCCTAGAAAGAGAGTAATAACACTGAATCCAGAGTTGTAGGAATGGCTTAAACATGGAGAAACAAACCATTTTACAGGGAGTAGTTCCAGCGTCTCAATCTGTTCACCTTATCAAAGAGAAAACTGAAAGGTAACTGGATCAAAGTGACTAAATGCCACCACAGAAAGAGAAATTTGATTAGAGTCTAGAGAATCGTAATAGATAAAAGGCTGAAAGGCCAAACTTTTAACAGGTTCATTAACAACTGAAACAATATCCCATGAACTGCAGAGGACTGCACATTGCTGATGATTGTCAAGTTAAGACAGGATGCTTTTCTAAAACATCTTTTCAAGTTCAAACAGGAATTAATCCAGAGAAAGCCTGCATGAGAGATCACAGCTTTCTGACTTTTATAATCTCCAAATGCAGCAGAACAGCAGTACTGGATTTCAGGAGAGCAAAGCTAAGTCAGTTTAGGAAGGAGCACAGGAACAGCTCACTAATACCAACAGGAATATTTGCATGAGAAGGACTCCATTCGCACTGAGGAACATACAACGAAGGGGCTTAATAAAAGTGACAAGCATAGAAAATAAGAATGAAGAAACCTATTACCTAATAAAACTAAGGTGAAGGAGAATGTTTACTTAGGAAGAAAACTGACATGTCTGAAGCAAGAGGTGGCCACTGGAGCTTTCATATAGACCAAGTGAAGCAGGAAGAAATAAAGAGGTTATAGTGGAGGTAAAAAAATAAGCTCACTGTTCTGACTGGCAAGTGTCACTGGCTCCTGCTGCAGGCCCTGACAGGAGAGACTGAATCCAGGTGGAGGGCTGGTACAGTATGTAATCGCTGCTTTGGAGACTGTGATACTGTAATGTGCATTCTTTATTTTATACAGTCTTTATTTAGTACTGCAAGAGCTTCCCAGTTTGATTTATGAATTGATGAATCCGGAAAATGTTTAAGTACCCATATTTGGCCATAGGAAAAATTTAGGCTGATCCTGAAAGAAAAATCCAGGCACTGAGCCCTGTTTGCTTTAAAACCTACCAGAAAAACTGATTACCAACAACCCCTAGGGAACAGTCTGAACTCCAGAGACAAATATCCTAGGAGATCTACAACTGTAGGTATTCCCCCCTCTCTTCTCATGAGATTTGGAGACCAGATATTTGGCAACGACATTTCCTTCTGCATCCTCTACCTGCTCTGAAAACAACTGTGGCTTTTTCAATTATCTGGGAGTTGATTTGTTGCTTTAAAAGAAGCACCTGCCCCATAACTCTGTCTTTTTTCACAGTGCTGCAAACATATGCAAGATGTTTATGATAGCAAACAGCAGGAGTGTTGAGGAGTCTCACCAGCTCTAATTAAAACAGGCTCATCCTACAATTTTACCCGTGTAGAACTGAGCTTGCTTATTTGTATAAGTGCACAGGCTTAGCCTGTGAATACCAAAATACAGGTGTCAATATACGACAACTGTAAGCTGCTGAGAAGGGAGTTTTCTGCTAATCCTTTCGAGCAGATGTGTTGCAGCAGATCAAAGAACACGAGCTCCTGTGGGCTTGACTAGCACATATCCTGGGGACACGGCAGGGAAACACTCATCACTTCCCTTAGCCGGGACAACACCATTAGGATGAGCATAGTCTCTTATCACCACCAGTCCAAGGAATTGACTTGTGGGGCACTAGGATAAGGCCCAGAACAACACAGTCAGTGCCTCAAAAGATTCTGCTCTATTTCAAGGGAGCAGAAGCTACCAGGAGTGTTATAAAAGATGCTCCTGTGGGATGCAATGCAAAGGAGGGAGAGGAATTCAGTCAGGCAAGGGACAATCTCTCCCTTGCTACTGGTGCTGGGAAGGGAGCAGCAGTGTCTCTTCATATAAGCCCCAAAGGTGCATGGATGAGACAGTTCCGCAGGGATGTGGCAAGGATTATAAACACAATTTCACTTTGTTGCTACAGGTGAACAAACACTGCTGTGGTAGGAGTCCAGTGGCACTGCAGTCTACAGCTAAGCCTACAG
This sequence comes from Xenops minutus, assembly GCA_035221455.1. Taxonomy (NCBI): domain Eukaryota; kingdom Metazoa; phylum Chordata; class Aves; order Passeriformes; family Furnariidae; genus Xenops; species Xenops minutus. The sequence goes on from JAWWEE010000004.1 coordinate 10,368,414, forward strand.
CACACAGGCTGCTTCAGCCGACAGCTGCGTTGTCAGCACAAATAACTACCAAAGAGGGACCACCAAGCAAATAAGTCCTTCAAATGAACCACTCACTTCCAGTGTTTCTCAGAAAAAATGTTCCAACAGTGAGATCTCCAAGCCATAACAAAGGCATCTTCAGACAGGTGCTCCTTCTGAAACCCAACTACAAAGATTGCTCAGGATAATGAATCCCTGTCCCATACAAAATAAGCAGCAAGAAGCACCAAAGGTGAGTCCTAATACCAGCCTGTACACTCTGCAGTACCTTAAAGATCTGAGCCTTCTCTTTAATAGTACATATGAGAAAGGTGTTTATTTTCCTTTGCATTAACATGCTGGTTTAAATTGCATTTTAAACAACCTTTCTCTGGGGTCTCCCAAAGGCTCACAGGATGCCAGTGGACAAATTCCAAAGATATGGCCAGTTGTCTCAAGTTGTCTTTAAAATTCTGTAATGGGCAACTTGGGTGTTTTGGAGTGGAGAGGCTGAGTCCTGACCATCTGGCTTTCTGCAAAGGACAGGCTCAGCAACTAAAGCAATGCATCTCCTTTCATTCCACATTAAAACCGAGGCCCAGATCAATGTGCTGGCTGTGAAGAAACAGAGAAAGGACCATGTATATTCCATTTTAGCCTTTTCAGGTTCATATGTAGTTCAGTGACTTCTGTGCTGAAATACTCTGTTTTTCAGGGATTTCTCCATCTACTGGAAACATATTTCATGGGGTTTTTTATCTCTTCCACAGCCAATATGACCTCTGCTATTTTAAGGCTCTCTAAATCTTTCTTAAGCCAATAGCCTCTCCCAGTAAGTTGCCAAGCTTTAACATCTTCCCAACAATATTTAGACTCAACCATCTTTTTTTATTACCCATTGAGAGTTACTGCAGTGAGAATTTAAGGAATGCAAGCAAATGAGACAGAGTATGTGGCAGCCAAAATGACACCTGAGTGACAGTCAGAAGGTCTGACAGTGAGGTGGAGATGTAGGAAAACATCCCTGCTCCCACTCACTGTGCTCAGACTGCATAAGGGGCTTGGTACTGTAGGACAGACAGGCTGCCTTGGATGTGCTAACCAGCTGTGGGAATGTAGCATTTGCACAAAGGAAAAAACTTCTGCGAGAAGATAAAAATCTTCAGAAACCTATGACACTCATCCTTGGAGAAAAGGTAAAGAGTTAGCACATGCCTTATTTTGCTCTGAGCAAGCATTTCTGCACAGATGTGCTACTCCAGAGTGACAGCCTGTGATGTTAGATCTCTTACCAACAGTTTGCGTGGGGCTTTATGGAGTTAAATGTGAAGTATTCCTCCTCCCCAGGTGCTTGAAGCCCAAAGCAGGCAAATCATGCAGAGATACTAAAATCAGAACTCAGGGAAAGTTGAGGTGTGAGATAATGTATCATTTTATATGGTCAGCTACACATCAGTGTTGTGCTATCAGTAAAGGACATGGGGGAGAGGAACCAACTGGTGAATGCAGGAATTTCCATGGCAGAGAGGTGCAAGCAAGGAGACAGTACACAGGAAGAACGTGGCTGAATGAACAGCATGAAAAACAAAAGCCAAAGGACTTAGAGAAAACTCCCAATGGCTATAAAATGCCCAATATTATACAGAAGAGACAGAGATTGTTGGGAAAGGTTATTTGGCAGACTCTGAGACGAGCGAGGATGGACCAGTGCCACAGGACTATTGCATACATGAAACTAATCTTTGGGGCAAAAAAGACTAAATCGTCTGTTTTGCAGAAAGATGGCATGGATGGACGATGAACATTGTGGATGGCTTCTCCAGTCTTATGATAGCATATCCTGAAGGACCTCACTTACTATGAGAAAAGGCAGTAAGATTCGCAAGCTGCTATTAGGGTTCTGTCAAATTAATGAGTCTTAAGGGTACAAAGTTCTTCTCATTAATACAATAAACTGCTGCTATACTGATATAAGCTCTTTCCAGTTCAAATATTGATAGAGGAGTTGTGATCTACACTGGCATTACAATTTATGTCCAGTCTGGAGACATCCCTTGTTTTATAGACATAAGGCTAACAGGTTGGTTAGAGGTCAAAAATGAAGAAACAATTTTCATCATTCTTGATTATCTTTGAGAGATCCTGAAGCAGATGGAAGCTGCTCAGCCATTCAGTCAGTGTTACATATTTCACTCTGACAAGGCTCTGGCACCACGAGCAGAGGGAAACCTGAGCAGGAGTATTTCCTCCCGTTTAACCTTCTTTATTATTAAATCTTTCAGTCATCAGCAGAGCATTTCGTTGGTGAATTGTTGTTTTTTTTTAATCTTAAAAGCAAAATACAAAGTTTAAGGTACCTCCTTTTTACATACTCAGATCAGAGTCTTGAGACATGTTCTGATTTTAATTATTGGGGTTGCTGGATGCTGTGGATCACTGACTAAGACAAAACTAATTCCTCCTCAGCCAAGCACTGCTAGTACATAGCCCATATATCCCCAGGTATTTGCTAGTGGAATGAAAGCTGGTTACAGCTATCTGGCCCAAAATTAACTGACAGCATCAGTGCAGATGCAATTCATGACAAGCTCCATCTCTCAAGTCAATAGCTTTACTAGACTGCCTGGTTTGCAAGATAGCCCACCCTTAGCTACTGCCTCATGTCACAACAGAAATTTAAATAATACATGGTACCTGTATTCTATTCAGTGAGACAGAGTCAATGATTTGCTAAATTTAACCATCCAATTAGCCTAGCAACATTCAGGATTTGGAAGTTTTCAGTTTGCTACTTTTGAGGAGGGAAGCTCAGTTACACCAATTAACATTCTCTCCTCTGAACTGCACAAGCAGCTATTTCCTAGGGCTTTCTGTGGTTTGAGAGGCAATGAGAACAACTGGGAGTCTAGCACCAACTTTTAAGCTTCCCAGACGAAGAAGTTATTTTTCCAGGTAATGCTAACCCCCTGGCTTGCTCTGGGCTCTCACAAAAATAGACATTCTCTATACTGCTTTACCAGCTGTGAGAAACTGTTGCTGGCAGAAAATAAAACAAAATAAGTTTCAAAGACAAGTTAATTTTGTATAAAATTAACTATGATGCCTTTGCCCAAACCTTTTCATTAGCTGCAGCACACTAAACAGTCACCTTTTATTTTTAGCCTTAGGCTAATACAAAACACACCTATCTCCTGCTGGCATGACTGCACACATTTCTTCTGCAAGCTCAGTGCAAGAGACAGTATGCCTGGAGACGGGCAATGGAAATTCTTCAGGTCACTTCAACCCAACATAAATACACATCTACAGTATCTGAGCAGCAATCACAGTGAATCCTGTTACATCCAGCTGGCTTTTCCTCTCTATTACACACAAAGCTGCCTTTATAGAAAGAGCTAGCTTGTAGCATCTCTTCTTCAGTTTATGCAGATCACACTGCAGAGCACAAGAGTGCTCTGAATATTAAGCTACTGCATCTAACTAATATAGATTTTAAAAAAAACTCATAAGCTGAAGAGGAAAACCAGCAGAGATTTGCCAGATGCTACCTGGCTATTTTACTCCAAACCTCTGGTGTATCCTCATGTCTTTGCAAGTAGGACATGAACAAGGCACCTGCCCCAAAGCAGTGGGGTCTGAGCAGACACTTCCCAGCCAACACAGCTGCTACAATCTCAGAGCTTTTACTTTTCAATTACCTGCCCCCAAGAACAAAAATACAGAAGATATCAGATCTCTGAGGCAGTACAGGGAAAGAAAATTTTCCTAAACCCTACTCTAAAATTCTGAGAATTTACTGTGGCTTTTAAAACACTCATCCCCAGATTGCACAAGGACAAATTCTTTTCCAGACCTCTTCAATTTAATCTCCTTAATCCTGGAAGTTAAATCTTCATCTAGAGTGAAAATATTTTACCACTGTAATCTAGTTACGAATATTTACACAATTTGCCCCAAATTCTCTCATTACAGCTGCCATTCTCAATTATTCACAGGTAGTGGTACATGCAGTTTCCGTGGAAACCTGCAGCTCACGACCAACTGATGCGCAGCCAATTGCGGGCAATGGGCACTCGAGCAGAACTGGTCGGCTGCGTAGTTGTGCTGATATTTGACCATTTCAAACCTACAGGTAGCAAAGGACTAGTTTACATTTCAGCGTCTAAATTTCAAACATCTTAACTATTCCAGGAAGCAACCAAGACCTTGTCTCTCCCAAAGCATAATAAACTTGATGAGGAGGTTGTAACTTTTATGACATCGCATTTTCAGCATTTCACTATCATTTTCTGTATTTACCATTGAAAGTAAATGTCAGATTACTCTACCATAAAACTGGTCATAAGTGATTCACTCCATTACACTTCAGGACCTTCCTTATTTTTAACTAGTGAATTTCTGCCAGTCATTTCCCTCTGCCTCTTTTCTCCTTTCCCTTTTTCCCAGTAGTAACTGTTTTATTTTATTAAAAAGGTGAATATTGACATGATAAAATTTCTTGTTCCTTTAAGTTTCTTTCAGCATTTAGCATTCTGAATGTCACAGAGCCTCAAAAGCAGCTATATTAAAAATATTTCAGAAACTCCTTGGAAATGCTTTTTGGGTTATACTAATGCACAACAGAATAAAAGTAGATCCTTGTCAGGCAGAGCTGTGAAGCCACACAATATTAAATTGCTGAAGCCTGGCCATACAGTGAGGACTGCTCAGCTATTATCCTGAGCTCTCTAAGACAACAAGACTCCACTATTTCTCTGTTTGAAAGACCCATGCTCCTCCCTGATATATGACATTCCACTGAGATGCTCTCACCAGGCACCTGCAATGCTTCATCACCCACTCTTCATGTTTTCACACAAGCTCCTTCACATTTTTTCCCATGCAGTGCCCCAGGCTAAGACAGAGGCCCTTCTTATTCATAGTCACTGAGACACAGGACTCCAAACCCTTCTTTCCCAGTTGGACCTCTTCAGAATTCAAGCAACAATTATGCCGTAACCAGTGATATTCTAGGCAATCATTTGTCTCTGTGTTATCTTGTGCCATACATACAGGTTTGTCGGTACTCAGCTACTGTTCTGTCTCCTACCTGGACTTTCAGATTCCAGCACAGAGTCCATTGTAGTAAGCATGGCCATCCTGTCTCAGGAGCTCTTCTATGAGGTTCCACAATCAGAGCCTTCATTACTCTAATGACACTATCAGAGATGGCACACAAGGTTGCTGTGCCTTCCCTGTGAGCTGAGCCTTTCTTCCCTGCTGCTATCCTGGAAACAAACTCAAGTTGCACCACAAGTAAGATGGCACAAGGCTCACTTTTTTTATTCAGGACTTTTCCACTTAGCATAACCTCAAATCTGGAGCAGCAGATTATGCTTCTGGTGCAAAACAACTACTGAGTTAAGCCCAAATGAGGCAGTCACCTCAGGCACAGCTACACAAGCAGCACCAGCCAGTCCCCTCTAGATGCTAGAGCTAGGATCCTTAACGTGACTGGTGGAAATACAAAGAAATTAAAGCTCTAATAAAGGGAAGAGAATGAAAACATTCACTGCACCTGCATTGTTCAGAATTTAGGGTTTTCAAAATGTAATATCCAACCTATTTGTTTTGGAAAATACTCAGAGTTCACAGAGGAAACCCTGTACACATTTTTTAATAAAGGCAGAGTGGTAAAGCACTTACAAAATATCTTTATGAAAATCATTAGCTCTACTGAGAGAACAGCAAGCGGAATGCCTACCCTGCCCTGCTGCACAGAGTGGCTGACATGGTAACATACAAACATGTCCTGAAAAATGGCACTCAGTATGCTTCAGCTTCCCTGAAAAGCATCAAATGATCATACAGAGGCTTCTTTTATACAAATATCATGCTATAGGAATAAATAAAGGCTGCTATTAATTCTACTGTTGAAGTGGAAGGCTATCATCTAAGACATCTGATCAGTGGACTGAAGATGAGCACCATCAACCTAAAGAGCTGTACTTCTATTCTAAACTAACTCTGGACTTCTGCATACTTACTCTCTTAAACAGTACCCACTGGAAGGGCAGTAGTGCTTCAATTAGAAACAATGTTCACTTCCCTTTCCTACCTGGGACTGAAAAATATCCTGGGAAACACACTGGTGATTGGAAGAAACACCAGCAAAACTTCCTGTGTTTTATCCAAAACTCTACTGAAACTTGTATTTAACTGCAAAGCTTCAGTTCTGAAGATCCCAGAGTTCAATGACTATCTGTCAAGAGTGCCTTGAAGATAAAATAGCCTTCTACAAGAAATGCCAAAATAAAAATTGCTGAAAGGGTCACACTAACAGTAGCACTACAGTCATTGTTAACTGCATAACTGTGGAATCTGGGCAATTTCTGCTGGTGAATCCTGTGCCTGCATCACTCTATCTGCTCCTCCATAGTAGCTGTAAATTAGCAATTAATGCCACAAGGAGAACAAGTTCAAACTCTGTTATTTGGCAGTGAGGTCCAGTTCCATGAAATCCAGCACGTCATATCTCAAACTGAAAAGTGCATGAAGTAATGAATCACCAGGTTATATTCAGATTCTGCAGACTCATTTTTCAGCCACAGAAAACCAGTACTTGCCAGGTTTAGAATAGCAGCAGTGATCCAAAGGCCAACAGTGCTGCAATTTTTTTAAAAAATGTATACCACAAAAGAACAGGTTAAATGATAAGAGAAGGCATTTCAATTCTGTGCTTCAATGAGTATTAGTGATACAGTTAGGGAGGTGGAGGAGATGAGCTGTCAAGTTTTGTGACTTAACTTATGTTTCAGACAGTTTTGTTAAACACACAGATTTTTTATTTTTTTATGAACACTTTTTATGTATTTGCTGTTGGTCAGATGAAGGGACCATGCAGCAGCACAGGACTAGATGGGACAAGAGACACATCTGAGGTCTGTTGCCTTTCAGTACATAAAAGAGGAAGAGAAGATCAAAAGGACCAGTTCTGTTTCTCTTAGCTCCACTCCTCTATTTACTCCAGCATTGCTTATGACTTGTGTAACTCACAAATAACATCTCAGTTGTGTTAGGATTAAATGCCCTAAATAAAAATGCAAAGTTGGCTTCAATCAAGTCTTGATGGGTGATTTTTGATTAGTATCCTGCATTTGCATCAAACAGCTCCAAATCTTGAACTGAGGAGCCTGAATCAAGGGCATATCCATTGATCCAGGGCCGAATTTCAGCAAGGTAGGGAGCAGAAAATTGCCTTGGTGCCTGACAGCTTTTGAGATTTGCCTTTGCTGGGCAAAAGCCCTTAGTTAGATCTGAAGATGAGAAACGTGCATTCTTCTGCTAAAATCGATATAAGGAAGACCTGGGTGTAGCCTTCCACAGCTGCACAAAATGCCTTAGAGCTTTTCTCCTCACCATAGCTACTGAGGCAAGCACATCCAGCTGCTGCGCTTCACAAACATGGAACGTCTTGGGTTATAAATAACAAAGATAGGCTACTGCTACAAACTGCGCAAAATTAAAGAGGCAACATCCAACACATTACATCTCAATAAAAGAAGAGTACAAAGTAATCTGATTTGAAAGAAAGAACCAAACCCTGAGTCACTGAGGCCAGTTCCCTCCTAGTGCTCAGGACGAAACCCATCCTTTCATCTTTTATCTAGTCTGACCCTGTGCACTGACTCACCTGGACAAACAGGGCTTCTAGAGTTTTCCAGATGTGTTCTCATTTGCCACAAGACTGAGCAAAACCATACGCTCAGCCTGCAAGATGGAAGCAGCCCTGGAAGATGGCAACTCAAAGGGCTCATGATACTGTGCCAGACAAGGTAAAGCAACTCTACAGCACTGCCCAGCCCTGTTTCTACTGGATGAAGACACATGATTTGGCTGTTACAAACAACATATGTTGAATCACAAGTAAACTTTTTAGTATGAAGACACAAGGATGGAGTCTATAAAGAGCTATTAAATTTGGAGTCCCTTCTAATAATAATGATAATAACAACAACAACAACTCACTCTCCCTTCTCCTACAAAGACTACAAGGCATAAATATTAGCAGTTAACATGTTTTTTCACAGGCCACATAGGGATGCTGGTTAACATCTTGCTGTATGTGTTACTATATACACACCAAAAGTTAAAGCACAACTAGATGCTTCCTTCATTAGTCTGACTTAAATGCACTATCTCTAGCTCCAAAATGACAAAGGTACACATCAGTAGAGGCTAGAGAAGCATGTATTTGAAGGAATTGTCACTCTAAGTGTGGTCCTTACGCACTTCTTGGGCATTCAGCAACTGGTCCCTGGAAAAAAAAGTAGGATAGACTGACCTTCAGTTTCAATCATTGCAGCTGTTTCTTATGGCAGCAAAATACAGTGTGAATTGCAATGTGCATGTATTTTTATAAAAGTACAAAAACAGCATGGAGAATTTCAGTATGAGCTAAAAAGCAAGCCAGGAGCTAGAAAATAGGCCATAAAACAGGGGCTTACCGAGCTCACATGTTCAGCCTGTTGAAGAGAATTTACAGAAGCTGACATGGAAAAAGGTATCTCAGAGACAGAGGGCAGAAAAGAGGGTTTACAGTCAGAAAGAGCCAAATGGCTTAGATTGAAGTTGAGATTATACAGTTCCGACACTGGAATTATATACTAATTATTGGAATAAACTGACCAGTTATTGCTGGACCCACAGCTGCTTTACTCTTTTTTTTGGGTGATATAGTGTATAACATCTCAAGATATCCTTTAATCTACCTTTCAGAAATATCTCTATGGCTCAATCAAAGAGGAAGCAAGCAAGAGATGCTAGACATAGACCCTCTAACCACAGAGCCTACAATCAAACTGGAAGTGGATACAGAGCCAGGTATGTTGGCTAGTATGTGCTTGAACAGATGCAGTCTATTTTCCCTGGGTACTCCCTGAAAGGCTTGAAGCAAGAGGAGTCTTACGGGTTTGTCTGCACCAAAAAGTGGTATTAGGGACAGAATGTAACCACAAGAAAATGCATTACCTACATTAATATGGGCATAACTATGATTTAATAGTGGGTAGAGTTTGCCTCATCAGTGCAAAGCCACACTCTACCAGACAGACAACTCATCAGATTTCTGCTCTGATCAAATGAAAGTCTCTAATAAGGACCAGTCTGAATAATGGTTTGCATTAGGGGAAGAGGCCAGGGGTAGGTTTAACAATTAACATGTTTTATGGTGTTGTCACACATACTTGAATTGCTGGTGCCAATCAGCCTTTAAGTCAATACACAAAGTTTTTGAGGTCTTCTGGGACCTGCTAGGATGAGAAACTTCAGATAAACTGAATTGCTAGCATTAAGCTAGGAAGCAACCCAATGCCACCTCAGTCAAACTTCAAAAATTAAAATTCAGAATCCTGAGCAAGTCAGGAAACCAGTAAATCCTGCTTTAGAGCTTGCCATGTTGCTCGTGACTGCATGCAGAAAATAACCCCATCTGCTGTAAGCAAACACCAGGAGAAAGCAGGTGACACTGAGAAAGGTGGCAGCCTGCAGAAAGAGACAGACATCACAATTCGCATCCTGCAAGGCCAGAGTTGCTTGGAAAAATCAAATCCAGCTCACTGAAATATGGATAAAAGTCGCCAAAAAAAGCACAAGGAGAACCAAAAGACTTTCCCTCTGCCAACCACAACAAATGGCTCAGTAATACAAAATGTCAGTTGGCACTTGAAGCACAGTGGATGGCCAGAGAGAAAGTGCATTTTTAAATCATTAACACATTGGGAACACACAGATGTGCAGTTCAGCTACATCTGTGCATTGTAATTTCTACAGTAGTCACAACTTAATGAATCATCAGTTGTGACAAGATCAATGAACCGAACTGAGCAACAAACTAAAGCTAGTAAATTCATGCCTGGGGCGAGAGCTATGGGTTTATTTTATTATTTTTTTTAGTACTTCCATAATTTTTAGTGTCTAATTAGTAAAAACATGAATCCTCCAGAACTCTTTTATTTTTTCTTCCCTTTTGAAAGTCCTACTGCAAAAGATTAAGATTTCATTCATGTCTGCTAAATTCGAGTATGGATACTACTCATCTGATCAGCAATTTCTTCCTCAGGACTATGAGCACATGGCAGGCAGAAGTTACAATGTTAGGACGTGCTGTACATGCCAACCAGGGGACTTTGATTGAGCCCACCACCTCTAGGCAAAACAACTGCTGCTTTTTCCACAAGGCCAGATAATTCCCGCAGGCAAAGCATCAGCTAAGGTTCTCTGCAATGCTACTTTTTGAAGGGTCAAATTCACATCCAAATCAAGCAACCAAATCATTTATTTGCAAAGAACACACACTGACTTTCCCCCTGGCCTCAACCCATTCAACAACTTCAATGCTGGGTTTGCTGATAACATGCATAATCCAGCTAGGTTTCACATCAGTGATATTCTTACAGAAATATTCTGCCCCAATTAACTTCCTGGCAGGAGGCAGAAGACGACACCCCTCCTTCTTTTCCAGAGCAAAGCCCATGCAAGCGAGGGCTCTCCCTGCTGACCTCTTCCTTCTTCCAGGTGAACAATTTTGATCTCTACCATATGTAGGCTTTCAGTGTATTAATACCTGCCAGGGGTTCAGCTGGGTTCTTGTCTCCCTTCCAGACAGGCTCCAAGGGACAACAAGCTCTCTGCTTAGCCTGGCTTGTTTGTCTCATGTTCAGAGTTGCCTCCATCTGGAAGGCACTTCCATGAATTGCAGCACTGCTGGCATGCACTACTCTTCCCTGCTGGGACTCAAAGCAAAGGAGATGCAGACTTTCTAGAAGGCTGATTCTGTTCCCCGTCCTGACCTTTTTTTGTCTATTCTTCTTTAGACCAGATGTCTGTCACCTTGGACTGTGCATTCCCCAATTCATTACCTTCCCCTGCAGCAGCTTTTGTTAAAACCACCCTGTGTGCAGCTTATGCATTTTTCATCAATATGTTTATCATTTCTGTTCTCTCTCCAAGGACTTTCTCCTCACTGGGACCAACTGTGGCATTGTCTAAATCAAAGAGATATAGAAAAATAAATTCCAGTTTTGCCTTGCTTGTAAACAAAACACCATTTTGGAGCTGTAGCACCAAAAAACAAGGCTTGGTGTTTTTAAGGTCTCCAACAGGTTAATGTTTCCAGCACCTTTCCAGCTGTCTCAAAGTAGATAAAAGGTCGTAATGCCAGTTCTGTTGCATGTAGCACTTTGTGCAGCTAGTTTTACTTAAAGCATTCTGCATCCTGTGCTGATAGATACTCTTATTGCAAGGAAATGTCCCCCAGTTCCACCTTGGAACAGCAACACAAAAGTGAACACTCACACACTATAGCTGGATAAAGTTATAGCTCTGTTTGCTATTTAGACTTCTCCACTCAACTCAAACACCAAGAAGTTGGAAAGGTTTCATCCAGGCTGGACCCTTGTGATAAAAGGATTGAAGGAACAGAGCAAAGGATTAGCACGACAGATGAATACATTGCAGTGTTTTCCCATGGCACCATCCAACCTGTCTCATCAAGGCACTAGATAATCTTGAAAAGACAGATCTTATTATACCTCACACCCGCTGGTTTTCCTTAGGATAAAGGATTTGAAAGAGCTATTCCGGAGCTCTGGGCAGAAAGAATCTGAGCAGGTGGGAGTGCCAGAAAGAGTCACTACTTTATTATCCAACTGAAATAACCACAAGAATAAACAGCTGTTAGAAAACTCTATAGGGAAGGTGGTGTTTTACTACTACAGGACTGGGCTTCTAAGACAGCATGTGGAATGCATGTATTTTAGGTAATCTTTATACCAAACATATTTTAGTCACTAACAGCTCAAGTTACAAGTTAACAATGAACATTCGCAGTAATTACTTACTTGCATCCAAAATTAGGGCTAATTATTCTTTTTGCTCATTATCTGGGCATAGCATTTTAATAATCTTCACAACCATAGAGCCTTCCTGACACCAGACCGTATAAAAGCACAAGACCAACAAAAGATCCATAAGGACTACTCGATGTGGGACTTGTGACTAAGTGTGGCACACAGAAACCAGCTATCAGAATGATCAATATTACAGGTCTTCAGTGCAAAACCCACTTTGTTTTGTACCTCTCAGAGCAAAAGGCAGTCCACCAGTACATGGTTTTCCTTTTTGTGCAGGAGAGGAAGCTAAAACACTTGTGAAATGTTCTCTTCCACAGGTACAGTAAGTAATAGACGAAGCATGCTACAGCCTACATGGACATGCTCTCTTCTGAACAGCTGTTGTTGCTACAGATTTATTAGCTTGCATTGATATTCCAGTTTCACATTTTTCTGGCTTTCACTTTAAAATCTTGATTTCTCCAAGAATGATTTAATTGCGACTGTGATTTTTTTAAGTGAGAGGAAGAAGATAAGACACAGAACATAAAATGACCACATGGAAACTTCCATGCATGCAGAAAGTTATGCTTTGGGGCTGCAAACACTGCATTCCCCATAGTCATAGTTATCACATTCTGTTCTCTCCATGTTCCATTTTCCATTTAAGAACTTACTCTCCAGTTCTATCACAGGTACATACTCTTCCACTTCTGCACAAGAAGGCACAGCAGATCACTCTGGTGCTTTGTCTAAAGTGCCTGTGTAAGCCATGGCATGCCAGTAAATGATAACAAGTCACTAAGTTGTGGGCAGTCTCTGTTATGAGCAGATGTGAAATATAATTTTGCCAAAATAGTAAAGGACTCAGGCTTTCCAGGACACCTTGTTCTTGCCCTTCACTTTACCCTTCGAAGCAAAGCAGGTAATCCATATGGCATTATCAAGCAGTGTTTCCCATTAATTTCCAATAGTTAAACAATGAGTAACTAACTCTCTCAGAAGGCTATTACACAACCTAACAGACTTCAAAGACTCTACAAATACATACCAGCAACTAACTTTATTAGTCAGCAGGACATAGCAGCAGGACTGACATACAAGCTATAGAGAGCACATCTGTCAATAACAGGTTGCTACTGATGCTCTCAGAACAAGGCATCTTGAAAGAGATCCAAGACTAAGAAAGGTCTTTTTGAAACATCTGATGATAAAGACCTATTATTTTAATTTCTGATGGTCACCGGTAGATGTTAAATCCAACAAGAAACATGGGGGGCTTTTTTCTGACAAAGTCTGCAGTTACAGTTACTCAAATTATCTGAAGGAACTACGTTCTTATTTGCCTGTTCCAAATTAATTGAATAAACTTCCACTAAAGGGACTTTTAAAATAAGAAAATGAGCAATTTACAATTATGGATTTTCATGTCTGTTCTTCTCCTTCTATGAAAGACTTCTAGAACCATGAATACACAATTCATTAAAAAAATGTTTTTCTTCTGGCTGCCAGTTCTCCAAACTAATTTTATTATCTGAGAGTCACCAGGTCCAGCCTCAGACTAGTTATTACCAAATAAACATTCTGAGGGCCAAATCAGGGCTCATTGACACCTAATCAGCTCCACTCTCTCATTTGTCATTTCCTTATTAGCAGTGCAATAATGGTCTCTATCAAGTCCCTCAAACAGCAGTTTTGAAATTACAAGATGCATTAGCACTCAAGGTGGGTCTTAAATTGATGGAGCTGCGGAGATGCTGTAAATAAAGATGAGAGTCAAAAAAATCAAGTAGGAAGAGACAAATAGCCTTAAGTGACAGGAATAATATGAACAAACATATGAAATAATCAGAATTTTTGCTGTAAGGCTGGCACATATTGCTTGGAAACAAGAGGAGAGGAGACAAACGTGGGCACATTAGAGAAATGCAAAGAAGTTATACTAGCCTTTGATCAACTGAATGAAAAAAGTAACTATGATCTTAGCATACATCTGACAGTGTATCCCCAAAATCCAGAGATTCATCAGTGTTTTTGAAAATGCCCTTACAAGGCACCTCGTGTGCTCATCTCTAGTTAGGCATTTTCAAAAAAAGTCATGGAAATCAAACAGGAACAGGTACAGAACAGGAGACCCCTGAGAGCAGGAGAATCAAAAAGAAGATTGGCAGATCACCTATGAAACTCTGCAAGGTTAGGTTTACTTGGCCACTTTCCGGTAAACTGGGACCTAAACACTCATTTTTTTAACAAATGCATCTGCTTTGAGATTTACAATCTTTTACATTATATCTATGTTATTTTTGCCTTTTATTCCTCCACAATATCTAATACAAGAAGTTTATGGGCCACACATCTCCTTGGCACCCTTCACTTTGTTGTTCTAATCTCCTGCTATTTTTAGACTACCACATTTTTAGCGTAAGCCTGAGCCAAGGTTTCTGCCCTGGTTTACTGCCTACCAACACCATCAAAATCCCAGTCCTGTCTAAGCTGTCTAGACATGGTTGTGGCCACGGGGGTCAGGGCACATGGGAATGCCAGCCTTTCTGCAGTGATGCGAAGGGCAGCACTGGTGGTTGCTGCCTCCCAGCTGGGACCGATGATCTGCTCCAACAGAGAGTCAAAACAGATTAGTTTAAACCACAGACAATTTAATCTAACCTGTCTGATTTCAAACTGGAACAGAGATGCAGAAGCAGTCATCTGGCCATCCTTGGTCTCAGCTGGGATATGGCAACCCACAGGGACACCTCCCCAGCAAGACTGGAACCTGCCTGCATGAGCACATCCCTGCCAGAGAGTTAAACTGATCTGCTGTTGCCTCATTTACCTACTGGAATAGGCTGAACATTTTCACAGCAGAGCAACAGTAGAACAGCCAGACACACTTCCCATGACAATCTCCCAGGAAGCTGTAAGGTAACACAGAGTGAGAAACAACCTGTTTCTACACCATGAGCCCAAAAAAAGAGAGAAAATATTGCCCAGGACTCAAATACTAATTTTCATAACAGACAGAAGATATCAGTAGGTTGCCACAAGGCTCTGAATGAACATCCATGTTTCCGAGTATCTTCATGAGGGATTTCAGAAATGAAGTAAACAGAACAGAGACAACTGCTATTGTCAAAAAAATTCTTAGCTGAGCGTGGTTTCCAGTACCAAAGACAGCACTCATAAACTGCTAAATAAACTTGGAATAAATCACGTGAGACAAAGTGCTCTGTCAAGTCTTTTAACAGGCTGTAACTGCACACTTAATACTACAGCCGCACACTTACAACTTCAAGCTACTTGGCAATACAAAACCTGCATTGGAACTTTTGCAGAATTGTGCAGACTACGCTTCCTTCTTGTTTGACAACTAAAGCTCACTTCTTTCTATATGGGCAGTCCTTCCTGAATTGCGGGTGCTGCTTTTGGGTACTGCAATATCATTGATGCGTGCTGATAAGAACATGACAACATCCCATCCCATAACAGATGTAATCTCACAGGACCTCATTTGAGAGGTAATATGCAGAAACAGCCATTTACTGTAAAAGAAGAATGTTCTCAACATTAAGAGGTCAGTAGCTTTTTAGACCCAAGGTTTTATAGGTGTGCACGGCTCCAAAGGGTTCAGCTTGGCATTAACTATCTGATATTTCATATAAAACTTTTCAAAGGTTGTATTTCTTGCTTCATAAACTTGTGGAATGAACCTGGATGTTAACCTTAGCGTATAGCAGTCTTCTGAGGGAACTTGTTATCATGGACACGTTACATGGTTATGTGCCATTAGTTAATCACTTAAACAGAAATGGAAATGATGACATTTGGGCCTGATGTGTTCTAAAGATCTGCTGAGTCTCTTGTTTGCAAGGAGAGACCAACAACTATTAAAACTTTTTTTCACCTGACAAAATTACATTCACCTTGAAGTTTCAGGATTCTTTCAGCCACCAGCCAGCCAGTACCTGAGAAACGATCAGAGTTGTTAGCACAGTGACTGGGCTCCTAAACTGACCCAACCAATACTATGCTACCCACTGTCAAGCAGCAAAATACACTCTTTCCTTGTGAACACTGTTTATACCTTAACAGCGCAAGTCCACGTGAGCTCATATTTAATTCTTCAAGGCGATGACAACCTAAACTTCTCAATAAGACCAACATGAGTAAATGGCTTAATGTTTCTCTTTTTAACAAGCATGGGACGTGCCTAGACCCAATGCACAGCAGAAAGACTTGGGCTTCTTCATTTCTCTGTGCATCTCCACATGTTAGGACAGTTCCCTAAGCAGTGAAGCATGTGGAGACTCACTGTGCTGGAGCTCTTGGCAGTGCAATAGTTAGAGAGGTCCATTAACCGTCTGCCTCCCCCAGAAAAATAGTGCTACTTGGATTGCTTGTGTCGAGAGCTAAGAACAGGAGTAGTACCTCTGCAGTAGGACCACAGCAGTCTTTCTTCCCAGGGAGAGACCAAAGGAAAGTGGAATACATAATTAACATGAAACAAGTAGAGGAAAGAACCATCCTGTCTTGACCAGAGACATGAAGAGAATAGTACCAATCCCAAGAGCAGCAGGGTACAGGGAGCCTTAATTCATTTACACAATCAGAAGGAGTGCATGCAAATGAATTCAATTTCCATTCTATAATTGTTTCAATTTTGTAACACATTGCTAGAAAATCTTCTTGGCAAAAAGATGCAAAAGCAAGGAAGACAAGCATGAGCCAAAGTACAGTGATCCGACTGATCCTTTTGTAACTAACCAAACATAAACAAGGATTAAACATAGCTAACTTCTGTTTACTATTCCAATGACAAAAAACACTTTTAGATGAATGTTTACAAAAAGGGTATATTGGTTCAGGCCTTCCGAGATCTAGCTCTCTGCAGAAATCATTTGTAACAGTCAAATGTTTACCATTTACAGCATTTCAAACAGGGTAACCCCAGGAACTGGAATTCAGCTGGCAGATGGTGAAAGAAATTAAGCTCATGACATGGTTCAGTAAACAGCAAATTACAATAAGGTAGAAGTGCTTCCCACCCTGGGATAACTGCTTCACTCGGGAACTTTCTAGGTGTGCTGGTTTTGGCTGGGATAGACTTAATTTTCTTCATAGTAGGTTGCGTGGGGCTGTGTTTTGGATTTGTGCTGAGCACGGTGTTGATAACACAGGGATGTTTCAGTTATTGCTGAGCAGGGCTTGCACGGCATCAAGACCTTTTTCACTTCTCACATCACCCCAAGAGAAAATGGGCCAGGGGTGCACAAAAAGTCAGGAGGGGATACAACCAAGAGGGCTGACTAAAGGAATATCCCCTGCCATGCAACACCAAGCTCAGCACATAAATCTGGTGCAGAAGGAGGAAGTGGGGACCACATACATTTGGAGTGATGGCATTCATCTTCCAAAGTAACCATTACATGTGATGGAGTCCTGTTTTCCTGGACATGTCTGAACACCTGTTTGCCCATGGGAAGTGGTGAATGAATTCCTTGTTTAGCTTTTCTTGCATGTGTGGCTTTGTTTCATCTATATCTCAATCTAAAAATTTTTTCACTTTTGCCCTTCCAGTTCTCTCCCCCGTCCCACCAAGGGGGAACACACAAGCAGCTGTAGGGGGCTTGGTTACTGGCTGAGGTTAAATCAGGACAGCCCTTTCTGGTGAGCAGCATGGAGCTTGAAGGGCTGAAGATAATGACAGATTTGACTGAAACGTGCTAAATCAAATTTGTATCTGTTATTGTTATTTAACTATTAATTGACAGGCTCCTGTGCTTGCCATGAAACTTGCTTGCCTCACTGTATATTAGCCTGGTGCTCATCAGAGGTTGCTTTTTTCACTGCTTGCTGCACTGGTTATCCTCTCAGTCTGCCATGCCTGGGAACATTTTGGTAACAGCCATGGTGATGTGTCTGGGCTGGCAGATGGCCAGGGCATCACTGCTGTTCCTGTGCTGCTGCACTGGACAGGCTGGAACTTCAGTGTGAACTTGGAGGGGCTGTGGGCTGGGCATGAGTCCAGCAGGGGCAGGACACCCCAAAGCATCTGTGACCACGGACAAGCCCGTGTCAGAATGGGTACATCTCGAAGCATCTGTGGCCATGGTCATGTCTGTGCCACAGTTGGGACATCTCGAAGGGGCTGTGGCCCAAGGTTACACTCACGGTAAAACACAACACTAGGGCTGTGGTTAAACAATCAAAAACTTCCTCGACTTCTGTCAGCACAATGCCAGCCAGCAAAATTTAACTTGCCAGGTTACCCTGAGACCAAAATCCACTGTGCAAGCAACCCTTTCCTGGCATTTCAGTCTGTCCTCTTTACCAGAAGCTGCTCTCTTGTGGAGCCTGGCAGCACTCTCCAAGCAGATAACTACATGCCACATGATCAGGAGTCTGGGATAGAGGCATAGGGGATTTGCATAGATCTATAATGGAAATTGGAAATGGTATTTTCATTTTCATTTAACCTACTTAAAAACAAAGGGAAATGAAACTGAATATACTCAGTGTCACTTGGATATGACCGTATGCTCTGGATTACAGTGGAATGAAAAAATACTGCTTGTAAAGCATTAAAGGACCGGTTACAATTAAACAACTTCCTAATTCTGGAAATCAAAACTGAATGTCCAAGTTGGAAAGCCATTGGAGAAGAGACTGATAACCGATTTTGTATTTGAGCATGCTTTCTGTTCCAAGGAATTTATGTACTTCTCCCTGCCTCCTGAAGACTCTTTTTTTTTTCCCCACTGTTTTTTCCTTATCTTCCTTCTGAGTGGAGACTGCTGGAAACCAGAGACTGGAGGTACACTTTGGTGTACAGGAAACTAGAGACAAACACTGTTACCATCATCTTTCCCAATACACCCGCAATGCTGAATGTGCAAGGGGTCTTGTGGAAGGACACCACATAGGCACTCCTGCAATCAGCCTGCTTCTACATTCTTGCATACTGGCATCCTTCCTACTCACATTTCATATCTATTAAAAAAGTTCTGTAATTCTCAACATTACCACTGAATAATATATTTATTAATTTGTTAGTGCCACTAACTGTCCCCAAGGCTTTTCTTGAGAATGCGTGTCAGCTTATTGATTCTAGCCCTCCCCTCTGTGCACTGCTTTCGTCCTCTGCCAGGCAGGAACATACTTCTGTGCTGCTTCAGGTCATAATTGGAAAAAAGATAGAAATGTTCAATATGACTCATACATAATTCAGCTTATCAGCTACCCAGGAGAAATGAGAAGAGAAGGTATACCCACATCTATTTCTTCTACTATCAACAGGAGAAATAATTTCCAGTTATATTAAGTATATGTAGTTTGGTCACAACAGAATCTGTAGTTCAAAGGAAAATAAGCAACAAGGAAGCAAAGAATGAAAGGGCAGTAGGGGACTGAACTGTTAAAAGAGATTCACTTATGTGAGAATTCCCGATTGCTCCAAGAGACTGGACTCATGCTTCTTTCTTAATATTCAGAATGGAACAAGCTAGCAATTAAAAAGGATTATCTGCCTCTGATCTGTAAAACATCGCTGAAATCTAAATAAAATAAAGCTCCAGATTAGTTAGCCACAAAGACATCTAATAACAGCCTGCTAAACCCTTACTGTGACTTCTGGATTTAATGTTGAGGCCTATGTTCTAAAGAGCAAATTGTGAAGAAGTGTTAGAACTTATTGTTATAAAGGATTTTTAATGTAAAAATCAATACATGCTGTGTATTTAGCAGCTTGTAACCACGAGGACATCTATGATAGAGCTTTGTCATGCACCAGGGACCACTGCATTAGTCAAATTCTTGAAAGGAAGTGCAGAACGTCTGTATCATTCAAACTGCCACCTGAGACCAATTATAGAAATTATTTTAACCCCAGAAGCAGAGGAAAAATCCAATCCTAGTTGACAGTCTTGAGAGTATCAAGGGTTCCACATGGCATGCATCATTTTCAAATACCTCTACAAAATTCATGTTAGGATAAATGGCATAGCAGAGAGGTTGGGCACTTATCACTATTTTTTGGAAGTCATTGAGACTAAACATAACCACAATCAAGGCACCGAGTTGCAATATCCACTTTGCCAACACGTCAGCAAACAAAGGAATATTAATAATATAAAAAATCATATTCACAAAATGCAGAAACAGCATAACCTTTGGCAGACAACACAGGATAACATAACATGGCTGAAAAAATAGACCTGTCCGCAGAAAGTCTCAGAAAAGAGAAATGTGAAACATTTTTTCTTAAACAGAGATCCATAACAGAACTCATCTTCTTTGTCAGTTAAGCCAACATAAAAGGCACATGTAGCTCTCCATCGTCTCAATCAAGCTCACAACTCTATATGCATGAGCACATACAAACCCTTAGACAGCAAATGTTTCTTAATTTTGCCCATTACAAGAGTGCCCAGTAAGGGGTCGATACTCTTCAGTTAAAGTGGAAAATGCATCCCCCCAGCCTGCAGATCGTTTTTGACCTTATGGGATCATGTTCAACTGGCATTAGTACAAATTAAAGGAATTTTCCAATCCAAAAAGCAGGCTCTATGCCTGACTGCTAGTGACTTTTGCTTCTGTGACTCTTAAATTGTATGCCCACATGTATTTTCCTGTCTCTGGTGTTTCCTAACATTCCCTATTTATGTGGTGGTCTGCAAGTTTTACCTCATCAGGAAATCAGCAGGAACACTACGGAGCTAAGAAATACTGTTGTGCTCCTTTATGCAATGCATGGCTCTGCGGGCCTTTGAACATTTAACACAGAGCAAATAAATTATTAGCATGTGCGTGCATGTGCATACATATCTAAGACACATAAAGGCAACTGCAGCCAAAGGAAACAGGAATGTACTTGGAACAGTTGAGTCTTCAAGGATCTAGTATCACAAAAATCCAGTTTCAAGAAGCATTTAAAAGCAGATCTGCATGTAAACTGCTGAAAGAGCTCCACAAAGCTTTCTGCACTCACACACATGACTGCAAAGGCAAGAAGTAACAAAAAACAAATCTGATTTTTGTCTCCCAATAATTTAAGTCTATAGTACCTGTTATCCTGTCTTAATAATACTATTACTGAAGAGCAAGCTGATCTTCAAGATGCCCCACCTCCAGAAACAAGATACAGAATCACATCAAGTACTGAATGATTTCTGTGATTCCTATCACCACAGTGCCTCAGCACATTACAGCTGTTTAATGTATTCTTTGTCACAGAGCAGAGAGGAATATATGATTACCTCTATGCTATAAATGGGGATGGGAGAACAAGGAACAACAGGCAACTTGTCATGTATGGCTGGCACACTCACCACTGGGATAACCAGTCTCCTCTTGTTCAAAATCTTAAAACAATAAACACTTTCCAGTCTAGTTTTTTTTCATTCCTTAGAAGTTTTTACATCAATCCATGAACATGAAGCAATTTGCCTAAGCCTTTTCCTGTCTCAGTAGACACAAGGGTTAAAAATCCATTCAGCCAAATGCCCCAGATTTGTAACACCTTAGTACACTGGCAGAATCCTATATATAAACAAATGATAGAACACATGGATGGGCTGGGAGACCCCCACATTTCCTGAAAAGCAGACAATAATTCTGACATTTAAATATATTAAAAAAAAAAAAAAAATCAACTGATCAAAAGCCTTTTTCTATCTAATAAACTGTTCTACCACAAAACATTTAATGTAGCAGAAACAACATAGCAAGCAAAATGAAATCTACTCATATAGCAGGTAAGGATGAAAATCTGTTCTTTAAAAGGAGAGACAGAATTACAAGTTGTGAGTACAGTGGAAAAAAACCCAAACCATCCAGCTAAATTCCACATCAAATTCAAAAACCGAAGAGTAACTTGAATATCTATTTAAGAAATGTGCTGATTTAATCCAGAAGGTGCAGCAACATAGATTAAGTTTCTGATTGTCAGATACAATACTTAGATAGCCTGAAAATGGGCATTATAGTAAAGCAAACTGATGAGGAAAGTATACAAATGCCTTTACAGATAGCCCTCCAAGTCAGAAATGACACGCTTCAATCAGACAACGAAAACACTTCAAAGAAAGTTCAGACTCTGCAATCCTTTCATGATTATCTCAAAAATGAGGTTCTATCACTAAGAAAAACTACAGCAAATGATGCAGGAAAAACACAACTTTTCCAAACCAAGCCAGAATATCACTGTATCATTTAAAAACACATCAACATGTAGCTGCCATAACCATGTCTCCTGCCACCTAAGGCATGCAAAGATTTCCCTCTTACCTTCTAACACTGTTAATTTGGCACTCGTGTTTATCTCCCCAACACTATTGGTGGCTGTGCACTCGTAGATAGCTTCATCTCGATGAACACGCAGGGGCTGTATCCGCAGAACTGATCCTGATCCATCATCAAACTCGATAACCTTAGAAAATGAAAAGAAAGCACTTTACTGGTATCTTCTGCAACAAACACTGAAAGTCAAAACAATTCAGGAAGTGAAAACCAAAAACCAAAACAAAACAAGCCCTGTAATCTCTAAAATACCAAACAATTAATCAACTGTTCCAAGTCCAGAAACACAAAAATTTCAGTGTCTAGAACATATTTGTCCTCTGAGGAGGCCAGAACAAATGAAGATCCAATGAGGTTCGTTATGGATCAATTAAGGTTGACAAATTATCAGCCTGGTAATAAAGATCTGGATCTGATGATTTAAAACATCTGAGCCATGTTTGCACTAATGGTTTTACTAATCACACTGATCACAATTTAGTGCCAACTTTCACCTTGATGGAAGAGCAGAATGATATACTCCTGAGGGATTGCCAGGAAAACAGCAACAAAACTTGAATAAAACCTTGAGTACATACAGCACATGCTAACTCCGGCAGACAGTGAGGGGTTTTAATGTCCTTCAGCATCAGGTCCTTTGCAACTCTGGCATAATCAACAATGATGTAATTACACTTCCTTCCCCAGCATAATAAATTAAGTCCTTAATAAATCATTGCCTTTCCATCCATCCTGCTAAGCTGTAAAGTGCATTACTCTGACTTACATATGGAATGAAGAGGTATTTGCAGCTGGATCACTTATATGCCATTCCTTAACAGAAGGCTGTGAAGGCACTGCCTCAGGCCATTGTTAATGCCAAACTCACACTTCTTCTATTGCTGAGCACAGCAAAAGTTGGAAATACTAACTGACCTGCAGGCGGTGACAGCATGAGGGCAAGGTACAATCTCTTCTCCTGTCCCTTGGGAACGGAGGGGGAGATGAACAGACTAAGCAATACCTCGTTCCAGACACATATGTGAGCCTAGAACCTGCACTGTCCACATTCAAATCTTTTACTCTATTTTCAAAAGCCTGTTTAGGAGTGCTTCCCACAGCATAAAGATCAAGTGAATGAGAACAGGAAGGAGAAAAACAATGTGCACCACAAGATTCTGCAGTGACAGGAGAAATAGGAAGAAATCAAAAGGCAACCAAGAACACCGAAAAATCTGTTATTTCTCATGCTGGAAGGAATAGCCCTTCTGCTTCAAGTAACAGAAACAGCTTGCAGAAACTCTGAACATGGGGTCAACTAAAGAAAGACAGAGAAGTATGAATATCACCTTAATACATTTTAAGGAATTCATTTTTTTTAACACTAATTTTTAAATTAAATATGAAACTGTAACAAAATGCTAAACCTTTTCAAAGGATAGGGCTACTGCCAAATTTTAAAAGACAAAGTCAGCTACAGAGATTAATTCACTTCAGTGATAAGGACTAAAAAGCTAAGAGATGAAACAGCAGAAAAGCTATTTTGCCCTTACTATCCTTTGAACAAACACTGTGTGATACGAGCGTAACTATAACTCCTAAGGACCAGACACACATTAAGACCAAAATGCTGTTCATTTGCTAATGATGGATATACACCTTCTGTGTCACAACTTAGCATGTTGACATTGGATTTGGGATTTTTTTCCCATTTAAACTAATTTTTTCCCCAGTTAATACTAGCTCAATAATGAGGTAAAACTAATAGTTCTCTAGTAAACAAACAAAGAAAAAAAGGTATTATTTGCTATTTCCTGACACAATAAAAATGCATCAACTATATATGAAAACCAATGTGAGCAGAGGTATGAAATTGCTCATATAAATGCATATAATATGGCACAGCCCTCTGGACAGCCACAATAAGCACCAAATTCACTATAAAGGTTATAGCTACTTACAAATTAGAATGTTTAAATATTCACTATACAACAAAACTTAACCTTTACCTGGGAAAAATAACAATGTAAAACAAGATTAAAATTGATTAGTTTAATCAAGGTTTTCTGCTCACATATGAAATCATGATTAAAACTGGTGACTTGAATCAATCCATTCTGGGCAGCAAAGTCATCTTGTGCTCCAGTCAGAAAAGCAAAAACATCAAAGAGAGGGGATTAGAGGAAAGGCAGTAGAATTGTAGAAGGGTCACATTTCCAAGGGCAGTTTTAGAGAAAGGAGCCCAACACCAAAAAAGGGAAGTGGAGAAAAAGGTGGACAAAGTCAGTGAAAATGTATTTGCTTTTTAAAATAGGAACAAAATTGGATCCTTTTTTCAAAGACATTTCTGATACCTGCTCTTCCCCCTTCCTTTCTCTCATACTTTAGTTCATAGGGAAGTCGATTCACCCTTCAGGATGACTTCACCATTCTCTTTCCAAGCACATTTGTGGGAGGGATGATAATAGCCAGTGCTTAGAAAGCCTTCCAAGAGCTTTTTGGCAACCCACTTTTGAATTCCACTGGGAACAGCAAGTCAAAGAGGTGCCTTATAAATTTTCACAACAAAACCAAAAAATTACTGCTAGATCCAACTCTTATCTGCCATCCAATTCTCTGCAAGCTCCAGTCTCCCACCTGAAGGAAGATGTCCTGGGTGTGTGCTTCCAGCATCATGCTCAAAGGACACCACCTGCTCTACAGATTGCATTGCTGCAGGGAAGAAAATGGACCTTACTCTAAAGCTCTAGACTCTGTATTGTAGTGACAAAGAGATACATGGGTTGAAGTGATGATTATTGTATAACTAAGACCTGCAAGGATTACCAAATTTTGGGGGTTTGGCTTCTTTTTTTTTCTTTTATAATTACCTCAAACCGCTGAGAACTGACTTTCTTTCCCTTCTTCATCCATGTGATACGAGGTTTGGGCTCTCCTGTTGCCTGACACACAAAAGAGGCCACTCCTCCAGAAATCCCAATCTGATCTTCAGGAGCTTTCATAAACGTTGGCTTGCCTGGAAAAATAACCAAATCACCCTCATGAGGACATAACATCAGATAAGCAAAGAATGTGTCATGTTAATTTAAATTATAAGATAATTGGTGCTCCTACTACAAATCCAGGTTGAATGGCCTTGGTCACACAAATTCAGTGCAGACTGCAACATGACAAGAAGAGTTTCTGCTTCAGTACTTTTTTTTTCTGAAATTAATAAAGTCCATCTGGTTTGCCTATAAATGAGGGCAATAGAAGGTTCCTCCCAGCCCCCTGAGCATTCATTCAGGTACATGACAATTTTGAACCATTTTTACGGTTTGATTTTTTTTAATAAATGGATTTCGCAGGTTTATATCATGGTCACATTACTGAAAATTCCAGAACAGCTGACACACCAAACCTATGAAATATATCATAGCTTCACATTAGTTTTATTGAAAGCTGTTAAGACGTTCATAAAAATTAAGATACAGTTTTTAAAGCATACAAATAACAACCCCTAGTTTCATTTTAGATGTGGACTGACATAAAAATCCTACAATCTCAGTATCTAGAAACCTGCAGAGGCTGGCCTATGCTTACTAAGAAACTAAACACTAGAAATGAAAGTCAGCAAAGAAACCAAAGTGACATTCAGGCATGAAACACTCAACAAAAATAGTAATAAAAAAGGTATTATATAACATTTCAATAATCAATGGAAAAAAATCATGACAATATAGTTGTATCTTCTGGATTTACATGACAGATTCAGATGGATAAAACTATGCATCCAGGTCAAACAGTTGTACTTTTCTTCTGCACTTGCTGTATGAGAAAATTTTGCATTACGTGATCTAAGGATCATTTTGAAACATTGCTTTGTCCAAGTGAGAAGTATCTGACGATCCCATATCCCTGTGAAGCTCTACAATATTTAACTCCACAGGGGGAGTTAACAGAGTCCATTTATTATGTCATTCCATGCACAGGTCACACTATGGCCACATTTCAAATACAGTTCTGATCAACCACTTCAAAGACCAACCTGACCTATAAACAGGTCAGAGACAGCTGCTGGCATGTAGAAAGGAGCATGAGTGAGAGAAGAAACCTGTTCGACTCAAAGACAACAAGCCAATGACCCCAGCAGAGCTGTCAGTGGCTCCACACCTTCACATTCCAGACACATCCAGGAGTGTGTCCCTGAGGGAGAGAGGGGATGGCATCTGTCAGCCCAGGTGCTTTAAACTCTTGACAAACTGAGGGCTGAGGTTCCCTGATCTAGGAAGGATACAATTTCAGCGATCCCAAAAGAAGACACCCTTTAAATGCATTTTCCTGATGTAAGAGAGATTTAAATGCAATGGGTGTAGTGGCCAGTTCCAGCAGACAATGAGGCAGCAGTTCCTGAAGAGGGCAGGGGCTGTGCTCTGCTCTGACACCCCCTGCCCCCAGACACGGGCATCCAAACCCTTACAAGGAGCTCCAGGGTCACCAAAGCCCCTGTGGAGCACATTCAGGCCCCTAACACGGCAAAAAGATGCCTTTCTCTTCTTTCCCAAGCAGGGGAGGGAGTGCAGTGGCTCAGGGAAGGACTCGTCAGAGCTTGGTAGTGCTGGAAGGTGGCACCTCTCCCTCAGCAGATGTGGAGTGCAGCTTTAAACAGCAGGCTCCGAAAACTTTGCTAAAACTGTGGCACCTCCTTGATCCCTGTTTGGCCCTCCGGTTCAGCTTGAGCAGACCCTGCCCTGCAGCGTGGAGGCACCACGGCAGAGCAGGCATTTCCCTGCAGCGCACAGCTGGGCGTGCAGCTGGCTGAGGTCAGCCCTCCAGGACCAGACTGCAGGACAAGGCCAGACCACTTGTCACCCCCTGGAGAACCATCCAGCAGCTGAGGACACGCCTAGCAGAGAAGGGCTGGTGGCATGGAGGCAGCAGGACAGCAGAGCCCTTCAACATCTGCAACAGTGGATGCTCAACACAGACGGCGCTTGTGTGCCAGGAGTCACCAACCACCCACAGGGGGACACGCCAGCCCCAAACCTGGCTGATAGAGAGGTCACAGCTGAGACACGGCACTGCAGGCCTGAGCCTCTGCTATTGCTGCTGGCTCGGCTTGCCTTCCAGAAGGTCTTTGCAGATGGTGGACCCACGAGGGTCAGCACTGCCCATGCAGAAGTGGATACACATGCTCTGTCCTCAGCAAGCTTCTGGGAAGGAATATCCCAGACCTGGCCTCACCACAGAAATTCCTCACAGAAGTGCACTGAATTTTGCCACCCTTAGTGAAGGAGCCCCAGGACTGTGCTCAAAGCCCACAAAATGCCTTTTAAGACCCGATATCTGCTGTCTGAAGGCTTTGGCACATTGTCCTGACATGGACAGCAAGCAATTACTAAGGGTGCTTGCTTAACTGATGCTGATTTCACATATTTACTCATCTATAATCATGTCTATTTCTACTTAGTTTGTATTTACATATATCTGTGTTTATTCACCTCTCATCTATTCCCGTGGAATGTTAATTTACCGTTCAGGCTGCTGGTGATGGCAGTGTGATTGACTGTTTAGCTCTGCAGCGTGCTCAGCTGACACCTTGTATTGCAGCTGATTTGGCTTTTTGATTTTCTGTTATTTTCCCCTGATCTTAGTAAAACAGTGTAATTTTTTCAAATGGCAAATACAGCAGAATCCAAAAACTTTTGTCCTTGAAGAATACAATGCAATTAGATTTCTTGCCTGTATACTTACTCCTCAGCTCGTACACTGAGGACTTACTTTACTTTTGTTCATTTAAAAAAAAAAAAATCAATACTATTAAAAACCAGAACAAAAGGAAACTGAATGTTCACCTGCAGTAAAACTAAAAAACCTGCTGCCTTGAATTTACATTGTTGCAATGAATCTTTCTCCCCTGCACATTTAATTGAGCAATACCGATTTCCTGAAACCATCTAAATCCTTTGAGACTGGTCACAGAAGTCTACATATATATAAACCAAATTCTCAGCCTGGGAAAGAGTATTTCTACAAGGCCATTTTAAACATTTGTATGCCCTGAAGTTTTGAAATGGAAGGAAAGTACTAATTAAGCAAACCTATAATCCTGAGTCCTGGCCCCAGGACAATAGAGTGAGGCATGGGCATACATATTTTTATACTGATTGGTAACTGTTACAGCAAATCCCAAAACTTATCTCAGTGAGAGCTAACACAAGTGTGACAGACCATCCACTAAGCCCTTGGTGTCTGTGAAAAAGGCATGTTAAGTGGACTAGACAACCTCCATATCTCCCTTCCAACCAACAACTCTACAACTCCACTGCCTGGAGGAAGCTGCCTTGAGATATCTCATTAGTTACCTCCAAGGGGCAACACCAAAGATAGGACCAGGTCATGGCACAAGCTGTCTTTTTTAGCTTGTTTTGAGCATTTGCACTCTTAGGGGAGCCCTAGAAAAACAATCAGAAAAATAAGAATGTACTGAAAATACAGGAACCTATGTGTTGTCTTTTGCCTCTCCTTAAATTCAAAGTGACTAGAGTTTCCACATAGGATTATGGATGCACCAAATTTTAATTCAACTGTTTGTTGCTCAAACATGCTACAAATAAATACAAGGAACTGAAGTGTCTTTTGCAGTGAAAACCTGAACTGCCATCATTTCCCTGATGACCTACAGAACAAAGCTGAGGACTTTCAGCTGAAAGCTTTAAAAAAGAAAAGAGAAGAAAAAAAAACAGAAAAGAGTGATTGTATTTCAAAGACAAATCTGTGAAATATCATCTTGAGAACCTCACGAGCAAGTCTTGGATGACAGCAGGGAGAGGTGCTGGATGGCTGGGCGCCCATCACACCCACCCTCGCTTACTCCACTGCGTGGAGTAACAACTCCAGACTGGCAGAGTTCCCACAAGTCCAAACTACTCCAGCCTTTCTATCCCCAGCCTCTCTGCTCAGTGACAGATCCCTGGAGCACATTCAGTCCTCATGCTCTAAACTAATTCTTGCTCCTTCACTTCAAAACCAAGTTCCTACTACACCAGCAGTGGCAGTCACTCTCTCATCATTTCTCTTCACTCATAAGCTTCAGGCAGGAGAATGGGAACACTTTCAACTTCTTGGCTGAAATTTTCTCTGTTTGGTCTTTGCTCAAAACTAGATTATTCTGGAGAGCTTATGGGAACAACACAGTTCCGAGGAGGAAGACTGTAAAAAAATAAAAGTATTTTCTTTCTCGTGTAAGAAACTGGCTTCATCTTACTTGGCTGGGGGCATAAAAATAACAACTTGCTCAGACATGCACTCCATTGAGAAATTTAAAAAAAAAAATTCAGAAGAAAAGGACTTTCCTTTCACAGTTGGTAGTGTTGAAAAAGCCACTTGTCAAGCAAGCACAGATTCACGGATAATCCTATAAAGTGAATCACAAGGAGGGCCTCATGGCATGAAAGAGATGCTAGCAGAGATTTATCCACACGTGAGTCTACTTCAGCATGCTGGTAAAACAGGCAGAAAACTCTGCAGTGTCCTGAGCTGGGTCTGTGACACTTTCTAAAGCAATGCTCCTTCAAATTTTATTTTAAAAGGTCCACAAGAACCTGGGCACAGAAAGCCAGAGACAGTCAGGTATGCACTAACCAACATGGCTGTTGTCTGCCCTCCCCAGCAAAAACAAGTGTGATGGGTTAGGGAAGGGAACCTGAAGCCCTCCTGGAGAACCACTGACAGCCTTTCTGCCAGGCAGCTCAGAGCAAGGGACAGCCAGCCATGAAGATGCCTCTCTCACGTGTACTTTAGACATAAAATCACTGTTGCTCTCTGCTATTCTAGACAGTTTGCTTTTGAAACAATTCTTATAAATCAGAAAACCATCCAAGCACCTATTTTAAAATTTGCGCTACCAAACATCTACAGCAGAATAGTAACATTTTCAGTTCTCTTTTCCTTTCTTTACCAGGGTAGTTCAAAGTCACTTCATCACAGGTGTTGTTTTTAGGCTGTGCAGCTTCTCAGGGAACCCAAAGGACTTTCCCAGGGAGAAAAGTATCTTTTGCCAGATTTACTTCATGGCTGAGCACAGAGGTGTAGCCTCCCTCTGACTTGGCAAGGTGTCTTTTACGGGAACCATAGCCTTTGAAAAGTTACATATGATCTGCATTACCTGACCTCATCAGCCAGATCCTTGAAAAACGATGCTGGGTCCTGGATATTTAGCACAGATCCTTGCATTTTGCTACACATTAAGCATGCACCAGTCACATAAAAGAAGTTTCCCTGTAATTTTGTAAGAGCCAAAAATTTCCAGTGCCTGAAACATAATATATTCCAACATAAATATACTTCATATACCCAAATATTAACTTGTTTTATTTCAAAGACCCATCATTTTCCTAAAATAAATGGGAAAATTAAATTGAATCCTGATGCTTTTTCAGTATTTAGCACCCACATTAAATATTCCTCATCCAAAAATTTTAATTCGCAAACTGGCAACACACTGCACCTCCCGTTCTTGTGGATGCTATTTTTCCAAAGGGTTGCACACAGGTTTGAGAAAAATAAATTATTAAACATGTCTGCAATTAAGCGTTCTATGAACACTCACCCGCTGTGAGAGATTTTAAAGAAAAATACCTTTGTCCTCATGCTACAAGTCCTCACTACTCTAAATAGAAGGGCAGCCAAAAATAAGACCAGTGCTGTAGGAGACAGGAACTTGTATTTTTATCCAAAAGCTTTTATGACTTGAGCTAAATTAAGATTGAAAGTAGTCTCCTTTGTGAAGAAAAAATTACAGTTGCGATATAAGATGAACTAGATAAGCACATACAACAGGCATAAATGGGTAGCCTTATTTAGGTGCTTGGGTTAAATGAATTAGAAGAAATTACGGACACATGCATGAACAGATCATAACGAAAACAGTTTTTGAGCCAGGAAATTGTGAAATTCAGGTTTAAATCCCTGCCTTTAACCTTCCCTGTCACATATGCAAAGGCACAACTGTGCCTCACCTTCCACTGTAGAACTTACCTGCTGTTCTCACATGGCTGCTGTCAGGATGGATACGTGAAACATGATGATGTGGCTCACTTATAACACTGGGAAGAAACCAACAATGACACAGACTTTCTCATGTTCATGACCGACTTTGAAGTGGAAATAAAGTGATCTAGAAGACAGAGGTGGCCCATGCTTTTATATACAGCAAGGGTATTTCTCTTTCTCTCTTTCCTTAATGATCTTGGATGACTGATATCTGAGCACGGATGGATGCCTGCTGGAAAGATACTCTGCTGAAAGCTAATCTATGATTCTTCTCCTAAGCATCTGTTGCAGGGCAGGAGGCAAGCCAGTGGGCTCTTCAGTTATCCTTATGCTTAGTATTCTTATGCTTTCCTTTCAGTATAGTCACCATTGTTTAAAAGCAGTTCCTGTCCCTTTGTGATCATTAGGAATACTCTTTGGTGAAATACAATTTTTCAAACTTGCACTTTTAATTCTTGGATAATTTACACATAGGAAGAGCCTGTTTGAGCCTTGTCATAACATTTGTTTCACAACAGCTTACTAAAGGATCTGTGGGCCTTGTTGAGCACAATGCTAATTCATTCCTTATTTCTCCTATTTTGGTTTTATGATGAAAGCATTTTGTAAATGAAGTTTTTGTCCTTTATTACTTGGTGCAAGGTACTTATTAAATAAAAGCAAATGTGTACAGTAAGGTGTTGCATGCTCAGATATATACACAATTTTCTTTTTATCCAGGGAATGGATCATAACCCTTTCTCACATCCATTTTAAAACACTTAGCTGGATCCCAATCACAGAAAATGGCATTCTGAATTCAACATATTTCTCAGATCACTCTGAATTACAGGTTACCTAATGTTACCTGCATATCCTCCTTTTTGTTTTATCATTTTATTAAGTTTAATGCTTAAGGGATTCCCAACAGCTAAGACAAATGATTCTGCTATTTCAATCCAATTTTACTGGTTGAGTTTTCTAGCTTTAAGTGTGGATGTCCATGACAATAAAATCTAGTAACATTATCTCAGAGCAAGTTGCATTTCTCCTCACCTTCATGTCCTGACTTCCATGAAGTTGCTCACGGGTAACTTTTGAGTTTGTACAAAACAAAATCAAATGAAGGGAATGATTAATACCCGAAATTCCAAGAAGTGGATCTCTTAGCATGTTCAACCTCTATAATTTTCAGTACAAAAATTATATTACAAAAATAACAAAAGCAGTCATCCAGCAGAGGCTGTGCTTTTCCCTAAACACTAGCAGGAAATACTTTGATTTAAGATTCAAGGCACTCACTTCAGTAAGCAAGACCCACTGTGCTTTGTTTATCTGTAGTAAGCTTAATTGAGGAGAATGCAAGGGTACATGTTAGGTCAAACGTATAATTTCATCTGTATTTGTAATGGCTTAAGTTCAGAAACTCTTACCATCTTCAATTCCTGCTTCTTCACCATCTTGGCAAATGGGTGCTCCTTACCATTTCTATAGGTTCTTTTCTTACCATAAGCCCAGTCTAAAGGCAAAACCTTCCACAGGGCTCAGGTGTTTCTGCAGACACACTCTGGGAACCTTCCCACCCAGACTGGCATTTTTAAGCCCTCTTTTCTCTTTTGCCAGTACAGGATTTATACTTACTAATTTAAGTCAAAATCGAGTATTTTAAAATTTCTTCTTGAAGAAACATATTAAAACCTCCTGTGTCCTGTGTACTTCTAGTTTGTGTCTGGACAGTTATAAGTAAACCAATCCTCCACCAATAGAAACTGGGCATTCACTGTTAAATATTGATGTTTGGATAAACCTGCTTATTTATTCCACAGCAATACGGGTTAAAAGCCATTAACTCACTCAAGTGTTAAGGCCATGATTACTGGATATTAATAAGCTACAGCAACAGCCTGTCATCATAGTATTGCACTTGAGCAAATTTCTAATTCTGTCTCTTTATGAATCATGGAAATTGTTGACAAAGTTTAAACACCTAAAATTATCTGACATGATACTGAACCTGAATTGTCTCAGGCAGCCATCACGCGAGGATGCTGCGCGAGTCACTCGGCAGTGCTGAACATTCTGGGTGCTGATTTATTTGTGCAGTTTTATGCAGACAACTTAGACCTTAACACAGTGGGGAGGTGGTTTCTCTTCATATCACATCTGCAGGAGGCCTGCAGATTTTGCACGCAGGGTGGCAAATTTTCTCCGTTATTTTTCCAGGCTGTTGTAATTGCAATGTCTTTCTCAAAGTGCCTGGCTGGCTATCAGTGTGAGCTGCTTTACATCTTAGTAAGAAAAGCTCTAACTCTGGCTAATCCCTATGCTGTGACTGAGTCTCCTCCGTGGGTTGGGTTTTTTTAATGTGTCAGGGAAGGGTGCAGGGGGGAATAAATCAATCCCTCTACTATGACACCATTCTTATATTTGCTTCCAATAACTGAAATAACATGTAACTAGAAAAAGAAAAATAGTCCAAGAGGTGTAAAGCAGTCCTGCATACAACTGAAGAATACTGATTAAAAACAAAGCAGAAAAACAGCCCAGCAAAACATCCTTCTGGAACCTGAGGTCGTCTTCATTTCCCATCCTCTGCTTTTACGTTTCCCTAGAGCACTTGCAGCTTGTATGTGTAGCCTGTTATGTATTTTGGGGAAAAGCCAGAGCCCTACATATGGGTTCAGCTTTCAATTCCCAGCATTTATAGTAAGCATTACACAGAGTAGAAAAACAAAGGAGAGCAGAGAAGAGCTGCTTTAACTGCAGACCTTCCAGCAGCCTCACAGAATGGTTTTCTGCTTTAATTTAAAATTGAAACCTAAAGTCAAATTTCCACCTGGTAATAGCTTAAAGGCACTTCCAATTAACTTGGTAATACACACTTTCTGAGTTAATAAATTTTTCAGCCTCTGTGTTTAATACAATTAAGCATTTGGGCCTTTGGCCTTAGACCTTATTTAGCTTGAGAAAGGATTGCAGGGAGACACTCTTCAATTATCACCATTTACACAACATTCATTTAAGGGCTTTCAAATGCATACATATAGAACATTCATTTAATCATACACAAAATTCACTACCTGAATTCAGGCTGCCTCTCTCTTGCACACAATATGTACACGGGACAAGAGAATAAAACCCCCATCTACTGGGCTCTGAAATCAGCCATCACCACACTGTCTGATGCAGCACAGAACAGCTGTGCCTGCTCCAAGCAACTTACTTTTTCTTCCAAATGGGCATTTTGTTATTTGCAAATTTCTTTGAAACTTCAAAGTTAATAAAGTGTATTCCATACTGTAAAGAATCTGTTAAGATATGCAGGACCAGGAAACAAAGACAGAACTGAAATCTTGTACTTGAAAAAACATGAAAATTAATTTTGCCAGCATGCCTACCACATTAAACACCAAATTTGTTTGGTTTTTTGTTTTTTTTTTACACAAAAGGATTAAAAGGTTTTAATCCCTCTTTGCAAGCAGCTAGTTCTTGATTCAGCAGTTCAAAAGGCTTTGCCAAGTTCAGGTTTTTCCTCTGCTTTTAAGAATTAAAAGTGAGTGTAAACCTTATTTTGTAAACAGAGTGCACAGTACAATGATTTTAACAAAACAGGGAGCCAGAGTAAGTGACCTCTTCAGAATATTAGTTACTGGAGCAAAGGCATCCCAGGCTCTCAGGAGGGGACCTGCATTTCATTTTAATGCCCCTGTATGTTGCTTTGTCCTCCGCCTAGTAATGAACCAAATTTGTACCTCATCTACCTGGTCAAGAGCAAGATTTTCTGCTTAATGGTATCGAGTGCATGCTGGCACTTCTGTAACACCGGTGATATTTTTTTTTCCTACTTGTGTCAGCTGTTTTATCATGCAGCAGCTGTAGTACAGTCTGCAGCAAACCAAGAAATATAATTTCCACATTGAAATGTTTACCAGAGCAGGGAGTTAGGTAACCAAGCACAATACTCTCAAGTGAAGGGAATGAAATTTAAAAAAAAAAATGTAGTTAATTGTTTTGACTCAGTCTTTCTTGACATTCCCCAAAAAATAGGACTCTTTCCCCACTAAAAGACCTTCTCTAAGTCAGACTCCTTGGAAAGCTTGGATGAAGAGGTTCAACACTTCTGGAAGATACCACAGAGCACTTTTTACCCTGTACCAATGTATTTTTGTAGTGGCTAAAAGGAAGGCACAGAGTCCTCCAGAGCTCAAAAGCCCTTTGAGCAGTCTGGATGGCAGGGCTACCACTTCCACCTGGCAGCCAGGCCATGCTGGCAGGGGGCTGCTGAGCAGCTCCGACCCTCCACAGCAGAAAGACAAGAGCCAAGTGGAGCACCATGGCCACGCCGTGCAGTGCCCAGGCACGCGCTGATTGTGGTGCAATCAGCAGAGGAGCTGGGGAAACTCCAGGAGCCACCGTCTCCTGCCCATGAATCACCCCTGGGCTCCCCCAAATTGCCTCTGTATGTATGTGGAAAGCATCTGACTCCATACAACGTGATGGATGTGCAAAGTGCACAGTAAAGAGAACAAGTGACACCTGCAAGAGATTTAAGGGTTTCACAACCATCACAACCCAGCCCTGCCCCGTGTGCAGAGTGGGGCAGGCGCTTCATCCCTGGAGGTGCCTGGTCCCCTCCTCCACCACTCAGGACTTTCTGGTTCAGCAAAGGCTAACTTCTAGAAAAACATCAAAATTAATCACCTTCACAGTGGCTGCATTCTTGATTTAATTTTTCTAGTATCCATTCCTTGCTGTGTTACGAATTTAGCAGATAAAATGAAAAGTTTTTTTCACTTTAACAACTTTTCTCTGTGTAGACAATCACTTCAGCCTCTGTTTCTAAACTGAAGCCCTTAAATCTCCAGCTACCAGGTATGGTTCCAGATTTTTTCCTGGCCTTTTACTTGCACCACTTTTACTTGACTTCACCTGATTATGCGCAGAGCTGCAAGAAACGCAGAAGGCAAAGGTCCATGTAGAGAAGTTACCATTTGCCAGGCTTGCAAAGTTGCTGTGACCACCAGGTTCATTCTGAAGCCCAGCAGATAATGTACTTGGACCACAAGGTGCTGAGTTCGAATTTCCAGAGCTGGTTGGGATGTGTGTAGAGGTTGGAGTACGACCATGAAGAGGAAAGGCTGTGCACAGGATCTGTGGGACTGGGAAGCAACCCCAGCAGATGGCACAGGAGCTGCTGGGGAACCCAGTACAACAGTTACACCACAGGCTGCCCAGCATCGTGTGGCTCTGGAGGGACTGATATGTCTAAAGGAGAAAAATCTTCTGTGTCATGAGTTATCTCTTTTTCAGCACCTCTGACATTATCTATATCTCTGGGAATGGGGAAAACCAGTTAACATCACCACTGCAGAAGGTATCTTGGCAATGCAGCCCATATATTCCATCAAGGAGGTGGTATTTGAGACAGTGTACTTCCCCCTCACAAATTCAGAACACTGCCTGCTACCCAGAAAAAAATATCCCTAGTTAAAAACACCAAAAGCATGCTCCACACTAGTTTAGGAGTACATCTTCCTTGCTCACCACAAAGTCCTGCTGCAGGTCACAAACCTTACTGTGACATCAACTTCTGCAGTAGCTGGTGGGACATTAGCAGACCAAAATCCAACAAAGTGGTGGCAGGGAATTACAGCGTATGATCAAACCCAAAGAAACCATCACTCCGGACTTGGGCTTTCAGGCTGGGTACCCTTCAGCAGCTGCTCTGCCTGAGAAAACCTTACTGCTCAGATGCCACTCAGAGCCATGAGCCGTGTCGGCTGGCGTAGTGCCTGAAGAGTAATGTTGACCAAGCACGAGCTCGGTACAAAGGCTGGGAATGCATAGGAACAATGAAAAGCACCAAGTAGCTCTTGTAATTTTTTGGTTTATATTCTCTCATGTGTCATAACTCATCTTTATATTTTTAGCCATGACTGCACTGTCCCTCAACCCAGACCTCCAGCATCTTCTTCCATGTTTCTCCTCATGTCAGCAGCAAGTCCCAGTTTCATGCAAGATTCACATGATCACAAAAGGTCACCAGGCATTGTGAGTGTTTGAGTGCTTGTCATACATTCACCATGGTTAGTCCATCGGGGAGAACCAGCTCTCACACTGACTTTTGCAGCCTGGAAAGATGTTCATCCCCAAAGCTGAGACTCACAAAGACATGGAAGGTTCCACATACCACAAGAGCAGAAAACAAGTATGCTGTTTACAGAGATTTGCCATACCACTATTTGCCTGCACCACTTACTTTCATGATCACTGTCAGACAAAATTATCCCATGCCACAAGCTTAAGGGGCATTCACACAGATGTCAAAGCTGCAAGGTTCAGCTTGCTTTTAAGCTCTTTATGGAGACTACTGAGGAAATACTTGGAAAACAAACTTGTCTTCTAGAGTGCTATGTCTGTCTCCCACGCCCATTCCTGCTTTGCTGACTGAGTCCGAAGCTTCCTGGCTTGACATTTAATTTGCTGAACTAAAATCCAGACAAGCAAAGAGGATGACAAGCTACTTCAGAGAAAGTTAACTGCACCTGTCAGGTTTTACATACATGAGAAAGAAGGTACTGTTTCCACCTTGGGGATATGACATCCCAGTATATTTTGTGAAGGACACACACCAAGGTGAAACACAAATCTGCATGGGAATCTGAGGCTTGAAAGAATATCAGCCTTCCTTACCTACTGCAGGTCAGCCCATTGCTAAACCGTAATGCAGCCTAGAAAGAACAGGTTAAAACAAAAGAGCCTGTCCAATTATGCCTGCCTCAAGTGAATTTTATTAGTCAGTCAGGCCTATTAACAGTGAGGATTGCATATCGGTATATAGGCAAATGGATCTTGTTTAAGAATTACCCATGCAAGAATAATCACCTGCCTATCACCAATCTTTGATTTTCATGTTGTGTTTTAAAGACTGACTTGAAGGTAGGTACCTGCCAACTCTGCTTGTGTTCTCCAAGAATAAATGTTTATCAAAGGGGGGGGTTCCCATTTGCTGAGCTGGAATTAGTTACACCAACAGGGTATCAAATGGGTTGTTGCCTGTCACCGTTATCAAAGAGGAATTTGAAGTACAAAAACTAAGCAGCAGCAACTGAGCACTGAAATTTGTCAGAGCAAGCGTGACATGGGACAGCCAAAATATATGTGCAGAGAGGGCTGGAAGGGGTTCTCTGAAGTAGAGTCCTGTTCCACGACCTCACCAGGGCTGCACTGCACAGCCTCTTCTGTAAAGGGATCACGCTCCAGCTTAAAATAGGTTTGAGTTTCAGCCACACTTCTTGCCAGAAAAATGTTCCAAAATTATGTTCATGGAAACACTGTAGGGAAACAGATTCTGGTTTTTAAAAGTCATTTGTTGTCACTTATACCCACTGGTTTTGTGTGCTAAACAAGATCCTTTAGCTGAAAAGAGTTCCATTCCATCTCTGTGCCTTTTCTCTTTCCCCCAAGATGTACCTCAGATCCATTTTTATCCCCTTCTTAATAACAGTAAAATGTTCTCTGTCTTACATAACCCCTGTAAGACTCCAAAGACTGAAGGTCTCATCTTAAAAAACCCAAACAACTAACAAAACCAAAACAGAACAAGTGATACTGTGTGTTGATTCTTGCAGAATTCTCTGAATTCACTTCATACTCTCTTCTAGTAGAATCCATAATACTTTATCACCATCATCTTACTGAAAACCAAGCATGCATCTAGGTTTGGGCATCTTGAGATTGCCATTCATCTTCTTACCATCACCCTTTTTTTCCTTATCCCCTCTCTTTTTTCACTCCTTTCTTCTTTGTTTTAAGTTTCACAGCTGAATGTGGCTTTTGTTAATTCTTCTATATAACTTAAACTGAACCAAGAAATCGTTCAATCTTAGTTTGATTTATAAGGTCCCATCTACAATGCACTCACGACATACCATCTCCAAGTTTCAAGAAACTTGCAGTTCTGTTGATCACATGCAGGAAGTGTTTGTTAACAAGGCTGCTTAGAAACCCACCCTCGCACTTCCATATGCAAGTGCATGTCCAGATTTCCACTCTAATCATGGTTATGAAACGAAAAAGTTTATTTATGACTCGCCAGCAGCCTCAAAGGCGTGTTTACTGTGCAAATTCGGAACTCTGCTGTCGAGTCATACAAAACATGCAATTCAGCTGTTGTTATAATATAACCTCAGGTAATTAAATGTGAGATAAAGGTAGAAAAGCAGATGAATTGTAATCTGTGAGAACAAGCCCACCAGCACAACAGCAGCTGCCCACATTCCCCATGCTTAGACCGTAAAACCAAGGATGACAACACGATTTGCAAAGTGCTGAAATCACCCAACAGCACCAGTCATAATCTGAGATGCACATTTCCTTCAGCCAAGCATTTTACCACTATTACTGGTGATAAAGCTGGCATACGAATTAAAGGTTTGAGAAAGGATGATGACAGTATGGAAATTAATCACACATTAATTTAAAACTTCCAACTGTCTTGACATTGTGAAGCCATCACACTACCACATCCCAGAGAGAAGTGACACACCAGTCCACCACCCTAAGGAAAGACAGCCTCCTATTCCAAGCATCTAAAAGGCTATTAAGTGTTTTCATTGAGTTGCACCAAATCACATTTGGAGGCCAGTGTTTTAAATACTTAGTATTAGAAAACCCCATTCAAAGTATTACAAATTCAACAGTGACACTGTAGCAGACAGGGATTTATCTTTCAGACTGCTGTGATCATTATTAATATTACCAGCCACTTTTGTTTTGCTAATTTAGCACTTCACCTATGAATAACTGAACTTCACGAAATAAATTACACAGAGCAATATTAGTGCTGTTCTTACTGTATTAACAGGCATCCATGTATGTAATTCATGCACAGTTGTTTCTGAGTATATCCACACTGCACATAATGCCATTAGGCACTGATGGGCTGGCTTGCAACGAAGTTCATGGAATCCCTTTCTGGATGGCAGAACCCAGGGCAGAAGGAGAGCAGTTCTCTAACACAGGCCTAGGAACTCCAGAAAACACCAGATGCCTTTCTGATTCTTATCTCCTGTGATGCAGAAAACTGGGGGTCTTTTTTTTCTTCTTGAATAATGATTTTTTAACAGATCAGTCAGAACACTGACTGCTAAAATTAAAACAGCTTAAAATGAATGCAGGACTGTCACACATTGTCAAATGTGCTACAGAAAGGAAGAAGGACAGAAACAACTTCATTGCTGCTTCACTGCTGTCCAAGTGTGAGTTTGTAGTTGCATGGGAGCGAGAAATCTGATTTAGGAGTTAATAGGCAGGGTTAAGAAATGTATATTCTCTTTAAGGCCCCTTCTCTCTTCCCATTCTTTGTTCATCATTTTATTGAGGAAACAGATCTCAACTGTTTGGGACATCTGCTCTGTAATTCCTCTTTCAGAATTCTAAAGCTTTCTTAAAATCCAGGTGTGTTGCTATTTTGGCATGATTAAAAGAGATTGACTGCAGTTAAATGAGTCAGAGTATGGCAAACCCTTTTCATTTTGTTCTGTTGTGTTTTTTCTTTAACATTGAGAATACTATTCCATTTATGAAAGAAACATGGAAAACTCTGCATTAGGAGTTTTAAAAGGGCCATTATCTGGAAGAAGCCATA
The DNA here is from genome assembly GCA_035221455.1 of Xenops minutus. Classification (NCBI taxonomy): domain Eukaryota; kingdom Metazoa; phylum Chordata; class Aves; order Passeriformes; family Furnariidae; genus Xenops; species Xenops minutus. The sequence goes on from JAWWEE010000004.1 coordinate 10,409,217, forward strand.
GAAACGCAGTAGTAGTGGCCACTCAGTTCCTAGAACTTGCTTTTTCTATCCTTCTATTAACTTTCAGTATAAAATCAAAGATTACATTATTAATGTCTTAGCCAGGATATTCTAAGTAAATACTAGATGCCTGCAGCTGGATTTTCAAGTTTTTTAACTTCAGAAATTTAAGAGGAGACAAGTGTTTTTGCTTCTATCATCTTTCATTAACTTTGGATGACAAACAGCCAAGATGATGCAGCTGAGATAACTGCTCTCTGGAAGGTCAAGTCATCCATTGCTCCAAGAGCAGCCCAGCTCTTCCCATCCACCACCAAGCATCCAGACACAATGTGCTTTGCTTGCCAAAAGTGACACCCTGAACCCTGATTTCCAGACCAGGCTGAAAAACAGAGCAAATGTTGAAATAAATTTGATTGTATCTCCTCTGATCTAAGCAAGTGACAGCTTACTAAAATATTTTTGTCCTAGTTAGTTGAGAAAAGTGTTTTCAGATGTCTTCTGACTGGTACACCTGCGAAGGGTGGAAAAATATACAGCACAAATAAAAGCTGGATCAGATGTAACTGTCTTCACAGAGCCTGGAACCACTTCTGCAACAACACAGGTGAGGAAAGGAGGAAAACAGAAACAATTTTCATCAACTTTTTATGGAAAAGACTCCACTGAATCCTAAAACCACAGCTGGGAAGGGACCTCAGGGTCTCCAGTCCAATCCTCAGCTTGAAGTGGAACCCTCACCCACACTAGATCATTTTGAGTAGTGGTGATGTCAGGCTAAACCTTGTGAAGCTCTGAGAAGGGAGGAGAATCGACCACCTTGTTGAGTAGCCTCCTCCAGTGCTGCTCTGTCTTCCAAGAGGAAAAGCTACTCCTAACACCATCTGATGCTTTATTTCAATTATTAATAGCTAACTTCAACATAATCTCCTCTATCTCTCCACCTCATCTCTGCTAAACTTATCTGTTATGACAGCTATCGAGCAACTGGATGACTAAAGATGGCAGACACTATGACTGTATGCATCCATCAGAGCCCACGTTTAAATAAACAAACCCACTATTTTCAAACACAGCTAATCACCACATCAATAGACTTATTAATTGGATTCCAGAACATGGTTGGATGCATGTTGCAAGCAGCAGGGACTGGCTTCAACAAACACTGAGCTCCATTCCATCCATATGTTTCAAAGATAAAAGAAAAATTGGAGTGCAATCAAATGCAGTGGATTAAATAACAAAAGAAATTAAACAAAATGGACATTGAATGTGTTTCATCGTATACATTCTCTGCACACATACACACCCTGCCACAGATCTGAGCATGTCAAGAGCTTATGATTCATAAAATAATTTAGGTTGGAAGGGACTTTTGGAGGTCACCCGTTCCAGACACCCACTTAAAGCAGTGCCAACTTCAAAGTTGGGTCCAACTCTGAAGCTGGATCAGGTTTCCTGGGGCTTTGAGTATTTTCAAGGATGGGCATTCCAAAACATCCCTGGGGCTCTGATATAACCTTTGGCCATCTTCACAGTAGAGAAAATAAGAAAATATAACTATTATAGCTTCTCACTATTTTCCACGTTGGAGCTTATGTCTCTGTTGGCTCTCATCGTATCACCCCAAACTTGCTAGAAGAGCCTGCCTGCTCCTGCTCTACACCCTCTGCTCCACCCGCTCCTGTCGGGCAGTTGAAGACTGAAGCAGTGAGGTCCCACTTTCATCCATCACCTAAGGCCAAACAAACCCACCTCCTCCCACCTCCCCTGGTACATCTCCAGAGCTCAGTACCAGTGTATCGTGTGCCTGCACACCAGTCCATGATGCTGCACTCCTTTCCTCATCAGAAGATGGAATTCTTTGCTACCTGCCTTACGCAGGAAGGGCTGCGTTTAGGAGCCAGTCTCCCTCTCCTATGTTTCAGTGTGTTCAGAATAATCTACAAACTCTCTGCTGTAAACATAAAGTACGACCATTGCTAATGAAAGCGGACTTCTTACAATACCTCCAATACCATATGAACTGTAAAGGATATCAACCTGCAAGTTTATCTCCCTTACAGAGAAATATTACTTGACTAGCAGCCACAGCCCTTTCAAATCAACCTCAATTACAATTATTTCAGATGTTTTCACATCTTGCAACCCCAGCACAGGGAACAGCAAGCCCCTGAACACTGTTACTCCCAGGTACCCCTGCACAGTGTTATTTCTAGGTACCTGGTGCTTGTCATGTTCCTCACACCTTTGGCTAGACAACACATCTTCTATTTCTTTTTTAATCAGATTTCCACTATTTACTTTCCCCACTCTGTTGGCTGCAAGACAAACAATTTTTCTGCTGTACTTATTGATGCTTATGAAGCGCACCACAAAATGTGAGGGTATTGTTATAATTTCAGAATCACTCTATGCCAGCACTCTAAAGAAAAGCAGTTAAGTGGAGTTCCTGCTACACATGAACTACTAACATTAAAACACTTTGAAAGACACTTTCCACTTCTGTTTCAACACATCAGCTCCATTTACATTCTGTTATTACGTTAAGTCTATGCACAAAATGAATCCCAGTTGCAACTTCCACTAGGTAATCAAGTAACTGAGCATTTTACAGCCACAAACAATAGATTTTGCCTTTTTTGGATATACTAAACCAGCCCTTTGTCACTGCAAAAAGAGAGCTTGACATCTGAGATATAAAATGCTCAAAAGAAGGCTGTATCAGTTAATCAAAAGGGAGTGATGACTGCAACAAACTTTATTAGTTCTGACATGGCAAAATGAGAGCAGGAGACCACTATCGCAGACTGGCAATTCCATTAACTCTTTGCATTGCTATATTTTTATTTATTTTTGACTGTTCATGGACTATCAATAGCCATGGGGTGAGTAACAAGAGTAGCAGCACGTAGAGCAGCACGTAGAGCAGCACGTAGAAGCCACTGTTGCCAAGTCTCAGTTTTCAGGAAACTGCCTTTAGCAACTCACCAGCCCACTGAATGTGACCACGAAAGTAAGGAAAGAGCAGGTTCTGCTGCCAGCAGCAATCACAGCAGACAGCCTTTTTTTCTCTAACCTCAGAATGACTTTAACTTTGTGAGAAACTAAACTATTTAGACTCTGGCACCATCACAAGAAATAAATTCAATGCAAAATATATATGTATTTTATATAAACAGATCTTTGTTCTTGATTTCTCAAGTGTTCCTTCATTTCTTGTATCCAGCTCTTAGAGACACTCCTAATTCCCATTTACATGCAGGTTCAAGAGCTAATTCATGGACACCAAGGAGTAAATGTTTAACATCCCATGTTTTTACCATCACATCTTTTAATATTAGTTCACAAAGCAGGTAAGCAATGACAAGGAATTACTGGTTTCTCACTCCTTACGTGTAAGATATATGATGCTCTTGCCAGTTTCACAAGTATTGGTGTTGTTGGCCCACTAACGCCATATGGAGGAGATTTTAGAGAAACATCTGGAGGAGGAGGCACTGATGTTGCTATTCAGACAGCATGAACAAAACCAAAGCATTGATCCGTTTTTCTTTCCCCCCCCCACATTCAAAGAAACGGAATTTAATGGTCAGGGCTCTCAGCTCCTCCTTGGAGAAACTGAGATATTACTACTTACCAATTTCATAAAGCCACTTTGTTTATATTTTGCATGGCATAAGGGGAAAACTTATCACTTTGTGTAACACGGAGCACAGTACAATTAAACCTTATGGAGGTTTGTGTACAAGTGAGCAGGTAATGATTAGACTGACAAGGACTCAAGTCTGAGCACTAAGAAGAGAAACTGTCAGTGTGTAACCATCACCAGTGCACACAAATGACTTTTTCCTGATAGTTCTGGGATCCTCCAATGGTAACAAGAAGCAGAATTATCTAAGTCTATCATTTGTGGAATGGTCCTCTTTGATTAGCCATCCATCAGGGTGTACAGACATTGATATTTGCTGTACTCTCATAATGGCTAGCTCCTTGCTCCTAGGAAGATGGAAGGGGTTTTGCAGAGAGCAGAAGTGCCCATCTGCAATCTCCAGGTAATAACCTACAGGCTGGAGGAGGACATACATGTCTTGCTTGTCTGGATCCTTAAGACAATCTGCTTTGTGTGCTGTAAGTGAAGGTGTTATTAAATCTTTCAGATGGAGAGAAATGTTACCACGACTGGCAGAGCAGCTAAGGCTTAGCATCTTTGAAGCTCTGTCTGGGAGCTCAGACTAAGAACCAGCTGGCTGGAGAGGAAGCTGACGAATGTGTTCAGGCTGGGCAAATCCTTTTATTCTAGTACTTAAACACCTAGGACATGGCATAAAAAAGGGCCTTTCTCACCTACTGCATCCTCCTGGAGAAGAAATGAGGAACTGTCAAGAAATATGCCCTCTCAAAAGAAAAGTATTAACTGTAGAAGCAGCACAATAGCTTCACTGGAAAGGCAGGGAAATGAGGGAGCCTGTTCCCAGCAACACTCCTTTAGCCACAGCAATTCAACCCCTGCACAGAGAAAGCATCTACCATGGCAAGTTATTCCGTCTAGTTTTAAGGTCAGCCACTGGCGAGAGAAAGCCTGCCCACAGTATGCAGCTAAATACAGCAACTAACATCCATTAGCTGGGGAGCATGGAGCAGCAAGGCAGGAGACTGCAGGTGGGAGGGATGAGGAGCAGCAGTCAGGCTGGGCCCACTGACCCTCCTGCACCTCTGTGGAGGAGGGAGCAGGTGTGCAGTACCATCTCTGGACAGGTAACAGCCATGGGCTATCGCCTCTGTGTACACAGAAGTGAAAAACAGCTCAAGGTGCAACAACCAAGGTGCATCATTTGTATAATCCTCTGAGTTATCTCCTATCAAATCACCGGTTATCTTCCTGTATTTTCCCTGTGTTTCAGTGTCTCCAACAGTGAATTACATCATGTTGGACTGCAAGCATACACAATTTTCAGAAATACTACTAGGAACTGTCACAAATACTGCTTAGTGTTGGGAACGTTGGCTACTCTGAGAAAGCAAATAAGCAGAACAAAAAACATCCACCAACTCTAGCTACATGGGAAACAACTCGCACAAACTATGGGTGAAACCACCGGAGGTGAGACTGTCACAGAGAGTCTCAGCAGTCGAGAAAGGCTGGATGAGCATGGAGGAAAACAAGGTGACAACAATGATGAAGTTTATCTTGCTTAGGAAGGAAAGAAGGAGCAATGGCAGCAGGGAGGGTGAGAATGAGAACAGCATTCTGGAAAGAAACTGCAAGATGAAAAGGAATTTTTTTTGTTTTGTTTTTTTTTAATGTCACACAGATGGACAATAATAGTGACAAAGTTGCTGGAAGGGAGTTCACGGTTAGAATGTTTGGGGTATACCATACACCCAAGGTATAAATGTACTGACAGTCAAACACTGGAGCAGCTTGCTGAGGAAACGGTGGGCTCTTTTCTCACCAGAAGTTTTTAAGAACATACTAGACAAACATCTGTTGTGAACAGCTTAGAGCAATCCTGTCTGAGCAGAGAAAGGAGGGGTAAAATTCCCTTCCACCCCTATTTCCTGCAAGTAGAAATCTTCTATCCCTTTGTGAAGTCCAAGAACCCTAGTCTTATATTTTGCAGAAAAGTTTAGTCATGGCCACAGCTTCATGCTCTGGGCTGCAATATACCTGTGGGAGCACAGCTGACGATGAGCAAACTCAGGCTCCTGCAGCTACAGTGCTCCCAGGTACTCCATTTGCTCCATGGGGATGAAAATATTTGGCACTGAAAAATGGTGCCTTCATGTTATCAAGTATTCTTTTAATGCAGACACATTTTACCTGATCCAGAAGAAAACAGAACCACAGCCCAGACCAGGCAAACCTGTAGAGCTAACTGAGCAGTACCCCTTAGAAAGAGCAGTCCCACATCAAGCACACAGGCAGGTCTGCAGGCAGCCCACCTCCTGCTCTACACTTAGCCAGACTGCAGCCAAAACAACCTCAGATTCATATCAGATTACAGGAATGGTTTATGAATTCATAGCACTGCATAAGACTACTAAATCTATAAACTATGCAGGGAAAACTCCTGAGCAGCGTAAGAGATTATTGAACTGGAGGGAAAAAATTTCTAACACATGGAATAATATTAAGTCCTCCACGTATTTTAAAAAAATAAACATTTAAGCAGTAATATTTTGAATCACTCTTTTACTGATTAATTCTAAAGTTATTTATAAATTTAACTCGAAACCAGCAATAATTTAACCCTTTCAGGTCCAGTAGCTAGACTTTCTACAAGCTTACCATCACTGTTGTTTCTTAATGTTCTTGTGTTCAACAGAGCTGCTACTGAAAAGGAAAAAGATCCTGCTTTCAAGACATCTAGAAACAAATCTTGGCACAAACGTTGTTTAGGTATATGCTATGCGTCCGAAGAACACTCACAGCTCTCAAAGTTTTGGGGTTACTGTTGTTAGGATGATTTACTGGTTTAGTAGTATCTGGGCTATTCTCAAAGCAATCATAGAAATTTCTGTGGAAGATGTGAATAACTGAATATCAGTTGTCTTCACTAATCTGTTTTAGACACAGTGCTGGCCTCTAACACTGCTGCTCTGCCTAGTCCCTGTGAAGCTCTGGAAGGCAAAAAACCCCATTTGAATAAGTCTTCTTAACCATAATGGTTGGACATCGACGCACAATGAACACCATCCACAGGAACTAACACTGCCCACACTACTGCTAGTTTTTAAGGCTGCTATGGCATAATCTCAGTCTCTGGATTGACTTGTGTTGGTCCCAGACTTGGGTACTTTGACTTGGATGAACCACCAGCAGCTTCCCTCAGCAATGAGCAGAAAAGGCTTGCTGTCGTCTACAGCTGCCAGAACACAACTCCCTCCCACTCACGCCTCAGGGTTCCCCTCTCACAGCTCTGAGTCCTCTGCAAAAGGCATAGCAGCATCTGTTTTTTGTGATATTATTAGAGTAGCCATTTTCTCTGAGCAATATTTTCATGAAGCTAACTCAGGGCCTGTTTGCTGCTCTGTGAAATTCCCAGTACAACTTGATCTGTTTAATATTTAGCACAGAGAAAACACCATCACTGTAGAGTCCTGAAGTTCTGACCTGAGACCAGAACTTATTACTCAATTAGGAAAAGCAGACAAGCACAAGGATAGCCAGTTCTCCAAGACGGAACTGAATCAGAATCATAACAAGGTAGGGCTGGTTTTATTTATCCATGTAGCAAACCTGCATAAATGGTCAGCAAAGGCAGATGAAAGTCAGCATTGTCTAATTTAAGGTAACACATTTTGTAGGGAATAATTTAAACCCACCATACACTTTTCTGGATTCTAAATTAACTGTAACCAAGTCAGAAAGGCACTGGACATAAATACCTAAGTAGATGCTTTCAGTGAGCCGCTCTGTGCAGACACAGTCATGAAAGGAAACTAGCCATTACAAAGAGCACAGACATGGATATGGAAGAATATAAAAAAACATTATTGTAAAAAGGCAGGAGAATTTCTAAGGCAAAATAATCTAATACCTACATCAGCTGTGATTTGCCCTTCAACAATGGCGTTGACAAAACTCTAGAGAACTGTCTGCGAGAAAAGACTGAGCTGGGTGATCCCATTTCATACTTGCAAGAGAAAAAGTAATTCAACTGAATGTAAAAGTGATAAATTCAAAACAGCAAGTCTTTTGTTTTAATAGCCACACAACAGATAATTAACCTCTAGTCAGTGAGGTGCCCCAGGGCAGCAGCAGGAGCAGGAGACTTGGAGAATCCCCTTACAGGATGACGGCTTAGGGCAGAAGTGGCATTAATCAATGAGCTCACTGTACTCTATACTATAATAGATGCATATTAATATTCATAGATTTTTAGGACTGAATGGTCCACTCTATCATCCAATCTGACCTCCATTCTGACACAGGACATGTTTTAGCCAGCTCCTCCAGCCTCTGGTTCCCATCAGGATTTCTCTGCTAGGTCAAAAGAGGCTGCTTTATACCAGCTAGCTCCCCACTGTAATACAGAAGCTCTAAAGAGGTGTAATGCAAATTTCGGCTCAGCAAGATCAGGTGGTAAAGTTCTGAGCTGAGATCCAAGTGTTAGGAATTAAATAAACCCTACAAATGTGTCAAGTAATCCAAAAGGCAGGAAATGGCAAATGCTATCTAAGCATCTAGTAGGGCCTGGAAAACACGTTCTGGATCCCTCTCCAGAGCCCTTGTTTCAGGCTGTGGCTGCACCTTTACAAGGCCACCCACAAATGCAATGTGGGGCTTTCCATCATGCAGGTCAGCAATATTTTTAGGTCACAGATGATGGAATCACACCAGTCCCCATTAGCTAATGCTTTTGGGATGGCAGCATGTTCAGGCCATGATACAGTTGTTTTTAGGTGATTCTGGACCAAAAATGCCCAGAAAGCAAACAACATTTTTCTTCTTTTTAATTTTTTTAAATTATTCTCACCTCTGTGACACTGAGAGAAAAAAAGGAGGATTTGTATTCTTAATTTTAACAGGGTTCAGCTTTTGGGTGACCCCTTCTCAGAAAAGGTTAATTCTTATGAACTGTGTAGCTTAAATAAGGCTCAATACAAGCATTAAGATCTACCCAAAAGGGATCCTTTCATAAAATAAGAACCTAAAACTTAGTATTTTATTTTTAAACCCTATCTAGTTTCCAGCGGTTTATAACTCACTACGGGTTTTATGGAAGCCAAGGGCAATAATTCTTACCCCGATGCACTTTCCTTCAGACTGATACTTCTGTGACAGAAACTGTGAACGGGGTGGGGGGGGAGGTAAAAGTCTGGTTTTCCCTGTCTAAGAACCAAGCAGTAACTGAGGACCCTGCAGTGAAATCCAGGGAGGAAGGGAAGAGAGAAGGAGGCTCATTCCTGTATCACACCCCAGAGCTGCAGAGAATCTGCTCCACTGCCTTTACTCCTGTGTCCAGCCATGGTGGGAACCACACACTGGGACATCCATCACTTTTACACCTCTTGGACAAGAATAAAGCAGCCACATTGTCATTTGTCAAAGCAAAGCTCCTGCCAAAGCCGCAGAAACTGCATCCTCAGATATTGATGACAGTTGACAGATAAATAGAGAAAAAAACAGTATACTGCTTTAAAACTCTAGCTCCCCTCTGGTGACTGATCCAAAGGTCTGTCTGCCATTCCCTGAGTCAAAGCACGGAAAACCCCACTGGACTCAGACAGGACACAAGTCCAATAAAAGCACTAGTGACTACAGTGTACAGCCAGCAAATTATTGCACTGTTGCACTTGTTTCCCTATGCAATAGTCTTGTCAATTAAGTAAGTTTGAACAAGCACAGGGAAAATTTGGTTGAGGAGCCTGGAACAGATCAAGCCTGATCTCCAAAGTGGGAACTGAGTCCTGCTGATTGGGGCAGGGCAAGTCCCTCCTCTCCACTCTGCTGCCTCTGAAACACTGAACTTTCTCTCCAGCTCATTAAACACTGTCATAAGGAAAGACCTCAGCACGTACTGCCAGTGCAGGAATATATTACCAGTATTGGAAACCCTTTTAATAAACAACAACCATCTGCCCCCAAAATTACAGATGCTTAGAAATGTAGTTCAATTTAAAGGGCAACCAGTAAGGTCAGAGATCTGAGGCGTGGAGATCAATCTCGGCACTGTGAAGGGACAAAGGAGCAAACACCCACAAGCCACAACAGTGGGGTTCCTACAGAAGCTGCAGGCTGGACTAGCTGAAGTGTTTAAATAAATATGTATAGGGTATGTGCACCATGATGTGGAGCTTGTGCCCTACATGAAGGGATCTTGAGTATGAAACTTCTGTCCTCCTTCAGGAGATCTCACTAGGCTTGCTGATTTCTCTCCTACTGCTGTTGTGCAATGAAGGAGTTCATCAATATGGGGAAAAAAGTTTTAATCCTGAATGCAGCATGACTGGAAATGCCTGACAGCATTAGGAAGTTCATAAATTCCATACTTTCCTACTCAGAGCCTTCCATTACTTTTCTGTTACATTTGTTGGAAGAAAAAATGTTGATCTGAGTGTTCACTGCTCTGTTTAAGCCCCATAAAGACTCTCCTAAGGCTACAAGGGGAAAAAGGAAAACAAACAAACAAAAAGGATCCTTGCACCTGTGACAGACACTGGAATGACAGTGCAGAGAAGGACAATGCTGCTTCTGCTTGAACAGAACCAGTACCTGTAAGTCTGAGTCTCAGCACATGGCACATTACAGACAAGTCATAAACATGCCAGCCCCTTCAATTTCTGCAATCGTAGAGGGTATTTCTTTTATTTCCCACCGCCACTGGTTTCCCTTCTCCCTATCAAACACACTTTAGAACTGAGATCCATCACAACACACCAACAGTCCTGTCCCAGTCCTACGTTCTGCAGCATCTTGACAGCCATGCCCAGTAATGCTGGCAGCCCATACCAGGGCTCTCCAGGCTGGGGAAGCCACAGACAGATCTGGTTGCCATTTCCAAACACCTCAAGCCACCTGCAGTGTTTCTGGGAACCCAAGAGCCTCTGCCTCACAACCAAGCAATAGCAACTTCTGTTGAAGAACCTGCAGTAGAAAATTTTAAAAAATGGACCAAGGACAGATCCTCAGGCCAATCATCCAAATTAATTCCTTTTAGCTGACTTTACCTTCACATACACACTGGTTGCACAAAGCTGTAGCAGAAATTGCCAGAACAAGCCCACACTGGACTCCACTGCACAAGCAGGGAGACGCAGCTGCCACCTCCAAGTGACCTCTGCCACCTCCCAAGGCACAGCCCCCACCAGAAACCACAGGGACCAGCAAAGCTGACACCCCAGGGCTCAGAAGGGAATCAGATATTTAGCAAGATTATGCTATCTGCTAATCTGATTAGCCCCTGAGACTGCAGATAAACATAACAAAGAACAGCCGGACACCAGCTGTAAAACCCACCCAGTCAAGCAAATAACACAGCTGCCCAGAAAAGCTCAGCATCTGGGACCTGTCGCATGCAATGCTTTTAGGGAAATGACAGACTCACTGCTCTCACGTTAGACATGGGGAAATGTGTTAATCTGTTTACCTTAAATGGATTTAACCTCAATCTGAAAAAGAGAGCACTGACTCAGATACATACAGCCAAGACACTGTGGCAGTAAAGCAGAGTGAGCAGGAAGCAGCAATCCTTGACACCATTTACACGAGCTCGAAGGATCACACATGACACAGGTCAAACAAGAAACGTTAAGAGATTAAACAAGCACATTTGTAATTAGGTGTAATGTTGATTGTCTTCTGCTCCTGAAATGATAATCAGGTCCCACATCTAATCGCTACAGCCACCTGAGCTTTAGGCTGATGCTGACAGACTCCACAGCCAGCCCATTCCCAGCACAGAATACACACACAGGCCTAGGGGATTGGGCTGGGGGGTGGAGGTGGGATTTAAAAGGAAAAACTATATTTTTATATATACACAATATATTAGAGAATTAGCAGAGAACCTATTATGCCTTCCTAACAGAGAATGGGCTGCTGAAAGAAAACAGAAAGCACTCAACTCACTCGCCATGCACTGGCTGCTGTTTTCACAAGTGCAGTAGGGAAAGCGAGGGCATTATTTAACATGTCCACTTGACGTTTTTAAACACAGGAAAAACAAGAGCAACTTGCTCAAGGACTGCATTCATCACTGCCTGCCAATTACAGAAACAAAACTGATCAGTCAGGGGGACACAAGTGGCACGCCAACTCGGCATACGGCCGCGGAAGCACAAGCACTCTTTGAAGCATTCCATCAGAACAACAGGCGTTACGGATATACAGAACCAAGCCTGAAGCTCTTCAGCGACTCCGTGGTAAAGCACTGCCCTCCTTTCCTAGTTAGCAAACATTCTGCAGCAACCTCAACCTTCCCCACAGCTCTCACTTGAACTTGTGATTATCACATCAGATCATTATTTTTCCAAATTCACCCCAAGATTCACCAAGATTGAATTCTTACGCACACTCCATGCTGAGAGAATCAGCTCATCTCCCTTCACCCAACATAAAAGAAGAAAACCTTTATTTCAGGGTGACTCAAATGAGAGCAGAAATAAACTGGGGCCAGATGACCTCCCCACCATCAGAGGCAGCAGCAGCCCAATGGTATTGTCATGAAACCTGGGTCCAGAAGCCAGGACGAAAGCACAGGACCACCAAAGACTAGGATGCCCAAGGAGACACCAAGAGTTGGGGTCTAGCAAAGTTCAGAATGATGGGAACACCCAAAGGTGGGACAGTTCTAAAGAAATTGCCTAAAATATGCATTTTCTATTTTTATGGCAAACATGACTAGTTGCTAGTATTCAAATGCAATTATGCAGAGGCTCATCTATAAATAATGCAAAGCCCAGAAAGGAGAGATCAACACTCATTTACAGCATACTCCACGCTGTACTGAATAATGTTATGCCCCAGCTTTTGCCATCCCCATAAGAAGGAAATACAGTCAAAAAGCTCAGAAAGAAGAGAAACTTCTTCCCCGCTTCCCAGTCAAAAAGGAAGATGACATCTAAACCAAGGTAAAACTTAAGGTCATTCTATTCAGTACTATTCTTGTAGAAACAAAGGCTTATTTCTGCATTTCCAACTCACGTGCTACTTTCACACATGTATCCCCAGAAACCGCAAACAAGGTATCACGGAAATACATCACCCTTCACCCTGCTGCAATGTGCTCTGAATAGATGCCATACAGAAGCTCACAGCAACAACAAAGTTGTGTCCCAAATTGCTTAAACGGACTGTCTCAGTCTGTTGCACAAAGAAGTGAATAATTTAAGTTGGAAGGAACACACACATGTCAGCTACTCTAACCTCCTGCTCAGAGAAATGCTAACTTTAAAGCAGTATTTAAAGTTTAAAGAAGGTAGCTCAGGACCTAGTCCTGCTGAGCTTTGAATATCTTGACAAATGAAGACTCACAAGCTCTCTTGCTTCCTTGTTCCAGCTGACCACCAACTCACACCATCAAAAACTCTGCCTAACCACTTGTATCATCCTGGTTGGAAACTGTGATTTATGACTCGTTTTTCAGTATGCACCTCTAGGAGGAGATGCATTTCCATTTTCCCCAAAAATAATTTTACTTCTTGATTGCAGCTACTGAATTTTAAAAGTTCTTTAATTTTTTTAAAAATTTATTCACCTAATATCCTTACAGCAACAATACCTTCCCACACATCCTTTCTGCACAATCAGATTTATGCCATTTACATTGAAAACTAAGGTCTTTTTTCCTTACTTATAGCTCAGTTAGCTTTGTTATAATGCAGTTTATAAAATTACATTTAATGGAGAAGGGAGCAGGTAATTTGTTTATTTCTGAACTGTGATGGCTAATGGATGGGGTGGGAATAATGACAGGATATATATTATGTTATGGTCGAACAATACAAGGAGAGAATGCATGACCTGATAATTTTTATCCCTCATTAAATTGTCTATTGAGCTGCTTTTTCTCCATATCAGCTTTTAAAACAGGGAAAAAAACCCAAAAAATAACATATTACTTCAAATCACAAGATTAGTCTTAATTAAAGCAAAAAAAAAATTCATCTGTTTCTTAAATTCATTAGCCATAGCTCAAAACATACCAAAAAAACAAGGAAACCAGCATAAGGAGACTATCGGTAACTAGCCCTGTTAACTACCTTCCTCCATAAACACTGAGGCCTTTTAATTCCCATGTCTGGAAGGACAAAGTCTGTGCCACACTGAGTATCCTTGCCAAGTCCTTCCTCTTTCCAGCAAGCCAAAAGCAGAGTGGGAAGCAGAACCTGAACCTGCCTGCACACCCAGATGGAGCAGTGTCACCTGAGCTACATCTACTTTTAGAGGCTTTTCTAAGACATTGGTTCTGTACAAAGCAGGACCATGTGAACTGCCATTCTTGGTTTTGATTTACTTTCTTGAAGGAAGAAAATAGATGGGCTACCAATGGTTTTACTCGTGTTTGATACAAAGAGTTGTAATACACCATGGGCACTGCCTTGAGCCCTGCCTGGGAAATGACAAGGAGGGAAGAAATTCCCAAGGACACACGGAGAAGGATACCCCACCATGCAATCCTCTGCAATGGGAATCACAACCAAAATGGAACAGCTCCTGAGGCTGATGTGTTGAACCAGGATCTTTGTAAAGTTACCAATGCTTAAAAATCCATAGGGAAAAAACAGGTTTGCAGATAAGGTTGAGACCCAAGCTATGTGGCATGCAAATTGTCTCCAGTGCAAAGTAACACATGACTGAAATATGGAGATGAGGGGAAAACGTGAAGGTAACAGATTAGGCCCCTGGCTTAATAATGGAACATTTTCATTTCCTATAGGGAAAATGACTGATATTGGTCAGCATCAGCTGATAATGAGCTGGCTATTTATGAGTTTCAAGAGAACTTTGATCCAGATCACACATCCCATTAACAGCGACAACAAATTACCCTCACTTTCCGTGACATAATGTACAGAAATAAAGCTCACATAGTCAAATAAGACAGAGCTCCCTGGTGAGTAACAGTGCTAAAACACCAGCAGTATATCAAAACCACACATGTTTACATGCAACAAATCCAAAAGACAAAAATGAATGCCACTGAAATAACATGCAATCAGTTATGCAGAAACCACCAAAAAGGAGAGTTTCTACCCTGAGAAGCTCCCTTTTGATCCAATTTCTTCTACTTCTGCCAAGTATGATCAAATGGCAACTGAAAAAAACATTTGTGGCATTTGATTCCCAAAGTCCACTTAAAGTTTTCCCAGAAAACGCTTAGATAAAAGTCCTTTTCTGTGGTTTAAGCAGGAACACCCCTAGTCAAAGCAAAAGCACGAAGCTGGCTGATGGGCAAAGCACCAGCACTTTGAAGCACTGCAGAGGTCACATCATGGCAGAGAAATCCTGCTCCATGAAGCTCTGATATAGAGCAGTTCACAGAAATATCTTAATTCTTTCACTGAAGTACACTGCTGCTGAAGTCTTTTTTACTCAGTGTTAAATAAGCTGTTATTGTTCTTTAATATGAAAAAAGAATATTAGTTTATCTGTCAGCATTTCAGACAAATGTGCAACAGGCAATACAGAAGGTCCTACAAGGGTCTAAAACTGAGTTCACATTCATTAGTACATCAGTGACTTTGAAATAAAAAAAGCAGTCAAAACTAGCATAAAATCAGCTTGAACTCATGCATGACACAGCAGTAGCGCAAAGCTGGGTTAAGAAATCCCACATTCAGAGTTCAGGTAGTGAGGTGGAGGTACAGCAGCTCACCTTTCCACTCCACTGCCTTTTCCTTTTGACTAAAAAGGCTTCCTCTTTGTAGTGTAAATGGTATAACTTATACCTGCAGAAACACACACTGGAGTGTTTTTTTGTTTTTTTTTACGTATGTCTCTAGTGAAGGTTAAATATTGGCAAGATGATCTCATTTTGGTTTTAAAATACTGTGGAAATCCTCATAAAACAATTTCTAAAGAAAGCCACTGCAGTGGTTTGAATGTCTCGAACGCTGAGAACTAAGAAGGAAGAACATCTGCACACGTTTTTATGGTCCACTCAAACTTTAAGTGCTTCCAAACACACAGCAGCTACAATGACACTTTCGATTTAAAAGACACAAGTCTATAAACAGTCTGCATCATGATCTCAATTTATCTAGAATTTCCTCCACTTGCGTTTACCTCATCCGGTTCCAGGAACAAACACTTCAATTCCCCAGTCTCCTCCACCCTTCTGTGTGAAAAAGAGCAGTCAAAAAACCCTATCCAAACCTGGAATGACTATTTGAAACAAGTGAAATTGTCCTAATCCTGACTGGATGCCAGTACAGAGCCCCCAAACACCACCTGTCCAAACCAGTCAGATTCCACCACCAGCCCTTAAACTCTTCTGGTTCATTCATGGTTTTCTTCCTTTTCACTTAACTCGTACAGCTGCAAATGCACTCCTATAATGCAATGGCTGAAACAAGATTAGCAGAGCTTTCCTGAAACACAGAGGAAGCTGGTGGGGGCACAAGAAAAGCACCAGCTGCCCATCAGCATTCAGCCCATGCAGCTGCTCTCAGAGGCATCCCTGGAATTCAACTTGGCTGGGGAAAAAACAACCACCACTACTTTTTCTCTGAAATTTCACCTCACTGCTGTAACATGCCTGTGTAGTTCTGCCCAAATTCTTCTATGTGTTTTAGACACTTCAGTGAAATAGTTAAAGCTCAACGTTTGTATTGCAGGAGTGCCCTTGTCTGCACTGGTCCCTTTGTTGCCA
This sequence comes from Xenops minutus, assembly GCA_035221455.1. Lineage (NCBI taxonomy): Eukaryota > Metazoa > Chordata > Aves > Passeriformes > Furnariidae > Xenops > Xenops minutus. The sequence continues at coordinate 10,425,539 of JAWWEE010000004.1, forward strand.
TCTGTCATGCTTCCTCATGGAAGCTTCTTACACAAAAAACATCAGTAATGGCAAAACAGCAGGAATTTAGGCAGCCAACTACCACCTCCTCCAGCTCTTACAAGTTTTGTGTCTGTGTAATTTTAATAGGAGTCCCTTTTTGCTCCAACACAGACCCTGAGCACAGGGTCAGCCACAACCAAACGGTGCCAGTACTTCAATAATCCATCTTATGGTTTTTTTCCTCTAACCAGTGTAAGGCCTCTTCGTTTTCCACTCCTTCTAATCACCCACCCAGATTCCCCATGACTGAGGCAAGAACATACAATCCAGTGCTGTGAGCCCAGCTGGTCAACCAGAATGTCCCAAATCATCCAGGACTGCAGTGAGCACCTTTGTTCCCATGCACACACACAAACATTAGCAGACTCACAAACTCCCCTGACTGCTCATACATGTGCTTAGCAGAAAATAAAGAACTTAAGAACATGTTATTTCAGTTTCTCCTCTGATTCAGTATCAGTGAGAGGCCCCTGCCTTCCTCTCCACGTTTTGGAGCCAGTCCTGCAGACCAGCCTCACACAATTTCAGCACAGTCCACAACAGCTCGCTTTTCCCCTTGTATTCTCTTTTTTTTCCCCCAAAGATGGAAAGACTTTGAGTAGGACTTCCCATGTTACAAGTTTTCTGAAGTGCTAAGCACTTCACTTGACGTATGAATCATCAACAGTGACAGCAGCAGAAACATCTTGTCATAAGCAATGAAGAAACTTCAAAAGTATCCACCAAATAATTTATGAAGATTGCTTATCCACAGTCAAGAGCATTTGCTTATAAAAATAATTTATAATTTAATAATTATTACAGGGACAAAAATATAACTACCAAAACAACTTCAAAAATGTTAAATGGCAAGAAGCAAAGGGGGAGGAGGGAGGTGAAGATGGGAGACCAGCACCTCTCAAGCACCTCTTGGGGTGCAAATGCAAACCTTTCTCACATACCTGTATGGTGATCTATCTGCAAACATGTTGAGAAAAGGTATTTAAATGTCCCCAGGCAGATGCAGCTTTTCCCTCCTGTTCACCCTTTTTGCAGCTTAAAAACTTGGTGCTCACAGCCCAGTCCTAATCTCTCCATAACTTTTTATCAAGTCTCAGAACACAAAGCAGCTCTTCATTGTTCTTCCAAGGGATTTGCAATATACGCCTCAGCATTAACATTCACACAATGACAAACACTAGAGAAATCTGGAACTTGGTGTTTTGTCCCGCTAGTAAATGCTCTGCTGGTGTAACTGGAATGGCATCATCTTCTGCATTTAGATTACATTTTACCACTCTCCTTTAAAATACACTCCCCATTCACAATTAGGGGCATACTCATGCCTTCTGGAACTCAAACCTCTGAAACATCAAAAACTGCTTTAACCATGAGACTTTTTCCTGCCAGAGTCCCATGTCACACCAGTACACTCATTCCAGCTTCTTCAGCTACAAAAACTGGCAATTCACAGCACCCATGTCCTTCCCTGCACAGGGACCATTCACTGCCAAAACCCTTCTGTCTCAAGCACTGAATTAAACAGGTATTACACACAAAAAGGAGCTACTATCACATACTTTCCAATTCTCCAACTGGTCAAAAACCACAATTAGGCCTGAAATGTGCTGGTTTCCTTTATTTCACTGCAGCCAGCTTACAGACATACCCAAGCTATGTATCCGACATAATTAAAAATAACTTTCTATACTCACATCTTGCTGCTTCGAGCTATAATCCAAAACCAGAAGGTGATGTGCTATTTCCGACACAATAAAAGTATCCCTTTGGTTTCTGAGCCCTTTCACCTGCTTTCAAACCTCCACAATGAATGGATGTCTCGTACTGCCAGATGTGGACTCATCATCTCCTGGGAAAAGAAAAAAATCCCACCCGTGTATGGTCCTGGAAACTTGTGTCCGTGTAAAAAATGTTGCGTCTTGGGAGAATGTTATCTGTTATTCACTATCCAAACGAAGCAATTTCCTTTCTTAGAAACACATCCATGTGCAGCAGGTGCTAAGAGGCAGCAAAATAAATTATTTTAGGCATGTGCGTATGCATGCAGACTGACCTTCCAGTACACAGCCTAATGAAGATCAGAAATTATCAAGCGTCCTGCTACAAATAACCTAAAATCCAGCATGTACGCTTAGTAAACCATTCAAGTGACTTCAAAGTCTTCTCACAATACAGAAAAAAGCTGTATTAAAATTCTGAGTCTCCAAATCTATTAAGCATTTCCAAACACAGGAGGATGAGTAGCAGGATTTGTTCAGCTGTTCAGCCATTGTCCTCAGGAAACATATTTGCTCGGTCACCTGGCACACAGTGACACACATCCCTTCTATCAGCTCAGCGATCTAACACTCAGTAAGTCCAACCAGTGTTTTCAATCTCGTTTATAAAAAACATGGTTTTAACTTTGTGAAAGCCAATGTGCTACACTTCTGAGGGGCATCAGCACCAAATGGATCAGATACTTCCCAAACATGTGCCACTGCACTTTGGGTCTGGACATGGCAGAGCCAGGAGAGGGTCATGCAGCTCCTGCAATGCACCAGCAGTGGCACAGATATCCTACACAAGCTCAGTCTTCTGCACTGTGGCTGTGAATCAGCCACAGTGGTGAATGGCCTGTCCCCACCATGGTGGCCTCTGGTTGGGACCAGAGGTGTTGGCAGCACACAGAGTGTTTCAGAAGGGCTGTCCAGGATGACAGCTCGGCGGAGGGGAGTGGTGAGCACACAGCACAGGCTGGCAAATGGGATTCATTAATCAGGCTCCAACTGCTCCACTTCACTAGACAGGAGCTCTTTATAGACACTGCCTCATTTATTTATTTTTTAAATGCCCAGATTAGTTTAGTGTGAATCTGTTGAGAGATATAATTTGTCTGAGCAGATGATCTATAGATCACTGAATGAACACTAACCAGGCTCTCACAGTCCACAGAAGAAACACACTGTGAGCTCTCCCAAGGAGGCAGCACAGGAAAGGCAAACTTTCTTCCTAAAATTTAGCCCCCAGCAGCCTGGAGGTCAAAGAGATGACACCTCTTCTAACATGCTCAGCCCTGACTGCAGGCAAAGCTGCAGACTCTGCCTGTGAAGAGCAGGGCCCTTGAATCAGAGGGAAATCAGCAAGTGATAACTAACCTGGCATTCAGCTGGGGACAAGCTTTTCTCACACAAACAGCCTTTTCTCCTTGCATCTGTGAATATATGCATATTTAAAAAATAAATTATCTTTCATTCAGATTAGTTACTAGAATATCTCTTTCTTTGCTGAAGCAGATTTGTTCCTATGGTTGTATCTACTGCTATTCTGGGACTTGGTATTGTTTCCCCACTATTGCTGCAGAAAATGTTCAGCAGCTAATTGCACAGTAAAGTCCTTTCACATAATTTTCACTTTGACAAGAGTAATTAAAAAGCTAAACTGCTTGAGAACCAATTGATTAGGTCTGCAAGCAAAGCTCTGTTTAGGCGATCCTAAGATGCACGTGTACAGAACAGCAAGCTTTCACAAAACGCAATCAGGAATGTGTTCTTCAGTGATGATGATTTAGTGTGATTCTTCCGAGATCTTTTTTTTACCCAATTTGTATCACATGTTGTGTTCATATATGTGCTGCACATAGGCCATGCTTGCCAGTCAGGAAAATTAACCTTATAGGACAAATTAAGGAATATTTTCCTTCCACCACCCATATTCGCACAGACTCCAAATAGCTGAATTTTGCAAATGGACTCAAACACCTCCCCTCCCATCAGAAGAACTAACTACATGAGGCTATTCTGTCACCGAATCTGAAAGACTATGTATAACAAAATTACTGATGTTTCACCACTGTATACCTGTACCACAGAAAAGGCAGTTCTAAGAGCAACCCTGTCTGCAGACACACTCTCTATGATACGATGCTGAATCACCCATTTGCTCGCTTTGAAAATTGCTTCGAGTCCTCCATAACAGGACTTCTAATATCACTGCATTTCAAACTACATAATTGAAATTATAAAGGACTTCAAAATTACTGCAGATGTCCCAAAATAATGAGCTTATGAACAGTAATGAAATGGAAACTCTTAGAAGCCTGAGGTTACACACAAACTTAGAGATGCTCCCTATAATTTTTTTAATAAAGCTAATAATTCTATTCTAGGAAGAGGAGTTGAAAGGGTTTTCTTTAAACCACTTCCTTCTCAGTGAGGTTTGGTCAGTTACTGACATGTTTGAAAAACTGTCATGAAATGTGCAAGGTTTTAAAGCTAATGGAAACTTGGAGCAACATCAAATGAGAAAGTGCCTCTACACATACAGGAGAGCAATCAAACAGCAGGCTCCTCCTATGCGACCTGATGAGCAAGAAAGTGCTGGTGCTCTTCAAAGCCAGCAGCTCTGGACTGGTATGAGTGTGGGGCATTAGACACAGGTTAGAGGACAGGCTCACAGCAGAGGTCACCAACACACACAAATAGATCTTTTAATAAAGCTGCAGTACCATGTGAAAGAGAGCTGTGTGTGTGTGCCTGCCTGCAGAGTGCTTTCAAACAATGGAAATCTGGTGCCAGCAGTTGGGCCTTGGGTCTCACTCTGCACCAGCATCACACATCACTGCTCCAGGCACAGCAGTAGCTCAGGGACGGAGAACCCAAACCCAAAAACTGTTTCTTTGGTACAGAAAGCCAAAGGTTGACCTGAAGTGTCCTGCACAAGTAACACACTAAATCTTTCAGAGGAAGTCAAAGACCTAAACAGAACTGTGTGGTTACCTAAGTACACATGCTGAAAGAAGCCATAGGAAGGTTTCACACATTTGTCATCCAAATTATACATTTGTGAATGTAACAAATTAAACCCAACTTGTTAGCTAATAGAATATTTAATTATATACTATGAATGATCACTTACATATCTGGGAATTTAACCAATTATTTTCAGAAGGCTCAAAACATTCCTGAGCACAAAGGTTTTTTAGCATCTCAGCACTGTTCCCCAGCATCTCATTCCACCCTACCTTGTTTATAGCTCTAGTCAGTAATAGTTTTTACTTGTTTCCTCGATGTCTTAATTTCCTGCAATAACACATCTGCCATGAATAATTAAGCAACACATTTGCTGCTCGCTGAAAGCTGAACAAGTGCTATAAATCAGTTCTGGGACCCTCTGCCAGCACAGACACAATCAGAGATCTGCTAATGCTGGCGTTCCTTTTTGCAGGTGAGAGGAACAGAGCACAGAAACACCCGAGGAGCTGCTCAGCAGTGCCAGGCTCCCTCACCCAGGTGATGGCATTTTGGGAGAGGGCTTGTCTACATCTCCTCTCAAACAGCAGGACTCCAAAGACTGGTCTAGCATTTTTCTGGTGAGGAACACTAAACTTAAATGTACTATATTCTTCGCATTTACTCGTTTCTCACATTCCTGAGTTATTCCCTCTTATTTTCTTGCTCTGTAGTCAGGAGGAGAGCAGAAGATGTTCTGAGTGCACATCATTCCCTTCTCAGCATCAAAATGATGGACTCCTGTGGGTTCTTAGCTGCATTTCCCCTTTATTTCTCCTGGAAATCCAAACCAGGATATAGGCTACAGCGTAGCAACGAAGTGCTGAACGATCATCTGTAGTCAGGTCCATTACAGCCTCCAAAGGTTTATCTTGCCACTTCACATTCAGTCTTACACAGCTGGGCATGCTGCATTTCTCACTTTTTTGTATATGAAGATGGAAGATAACAACAAACTACAAAAACAATAGTGATAACGCTTCCCTTCAACACTTCCACTTGCATCCATATCAGGGGAGAAGAACAATAAAACAATTTTCCACTACCAGAACAGGATTCAGCTTTTAATTGGAATGAGATTTACAGTGCAACCACCTTAAGCTCAGCTGTGGACTGTGTGAGCCTCTCCAGCCTGGCAGGGCAGGTACACTAGAAAACTAATCTAGACCAAGTATCCAGGCCTAGGAAACATCAGGGTGGCCATCAGAATTCCACATCTTAATTTGAGAATCTCCCCAAAACACTAGAAGTTGCAAAGACTTAGAAAATTCTTTTAAAGATCAAAATGTAGAACAACTCATCATTAAATTTCCCTACAAAACACCCTTATGCAGAAACAAACCATGTAATGTTCCTGGGTTTAATTCTGTTGACAACAGATTGTACATATTTTAAAAACGTAACGTTTAGCAGCTGTGCTGCCAGTCTGCAGAGTTTGCATATATAGCTGTGATATTACCATACTCTATTATTCATAACAGGCAACAGACCTCATTCTTCATCTTTTGAAAAATAATTGCAGCTCGAAGTCAAAGTCTGATGGCAAAAAACCCGCCCCAACATAACGGCTAGAGCTTCCAGAATTCAGGAACTCATGTAATGGCCTGCATCTTGATTCAAATCAATTCATTAAAAAGACAAATCTTCTCTGATCCGCTTTTGAGAAAGTTTTCCAATAAGTACATGGCTCTTTTATGAAATCCAGGAAAGAAAAAGCCTAGGTGGATAAACAGCTTTTTCTTATCCACAACAAGCATACCATGAATTAACCACAATCCTTTAACTTGAAGCATGAGACACTCCTATCTCATACAGCCCTGGGACTCCACTCACCAAGCCAGAAGTCCATGGGTTGATGCATAGCTATTTATAGCAAGAATAACGACTGGAAGGAGACAGAAAAAATCCTTACATGTTTTCTCTTCCACTACCACAGACATTAAAAGTATTCTATACAAATATACATTTTTAATACATTTTCCCTTTCATACATATAAATAAGCATTTAAACATATTTTAGTCAGAAGGTCTTGCAAGACCTACAGCATCCTTTGCAACCATCTCCAGGTAAATACATAATATGTACAGAGAAAAAAACCAAAGCCAGAACTACCTGCTACCCCTGCAGAGCTGAGTTAATTGTATGACTTGAAAAGATGAACAGCACGTCTTAACAGGCAGCTGAAAGACCTTTAGTCAGTGCACAGACATAGGCAAGAAGACAGCAAACCTATGAGGGTTCACGAAGAAACTACATTTATCAGATATTTGTAAGTCTCATTTTATTAATAGCATACTTTCCCCTAGCAGAGCTAGAAAGTCAGAGAAGGGCACTGAGGAGGACTAAGGACCTGGAAAACACTTTCACACAAAGTTACATAGTCAGAGGGGAGAGAGTGATTGTCACCTGAGAGGAGGATGAAAAACGACAGGATAAAAATATCAGAGTATCAGGTGACCTAGAGAAGACAGGCTAGGAGCCTGCACCTTTCCTGGTTCATAGATTAAAACAAAGGAACATTGATTTAAGAAATCACACTGTCTATTCAAAAGCCATACAAGGGAACACTTTCTGTTTGCATTTAAGATTCCAGAAACTCCATGCCCAACAATCCTGCATGTCAGCAAGTGTTGCTTAATGCCTGACCTGAACTTCTCAGCTGCAGTTTAAGCACATTATTTCTTCTCCTAGAACGGGATGGGGAGGACAGACTTCTCCTCAATTAATCCTTCTATTCTGGCAGCAGGACACTCAAGGTGAAACGTTTCACTGGAGGCCTTGCCAATGTGAGCAGAGTAGAAAGGCTATCTAACGTACCTTCAAGATGGTACTCCTCATTTCTGTGTATCACTGTGATGTCTGTGCCTCTTGCTTTGTTGATTCCTGTATGGTTTCTGATCCATTAGCACTGCAAGACCTTTTCTGTATACCAGCTGTCTAGGCAGTTGTCTCATTCTGTATTTATGTAGCTGATTACTCCTATTTTCAAACATCTATCCACATTTTTCCTTATTGACATGCATCCTCTCAAACAGTTTTGCCAATTTGTAAAGATCATTTTGAATTCTAATGGTGTCCTCCAACATGCTTGCTGCTCTTCCCAGCTTGTTGTTGCCTGCAAATTTAATAAGCGTGTTCTCTATTCTATCAGAGAGATCATTACTGCAAATGCTGAATGCTACCAAACTGCCAAATACCCACCCTATGAGCAGATGTTTCACAGGAAAAAGTCACATGAGGGAGCACTGAAAGCTTTACTAAAGATAAATGACATCTACTGCTCCTCCATTCACAAAGCCTGTTATCCTGTCATTAAAGGAAATTAGATTGATCTGACCTTGACAAACTTACATTGGGCATTATTCCTTTGCCCATGTAGACGTAACAATATTTAGAGCTGTTGCACTTAAGAAAGTTTTACAGAAGCGATAATAGAAGTCCAGCTTCTGAGAACAACTTCTAATTTCACATAGGAAATAGGAACCAATTTGGGTGGGGAGAGAAAACGCAAGAGTATGAGCTGCTTGTTTCTGCACTTCCTTAAAACACGTAACATTTTTTGGCCATCGTTGGAGGCTTATGTTGGGCAATTCTGGGATAAATGGACCTAGAGTGTAACACAGTCCAGACATTACTGTAACACAAAATAACTCATAGTTTCATCTGTAATTTGACAAACTTGGAAAACACCAAATGGTATGCTGCATAGAACTTTATATGTTCAGTGGTGTTTCTTAAATTTGGGGTTTCTTAAAATTACACAAGAAACTTCTCACAGAACGTACTACAGATTACAGACAATGCTAGAATTTTTGAGCTAAATTTGCCTCAGAAAAAAAGCTTTATCTGCAACAGAAGACTGAATGTCTAATGGAAAAAATGTTGAGCACTGCATAGATGCTGACTGAACAATACAGGGATTTTTGTCTTAATACGTAAAAAAGCCCCAAAATCACACTTTGCTCCTAAAATAGGGAACAAAACTCTGCAGCCAAATGAACAGTGGTGTACTTTAGCATTTGAGGAAAAAAAAGCCCAAACTTAGGCAGTTAAATATGTCAAATGTTCCATGAATTTACTAAGGCAGAATCAAGGTTCAACAGGCATTGTCAAGAAAGACAAGACCAAGCCCCTCTGGACTACAGTACAATCACAGAGCAACTTCAATAAAAAACCCCTCTATTTGCACAACTGCCTCAAGAAATAGAGAAACACTAGAAGAGAAACTCCATGGTGTCAGTGTGGATTAATTCTCTCTGCCCACACTCCAGGCTGAGCACTGGAGGACCTGGAGGCCTCTGCTCTGCAGCTCTGGGCGTTCGGAGGCTGAGATGAGAGAGGCTCTGGCTACATTCACACAAGGAATATACAGCTAATTTAGTCACACGCGAGCTCAGACAGCATCCTTTACTTAATGATTTAGCATGAAATTTTATTTTTCAGCAGCCTATTTTTCTATGGGTCACTCCTTCCACAAATCAGGTTCCCTTTTCTCTTGACATTACTAGAGATGCACTTTAGTGGTCCATTGTTTTCACAGACATTTTAGACTAGAGATCTATAAATAACACCATAGTCAGTTTTAAAGGTATAAAAGTATTTTTCCACTTCCTTTATTTTTAAGAGCATTCAAAGACAACTTTTGCAGAAAGAACCAAAAAACAAGCATGCAACTCATAAAAAGCAGCCCCCCCCCTTGAACTTTGTCTGAAGACCAAGCAGGGTACATTTCAGCCATGAAATAAACTCATAAAAAGCTGAAAACAACCAGTTATAACTAAGGAACTTCACGTAACCCCTGATAAACTGTATGTAATGGAGCATAAAAGAGGATATTGAAAGTCTATATACAGCATGTATAAATGACAAGTCAACAGCCAGGACCATTACCTGCTATATCAAACAGGAGTAAAGGGAGCCTTTCCAGGTATTGAACTACCATCATCATCCTCCCGAGAGTCATACTAAACTCTTTGTACTCAGCAGGGTAAGATTGAAAACACTGCACCAGGACATGGCATCCCAGTCCCTTAAACAGGAATAGGAAAGTATTTGCTCATAAGAAAACTTTGCTTCTGTAAGGGTTTTCTTGCATCCCAAAATTACTGAAAGTTTCTGTTCTATGCTAAATAGGATTAAAATACATATTCATCTTCATCATATCAATATTTTAACCATTTTCAGCATTTGAAAAGATTCCCAATGCTCACCATTTAGTTCTTCCAAAGGATCTTCCCTCTTGAAAATTAAACACTGAATAAGTACAACACACCTATGGCCACCTCACTTCCAAGTGGCCCTTTTTTTTTTTTTTTTTAAACATGGAGATTGAAATCCTTTCTGAAACCAATGCAAGGCAACTCTCGCATTTCCCTCAAAAGAGAGAACTTCAGGTCCAAGTTTGGAAACTGAGGAAGTGCCATCTCTGCTTTACAGACAATACTACAACCAAAGTGAGAGTTTGGCAACACACTCGTGTATCCCACCTGCACAAGCCCCAAATTGGCTTTGACAAGTGGGTGAAAAGGAACAGTCCCATCTGCCAGGCATCACTGTGCTAATGTTGAGGCTCAAAATGGTTACTACAAATGGAGTTTTTTGGGGCAAAACCCATACATACGTAAAGCTGCTGAGTATTTCCCAGTCTCTTTAAAATACCTTTTCAAAACAACCTTTAACAGAAGTAACACAACCGCTGAAGTGGACTTGGTTAAAAATAAATGCAAAAAACATGTAGGTGTTCTGCACGCTTATAACAATGTGCAGAGGCTCAAGAGTCACTGTCTTCTCTCCTTGTGACAAATAACTGGCAAGGGGTTGTATCACTCATCTTTGAGGTGAACCAACAAAGTTATCACATGTAGACAGAGTTTGTAATAAAATTAAAAATAAACCTGCAAGAAAAGCAGCAAAAGCAAGCAAGAGCTCTTTAAGTGATTTCTTTTAAGTCTGCAGTATTAACCAGTGCCAACAGTGGACTGATTATGGTCCTTTCCACAAGATCCTGGCTATTTCCAGAGAACCCAGTATCAGTTTGAGCAGAATAACCTCATGTAGCAGACACAAACCAAGTCCAAACTTCTTTATTTAAAGCACCAACTGAAAACACTCACCCTTGGTGCAATGAACCTCTGTTGGAAAATGGTGGTATTTCCATTTATTTTAAGTTTTGACCAGGTGGTATCCACATAAGTCAATCCAGTTTTACCAAATAGGTTCCTCAAAACTGTATCATTAATTACTGTTGGGAGGGGGAGAACAATGAGTAATACATGCAATGAAGGGCCATCTGAAAAGCACAGCAGGACTGCAAGTTCATTCCATCCTGTACTACGTGAAATGGAATATATTCTGTAATTATTTCTTTTTAGTACCATGTGAGTACCCCTTAGCCCTGTCAAGGCTTAATGTTATGATGCATCAGAGAAAACCCAAACATAACTGACCTTCAAAACAAGCTCTAGTATTGCAGATTACAATTCATATACAAATGTAAAGCCATCATCCACTATAAAATGTGCTTTGATTTAATTCAGTGGTCATATGTCAGTAAAGTGTGCAAGGCAAAAGACATTTCTATGACTGAAAACTTTCAATAAGCACCCTACAGTGTTTTCACACCAACAAAATAAATGAGATTTGTCTCTAGCACAGACAAAGCACTGATTCTCTCAAGGGACTAAACACAGTATTCAATTAAGAGTACACCACTGCTTTTCAGCTCCTGATACATAAAGATAGACAACTAAACAGAGGAAAAGCACCCATGAACAGATGCTTTTTTTCCCACTCATTTTTAAACCAGGCATGTTCACCATCAAAAAAAGACTGACTAACATTTTGAGCTAACAAATTTCATACTCTTGGTTGTTCACAAAAATGAGCTTGATCATCTTATATTACAGTATCATTCTAAAGCACCAATATAATGAACAGATAATCAAAGCACAAAAAAAGCATCCCTATTACCACTTATTGCTTTTTACAACTGCTCAGCTAAAACACTGAAAGCTCCAGCAGATCTCGCACTTTTCCCCCTTCTGACGTCAGTACTAGCAGTAGCACAACAAACCATATTGTTTTATAGGTTTCCTGACACTCCCTTCCATCTGCAAAGAATGTTACCATCACTACTACAGGATTTTTAAATAAAATACACATAGCAGCCTCTGCAAATAGCCACAACTGATTAACATCATACTCTTGAGCAAAAAGCCAAGTCACAATAATGAAATACGACTTTGCATCCTGGGAATCAGAGGCCCAGAAAGAGAGTCAAAGGTCATGGTGGAGGACTGTGTTCCCAGCTGAAGTTAAAGGGCTGAAACGCCATTGTACTGTGAGAAGATGTGGTCACTTGTTTTGGTCCTGGGACCCTTGACTTTAAAAAACATATTGAAAAGTCCAGAAGATCAGTGAAGAACTATAAAAACTATATCTGGTCAAAAAAAATCAAGACCAGTCCATTTCTCTACAACAAAAAGGACAAACTTTCAGCTCCTCTAACTTCTCCACTCTTAACTTGCTTCTCCAGGAGATTTTATTAAATAGCAGGAATCTTCAGCCTAGCTGAAAGACATTCCAATGCCCAGTGTCTGAACCCAAAAAATGCATAAACGCGGTCTGGAATAAATACAGATGTGAAGAAGTAATGATCACTTGCCATTTTTAGAGATCACATAGGAGATGGGTAAATTCTCTACCATTTAGTCTTCAAATCATGATTTGATAGCCTCCCAAAAACTAGGTGCTAGCTCATACACAGCTATTAAAAGTAGACACAGAAATTACTAGCTGAAATTACAGAGCCCGCGCTATGCAGGTCAGAGTAGACAACTGCACTGATCTGATTTCTGGCCTTAAATCTATGAATCTATACTGAAGATAAAATTGTAGGCAGGTAGTTTTACTGGTTTTCTGTATCACCAAGCCAATAAGCACACTCTGTTTCAAAGATCAAGTATTAAATATATCAGCCTCTCAACATTTGTCACTGTGCTGGAAAATTTACATGGACACTTGAACACGAGAGCTCCCTTGTGAAGGCAAAAGAGTAACTGGCTGTGCAGCTGAGTCCAAGTGGTGTGAATGGCAAGTGAGAATGCTTAGTCCTGCAGAGCAGCAGTGAGGGGGTTAAAACAATGAGCCACAGAGTGGAGGCAAAAGTCAGAGCATACACCTTGGTCTCCATACAAATCACTGGCCTTGGGGAATCCCTGCAAACTGACCAACATGCTCAGAGCTGCCTGAGAGCAAAACCCAAAGTGAGCTCGGCTACAGCACCTCTCTGGGTTCAGGATCCACCCCTCACTGAGGGCTCAAAGAGGACACCAGGAAGAGACCACTGTATATTTATGCTGCTCTTACATGCTCTGTACATCTTTGTACTGACCACTACTGGATGAGGGATTTGGGGCTAGGTAGACCTTTGACCTGACGGCTGTTGTTGATTGATGAACAATGTTGGCTTTAACAATAAATAAAAAAGACAAATGATCATGCTGTGATCTGTTGTGGGTAGCAACCTAAACAAATTCATATGACTTCTCTGAGTGCTGGAGCTAAAAGGCCTATACATGCAGAAAAAGATCTCTTGTCTACTCTGTACACGGTGTTTGTCCTCATAGCATCCCATTTACCTTGCTGTCTGCTACACTCAGTTACGAGCAGGCAGCATTTAGATATTTTACAGAAAAGTGTGGAATCCATTTCTATCTAAATACATAGATTTACTTTTATGATGAGTAAGGACACCAAAAAACACTGCACAATAACTGTGGTTAATATTTCAACCTATCCTTTAATGATGCCACCCCCCCAATGCCTCAGGTCAAGAGGTTTTCCTAAACAATATTTTCCATGTTCTTTTCAATGATAGAATATGCCAAGCTAGTCAAGGTAGAATTGCAGAAAATTAGTATTTACCTGTGCTGCAATACCTGGATCTGATCACATCAATTACACAAAATCACTACACACAGTGTTTGGGGACAGGCATACAAACAGGAAACCTGGAAGCAGAAACTGATGCAAGAGAACAGTGGAGAAGCCTCAGGTCCAGCTTTTCAGATGAGATCCTCCTGCTCAGCTCCCCAAAGTAGGCATTTTCCAGGCTTGCACAACAGTACGTCTATCCCACAGGGCGGCCTGGAGCAGCTGTATTTGGGGTTGAGCTGTTATTGAAGCAAAGGCAGTGGAGCTGAATCAGGGAGTCAAAACCTGCCTCGCTCCTCCTGGGCAGACAGCAGAGCTGGGGGACAGGGAGAACCAAGTACCTTAACAAGCTTACCCTCCAGCACTTCTCCATCCAAAACCTTTGGACAGCACTTCAGGTGCAAATCCCTTACAAAAGAGAGAGCTCACCTGAAGCCACACATCTAGAAGGGCCACCTTAGTACACTTCTTTTTGGCCCAATCTTCACCAGCATTAGCATCTTACCTTCCTATTTTCTTTTTTAATGTACCTCCTCAATCCAATTAGCAACCAATAAACATGGTTGAGTGGGGGGAAAAAACCCACAAAAAAAAAACCAAAAAACAAACACCACCCAAAAACCAAAACCACCACCACATGTACAAGATGCCCACCCTTCAGATATAAAGCAACACTTTCTGACAAGGAGAAAGGCAGCCTTGAGACTTTTTAGACTTTCAGCCCTTTCTGACCAGAGGTGGTGGGAGCCAGAGCCCTGCCTTCACCACCACCAGCTCACTGATGCAAGTTTCACCCACCTTCTCAAATAAAAGCCAAGTTTATTCTACCTTCAGAAATCAAAAGGTGCAAATTGTTTGTTTACCACATATCAATTCACAGGTAGCTGGCCTAATTTTGCCTTAGTTCCTTGCTTCTACAAGGTCACTTTTGAAGTGGTTTTATTCCTTAAGCCCTTTGAAATTCTGTACAAGACAAACCACGATATACTGTGGTTAGAAAAGGCTTTGGATGGGTCACCTAGTCTCTTCCTTTGGCTAATAGAACGTGTACCCAGGACTTCAAAAACAAAGCATAATTTTTAAAAAACCAAGCCAACAGCAAAAGACATTGCTGATGATTTCTGATGACAGTATTGATTTTTCCTGTTTTTTCTGCATTTGTGTTTTGAGAGGGGATTTTTTGGTTGCTTTTTATTTTATTAGAGTAAATGACATTTTCAAAAGCCGAAAAAAGCATCTTTTAGTTGACAATTGCACTGAACATTAAATGAAATCTGCAAAGCCATTTTTCCCATGCACAATCACAAGCTGACAGACAGGGAAGCACAAAGTGTATAAAAAAACCCCACACAAGCAAGGGAAAATGGGTAAAACAGCCATCCTGAATCAGCTCCGAACTGCTCTAATGGAATTAGGGTCACCCTGACAGGAACACAGTCAGATCACAGAGAAAATTTAATAATTTCCTACTGCAGCCTGTAAAAGCCAGGGAGGATTTGAAAGAGCTTTCTGCCAAATTAGCACTTCTGTATCCACCATTCACATGCATGTGCCCCTTCCCACGCACCTTCTCGTCCAAGCACCCCAAAAGAGTGGCCGAGAAACCCCCTCTCCTGCCCTGCTGCCGGGGACACACCCAGCGAGCCTCTTTTTCTGACACTGCCACACAGTTTAACCTCTGGATGCCCCTTCAATTCCTCACTGCTGACATTATTCACAGCTCCCATAAACTCAATTCCAGGAGAGGTATCGCGGCGCAGCCCTGCGCTGTTTCCGCTAGGTGATACATATTCAATCTGTTTTATCTCAGGCGTTAACATCCAGCTATCTGCCAGCTGCCTAATCGTCAGGAAGCTATGGCAGCAACACTGAAATGTGTTACAACAGCAGCAGCTCCAAAGCACAAGTGGGGAAGGTAGAGAAGACCTAGTTGAGGGTGTTCCCTGAGCACTCAGCCATGAGCCATGCTGCTGCCAGGGATGCAGCACAGCCCATTCCCAACCCTCCTTCCCTGGTCCTATAAAAAGCAGTTTTGGGGACTGACTTCAGAGATTCCAGGGATAATTTTTCTCCCATTATCCTGTTGCTTTTAATCAGAGAAATGCAGGAATGCTGTGCAGATACAGAGCCTGCCCATCACTACCCTGTCTCCAAGCAGTGCTGCAGTGAGTAAAAGGAAGAATCGCAGTGACATCTTGGCAATAGCCATAACCCATGTAAATAAACACTCTTTGACTGAAGCCAACAGGATGCTATGGGGACCAAAAAACTGAGGAATGTGCATATGGGGTGCTCCTTTCACAGCATCCCTCTCCAGTTTCAACAGGAAGCTCCAGTGTGCATAGATTGTCCTACATTCCCCTTGCCCTTCACTGCTGCCGTCAACCAGGACCCCCCAATGCCAGATTCACTAACTCGATCTTCTCGTCTGCATCACTGATGGCAGGACATGAAACATGCAGGGTTTGGGATGACATTTCCCCCCTGCAGAGGCACAGAACAGGTCCTTTCACACAGCTCCCAGCCCCTCAGAATCTGTGGCAAGATTCAGTGGGCAAAATAATACAAAAGCTCTAAGTTGCTAATAATACACAAAGCAACACTTTCTATTCCAGGAAAGCCTCAGTTAATCCGTGGTGGCTATGGTGGTTAAAAGGTTGCTGCCCTCCAGACCTGCCTTGTAGATTATGAAAAAGTAATTCAGAGTCAGTCCGTGCCAGAGAAAAAGGCACACATACAGATACGGTTGTTTCTCAACACAGAAGCATTCCACATCTGAGGCATCAATATTTGGATCTGGGCCTCTGAAACTGAGCCAATTTTGTTAAATTTAAGCATGTGGAAGTATTCCACAAAATTAGCAAACCACATCTACTGCAAGTTATCCTTAAGCCAAGAACTGTCCTAGGACATCTCAAGCTTCATCAGCTTCCTCATAACTGATGGAGTGATGCTTCTCTCCTTTGCAGAAGCAAGGATAAAGATATTGAACCTCAGGGAACTTTTACATATCTCACAACATTAAACATGTATTTCCCTATGCCAGATCTCAAAATGGGCTACAGTGCATAGACAAAGAGATCTGAATAAACACCATCCAGCAGCACCAGCAGACAGCAAAGAAAGCTGAGGAAGGAGACAGCTGCTGCTCCCAGTTTAACTGGGCAGCTCAGACTCATACAGACTACACACTAATCTGCTGCCTTGCAAGTTATCCTAATGACAACAAAAATAGTGTATCTGTATGTTTCTTCACATCACTCCTTCTCTCCAGCTTCTCTAAATTTACTCCTTTCCATCAGTCAAAAATATTCAGGACCCCCTCTCCCCTGTCTGTTTTCTCCATCCAGCCAGGCTACTACCAACACGAATGAAGATCATCTTCAACTTCCAGAAAATTACATTTAATTTTAAGTCCAGTGACTAGAGCTGCAGTGAGAAGCAGATGACTGCTGGCAGCTCAGGAGATGCAGAATGGTCCCCTCTGTTCCAACACAAGCATCCCAGGAGCCCTGTGTGCTTTCAAAGGCATGGAGTATCCACAACTGCCAGAGCCTGTGATGAACATGCAGACACTTGAACATTGAAAAACTGATTACAGGCTAAAAAAAAAGGGGGCTGCACAAATACACACAAGTTATGAAAACCAGTATTATGCAAAAAAGCCACAAGGTTTCTTGCTCTCTGCATAACTCATTCCATGAGGCATTCCTACTATAAGGTATTTTCAGTAGGTTACCATTAGCCATGTTTCTTGTCTCTTGACTGTCCACAACAGCATTTTGTGCACATTTTCTCCTTGGCCTGGATGGGACTAATCAAAGCCAGTCACAGCAGCTCTGTAAGACTACCAGGTATGGACACAACAGCTTAAAGTATGACCACGAGGAAATATTCTCCTTAAATTCTGTTGAAATATAGGTGTAGAAGAGCTACACCAGAAGGTAAAACCTCGCACCCTCTTCCCCAACTGCTCTCAAACGTCTGCTGACTCAGGAGAGATGTCTCAGTGCTACAGAAATTACAAGAGCTGGCAAAAGAACAAGGAAAAAGTAACAGGGATTACTGTGACCCCAATACTTCTTTCTTCCTCCGCCCCCAATTTTCTTTACTCATCTGTGCATGTTAGAAATCAAACTGTCAGGTTTTGATCTTGCAGCTACTACAGAAATCCTTCCTGTGCTTGAATAAATTTTGTCAGTCTTTTTAGTTCTACTTGTGCCCCTTCACACACATCCTGTTTATCTGCAATGCGCACACTGGGAAATAAGAGACGGGGGGGGGAGTTGTCCCTTAGCCCTCAGTTTCCAGTACAAATCAAGAAGCTTTAATGTTTTGTAAAAGAAATTTTGCAAGGTATTCAAGCTGTCCAAAACCAAATGTTACTTACTGTCTGCTCCTGCTAAAGGCAGCATCAAGCAGCAGAGGATGGCTGCTGGCACAGTGAGTACTGGGATGCAGAAGTTAGGCACCATATTCCAAAGTAGAGCAAGTCCTCTTCAGTCTGAGGCAAGTGGTCAGTACATCCAGTGTTACAGACACAGACTTACTCCTGCAAACCAAGAGAGGAAGAAACGGAAAATGATCAAATATGACATATAGATTAACTTACAATATACCAAACTACACTGTAAAGACATAATCACAGATCCTTTTAAAGTGAAATTTAACTATCTCTGCTGTGTGAGCAATAGAGCACCACATTGATGCCCCTGAATCCAATACAATGATTTCAAGGGTCATGAGGCACAAATGCACACCCCTCTCCAAGTTTATCTTTATGTACAGTCTGTTTTAAGGCTTATTAATGCATCCTTTAGTTGCTATTATTCACAACAAATAGTTCTGAAGTTGCAAGTTGAAAACAAGAAACAGCCTTACGCTCCTGTAACTCTCCTTTGTCCATCTGCCCAAGACCGACATGGTTGATTGCATATGTAGGGTGGTTGGCGGTCAAATTACATGTGAAGCATAGCTTGGGCCATCCAGCTGGGCTGGTGTACACCAGGCAAGTCTCAACGGGTTCAAGCAGAAGAAACAGAAGCTGAACTGAGGCAGCTGTCAGCTCACAGGGCTACCAGAGTCACAGCAGAGCATTATTAAAAGAAGCTTTACCCAAAGCAAATGCCTCAGCTTCAAACTCACAAAAATGGAGAGGATGACTGCCTTGATGATGATTGATGATTGTAAATTCCTTCTTCAAAACAAAGCAAATTGCCTTAACTTGGTCATCTGCCTGAACACTGAAATACAGAAAATTCCTCGAAAACCAACCAAAAAAAGGCAAGTATTTAAAAATAATACAATTTCTGTATACATGCTTTCTTTATCTTTTCGTGAGAACATAACTCATTGTAGTTTCACTTGAAAGTCCAAGGTCTTCTGTTAAGACAGACTCGAAAGTTGCTGGCAAGCCCCACGCCCTCAGTGCCTACACTAAGCAGTGAGTGACAGGGGCTCACACTTTCAGTGCTGGGCATCTCAACACAACCCCAAGAGTCATTAAAAGGTTGATGAGATCTCCACTAAGCTGCAAGTTACTGAAAGTTAGCAACACAGTATTATTACTGAAAAAAATTCACACTGGCACATACCAGCCTGAGTGGACCCCGTGAGTATCCCTGAAGCAAAGTACCCACAAGCACACAGGCTGTATGTGGCCCGACACACCACTCTTAGTCATGTTGGCAGACACCTCAGAAACATCTTCAAGACAAAGGTATTTTTGAATTTTGCTAGGTTTTTGACAGAGGAAATATCTTGGGGTTTTTTGTGGGCCGTTGTGTTGGGGTTTTTTTGAAAACCACTGAGCTTTTGATGGAAGTATCACAAGTTACAAACAGGTTTACTTCTGACAGAAACATAGCACTCAAAGAATGCCAGCAATGATCATGCCTAGGGGAATCCATAAGAAATCTCAAGAGAATCTACCCTGGCAAATATTTACATCGCATCATACTAACAAAGAGCAGATCATGATTCTTCTCCATTCTGTTACTGTATTTGCACAGTAAATCTTTTCACACGTTATGATATCACACAACACAGAGAAATCTTTATTTATGCAACATCTTCTGCAGCCAAGACATCTGAAAATACTTTACAAAATAATCTAGTTCTAACCTAGATACAGAGAGAATACTGATCATCTCATCCTGCTTTTATTGTCTCAATCACAAAGTATAAATCGAACTAAGTTCAGCAGCAAGATTTTTGAATACTGCAAAAGAGGTTCTTTGTATCAGCTGCACACTCAGTTACCTTTGCTGCCCTCCAACTTCCATACCCTCACTCATCTCTCACCAAAGGATTACTAAAAGCACCATTAACATGTCTTACATAGCAGAGACAGATACAGGCTGTTGTATTTTTATAGCTGCATAAGCTGTACTCCAGTGGGAAACTGTTCAGTCCCCAAGCTGTTTGCCTGGTGTTAGCGAGGTCTCCAGATACAGCCCACACAGGAATGGGAAGAAATGTCTGCATTAGCAGTGATGATTATGTTTCTAAATTCTGCATGTACCAGGGTAATTTGTGCTGCCCAGAGAACTGAATTCACTGAAGCACACTTTAAGCAGCATTACACCTGGCTCAAGAGCAGCCAGAATCTTAAGAGACTACCCTTTTGCGGAGGGGGGTGGGAAACACCAAGGGTTGAAATTATTGTGTCAAAACTAATGATGTGTGTCAAACTCTCTCAGATTAGGACAGAGAACAAGTTTTACAGATGGTGCTGAAAACATCTTAGGTATTTGTCAGACCACACTGGGGATGAATAGCTTTCAGAGAGCTTTTCCCTTTTTCATTCACTTCCATTAACAACAAAAGTGCCTCATCTAATGGTGTATCTTGAGTGCAGATTGCTCAGAGTCATGTCAATGGCACCTCCACAGCCCTCATTCAGGAGTAACTCTCAGGAACACAAAAAAAAAACCCAGCTAAAGAATAGGTCTGTCTCTTGATTTCTCTCTTCTTTCAGCAAATGTGATCAAGCTTCTCTTCACTTTGAAGACTGACAGACTTACAACTTTCCTCTCCAGCCCAGGAGATACATACAGCATGCATCATGCAAAACTGATGAATTGTCAGATACTCTACCAGATGCTTCATAGACTTGATCTTTTTCAACTGTTTAGTGCTCTATAATAATTTACCATCTGGTAGAAATGCCAAATTTACGTATGCAAGACTGCTGTCTGTCCCTCCAAAGTTAATAGAGCACCTTTGGCTTTTAACAAGAACAAGATTCACCACGTCCTCTTTCCACAGTTGCTCTGCCTATAGAAAAGTTGCCTGCATTCAATATTTAAAGCGCTTTAAATTGGAATGTTTTAAAATTTTATAAATCTCAGTAGCTGTCATTCTCTTTTGAAATTGAAAATATTCAAAAGCTTCTCTCAGTGGTTTGGTTTCCCCGTTTTTTTAAAAGGGAGGTGCTCTCTCCCAATAAGACAACCCAATACCCCAAGCAAGGTGACAGGGTGTTAGCTGCACTCAGTTAACCCTCAGAAGGCCAGTGCTACTCTAACAGTTTTAAACATGTATCTTGAACCAACGCTAAAGGCTTCCTCTCCTGGGGCAGAAGGCAGCCTAGGGTGGACAGTGGCTGAAAAACAAATAAAACTGGTAGATTTTCGTAACAAGCTAAACAAATACAAAGTCAGTATTGCCTTGGAAAAATCAAGTCCAACAGCAACTGACTAAATAATGCTCTTAATATTCTTAGTGTCTTGTCCAAAACAACCTGATGCCTCTTCAGGCTGCTCTCTTTCGCATATGGAATTATCTCCTGTGCACCAGAAGACCTCACTCCCTTCATTTGAAGGCCTCTTATAATCTCACCACTTTGGCTAGCATCTCATAACTAATATTGCATTTGGGAGCCCAAACACTGCTGAAGAAGGTTTTTCAAAAACACACGTACAATCTCATTTCTCCTTCTGCATCTGGTCCTGGCAATATTCTAAACTCTAGACTACATAACCCAAAATTAGGCTGAGGCTAAGCACTCCAGATGGCTTTGTAAAAACAGCTTTGAGTTTAGCAAGCTAAACTCCTGCCTCTGCTCCAAACTCAGTGGTTAAGAGCTACCGAGTGCTAGTTTGGCAGAAAACTAGTAAGTGGGAAAGCAAAACAAAAAAAATAGCAAACTTCATTTGTACATATCCGGTTTTGCTGTGGGGCAGGTGGAAGGAAAAGAGGTGGTCTTGAGGACATTTTTTGCAACCTACATGGTTTGATTCTTTCAGAGAGGCAGAAAAAGCTGGACTCATTTAAAACAGAGCCAAGAATACCAACAGCTCATATGGTGCTAAGAAATTCTGGCAATGAGTATGTCTCACAGGAGATGGCAAAGAGATTAGAAAAAGCAGTCAACTTGAAAGAGTTAAGAGGAATTTCAAACCAGCACTGAATAGCTTATGTCCTCTATGAACTCTTCTGGAAGATAAACTGAACTGAAGCGAGTGTCACGTGGGTCGCTAGCCAAGAACAGCATGGTGAAGAAAAGCATCCCCAAAGCAAGCTTGTCCATTCCAAACCAGAGACAAAAATACTGCACTAAAATAATTTTTTTAGGTTAAGCTACTTTGCAACCCAAAGAATGTAAGAAGTCAGCACAAAAAGTTCCCTCCAGGAACCCCTGTACATCCACAGAACTGCCAGGTTTTGTTGTGTGTGTGACTACTGACACTGCCTTTGCTGTGAAACACAGTTAAGAGACTCTCTAGAAACTTACAGGGAAGGAAGGAAAGCCCAGTGTATAAACAATGTCCTTATCTGACCTGGAGATGTAATAGTGTCTTTTCCAAAGGGAATCTGAAACAACTGTGTGTGTTTTTCAAGGTGGAAACCTCTTGAACATTCATACAGTGAACCCAAGGATGCAGATCAGAAGATACCAACTGGACAACACCCAGGCAACAGTAAAGATGGGTCTAAAACTGCATCAGCTTCTCCCAATGCTTCCTCATGTGCAATACATAACAAACCCTTATTTTCCTTCGGGACACCTCCCCACTGCTTTGTACTTTATGCAAATACCCTGAAGGGAAGCCAGAGGGACCCAATCAACACAACACCACTCAATCAATCTTGCTATCATTGGGGTGGCACCCCAATCAAAAAACCAAGCAAGGAGGGGCCAAGCGCCACACAGAGCAATGAAACAGCTATTTATTCTGTTAAAAGTGAGAACAATAACTGGTTCCGGCTCAGCAGCCTCACTCTCTACATAATGCCTCATGTGAGCTCTGAAGGAAGAAGAGGAAAACCATGACACACCATATAATTCAAGATCATCATATTGCACACATTAAAAGTTGTACAAGCGCAGTTACACACAAGCTAATGACTTTGGAATGTTTCACTTCACTACATTAGTATTCCTTTAGCATAGATTTCTTTGTGTTTTCTGGGAGAAATATAATATAAAGAGACTTGGGGAGTATAGCAATATGGCCAAAAAAGATAAAATGAGTCTCATTTCACTCCAAACTCCCACATGCAGGGAATGTACTAGAGATTCAGTGGGGAGATATATGAAGATGGCAACACTTTAGATTTAGGGAGGAACTTCGTATGAACTTACAATACAGTAAAAAGGCCAAAAGCTAACGCGACTGCCGCATGAGCAAAGGAACCACCTCCAGGACCCAGGTGTGAGCAGGCCCAGAGTCAGAAGACTCTCAGACCATCTGGAGAGGAGTGATGAGCAAAGCAATTCAAGAACGAGCAAGGATAAAAATCTCTGTCAAGTCACAAGCACTAGACAGACTGGCTAAGCAAGATGGGGGTTTGATAACCATCTGTAAGTACATGAAGGATACAAACACCAAGAAAGGAGCGGAGGAGTATAATTAGCCACAGGCATATAACTGTGAGTAATGGAATAAGACAGAGCAAAAGAAGGTGTACCTTGAATACTCTCAGTAAACTGTCCAGGAAAAAAAAAAATAATACCACAGAAGTATTTTTCCCAGCAGGAAAATATTTCATCACCTGTTTGAATAGGAATTAAAAATGGGATGGAAAAAACCAAAAAGAAACAACTCAAAATATCCAAAATCTGTGGAAAAATCCAAACCGAACCAACAAACTAACAGAAGCAGATTGGTATGGAGCAATATGTGTAACAGCAAGAACAATTCAGAAGTACTTTAAAAAGACTCTCCTTATTTTGACAAGGCATTAAAAAGTGTGAAGCATTTAAGCAGAAAGCCAGCCCAGCTACAGGTCTTTCTGATCCTGAACACAATCCCAACTTGACCCACAGAAAGGAGAAGAGGGAAAGACCCACTTTTAAGCAGGATGCAAAAGCACAGCTTGGATATTCCTGTCAGCCTTACTGGCTACATTTGCTTCTGAAGATATTAATTTCTGAAGGTGCCACTGCCTGCAGACAATAGTAGATAAGAAAGAGGAATTTTTCCACTGGAACAAGGATTATGAAGGGCCTTGTTAAATAACTATGGTGATAAGTTAAAACATCCACTTAAAATATAGATCAACCTTGAGCCTCTCAAGCCCAGCCATCACTCACAGCGAGCACTAAGCACAGATTGCTGGAGATCACACTACCCAAGTGTATAGGCTCCTAATGCCTGCTGTAAAGTCCCCTTAAAAGAAATAAACTATTGCATATCTCTCTTCAACAGAGGCCTTTTACATTTGCACAACAGGCCCAGCAGGGAACCCAGATGCATGGATTACAGATCCAGGGCAGCACAAAATCCTAAAGAAAATAAAACTAAATTCAGCTATTCCTTAACTATCAGCAAACTCTGCTAATGTGGAGGAACATGTTCATGAGTCAGACACTTCCACAAAGCAAGAATTCTTGTGCTTCCTTGACAAATTACTACACACATGACAATATGTTCTTAATACAAATGACTGTGCCAAAACAGGCTTGATTGAATTCAGCACAACAGAAAACACTGGAAAGACTAAAATCACAAGGTAGTTAGTCCTCTTCTCTAAATCCAACTCTGGGGCATCAAGTTCTGCACACCCAGGATGTAGACAGGTTTTAAAGTAGAGATGAAGAGCTGAGAAACACAGTCCTTCTGGGCTTGCTGCTTACAACATACCACAGCTGACTGCTATTGACTGTACAGCTGTGGTACTGATACTCCTGCATCTGGCCCCAGCAATGCCAAACACGCTGGTTTTCCATCTCTCAGACTGACAGAACACAAAGTGTGTGCAGATATAAGATTCACTGAGCACTAGAACTAATTTTAACCAAAACAGCAAGAATGCAAATGATCGACCAGATGAGGGATAATCTGTCCTTGCATCCCTTCAAGGATTTGCATGGTGTCTACTGGCTTGAAACCAAACTAAATCCTAAAACAATTCTAATTCAAAATTAAATCAGTTTCTTCTTTGTAAGAATGCTTTTGCTCTACCCACAGGTCTATCCAGCATCCTTAGAGGACTTGGTGTTGAATTTTTTCGGAAACCTCCTGGAATATAAACAAATTGTTAAGACCATTCTTCTGACCTGGGTATTTCAAGTAACTACCAGAATAGTTTTCCTTTGCAGAATCCACTGAAGTTGGACTCTATGAGAACATGATCTTTCAGGTATTCTGTTATTTTCTCAGTAATTTTCGCTTCAACCAGAGTACAAGGTATAAAAAAAACTTTCTCTTAAAAAAAAAAGGCAAAAGAAAAGTGAAAGAAAATTCATTCTTTTTAACTAAAAATCCCTTACTTTTGCTGGAAGTTCAGTTATGTTTTATGTAACAGAGCATACTATTTGGGTCTGCTTACTTAATGCTTTTCAGATTAACAGCTTATTCCAAATCTGCTTCTGCCAAGACCTCAATTTCTGAAATTTGCTTAGCTTTTATGTTTAGAAAGACTAGGCACAATAGTAGTACCAAATCTTCCACAACATTTTTAGTGGTTAAAAACTGGTGCAAAGTACTTAACCCTTTTTGGCAGTACACTCCTCTTCCTTAACCTCACATCAATCCAGTAAAACAACTTTCACACAAGACAATGGCACTGATTTGCCTAAATTACTTATCTTAGACATACAGGCATCAGTTCTTCAAAGCCCACCTTGGATATTCCAATTCTTCTTTTATATTCGTTATATTTTATACACTCTACTACCAACAACCAGGAGTTGAGTTTCCAAATTTTCATCTCAAACAGCTTCTCAAGCCTGCCACCTACCTAGCATGAATTCCTCCCAGTCTTGCTAATTTAACTGCTTTTCCCATCTTGCTTTCTTATATTCCGCTATTGGTTACAAACCACATCAAGAAATCAGTTCATTCCCCCCGTTCACCCGTCTCTTTCTTTTCTACTCTTACTTTCTTCCATTCTAATTTTAAGGATGCTTTGAATAAGTTCCCACTTTCTTCTAAGTCACCCTTTCTAAAGTTTACACCATTCTGAACACATTGATCTTCTTGGCCCCTCTGAGCTCAATGACATATTTCATGCACTACATCCACCATAGCCATGGCCGCTCATGAAGATCCCACAAACACCTTTAACCTTGCTGACTCAGCAGCAGCTTGTCAAATACACGAGTGATTAAATAATCCTGAGCAACTACTTGTGTCTGGAGCTATTTTAAGTCTGGCTCTGGAAAGCATGCACATGCTGGTGACAAAACCTCCACCCACCGTCTCGCAGCCACTGTCACATGCGGCAATCGAGTAAAAAGGGACTTACTGCTTTGATCCTGCTAACAGAGACGATAATCCTTCTCCACGGGTCAACCAAGCGCCCACGAAATGCCAAGTTCTCAAACACATCTTGGCTGCCATCCTTTCTAGACGTGGGCACCACCAGCTGAGGAGCAGCACCACTACATCAGACGGGATCCCAGCCCCAGCCAGCTCCTGTCAGCCAGCACAAACCCATGCAGGAGAAGACAGCAGCAGGCTGCCACAGGGCTTCTTCCTAACACCATCATTTAGCAGACAACTTATGCCCTACTGGAGGGTTTATATATCCAATTAAACTTTCTGTAATTCTCATCTTGTGAAACTATGAGCATTTTCAATGCTAGGTTTTGGAATTATTCTCTCCTAAAGGGTTTTGAAGTTAATTATATCATAGTTGTTATTACTGTCTCAACCACAGATACTTCTTGAACCCCATTACTTTGTGTATTACTGAGGGCTAAAGTAAGAATAGCTGCTGTTTCTGTGTGCTCTGAAGCTAGCCCTTCCTGCAAACTGCTTCTATAACCTTTGCCCACACATTATGTATGCTCAGTTTATATGCAGGTAGTTAACATAGCCCAGTAGGGTAAATGGACTTATTACATTTATTAAACTGAGTTTTCTCCATGCAGAACGCCCCCAGCATCCTGCAGTCCCGCTGGCTCTGGAGGCATTTGACTGTTACCATGGAAGACAGCACCCAGAAATTCCCTCCGCAACTAATAAGCAGGAACTATGAAAGCACAAGTTTCATGCAATTGCCTTCTGTATTAAAAATGAAAACTCGTTCTGTAACCTATAAAGAAACCCAGATGCAATCAAGCTTATTGTAATAAGATGCTAAATTTATGGTTCTTTTTTTTTTCCCCTTCCAATAAGAACCCTTAGCTTTGCTTTGGCAAAAGAAAACAGCCTCTCAAGTAGCATATATGACATAGCACTCAAGTCATATTAAAGGGATGTAAATAAAACCCAAGCTCTAGGTGTAATATAATGCTTATTAGAGACAAAGAAAACAAAGGTCTTCAAATTGAGAAATCCTGGATTAATGGTGGCAAGTCAGTCTTAACTTTGTCTGAATCCAAAAATGTCAATTCCAAATTCTTTATTTTGAACTATTTCTCTCTTTCAGTAGCACTTCAGACAAGAAAATTAAATTCAGATTTCTTGTATCACATTCTGTAAAGGCACACAAAACATACACATTAGATTTTGCCTCACTCAGATCTGAGGCTCTGTGTTCAAAACTATTTTATGGAAGAAAATCAATTAATATATTTTACAAGTCTTCCTCATTTGCCAGACCAAAGAAGTAGTTTCCTAATTACTTCCTGTCCAAAGGGACTGAGATAACCACTGCATCAAGGCTGTAGCCAAACCAACACTTTCTGGACAGAGCAGCCATTTCCATCTTTCATGCCACGAAGCAAATGCCAGGACTCCTCAACACAAGCCAACATCTGCTTCCACATTCACATTTTCACACGCACATTCTACGAGGAAACTCATGCATGGGGACCACACACAAGTGCTGAGCACTCAGAGGCAGCACATAGGAAGGCTCCACACGCTGTAGATCCATGGTGGCTGCCTGCCACCTCATCGAGGATGTGCAACTTCATCTGCTTCAGATTTGAAAGACGAGAAAAGGTGGGAGGCTAAAAATATTCTGCACATCTTAATGAACCTGTAACAATTGCCTGTCCCAATCTCAGAAAAAAATCTGAAACACAAAGCAAAAGTAAACAATATTACATCTCAGGTAAGGTGGGTGCACCAGCACCCGTCCTTGCACCCTGCATGATTCCATACCTCTCATGGACCCTCCTCATACACCATAAAATCCATGCTAAATTTATCATAGATTATGTGTGTTTTTGCTTTTTATATCCAACCGTTTTTTGACTACCAGAAAAGGCATGCATTGCTAGCCAAGGGTATTCAGTGGTAACAGCTATGTAGCTACTTCCAATGGCTTTGCTATTTCTACACTGGAGAGGCAGCAAGAGACATCAGTTCTCACATTCAGCACAGCAACTCACACGGCACAAACAGATACAGGATATTCTTCACCTTTCAGAGACTTCTCCTCTGTCACATCCTATGGCTCTAGAAAATTCAAGCTTTGCAACTCAACCTTAAGTAAGGTATCCAAAGGAAGAGAAACAACCACTGTAACACTTCTGCTGCCACAAGACAGCAGCTTGTTTTGATTTTCATAGTTCAGTCCTAAAGAACTCCTCTTCATCAAACTTTGAGAGCATTTCCTCTGTATCTCAGATCTTACAACTTCTGTGTGTTCACTTTACCAGGGAAATGGTGCAATGCTAATGGTCTGAGTTAAGATAAACCTGAATCCTAATAAATTATCAACCAAAAAAGAAATAAATTATGTACCTCACACAAAATTGCCCTTTCCTATTGGAGACTTCTGCCAATAGCAGATGGAAAGACCTTTGAAAAATAAGACATCCATATGCCGTCTGCAGCAACTTCATAGCTTCACTATTGAAATTATCCACTTTCCTTCCAGGCCTCCACCTTTACATGACCTTGACTAAAACATAAAGAGGATAATACATAATGTGCAGCTTCTTGGGACACCACTCAGTAAAACCTAAGGAAAGAAAATTACTGCTAGCTGTTTTTTCAATCCATTCGTACATTAGTGTGCTGAAATGCGTACTTGGCGCCGTCAAAATCAGATTCAATGTACGTTTTACAGTACTTAGGAGGAAAGCTATTTTAATTTTGTTAGTTGCCAGAATGTAAAATCCTGAAGGAAAAAAAGCTTCCAGCAGAAAAACAGAACAGATCTTAAAGGGGAAAGACATTACCTAGCTTGATGAAAAACACAGGAAAGCTTAAGGAGGACCTGGTTAAGTACAGCTCCAAGAAAAGTAACAGCCCTATTCATCCAAATGGCTGATGCTGGTGTAGGGTTCACGACAAAATCCAGCACCTTGTTCATCAAATCCAAACATATTAAATTAACAGCAGCACAGCAACAACTCCTCAGTTGCCAACAAACAATGTCTCTGAAGCTCTTAGTGATGTATTAGGAACATGCTCCAAGTTTTAAGCATTTGCTTTTGGATATGCAATGCCACCATATGTCCAAGCTTTTTCTTACCTGCAAACTAATGCATCAAAGAGGCTTTGATGACATTCCCTCTGAAAGCTTGTATGCTCAAAGACTGCAGCTCTATGTCCATCACTTCCAGACACGTGCCCAGCCCATTAGTTAAAGCAGTCCTGAGCCAGGTGTGAGCAGGGGGGAAGTTTTACTGAAGCACCTAGAGCACACAACATGCCAGTGCTGTGTTTTTGTCAGGCTGCAGAAAAGCAGCACAAAGTTATCCAATGCCAGAGCTTGTGTCCCTGGTTGCTTGACCTCCAGGAGGTGCGTGGTTTCTGCATCACTCAAACCTGCTTTGTTTTACCCTTGTGGGTTTTAATAATTATGCACATACACAGAGAGCTCGCAATCAGTGTACTCTGAATTAAATTTTAACCAATAAATGAAGTATTAAAAGCCACAAAATTTTTTATAAGATTTTAATTGTGTATTACAGAACTCATCTGGTAACACCTAATTATAATTTTAAATGAGCAGCAATTAACAAGCTATTTTACGGTGCCTAAGTCCAAAATAAACAAGGCCAGGACAGTCCTGCAAAAGGAGCTGCTAGTGTGTACCCTGTAGAAGGGAAGCCAGTGTATGCTTGGAATGCACTCATTCCCCAATTTCTGCATCAGAGCATTACATTTTAGAAAGCACAGGGCATACCACCCATCAAGAACAGGACTCGCTGTACCGCTGGAGCCTCGTGAGAAAATGGGCAGCTCTGCTCCTGTCACAGCTCACACACCAGCAGTGTAAGCTCATCTGAAGTGACACATGCCAACACTGTGTCACTGGTGGGGAAGGCAGGAGCAGCTCCAGCAGAAGCAAGTGCTCTCACCCATCATGTAGCAAAGACCCCAAAACAGAATGGGTTGAGGACAGAGTAATGAGGAAATCTCTCTTCTTCACACAAAAGCCATAACTCCCTGCAGTAAAAGCAGCTCACCTACTGCTTGAAAAAATGAGTTCATCTTACAGAATCATCCAACACTTCCTAGGAGGAGGAAGGCAGATACTGCAGACAGAGGCACAGATTTCATGTTAGAAATTTCAGGAAATTTCCCAGTGACCTGGACGCTGTCCCAGAGCCTTCTTGGAAGAATCTTGCTTCTCCACTCCATGGCTAGAGAGTCAAGTCCTTCCACCTGGTAAGCATCCACTGAATGTTCCAGAAGTAGGTATAAGCAGGGAAGTAGCCCACAAGCAGCATTTTAGGGGTCAGCCAGCAAAGGTTCAAAGCCCAGAGGCTTTGTTTCAGAATGCATTACCCTTTGCTGACACATTGGGTTTAAATTTTATTCTTATATTTCATCCTTTAAAAGTTCTTTGAGAGTTGAAATGTGAGGAAAAAAATTCAGTCTAAATCAAAATCAGCAATGTACAAGGCAATTTTCTCTTCTCAGAGGGCAGAGGTGGTTTCTGAAAAGGGCTTTGCGACAGACTCCTTTATCTATCTTCTGGTTTTCCCTTTACCACTTTTCCCCTGAAAATGAATCTCAAACCTCTTCCATGAAGAACACAGACTGCAGGACAGGAGGCAACAGAATGGGAACTTTCCTCATGCAGTTGGTATCCTCTCCGTCTGAAGGAGCAATGCATTAGATATTTTGAACTAACATTAAAAACTTGGAAACATTTGGAAAAGTATCAATGATCAGCTTTTTAAGCAAAAGAACAAAGTACCCAAGGCACTGTCAGGGCTAAATCAACAATCCAACTCCAAGAGATGCTGGCAATAGAAAATGTGCTTTATGCACGCAGGTGGTTTATGAGAAACAATTTGTTTACAGCCTTTTAAAAAGAATATGTGAAGGAATTTGAATAGCTATTCCTCATGAAGCACTGCTCTTCAGAATAAAACTTATTCTGTCCTCCAAACTCAGAGATATAATTCCTGACAGATTAACCTTCTGCATCACACGGGGGACACCAGCAGTGAAAGGCTGCTTAAGGTGCCACAGATTCCCCACTGCTCTGTCATGCTTCTGTCCCACCCACAGAACCACCAAAGCCTTGCACCAGATGAGTCATGGAGGTGCATATTTTTGTGAGACAGTATTCTGAGCTTGCCCTTCAGCTGAAACTTACAGGTTTCAGAAATCTCTGCAGTCAAATCAACCTGCCTTCATCCAAATGAGCGTGCCTGTGACCTCCCACCTCCTAAGGAAGTCAGATTGATCTGTTGTCTGATGGAATTATTAAAAATGCAAAATAGAAGTACGTATCTTCCTTGAGCGTTCCTCAAAAACTAGTTAAGACTCATACTGCTACCTAAACCAAAGTGACCACCCCTGGCAAATGGAATCCTTTCCTGAGCAAAGGAAGAGGAGAGCTTCCAAGGGCTGCAAGATCAATCCTGACTCTGTAACACAGCTGGGAGAAGGGCACCTTTCCAAGAGCCTGGCAAACTCCATTACTCAACCTGCAAGCACCTGTCCTGTGGCCTCCTCAAGAGCCTTTGCTGCCCAGCAGCACCAGCACTACAAGAGGAGCGAGCAGGATTTAATTACTTCCCTGTGTGAATAGGAAAAGAAAAGCTGATCGAACCACTGCCTGAAGTGAGGATGCACCAGGAAGGCCCAGTGAAACCACGGTCATAGTAGACTTAGAGGCAGCAGCCGTCATTAAGACCAAGACTGAATAACTACTGACAGCCTGTTGTATGAACCAGGCAAAGCTGATTTTTTTTTTTTCAAACAGACCAACTACCCTGGGAAAGCCCATCATTCCCAAACCCTTTTCCACCAACTGTCCAACGGAGTTGCTTGCAAATTATTGGAGGCACAAAAGCTGCAGACACTTGGCTCTTTATCTTTGAAAGCATTCTACTTGAATTTATCACACTACATGCAAGTCAAACTTTATTTAGCTGAACAAGAATCCTATAAGCCCCCTTTTCCTCACCAGAGAGTGAGAACAAGAACAGCTAGTGCCTTCTTGCTTTACTGAATTCATTATATTAAACCAAAAGCAATGTCATCTTAACTTGAAAGGACTTTTAAAAGAGCTTGAAGCAATTCTGCTGCTGCAGCATTTTATATTTTGGATTAACTACAAGCCTTCTTAACCCCTCCAAGTTTGTCACAGCACATACCCATATCCTCCCAAGCTTTCAGAGCATAGAGCAACCCCTGAGCTGTTAGCAAGCTGAGAGTTAAAGCATAGGCCACATACAACTACTGCAATTTGACTCCTCTACAAGTTAAGAAAGTTCACGTTTTAGGTATTTTTGTCCACAAGAAAGGACCTGCAGAATTTGGTAAATTATCTCAGACATTCCTCATGTCTCATGTGCAATTTCCCTGATTAATGACCCAGGCTCACAGGGGCAATGAAAAGGTCAAAATCCTACTACAGGCGACAGTGCTAAAATATTACTAAATGTTACATTTAAAGCATATCCAATTAGTATGAACATAGAAAGATTTCTATCAAGAGAAATTCTGTAAATTCATGATTATCATTATAGACTTTTTAAATTCTTCACAAACTACATTTTTTGACCTTTTTTTCCCTGATAGAGTGTATCAGAAGTTAGGGAAAACACTCTAGCAGCAACTTCCTTGAAATTAAATACTAAAAAAATAACCTGCCTCCAATAACTGGTTCTGTTTGATGTACTTTGTCATTTTTCTGGACAGCTGAAAGCCTTAGGCAAATGTGCAGGGAAAAACAGTGAACCATCTCATCCATCTTTTGTTTATTAAACCCTGAGTTTTTTCAAGTGGCTTTGAATCCCAAACTACACAAAGTCTTCTGAACCATTCTACGCTCAGCAACCGAGGGGGCAGAGAGAATCCAAAATGTCTTTTACCTTTATTAACTTCTCAGAAAAGCATCAGATAACAAACCCTTTCATCTCGGCTCGCACAGCTGAAGAACAGTGAGAAACAACAGTGGCCAGAACCAGACCAGCTCCAGGATGGTGCTACGAGAAGATGTTTGTCAGGTGCTTGATAAAGCCCTGCGGAGAGCACCTCTATCACTCCTGCCCCAGAAGCCTTTCACAGCCCTGTAGAGGCCTGGCTGAGGGGGACCCCATTTACAATATAACCAAAGAACCCATTAATAAGCACTTTCAAGCTTTCTTCTGACTCTGCCACATTTTCAGAGGAATGGTTGCATCTTGGGGACAGCCATGTGTGTGCTGGAGATGAAAGGTTGCCAAGCACTGCCAAGTTATCTCAGACAAATAGTATCTAGGGGATATGGATGGAGTTATGAGATCAAACTGCAAAACACTCCCAGCTCAACACTATTTTGAAAAGGGCTGTCTGTACTCTGTCCATTCACAGAAACACAGGGAAGAGAAAAGCCATTTTTATACACAAAATTGTATTAGAACAATGCCCTAGAGACCACCATATCATTCATTTTCATACTAAATTCAATAAAAGTACACAGTTCTAAGTTAAACAGCTGCAGCATCAAGGGGGTCTTACAACAGCATTTAAGACCTTGTTGAGAGCATGCCTTATCCTAATTGAGGCAACCAGCCCACTCAGAAAGCTGACATGGGCAATTTGACTGGCAGTAGGTCTAGTCCCAGAAGTCCCATACATCACTGCCTACCTCTGCATTTCCCCTCCCTTTGCTGTCTTTCTTCACATGCTTCCCAATGCTCAAGTGTATACCAAGACAGTGAAGAGGGTACAATTTGTAATCCAAATTAGGCACATGAGGCAGCCAAGTGGATTAAGAAAGAAGGAGCCTAAGTCTTCCAAGTTAGTTTACTGCCCCTTTGCAAGAATTAATTTCTATTCCAGCAGTGCCTATAGTGGTGTGTCCAGTCTGAACACGTAACAAGGTACACAGATGCACTCAAGAGAGGCTAACATTTTGCATGTGGCATGGCAAGGGAGCTGTGTGCTTGTGAGGGTTCATGCACTACAGCTGGCTGTATCCCCTACCCAATCCATCAGCATTTGGTCAATGACAAGGAAAGTACAGTCTTTCCTTCCCTTAAGTAAGACACAAATGTATTACAACTATACAAGCTAGGGTAATTAATCAAAAGTCTATCATACCACAAAAAATGAAAATGACTTAAAGATGTGTCTGTTCACACCAATTAATTATTAAAGAAGCATTAGCTGGAACTATTCACCTGTTATTTAGAAGTTCAGGAAAACATGGCACAAACCACGTACAACTGGTGCAGCACAGCCCATACCCTCAGTAACCCACCCACTCCAGCGGCGCCTGTTCCTGCTCTGCTTTCTGCAGACTGGTTCCAGTGCACCCCAACAGCAACTAGAGCCTGCTTGCTTGGGATGCTCATTACATACAGCTGCCAAATCACCCTGGGGAGTCAGCAGGTAGCCCCTCCAAACAGCAATCACAACAAGCATTTGCACATGTTTGCCTGACATTTCCACTTTTGTTTCAAAATAAAGTCCTCAAGCAACAAGGCAAGGGCTTGGTAAAGGGTAGCACAAGCATTCCTAGAAACCACCAACCGTGTTGTTTTCAGCTGTGTTCGTGCTGCTGTAATCAATGGAAGCACTTAGCAGTGATGAGCACATACCGGCAAGAAAAAACACCCCATCCTTTATGCCATGGCTGTTATCGTCTTCCAGACCAACCAATGAATCAGGATCACTGACTGAACCAAGAGGCAAAGCACTAGGAGGGCTGGTGCTTAATTAAGCTGAAGTAAATATGCCCTGGCTCTGGAGCAGACTAGAATCACCTCTGTAGTACATAAGCCAAGAGCAGACTAGAGCATAGCAGCTTCAGACCTGCTCATATTTCTACCACTTATGACCTGAGCTTTATTGTAATTGCACAAATTGAAAAATGATTAGCAGTTCTGTGGACATTAAATACCCTGTTGATGTAACCAAAACAGATCTGCTTTATTCAGAACAATTACTTAAGGCCATAGCAGTGAAACTCGAATGAATCAAAACAAAAACAAGCATTAGAAACACAAAGCATCACCTCAGAAATGAGCAGGATGGCAATACAGCCTAAGTGATAATTTAAAAGCCGCACTCTTTAACATGCTTTCTAAAAATGGAGAGGAGGCATCTTTTTCATGAAACACCATAAATATCCTACAGTGGTGTTCTCATCCTTTACAATCTCTAAAATGAACTTTTATAAATGTGGCTACTAACAAAATTCACCCTTTGCTCTGCACAAGGTTTCTATGTAAGAATTCATATCCAATTTTACGATAAATTTAAGTTTTTGCTGAAAAGCGCTATGCACAACTCAAGATCAGCAGAAATACAGGGTCATGTTAGAAATCAGCTTCCATGAGCCATGCGAGGTGAGTGGTAAATGCAACCCTGAGAGACTGCAGCTGCCTGTGCTGAAGTGAGTTTACAGGCAGTACATGCCCTAACAAACTACCACACAGGCACACCAGCACTCCTGGTGTCATTTGGAAACTAAATACTAAGGTACAACTAAACATTTTTGCTTCTCCTCCCATCTCTCACAGATGCTCCTCTTCACAGCTTATCTCCAAGCCGAACAGTGAGAAACAGGGGGGCCCCAGACTGGCTGCCAGCCAGCCTTTTCAAGCTTCATTTTTAATACTATTACCTATGAACACACTACATTTACTTGGCCTCCAGTTACCTCATTAACACTGGCAGCAAAGCAACTAACAAATACAGCTCACAATATGTACTTGATAAGAAAGCCTCACGTTTTTTCTTAGCATTTCATCTAAAAAGGTAAATCTCGGGAGGTAAGTTCATAGCTGTTAACCAGCTATTTCCCTCTCCCCACAGAGGAAGAAATTGTGTTTTTCTCTGACAGCAATATATGATATTACTGCCATTACAGCTGTTTTAGAACAGCTTAAACTACACTTGTGTTTCACAACTACCTGCCAGAGCCCTTGTTCAAAACTTTCATCTCTCAATATATTGTTCCAAGGGAAGCTTTTAGTTTGAACGGTCCAAGGCACCAAGTACACACAAGAAAATGCAAACTTAAAGGTAGATGATACAATCCCACTCACTGCATTCAAAATACAATTCACAACCTCTTTCCCTGGGGCTTCCCCAGACTGGATGACCAGATTGGTCCATGCTATGAGACATCAGCATAGGGCTATAAAACTCAAAAAAGGTTCCCTAAAAGCAGGGACTGGCCAGTGCAAGAGATCTTGATAGGATTCCTCCTCACTGAGATAGCAACCACAGCCTCAGCTGCTGTGACTGCCCAGATTTTACCCAACGAGATCTCACTTCTTTTACTTGATTCCAATATAGACCCGAGACAAGTTTCTCTCCAAAGGACTTTTAAACACGATGCACACATATATTCACACACTTATTTGTGCATATTTTACATCTGTATACACCTATTTCTATAAAAATTATACTATGCATGTATTTTATAGTGGACACATTGTAATTTTCTTTGGGATAGCTCCAATACCAACTTTGTGCTTTGCTTTTCCATCAGAAACAGCAGAGCAGAGAGGCTGCCTTCCCAGCAGCCAGGCTGCTCCAGAGCTCCAACCCTGCCTTCAAGTGCAAGGATTCCCACAGCCTTGTCAAGTGCCTTCACTCTTGCTTCTTGCACTCCCCAGCTATAAAAGCAGTGATAGCACTGCCTCCTTGACAATATTTAGTGAGAAAAGAAAAACAAACAAACAAAAAATCCACTATGAAACTATGAGGAGCAAATACTGCTATCTTGAAAGCATTGATGCTTACTCCAGTTAGCAGGCTTCTATAAAAACAAAATTATCCTGCAAACATTTTCTGGACTAATTTTATTCTTAAAATTTCTTAAAATTCAGCTAAATATCTAGTTTTAGTACTATAATTTATACCACCCCTTTGGAAAAAAAACTGTAAACCATCTGAATTCTAGTTTTTCCACCTTAAGAAAACCCTAAAAATATACAGGTTCCCTCTTATAATCCAGTACCAACAGAGATTTGTTTCTATCAGAACAATGAGATACAAAATGAGAACAGTCATCTATCCACTGATGGTGCATAAACACTACATTTATTAGCACTTCCATATACTGATTTTAGACTAACCTCTTTCTCACAAGAGTAACAGCATAAATGACCATTTCAAAAATGCTGTCATCCAAATGTCACAAAACAAAAGAGAATAAATGATACTCCTGTGAGACATCTACTTCCCCATATCTCCTCTGGCATTTAGAAGCTGGCATGCAAGGAGAATAATCCAGCTCCCATGACCCATCTCACCCTTCAAAGCCAAGGCAGGCTCCAGGACAGAGAGAGCACAGGAGCTGCACCTGGAGGCCCTGCCAGTACTTCCCATTCTGCAGCCTGCAGCGGTTCCTCCATTTTGCAGAAGAGGATCCAGTCAGCACTCATCTTCCTAATTACACAACCAACAATTAGCTGGAATCTCGTTGGGCTGTGCATGTCACCTGTTAACAGGGCTCTGTGAAAAAGGGCTAAAACTGGATATGGCAGATGGAGCTATATATTCTGTCCATCTCTGGAGAGCAGATTTGTAATGCAAAACACTGAATTCAAGATGCGACCCATGGATACAAGGAAGCAATCAGAACCAAACTGATTAAACAAGACCCAGGTCTCAGCACAGCATGCAGAATACTAAACAGAAGCAAAGATACCTCCGAGAGGGAAACAAACCATAAGCCGAGTCATGAACCAGCTCGATCTTCCCTGAACCGTGTGGCTGCCTCGTCAGAAAATCAGACTGTTCTCCTAAAAACTCACCAAGACCAAACATTTGCATCCCAATCACTCCATCCCAGATATGCACAGATGAAAACCTCAGCTTCTTGAGTTGCCTGTTTTATAATGGGGAAGCCCGGGACAGGGATGCTGCGATTCACAAGGCCAGACACAACTGTGCTTGTTGCAAAGCTCTCCAGTTCAGATTCACAGTACCCCAAATCAGAAGACTAGCCTGGATTATTAGTCCAGCCTCTTAGAACCCCAGGCACATGACATTTCATGCAACTACTGCTATTTTGAGCCCAAATCCTGTTTGACTAAAGCAAATCTGGTTTCAGTATGGGAGGAATCTGGACCAATGCCTAGTACTGACATCAGGACACAAGGGATGCACTACTTCTCCCCCTTCTGCCTTGTCACAAGACCCTAGCAGATATGTGCCTTGATTCCAGGCCAAGTTTTGTTGGCTCCTGCACCTAGTCACACCTTGCTCTGCTTTTCACTGCAATATTAAAAAGAGTTTTTAAATCCTTGCATTGGGAACTGTGGTTTCCCTTATCAACACTGATCTGGCTTCACAGACCTCCCACTCGTTTTGCTTCATGGGCTAATGGAAGAGGAGAAGAATTAAATAGCCCTCTGAGCTGCTGCAGCCACTCTCTTATGAATACTCCACTGACACACACACACACATTTCTCAGCAACACCCTTGCTCAAAAAGCCATCAGGAAAACTGTAATTTAGACTTTTAACAGTTCCTCCAGTGAAACATAAAAACACCAACCACCCTTCAAGCTGGTTTTGTTCTGCTTTCTTTTAACAAAATGCTTACCCCTCAGACAGCTTTATACACTATTTTGCCATCTTACACCTCCCTGCTAAATGGATGATGTCACACAGCCTTACAGGAATAAACATATTCTGACACACACCAAAAAATGAACCAACTAAGCTATAAGCAAAGACTGAGTAATGCTTTGCAGACATCCTTACACTGCCTGGGCCTCATAGCCAGTTTAGCTTTGTTTTATTAAACCCAACATTTAGACAGAAGACAAAACTATCAAGTGCCAATATATTGCTTGCCCACTGACTTACCAAAGCACATATGGCCAAGCTGCTGCACAGCCTGTATGCCTCAGTGGCCGAGTGCTTTTGGAAAATTCTTGTTATATGGACACATACACACAAAAAAGAGTAATCTGATCACCAAAATATTCAGAGACATGTTACTCAGAGACACTCAGATGGCCTCTAGAAGCACACTTCTTGACCTGTGTGAACTGACTTTAGATATAAAAGGATGCTGTGGTATTCCTTCTCCTCTCCTCCCCTGTAAATTTCTTCAGATTTTGGGGTGTACTGCTTTTCTCTTAGCCTCACAGAAAGTTTCTGTTATTCCACCAGCTTTTATCCCTTTCTGTTTGGCAAATGTTGATTCTCCCCCATCTTCCTATGCATTTCACGTGAAACTGCTACTGCCTCTTTTGTGTAACAAGGAAAAAAGATTAATTGTGTACCTTTATCTTACCCCAAAATCTGCTGTTTCAATGACATCAGCACTGCCTGGCCATTAGAGTTCAGTGTTTAACTGAACCAAAGAAACTGCAGCACACTGTCCCTCGAGAACCAAGGGGCAGCAGAGCCCACCTCACAGACTGTGCTGGCACAGAGAGCATGGCAGAGCCCCAGGTAAAAGGACAGGGAGTGATGGTCTCGTCCCCTTTGTGCCCCCTCCAAAGCACACCAGGCTCCCACACCACTTATGGAATTCAAAAAGGATTCCCTTACTAGCTCCTGGCTGATGCGATTGTATAGGTGTATAATAATGTAGGCCTAACATATCTAACAGCCTTACCCTGCACTTAATGGCAGGGAAAATGAAGTAAAAGCAAACAATAATTTCACTAATGACCTGCAGACACTAATGACCAACCTCTTTTTCAGGGGAATGGAACGGCAGTGTGAAAAGGATGGGAAATGGTGGTGATACTTTTGTTTCACAGTCTTCTCTCAAGTAAGATGTCATGCCTTTGTGCCACACACTGCCTCAACCCTCCAACCCTAAACAAGACAGAATTTTTTAAATAAAATAATTTTTTCTGTTGCTCTTTTAAGACATTCTTTAATACTGAACACACAGCTCCGCTTCTGCATTCTGGAGCTCTGCTACCTATCAACAAGAGTCAGGACCTGTACTTTGCAATTCAAGTTCATATCTTTGGATGGGAGGTACAAAGCAAAGCAATATTACAGAGTACAGCATGATATCACTCATATAAACAACTTAAAAATCACCGTTTAATGATAAATCTCACCATCAGGAGCATCGAGCGCAGCATGACTATGCAGAGGGAGTGGGGAGTTGATGCAGATATGGTGTCTTTTCTTTCTTGAAATTTTTAATAAAAATGTAGCAATGAGACTAATTTATTTCTGCTAGGAAATCTGTAGAATAAATGACTGCTGTTATTATATCCAGGTCCTTTTCACATGTATGAGCCTAGTCATTTGAGATTCAGCATAGATCTGCTCTTCAAGTTAAAGCAGCACGTCCCTACTTCCTCTTCAAGAGAGGGCACAAGCAGCCAGCTGCCATTTAATATGGACAAATATCATTTCAGCATGATTCATCACTCCAATTTCAATAATGAAATGGAAAGTATTCCTCAAACTAAAAAGTTTAAAAAAATCTGACTACCTCCCATTATTTTGCAGTCCTCTAGAAGAAATTAAGTTGATGTCCTCCAAGAGATTTAATGGACAACAACACTCACTGTCCATCTCAAAATACTAACGCACTGTTCTTGTAATGACCAGTTGTCTCCTTGGGTAACAGACAGTAAGATGTAAATCTGGCCACCAGTGCATGCACTTCCTGGAAAAAGTAACAGCAAGATCTCTTCAAGTTGAAAATTTTATCAGTCACAAGCCTTCACTGCAGAGCCAGTAAATCCTTCTGTTTTGAGGCAGTTATTCCCTTTTATATTCCAAAAATTTGGAACAAAAATCTAGAGCTCATCCATAAAAGCTTTAAGAAATAATATCACTGGCAAGTCACTGAGAGCACAACTGAAAGCCAACTGCCCAATATCTACAAAGGAAGAATTAAAAAAAAGGATTTTTTTTTTTGAGACCTGACTTCATAGTCTCAAAACTCTTAAGTAAAATAGGTCAGTACTAGTACTGATACCTTTGAAAGCGTAATTGTGTGCTTTCAGATAGTTTAATTTTTACATCAATACTTTCAAAAACCATAGCAGGTTCTTTTAAAAGAAGCAGAAGATTCCTGCACATCAACAGGGATCACTGCTACCCAGGGCACATACTTTTAAGTTTTCACAACAATCTCTAGTGCAACAATACATATTCATGTCTTGCAATCGAGACAGTAATTTGCAACACTGATGAGTTAAGCAGTCATGGTGCCCAAGTCCAGTTACCTCCCCAGCTGTGTCAATAGTTTTGTGCAGTGGATTGGATGAGGGAACCAGTCCAAGTTAAAAATAAACAACAGGGGAGAAAGAACACAATTCTCTTTAACCTGAAGCACACTCCTGATTTATTGCCCTGCTACTAGTGACAAAACAGGTTTGAAGCAAGCAGGAGGAGATGGGCAGAAACTGGTGAAGCCGAGATCATCTCTGCAAGAAAGATTTTATCTACACACAGCAGCCCAATTACTGTATACTGTAAAACCTCTAAAAAAATATTTCAAGGCAGTATTTTGATTGATTTTCTTTTGCAAAACAATCTCCCACCCAGGGTCTACAGTTACATTTCAATAACATCAGAAAAAACAATAAATCTTAAAATCCAAGTCCCTCTGCAGAAAACAACCTTTAAGGAAAGCACCAGCACTCATGTGCAGCCAGGACAGTGCTCCTCCCTCATCATCAACATTTCCAGAAGGTTAAAGCCTTTGCCAGCTTTTCAGAGAGAGAATCTTCTGGTAAGTGTTGTATTTGGATCAGTCACAGCCACATGCTTCCTCACCTTTTATAAGAGACTGACTGAGGACAGAGCAGATTTCAGAATTTACAGCTCACCTGGTTCGAGTTCCTTTAAGCAGTACAGATACACCTGATAAACATCCATTAATGAGGATAGCCCCTCTCTGAAGAGATACCTTTGAGGATTTGTCTCCTTTCTCAGCCCAGCCAAAGAGTATGTCTCTGCCCTGTCCTTTGACCCAGGAATCAGACAGGACCGGTAAGTCCCTAACAAATGGGGACAACCATGGAGAACTGCCCATGGAGAACAGATTATATTCTTGAAACTTTAAAATATTTTCCCATTTATTCTGGAAAAAGGTTCAGAGCAAACTGTTCATCAGCGAACTCTGATGAGAACAATACAAGGTGGCACATGCTTTGAATCCAGTCCTTAGATGATGCTTCCTGAAAAACAAGTGTTTAAGGGAATAAGGCTAGACTCTAACAAAATACTCATTTTTATAAAGCTTTAATAGAATGTTACAAGTCACCATAATTAGGGCTTCCATACCACTTCTCAGAGCTTACAAATTACTGGTCAACAGGCCAAAAAAACCCCAAAACACAAATTTTAAACTAAATAACTTTGAGAATATTTTATTTCTCTCTTCCTTTACCAAGTGATTAAACAGAGGGATCAGAGGCTCAGGTTTCAGCAACAGATGCTTTACTTTAAAGCTTTAGTCCTTCCTGGCCCAAAACATTGACATTTCACAAGATTGGCTTATTGATCAACACAAGAATTGGTATCCCAGGTAACTTTTGTTTTGAAATAATGAGATTGTAATCTGACTTGCAACATACTTGTTATTACCATATCACCAATGAGTACGGTCTTTTATTATCAGCTTCTGAAATCCTCTTTGTACAATCTGGTTCTTCAACACCATCTGATTTGCACTCACAGCAGCACCAAAGTGTCTCCTCTTAAAACACTATTCCCAGTTCAAAACTGTCGCAATGTATTTAAAAACTACACAAGGAAAAGAAAACAAGCTGCACTGTACAGCTTTCCTGCACTACGCAATTGACTTAGTAATTTCCATAAACCCCAGTGAGAAGTTACCAGTTTGTCAATCTATACTCTTCCACACACCAGATTTTGGGAAAATGCTTTGAAAAGGCTGATTTACTAATTCTGCCCTAGGTACCACTTCAGCAGCAGATGCTATCTAGCCCAAGAGAATCATCTCATTTTAAACAGCAAAACGCAGCTACAAAGCTAGTCTAAATTTAGATCCACCACCTAGGAAGGAACATTTTTGAGGACATGGGAACGGCCTGTGTTACCAGTACAGATGCGACACAAATACCTCATCTGCACCAACGTGAGGGGCTACCAGATATAAAGTAAAATATTGAATTATGGATATACACAGGGCCTACTACATCTTCATACAATTGCTAGAAACTCCATTAAGGTCATAAATATAGTGATAGCTGAGAAGAAGCTCAACAGAAGAAGAGATTCTCCCACTAGAAGAAAATGCTCTTAACAACTACCTGTGGGATTATGAAAATAGGCTACTTAAGTATCTGCTGCTATTAGTGATATTGTTCTGCCTGCCAGATCTGCAAGAGTTTTCATTCTGAATGCATGCTTGGAATGCTTTTTCTTTTATCAAGGGAATATAAACACTAATCTTTGGGGAGGACAAACACAGCAATCTACCCTGCGCGGACAATGGCCACACTCACCACTCCGAGAGGAGCATTAGTAACTTGTGGTGTCAGCACGTTACAGAACAGACAGTCAATAAATCATTTCAGTTGTCACTTGTGATTGCAAGTGGTGTGGACAGGGGTGTCTGAACACAAAGACATCTCCAGTCCGAGGACCTCGCCAACCACACAAAGCAGAGCAAAAGAGATTAAGTGCCGTGGGAAGCAGTGGAGGAATCCTGCAAACACCACCACTGAAAGTGTTCAAAGAAAGAAAATTCTGCCATCACATGCGATTCTTTTCCCTGAAATTACACATTTTTCTTGTATTTGCACACTAATTAGGCAATTTTTTTCCTCTACCTGCAAAGAAACTGTTATATTCAAGTCTTTATGGAATTTACCACTTTTGTCACTCTTTCACCCCTGCCATGTCACTGTCATAAAAGCTCCCTCTTCATTCCAAAAATACTTTATACAATCTTGTTGGGTTCACATGAAGACTTTGAGGACCATCAATAAGATAAATGAGCACAAGACGCATACATTAAACCCAAAATTACAGACCGCATCTTAAG
Organism: Xenops minutus; assembly: GCA_035221455.1. Lineage (NCBI taxonomy): Eukaryota > Metazoa > Chordata > Aves > Passeriformes > Furnariidae > Xenops > Xenops minutus. Next base: position 10,469,998 of record JAWWEE010000004.1, read on the forward strand.
CTTCTAAAAAACAAAGGTTTGAGTGATTAACATGTAACTATTTCTAAAATTAAATAATTGCAGAGACACAGGGCTGCTTAGAGAAACCGAGAACTCCATGCTACCAAAAATTAGAGGTAATTATAATGTGTATGTAAAGGGCACAGCATTCTGAGTACTAAATCACCTTTAATTATGTTTTCTGGATTTGTAACACTGACATTTGAATTCCTAGCACTACAGCGATACAACACGTTAAATCAAATACGCCAACAACTCTATTCCAAATCACCTTGAAGGCTTGCAAAACAGAGCTGTGTTTGAACACATTTATCTTTTTCTTACACTCTTTCAGCTATTGAGCGAGACCACATTGTATACTTTTAGAGTCATAATTGGTCACCAAAGCAACAGCTTGGATGCCAAAAAGCAGGATTTCAACTCGACTGCGCAGGGTGGTGGGGAGAGAAAGGTGATCACAATACCTCCATTGTAACCTTGATCCTGCGACTCAGACCCTCAGCGAACTACAAGTCATTCATGCACTGAATCCAAAATGAGTAACTGGGAAAGAGACTGAAAACAAGACTTTGTTTTCTTTTAACTTCTGTTCCTCGTACTAATGGTCTTTAAAGGGCCTGGGCATTAATCTTAGGCAGTAACAAGAAAGAAGAGAAAGCTCTCTGACTAGATTTTCTTGTCTTTAAATGAAGAAAAAAAAATACAATTAAAAGAAAAGTATTTCCTCTTTAATAAATTCTCTTGAAGTTGTCAATTTTCTATTTGTTACCAACCCTTAGAAAAGGAGGCTTGCACTATGGTTAGTGCACAGTACTGACAGTAGATCTTGAGTTCCTTTGTCACAAGGAAAAAACAGCTATTTACACACCAGAGACCTTTCTCATGTTGTCAGCAAACCATGGCTGTATGCATGGTGGAAAAAATACCCACGTCTCATAATTTTATTGCTTAGCCTCATAAAGAGCTTAGATTTCTTTCAAGCTGATATTGTGCTATAACAGGACTGAGAAGGGGTATTTGATTTCAAGTCTTTTCCCCCTCCTTAGTGATGCCCTTTTCCTCTTAAGGCAGCTGTTTATCAGATTTCACAATCCAGCTTAAAGAAGGTTAATTTAGAAATTTCCTTTGCTTGCCTCCTTTGTTTAAAAGGTATTACATTACTCCATTTGCAGTTTGTGGTTCAAGCACTGCAGCTGTTAAATATATATTTATGCATATACACGAATTATTAGAAATACTTATGTTAATTCAGTTGTGACACAGAAATCCTGTCCCAACTAAACCTCAGGTCACTAGTTCAGGTGTTGCAGAGCTGGCAAGGCCAAGGCTGAGGATCAGGAATGCTTCACCAGCACTTTTCCTGTGTGCCCACCCCACCTAAGAACCAGCACACCTTGACAACCCCAGTGCCTGAGCAGTAGTGAATGCCCTTCTCCATCAAACCCAGTTGCATGCTCTGCTAGGGATTAAGAAGGGATGAAGGGAGACAGCACTACCATGGCAAAACATCTCTCCAGGCAGAGGTTGGCAGCAAGCTGGGCACAGAGAGAGACAAGACCAGCAGGGCAGGATGGGGAGCACCAGGAGCACTGAGGACCTGCCAACACCAGGGCCATGCTGGCAGTGTCCACTGCTGCCCTGAGTGTAGTCAAAGAGCTGCTTGCTGCTTTCCTATGAACCCCAGGCCGACGGCACAGCTTTGTGGAAGGCATCTAGCACACAAGGTTTGCACGTCCAAAACCTCCTAGCAGCTCCCAGCTGCTCCTTGCAAACCTGCCACTGCCACGTGTCAGACACTTCCTTTTTTCCCCACCTGTAAGAAGTGGGCTGCAGACACACAGCACACACCACATCAAAGGCTGGAGCAGCAAAAAGCTCCTGCTGTAACATTTCAAAACAATGGAGTAAGAAAGATGGTCTGTCACAAAGTGATCAGCATTAACCCTGATCACCCCAGAAATTTCAGGTGTTAAGGAGCAATACAAAGAATTAAAAGTCAACCTTGAAGGATATCAGAAATGAACTCCCCACTGTTGTGCCTTTCTGTGGCTTTTACAACTGGATACACGTTGAAAGCACACAGACTTACTAGCAGAGCAAGACAAAGCAGAGCCTTATTAAATATCTCTGTAACGAGTCTGCAAGAGTCTTGGCATGCACTGTAGGCAAAAGGCAGGCCAGACCAGGATTTCTCAGTTTTCAATTTGCAATGACCTGAAAGAGATGAGAGTTTTACCTACATAGATAAGACAACAGGCCATTACCTCCCTCATGAGTAAAGCTTAATAAAAGATTTGATTTGACCTCGTTATAGCTGCATTGGAGAAAGGCATCTCAACATCAGTAATAATAAAACAGGTAAACCAGCACTCGCTGAAACACTTCATCTCTATCCATCATCCCTGAATGTCTGCAAACAGAATGGGTTTATTGTTTTTAAATACACATAGGCACACATTTCTTAATTATACTTTCAACCAAGAACAAAGGTCACATATATGCTCTCAGCACAAGGCGGCCATCCAGTCACTGTATGTTCTGTAAACAACTCCCATCGCTTCAACTGCTACCACTAGACCTTTAGACTTTTGCATCTCTTGGTCCCTTTCATATTGGAAAAACATCATTAAAACAGATTAAAATTGCTATTCCTGTCAGACTGCTTATCTAATGCTTGAAGAAAATGTGTACCTGCAATGCTGTCCTTCAAAACAAATGATAAAATCAACTGTTACTTCAGATTCTTAATCTTAGGGAAAAAAATCCTCTCTAATGAGAGACTGCTAAATCTACACTCTCGCTACTAAAACAATGTATCTGAATAATCACAAAACTGTTCCAAAGAAACATTTTTAGGATGGATAAACACAGCACTCATGTGTTCATATATGCTGAATTAAATAACCTCAGTAACAAAAACCTGTACATGAAGTACCGTTTTACAATTAACATTGTTTTATCTCTTTTTTCTTAAGATGAAATTTAAGCTATATGCATGCATCAGAGCCCCTTATCTCAAAGTGCCATTTTCCCCCAGAGCGTTCCTGTCTCACTTCTATAAAATATCAGCACACAAGGGCTTGAAACAAGCTTTACCTGCAACAGAGACAACTCCCAGACTATCAATTTATAAAAGCAGTGGAAAAGCAGTAAGAACAATGTTGACAGATGGGCTCTCCTGCACTTTCCCTGAAAAAGCCTCTGCTCTGGAACCACCTTTCCCTCAAATTAATCTTTGGGGAGTTGATGGATAACAATCCATTTCCGTCTTCCAGAATTCAAAAAGGTGGGCACAGGGTGTTTTGGGGTGAGTTTTGTGCTTCCCACACTCCCTTCCCCTATAGTAAATTATGAGCCATGCTTTCAGGAAAGGATAAACATCAGCACCACTCACTTCTTTCTCTGCAACTTCAGTAACATTTGGAGATTTTACTCAATGTGTTAGACATCCAGAGCTGTTTCCAGAACTCTGAAGCTACAACCCACAGGCAATGCTCATCAAAAACTGGCACCTGGGGATGTTTGGCCACTGGAGCTTTGGCAAGTCTGGGGATCACAGCATCACCAAACCTACATTTTCTTGGTTTAAATTACTTTCATCTCATTTGCACTCCCTCTTTATATCTGAAAAGCCCTACTGCAGGCAGTACAAAATTAGGGACAGAAGGGCAACAATAAAATACAAACTCAGTTCAACCTGTCCTACTTACAGTTCCCAGGAGGAAGCCAGGGATGGGGAACAGAGCCATCCACTCTCACCTTATCTATGGACTGTGGGTTTAACCTTGAGCCTATATTTAAATTGAGGGCTTGTATTAATCAGCAATGGGCACTCCCGACCTCAGGACATTAGTGTCCTCGGCAGCAGAAGGTACATCACGTTTGTTGTCATTACCAGGTGTGCTTTAATTACTGCTATTAGCGGCAGCCAGGGAAGGGCTGCAAAGCAGCTACTCTTCAAAGAGAAAAGGCAGCGCAGGGCAGCATGGATCATTTCAGCAACTGTAAATACTTTGCCATCTGCAGAGTCACTGGAATTAAACAACAATTTTGAAAATGCTCACTTATTCCTCCCTGGCCACACCACACACATAGGCACCTATGCTGACCATATCACCAAGGTATCCTCAGTTTCTCCAAACCTGTGGTCTAATCCATGGGCCACACAAAGTAAATACAAAGAAATGTAAGCAGAGGCACACTCATGGGTGGAGCACATGGCCCATCTATACATAAAAACAAACAATACTTCAACCAACTGTTATTTTTATCTGTATGTAAACAGAAGCACACAGAGAAAGTAATCTCCTGCCTTGTTCTTGCTGTAAGACTACAAGAAGAGAATTATTTAGTACAGCAAAAAAAAAAAATTTCTAAAGAGCCAAGCTGAAAATCCAAGCCCCAAACAGAAGGTGGGCTGAAGCTCACTGGAGTGTAAGGGACCCAGCCGAGCAAAGGGCTTCCACAGATACAACCATTTCCGATCAATTAGGCCATTGTATAATGGATAAGCTGCCAGTGTCTGCTTCGATGCCAGGAAGCAGCAGAGGGTTTGGAATCAACACCACATCTCTAGGCAGTGCTAAGGACTACATGGAATATGCATATGGCTTTCAAAGAAATATATGAATTTCTGAAAAAGTTTAAAGTATGGTACCAGGACCTAGAAATTCAGTGGGAAAAAGTCAGGGCAATGCAGCATTCTGGAAGAATATCACTTGGGTCTCTGTCCCGGCAGTGGACCAATAGGCAGGAATGCCAGGTGCTGTCTGCCAGTCCAGGAGATACAGGAAGACACTATTCTATCCCACGCTTAGAGGCAGCAGGAAGTTGCAGCCAGAAGGGGCTGGGCATGTAGGTGCCATGGTCAAGGCAGCTCCAGGGACATCCAGAAGGGTGAGAGTTTCTGGGAGTCTTGCTCATATCACCAAAAATTAGCACGTTAGAAAACTGAGGGTCAGAGACTCTCTGCTGTTTCTGAAGAGGGATCATGGGTTTCTCTCTTCACTGGACTCATGACTTGCCCTGATCTGATTCAGCTTTGAAAGGACAGTGGAAACTCCCAACTTCCAAACAAATAAGTTTAACAGATCTTCTGCACTTCAAAGTAGGTAGTTAAGCTACAAAGAATTTTTCAATTCCCTACAGTCACTGGCCATTGCCATTCCTGTAACAGCAGAATGCCCATCTAACACATACAGACACCAGCGTGCATTAATTTAATCCACAGAACCCTCTGCCCCTGGATAAAGGGCCAACTTTAACCCTATGCTGCTGCTGGAGGAACATGAAAAGCTCCAGAGGAGAATGGAAAACTTTTTTATCCACCCAAAAGCACCCATAATTAGGAAGTGACAGATGTTGCTAGTAAAAGTAAGTGATGTTTTTCAGAAGCTCTCTCATCTGTAACTGCACCGCTTTCAGATAAAATAACCCTTTCTATCAGGAATGTCTACAGCAAATCAGTCACTCTGCTATCCAGAAAAAAATATGGCATTTTTGTCATAATATCTGTGGCATATATTGTATCAGACCTTTTTCATTGTTTGTCTCACCAGTCAGGGTCTCCACCCCAGTAATGTCAATTGGTGCTCCTGAAATAAACAGATAGTTCGAAATTTCCAAAAATCTCAACCCATTGCATGTGTAACAGAACTCCTTTTGAACAAAACACCTTTTACAACAGCATAAAATCATATTTGCCATCTGGAGTTAATGACTGTCAAGTAAAACTCAGGAGAAAGCCCTGCTTGCCGCTCCTACGTGCTAGCCTGCAAAGCGGAACCACCACTAGGAACAGCTTGGTAGAAAGTCAACAAGATAAGCGGGATCACTTCCAACTCGGACACCATAAAATTTCACACTGTAACAACTTCATTTACAGGACTTTGACAAACATTAAACAAGGAGAACAAATACCTAACACAATTAACCGAGATTACACATATGGCCTGAAGTCTCCGTGCCACTGTGCAAGTGTCAGGAGAGACTGTCCTAACAGGGAGGATGGAGCAACCTGGTAACTATGTGACCCTACAGACTGTCACAGCTATCACAGGAAATAACCCCCTGACCGCCTCTGAACAAGGTGGCCCTATCAGCTTTATGGCACTGCTTCAAAACCAAAACAAAACAAGAAACCCCATCAGCATGATTAAGGAGTGGCACAGATGAGCAGGACAGACCACTAGCTTTTGGGAATGCTTTAAGCAACCTGCCTGTGTTTTTAACTGATTAAATCAGACCTCAACAGAAACCTTAGTGTCAGTTTTTCAATATTCTAATAATTGCATTGAATTCTTTCTAAGGTTCGTGCAACAGACCACCAATCTGACACCACACACCCCTTCCAGAAGTCACCTTAGAAAACTTGATGAAGCTTAAGAGTTAACTTTCCATTTTCTGAGCGCCATTCTTGATCTTTCAACACGGCCATTGTATATTAATATTTAACCACTGCATGTTAGAGATTACATATCACTATTACAAGCTCATAGCTATTCTGCAAAACACTAAGAAAAAAATAGATGCTGATGTCACTGATCACATGTTTTCTATTTATTGTGATGGGAAATAATCAGCTTCTCTGATTAGGTACATGTTTATTATATTACAAGGCAACAATCTCCTTCAAGCACCCAATCCAATCCATGTGCTTGACGCAAAGGTTTCTTAAGGGCTATGAATTTAAACACCTGTGTCCTAGAAAACATGCTGGTGCTTCTAACAAAAGAAAATGCTGAAGCACTGAAGAAATTCAAACATTTGATTACACTGTTTCCTCTTGAAGCCTGATTGAGAAAACAAATGCTTTTACGTTACTAAGAGACACTACTCAGAAGGAAGCAATCCCAGTAATACCTGGCCCTTCTGAACCATTAATTACCGTTACCTGGAGGAGCACTGTCACTCACACCTGGGACACCTATAATTCAAAAAATTCATCCTCTAAAGATAAGGAGGGTGGAAATAGCTTATTAAAACTCTGAATAAAGCATGTGCAAAGGGACCTCAGGGCTAACTCTGAAGTCAGACTATGCTGTCCAGAGCCTTGTCGAGTTGTTTTTTGAGTACCTCCTAAAATGGAAGCACCAGAAGCTCTCTAGACTCTTGTTCAGTGGTCTTTCACGCTCAAATGGGGCTTTTGGAACTTTGCTTGCTGTATCCTGTGCACTTTCCCTCTTTCCCCTTCCCTGTGCTCCCCGCAGAATAGCTGGACACTGCAATCACCCCATGCACCTGCCCAGGGCAGGTGACTGCCCTCAGACCCTCCCTTCCCCAGGCTTGCAAAGTACTGCTCCCCTGGCCCTTGCTCACACATCTCCTACTCCAGTCCCCAGTTTAATTAACTCCAGGTTTTGGCACCTTGTGTGACTTGTGATCACCGATGGGATTCAAGTTACAGTTTTCCCATAAACTAGGAGGACCTCTTGTCCATCCCTTGGTTGCGACAACAACAGACCATTTGGTCTGCTCATCCACAGGCTGGTTGAATCCAGCTCCAATAACATCCACAGCCACATCCAGGGATGCCATCAGCCAACTCACACTCCCTGATGTCCACTCCTTGCAGCAGGATACAGCATCATGTCTGGGGTCTCAGCAGCACTGGCAGCAGAAAAACCATTACCTTCAATTACTGTCCTCTGCATACACTCCAGATGGAGCTTTTCCTCTTTGCAACTATCAGCTTGTGCAGAGGTGGTGATCCAGTGCCTGTCCCAAAGTGCTCTTCCACAGCTGTGCCGCCTTGCCACGTCCTTACCACTTATTTCCTCATTTCGGCTTGGTAAGTTACACACTGCAGATTTCCATGTGCCTTTTCAATCTACCGTAGCCATTTAATTCTGAACTATGCTTTATAGTGCTTGAGCCCCTCTCAGATTGGGCTTACTTTCAGATTTAGTTAGTATTCCCTTGTCCACACTAGTAAAGAGAACAGCAAATAAAGCTCAGCCCAAGACAAACATGGGTGTATTCACACAATTCCTCATGCCATCTCCCTTGTTCCCGATTTTCTCAGTAAGTTATAGGTAGCTACTCTTCCAACACAGTCCTTAAACAGGTGTATACCATATAATTACATACATGATTTTCCTATTCCACAGAAATGCCACAAGAGGTTATATCAAGAGTTACTGAAGTTAAGGTACAACACCACAGGTACTGCTACCCCCCTTTATCTTCTAGTCCTCCAGATTCCTAGAAACTGATTAAAAATTTTCTTCCAATTCTCTAAGCACTGCAGTTAGACTAACTAATCTATAATTCCCCTGCTCTCCCTTTTTCAAATGGAGGTAATGCCTTTGCCCTTTTCAGTCCTCCAGGACCTCTCTTGCCCTTCCCAATTTCTAAAAGATAATTGTAAATGGTTCAAAGGTTGCTTGGCTAGTTGCTGATGTACCCTAGGGCAAATTTCATCAGGCTCTGCCTATTTGAATACACCTATCTTATCTCCTTTTTCTGATCTATCCTTTTTCTACTCTGCACTTTACTCCTATCACCTTGTTTAAATTAATTTTAATTAACATAAAGACATGCTCAAGCAATACAATAGCTACATGATATTCATTTAATATTTTACCTTTTAGCTATAATGTTTGCAAAAAAACCAACTCCAGACTATTCATGTACAATGACTCTGCCTTTTTGGAGATGCAGAAGAACATTTAGAGATTGGACTAAGCCAGATTGAAGACTGCATATGGCTTAGACCAATCCCCAGCTGAAGTGTCTGAAGGGAAAAAACTAAGAAATACAATAAACTCATTGCACACAAAGGCAGATTTAAAGAGACATTTTAACTGCATTTTAGAAGGGACACTTTCATTGACTAAACTGGCCTGTTTTGGTTTTATAAATTACAAAAAAAGCCAGTACTTCCCCCAGCAGATAGAACATTTGATAATCAAACGCACAATTTCCTATAGACTGCCTCAGTTATCTAGCACTGATCACTGCTAGGGGTAGGGTACCAAATCAGACTGACCACTGGTCCAAACCAGCACAGCAAGTCTCACTCCTGAGAACACTGACAAATATCTCAAAGCACATTACGATTTTAATGCATCCACCTGTTCTAGCATAATTTACCTTTCATCAACCGGAAATTACCATCCCTATAACTGAGACATGGCAAGATACTACAGGAGCATTGCTAGTTTGCTTCTATGCAAAGCAAAACAGACAGGCTTAGATCATCCTCTGTGATTTCTATTTTGTTTTTCAGCAAAATGAACTAGACACGGATGTGTGCTGTTACCACATCTCAGTTGAAGCACAGTAACTTCTTAAACTGCTTCATTTCCATCCTCAAAGACACATCAAGCTCTGTTCTGTGATCCCCTAGGTAGAAGATGCAATGTTAATGGGGATTCTAGCTGTCATTCTCAAAAGCAGCTAGTGATTTGAATGCCTCAATCTCTAGTGTACCCAACTTGAAATACTTAAAAAGGTCCAATCTCCAGGAAACTATCAACACTCAAAAACTGCTAGTGGTGGTTCCCACTCCCCTCACTGTATAAATTCAGAAACCATTTTACCTTATGTTTCTACTTAGAAAATGCTTTGCAAGACTAAAACCCTAGTAACTTGTCAAAAGGAAGGGGGGGAAATAGTTTTCTTTTGCTAGCTGTGATGAAAATGCAACAAATCCATACATTCTTCCAGTTTCACAAAATACAGCAGCCTACTCTTGAATATGGATCTGTGAGTATTTTCTTCAAGAGCGATACACTGAAAATTCTCTCACACAAAATACTATAATCAGCTTTCAATGAAACCTATTTTACTGGACATAATATAAAGCTTGATTCCCAACACTGTCGGGTTGAAAAACCTACCCAATATTTCCAATCCACATATTACTACAAATGCCATTAGTTACCACCAGTAATCCCTGTCTTGCTACCTGCCTCCCCTGAAAAACAGATCATGATTAGAAGAATCCTTGGATCTCATCAGAGTTAATGATGAATAAAACCAAGGTACGAACAGAGAGAACAGTCAGAACAGTGAAATACTGATAGCCTCTGCTGCTGTTCCTTACTCAACTAGTGGAAAAATTCAGGGTCTATTTTAGTCAGAGGAGTTTGGTGTCATGCAATTGTTCAGTCACAGCTCAGCAAACCTCATTATTTCAGGCCTCTTTAGAAACCCAGGGTTTTGCCTGAGAGTACAATCGGATGCGCATCCGCTTGGTGTGGCACTGTGCCCCAGGAGCAGCACAGCTGGTGCCTGTGCTTGGCACAGCCCCGGGAGCTGGCACAGGCACCGGGAACCCCAGCACAGTCACAACTGTGTGTTTTTTAATCCGTCACCCCGCTGGGCTCTACTTCAAACCCAAAGCCTAACCAATACTGGCTGGTTTCAGCCAAGCCTATGCTGATAGTAGATAGAACGAAACCAAGTTAATTAGAGTTAAATGTAGCCTCAAAGGAGATCTCAGTACCAAAACTCCTTATGCACATTAACTTATACAGCATGTATTTTTAATGAGTTCAGCACTTGTCTTGAGTTTAGGAAACATACACATGGGGTGGCAGCTATTCAAAGCCATTGCACCAGAGCACGAACAAGTGCTGACTCTGTGGGATGACGAGGTTATGTTGCCAGTTATGGTGATTCTACCTTTATTGCATAACCCTCAGATAGCTAAACTAATTAAACAGGTAAAGTGACAACACAAAAGCCACCTACCAACATACTGATCATGTAATAGAAAAGGAAATGAAAAACACCAGAGGGCTAAAAGCTCATGTTCAATTTTGCAAATATGGTTAAATCTTGTAACCTCTCCAGCATCTGCTGATCATCTTTTTCATAAATAAACTTTCAAAAATATATACCCCTGTAGAAAACTAAAGCAAACATCTTCAAAGCAGAAGGGAGTTTTATGAGTGAGAATTTGGAGCTTTAAACCCCACCCTTCCCTCTCCACATACATTCTCCAACACTCACCATGTGAAGCCAGGTAAAAGGCCAGCAGTCATGCCCTTTGGGCTCCAATATATTGAAGCAATCCACTTACTTGTGAGATAAAACATTCTTAAGTCCAAAAAATATATGTAGCCATATATAAATAAGGCTGAGCTACACTGACAAATTCTGCCAAATGCTCTTTTGAGCCCATCATTTAAGTATAGCCAGAAAATACTGTTCACTGGATTACAGTGAAAAGTAATGGGTAACTCACTGTTTTGCATTAAGTATGAGTATGTTCTGGCCCTTGTAGCATTAAGACACAATCAAATCACTTTGAATCATGTAAGCTTTGTGCCAATATTTTGGAGAAATACAAATAACCTATATCACAGAAAACACCCCTTAAATCAGAACATGGTATCGGCAACACATTTTCCAAAATGTAAATAAATTAAAGAATAAAAATATATAAAGTATTGTAAGAGAACAGTGTGACCCACTGACAACTGTTTTAAGGACTAAAGTCAGAATGAAAAAAAAAAATCATGTGAAGTCTTAGTTTTAACTGCAATTCCAGCAGTAACACTGCTTGTATAAAAATCCGCCAAACTATGATCATGCAGATATAAATAGTACTTTCCTAACAACAGCCAATTCACATGAAAAATCCTAACTTTGCTTTTCTTTTACTCTTTTCAAGCAGTATTCACTTCAATAAATTTATTAACTTCATGACTGTAACATTTAAATGGATACTTTAGGTATTTTTATATATTCCTTAAAGTGCAACCATACAACAATTTTAGTTTAAATGAATGACAAAAGATTGCTTCAGGATGCTCTGCTGTCTCAAAACTCCTGAAAACTTAATCTGTATTCTGCTAATTTAGGTTACAATTTGTCTTCAGGGGTTCTCCTGGAACATCATTCCTTGATGCTTTAGATTTAGCCTGACGTGATGGAAAAGGCTTCCTTTTTCTTCTCCCATTCATCTGAAGAGCAGAAGCACACTTTGTTCCCAGGTTCCCCTGTCCCCTCCCCCCAAAACAGACAGATTTTATTAAGGAAATTATCTTAAAAGAAAACCCTACAGATAAACTACGACCTAGATCAGGGAGGTTCTGCCCAATTTATGTTCAAGAAAGTTGATTTACTTTAGAAGATGTTATTGCATGCCACTCAAACTGTACTTTCAGCCACGTTTTTTATGGACTGAGCCTGTCATTTTTTATTTCCTAAAAACTGAGTTTACTTTAAGAATGACAGAAGGCTTTCTCAGGGTCAGCTGAAAGCATTCATAACTGCACATACCAGAAAAGAAGCACTATAAAACTGAGAAGCCCTCAAGGACCACTGTTCTGCTGAGGAGCAGCATGACCAAGCTGCCACCTCAGCTTCCGTGCAATGTCACTGCTCTTGGTTCAGTTCTGTCACCACACAGTGCCCTCCCAAGCAGGGGTGGCAGTCTCCAGCCTAGAACTTCTCCAAGATACTTCCAAATGCAATACAAAACAAAATGCAGATGATTGGTTAAGAAATGTCACCCTAAAGATGACAGAAATACTACCGTAAGTCAGACACCAACCAGGTTTGCACCTTGCCAAGTCAGCCCATCACTGGGATGCACTCAGCCCTGCTGCCCACTGCCAGCCTGGTTTCATGCAAGGAGTGTGGGATCTGATGGGGTGCAGGGGATCTGACCCATCTATACCTCTGTGTGCTCAGCACCTCTTCATCTCCCAACTCCTGAGCTGTGGGAGGAAGGGATGCAGTATTCAAACTCTCTTCTTCAGTGGGCACAGCAGCACAGAGCCTTCCTGCTCACACTGCTGCCTGTACCCAAATGCAATCCCGCAACCCCAGGCTCAGCTGTGAGGCAAACCAAGCATGCCATATGCCACACCAATACATCTTTCCCTGCTCTGCAGCATCTGTGAAACACGTGGTCTCTGAAAGCAGCCCTCCCATCTGTGTTGTGTCTGTGTAACCTCTCAGGTGGTACATCCCAAAACCTGAGCACCACATCTTACTGCACCTGCCATTGCCCAACGCAGCACCATGGGCTGGCAGGATCTATTCCACAAGGCTTTGAGCCCAAAAGCCCAGGAACAGGCTTTCTCCAATCCCCAGGACCACATCAGCTGCACTTTCAAACACATACAGAAAGACATACCTACTGTATGTGCTTCAATCTCCACTTAAGAGACAAGAATGGCTCCTGGTTTTAGAGAAATCTTGTTTGTTTCAAGCATCAGCATCTTAGCTAATGACTTTTTGCTACTCTCCTACACTCCACAAATACTGGGCTGAGTAATGCATAGCCTAATTGACTGTTAAGGTCATTGGCCTGCTCTTTAATCTTATTTAGTATACTTTGAGACAGTTCATGAGTCAGTGGGGCTTCATTCCTGGGGACACAAGGACATGTAATATACATTAATAAAGAGCACAAATGTAATCTAATGCATGTATTTTACAGATTGTGAAATTAGAAAGATGACATTAAATATTTCTTTGCAATGCTATAATTTTAGTAATGATGATTTTAATATACAAGAAAAATATTTGTCAGAGCCTGCTGGTGTATTCCTAACTTAGAGCGTTGCTGTATCTCTAACAAAATTCTGTAAGTAGTAAAAGTCACACTTTAAATACCAACTTGAAGTGAAAAAAGTGCTCAAGGGAGACCTAACTTTAAAATTCCTTACTTCAAGGGGAAGAGAGAGACATTTTTCAAGCTGTTACTCATTATATTAGATTTTATGATGCAAATTGTAATTCAGTGCACACACGTGTCAGGAACTTTGCAATACTTTTGAAAGCGATCAGCATCACTAATCAGGCACTGAAATCCAATTTCTGGGAGAATCTGGGAGCTCAAAGCTGAACATTTTAGCTGGTTTGGAAAGATCTTTGAAAAATAAAGTTAAACAGTAATTACACATAAGTGTGCTTGAGAAACTTTACACCTGTCTTGACATGAATCAGATCTTTGCATGGATGATGAAATTCTTGGCATTGCTTTAGGTGATTGCGATGGCATTAGCTTAGGCAGGGTAAGAATTCAACAGCCACAAGCCTAGACAGGTAGGATAAAGGAGTTACTGACTCAAAAGGCATGGCAGCTTATCTGTGGAAGTCTAAACATGTTAATCATTTAACATAAACAGATCTACTGATATTTTTAGAAAGGCATTTCAACTCATAAGTAACAATGTTAAAAAAAGGACACCAGTGACCCTAATCATATTTTCCACAGATCCTCCCAGCTCCTTGCAGATTGTTGCTACTAAAACTCAAACCAGAGGGGGGATTAGGGTTGGGGGAGGGAAGCAAAAACAAGGTAAGAAGTAAAAAAAAAAACAAAGACAGGTAGCTGGGTTTGGGATTAGTACAATAAAGAAGTTGTTGGCAATCAACATTTGACTGCTGGCTATGCTACAGACTCTTGCAACCTTTGCCTCCCTCTACACCTCAGTTCCCAGTTTGTAAAACGAAGGTGATAATGTTTCCTTACCTCACAGGAACGTTCTCAGGATAAATCCATAAATGCCTGTGACACACTGAGACACCACTGTGACAGAGGCCATAAAAATATCTAGGGGAAAAAAAAAAAAACAAAAACAAAAACAACGTAAGAATAAGTGCCTTAAGTGACCATAACAGCAGAGACATGCAAAGGTTAAAATTTCACTTAATGACACAAGTTCTCCATCCTGAGGAAGAAGTAGTTCAGTTTCAGCACATATTCCCATTAAGACACTTTTAAAACCATGACAGCAAGGGACAATTTCCCTTTTCCTCTTTGGACACAACACGATCATGGTAATCCACCACCAGATGCAAGTGGGAAAGGTGCTTCCTCTACACAAGTATCACATCCAAGAACCCCAAACACAGCAATAGACCCCCACGTACATTTGACAATGCTCTTCCTCTCAGCCTCCATATCCAAAGCCTACTGCACAGCTGAGCTCCTCCAATAGTTAAAAAACTTTTTTCAGCCTAGCATTTATTCCTGAACAGCTTTAATCCATTTGTTTTCATGCCAACATTGATCCAGCAGCTTAAATAGCTTTTCCGTATCCCTGAAGTTTATTTCCCTGACAATAAAAAATGAATTACACCACCTCCCTGTCAGGGCTCATTTGCCCACCCAAACCAAGCAAGTTCCTGGAGTTTGCACTCAGGTGACTCCCCATCCTTTTTATTACCTGCCTTCTCTGTTACCCCACTTCAGCATCTTCTGCCCGGTCCTATCCTTGTGGCTCACTGTCACCTTACAACTGCACAAAAATGTGTTTCTGAAGCATTTCCAGCTGGCAACCCCATCCATTACACCCAGTTCAGAGCAACTAATGCTCCTAATGCCTCCTAAGGTTATGATCCTGCATGCCATCACCATGGAAGTAAGTCCCACTGTGATTGCTGCGGGTCTCAAGCTCTTTCTGAAAGATACCCTGACTCTTTCACAGTTCTGACTGTGCCTCCCACCTGCCTCACCTGCAGTGCCCTGCTCTGTGGTGCTAGGGACAACACAGGGAACATGCATGGTCTCCCCCCAAAACATACCTCCTATCTTCAGTGTCAACTCAGCTTAGCAACTGATGGCTTGAGCTCAATTACGCCGCTAAGCATTCTGTAACGTGAGCCAAATAACTACATCCCTCAGAAGGCTAAGTGATTCAAAATTATGCAAATGCACAGAATGCATTATTTAGTCTTTATCATTTACAAAGTACTCATTTTGTAAACAGTTTCAGCACTCTTACAGGGAATATGACAATGTCCTAAAATCTGGGTGTCTGATAGTTGCTGCATCATGCACTGACCATCATATCCTTGGTGGGAGAGGCAGAGGGTTTGTTCCAATTCTGGGGTGGGACATGGGGCTGGGATAGCCTGCCTGCCCTCTGCCTCATACATGCACCCCTTGGAGACCTTCCCTCATTCCCTCACCAACTCAGCTGACCAGAACAATAAAAATCCCCCCACTTTTTTCCATTTTTGACGGGAGAGGGCAGTTCCGTTCCTCCTGTTCCCTTCCTGGCACAGCGTGTGGAACCAGCTCAGGAGCTGCTTAGACAAGCACTGGAGCTGGTAGGAGAACAGTAATCTCTCCCCCTCCTGCTGGCAGTCTGCCCCAGATCAGACTGGGATGTATTGGAAACCTCAGCCCAGGGAACCAGAATACACTCACCTTTCCAAGGACTCAGATCCATTTTAAACTGTACTCTAATAACCTTCACAAACAAATATATTATGCAATTTATGTTATGCAGCATTGACTTCAATGACTCTGTAGCAGTGCTTACACTACTATATTTACTTCTGGCACACACTGGCAGCCTTCTCTGCAATCATTCTGAGCGTGTTCCTGTTATAAACCTGGAGGTCTTACCCTGCCAATATCTATGCACAATGCTTCTCAGTTTGTTTTCCATAACTTTGACTATGTTGTCCCTCTTTCTTCTATCCCTGCAAGCTCCTTTGTCTAGAACATCTCCCAACATTTTCCCCCTCTCACACAGGGTCCCAATCTTCTACCCCAGCACCTCTCCCTCAGTATAGGGTCACCAGTTCCCACCTTCAGCTTGTCCCATGCTGTTGATTTCCATCCCTCAGGTCAGCACCCTGGCACCTCCTGCCAGACTCCCTGAAATTTGAGGAAAGCCCTCTTTTAGGCATGTACACATCGACCTTGAAGCTCATGATCGAGATTAGCATACTAGAGATTACAACAATTTTATTTCTCTCTTCCCCCACAACTAACAGGATGACCATTTCATTATTGGCTCTTTCCACGCTCTTCATCACCCTGCTGTAGGAATGCCAATCACATCTGAGTGGAATCCATCCAGCAACAAGTGGTTTGTTAAACTCCAGGACATGCTGCATACAGAGAAAGATACTTAAGATACTTAAAAGACAACCCTTTAATTAATGCATAAAAACACTTGAAATTTCTGTAGGCCAACACTTGAAATTAATGATTTTTTCAAACATGACAGTCTCTGCTACTAATTTTTATATTGCTTTTTATGCATTTTCTTAAAAGTATTCTTTGGAAACCCTATAGAATTTCCTACAGTTCTAACACACCTACTTGTGGTTGTCCATGCTACAAACTCATGTATTTCACTATAAACTCCTCCCTCCCAAAAGCATAATAGATTTTGCATTTGTATAGTAGAGGCAGTTCAAGACAACTATTCTCAGCTACATCACAGTGATGCTGCTGCTGGAAAAGGAAGTGGAAACATCACCACCAATTAAACCCCAACAAACCACCTCTTCTACACTTGAAATACTGAGAGCAAGGAATTTTAAGATTAGGCTAGAAAATACTCTCAGTCATACCTAGCACTGTTTAACATGCAATTTAAGACTCAGAAATCCCTGCTACAAGAGGACTTGTACACCCTGAAGTGATCACTTCTGCTCTGAATTTCTTTGCATCTGTTGTCCAAGACATATTTAAAATTTTACACTGATTCAGTTTCTGATGTCATAGTCAACTTTATAAAACAGATGTTCTGCTTATACAGGGAAAGGGCATATAAACATTAGCTATTTGCTGTTGAGGATTAAACATTAACAGAAAGAATTAATCAGCAGTGACGAAAGTGGTGATGGCAGTTCACTGGAGATAACCTCCTCCGTGAAGCACACTGCAGTCTCCACCGTGCTGATTTAGGCTGCTAGACGCCTTGAGTGACAAAAGAGATCATACCAACAGGATTTTAGCACACTGAAGCACACACAGCTTTCCCCCTCCCACAAGTTAAACTCAAGGCCAGCAGGAGCAGCAGGGAAGCTGCCCAGAGCAAGTGCCATGCTGCACGTCCCCTGCAGCACCCTGAACAAGAGCCCAGCACCTCCAGCTGCACCTGGACACCTCTGCTGCTGAAAGCAAGAGCACTACCTTCGTGGGTTTTGCCAATTTCCACGTGCCAAATCCAGAAGAATATTTTCTGAAATTCTTCAAGGCTGCTTTTTCAACCTATGAGACAGTATTTACTGATCAGACAATACCAGTAGCCATGAGCCTTGCGTGCAGCATTGACAACAGCAAGGAATTCCTCATCTCCTGGTAAACTCCTGTTCTGACACAGTAAGAGGCGCTTCAAGGGGCCGAGAAAAGCCACAACTTATCACAAGAAAATGGCAAATTGTGAGAAACCTGTATTGCAAGGTTAGCTGCCTAGGCACGGCTTTAATAGAGCTCCATAAATACCTCAGTCTAACACTGACAGAGGTTAAAAACCTATTATCTTTCCCAAATGACAGTGTGAACACATGTTCAGTCGTACACCCCGCCTCACCAACCTACAAAGTAGATTCTGCTCTTTCAGTTCCACAAATACAAACCACAGGGAGCTTTTTAAATGAAAGCATTATGAAGATTACATTAGGCAAGTTTGATCTACTGTAAAACACTCGTGCAAAACATTAAGAGGTAGAACAACCTTTAACACCTGCTTCCTCTTCAAACACAGCACTATCTCTGTGCATGGCTTGGCTCTTGATGGGATGAAATCTCAAGCTAATTTGTACGGCTTACTCCACCAGCAAAGGATACTTTAAATGTCTGGGACCTACTGGCCCCACTAATACCCAACTGGTGAGAATATTCTCTAGAAGTGTATACTCCACAGCTCAGTCGGCTGCTACCCTGCAACACAGATCCACATGGCAAAGAATGTTTTCACCCTGGTGTGAAATGTTGTGACACAAGAGGAGGTGCAGCAGCTGGAAAAGGAGCATGCAATCCAAGCAGTGTCGAAAGTCATCATCATAAATATTCACAAGCACACTGATTTGTTTTCTTACTAATAGTGCATTGTTATTCACAAATATTAATTAGGCTCTAAATACCACCTGTTACTCAGCCCTCCCTCTGCAGCATGCCATGGGCTCCCTGGCTGGCTCCCTGGCTGCGGAGGCTTGCAGACCCTCCACGCTGCTCAGAGATTTAATGATGTTTCAACTTTCAGAGCTCACTCAGCTACTGGGAGAAGAGGCAGGGAATAATTACTTACTTATGTCTTTCTCTGCTGACCTCTCTGGAGGATGAAATGAACAGCTTTAATGGTCTCTGAAAGGAGGCTAGTCCAGTCCTCCTTGGGAAGGATGACAACTGCACCAGTAGGTCTTTAGAGTGGAGAACAATTTTAAAGATCCAAACTTCAAAGATCTCAACAAGAGGAGAGTTCAAGCTCAAAATGTCGCCCCACTGGAGGAAGGAAAGCTGCTAATGCAATCACTCGTGTTTCCAGCAATCACTCATGCTTCAGAGCTGAGGTACCAGAAATTGCTTGTCACATCCTACAGTATAAATAAATCTCAGTCTGTCCAGAGGAAAGCTGTTACAAACCTCGGCAATTTTCTTTGGATTTCTTTAGATGACTTCCTCAAAGGATCTCTCTGTAGGTAAGAGGTATAGATGCAGGCAGATAGCAAATGCAGGATTCCTCCTCCCCACTATCAACAGCAAAGGTGTTCCCTCCTCCTCCTAATCATGTGCATCAACCGTAAGAAAGTTTAGCAAAGCACTGGTGAAACTGGGCAGAGCACTGGTAAGATGCACAAGTTGGTAGCACACTTCAGGTTGAAGAAGTGACACAGATGGTCTCTACAAATCCTGGATGGAAGATCCCTCAGACCTCTGAAGCACACTCATCCTGCTCAGTGTCAAGACAACCAGGGAGGACGAGCTTATCTTGAATTCAAACTCATACAATGAGCCTGGGCTCACACCTAGTCCCATTGTAGGAGATGAATCTGAAGCGTCCTCCTCACAGATGCCAGCTGAAAGACTCAAGCTCCAAAATCCAGCATTTGGCATTTCCATCATCTCAGGAAGCAGTGCTGCCTTTTCAGTGCAAATGCAGCATGAAGGTTGTTATTCCACAGCTGACAGACTCGATATCAAGGCACAGACATCACCCTGTATGCTTCCCAGAAAGACAATCTATTCAATACACCCTTCTGCAACATCAGATTTTTCTTACCAGCATGTCTTCACTGGTACAGTCCAACCTGAATACTTCTTAAACAGGTTTTATGCATCGAGCCATCAGCTATACAGAACAACTAGACCAGAACAGAAATTACAGATTTAAGGTGAAAAATTGGAGCAGTTTTTGCTGAAAAGGTAACTACAGCACAATTTAAACTTGTCCTGGCTAAATATGGAATGGGGGATGCAGTCAGGGCTTAATATCCTTGAACTCCCAATAGAAAAAAAAAAATCTCTGCCATAGTTCCTCCAGACAGCAATAACCCAGGACTATGAGGATTTTCAGAGAGTTTGATTAGCCTCACCCTGAAGTTCTAAGATTATAAAACCGGCAAGTCAGAGGGCAAGGAGCACACAAGAATGTCTAAAGTCATTTTCTCAGTGACTGGCAAACACAGTACTGGATTTCTTAGGGACTCGAATGGCTAGAGCTGAAGTTAAGCTTCACTAGAGCTATATTTAGTTCTGCACAAATACAAATTAGGAAACACTTTCTTCCCAGTTACTAATGCAGTGTGACAGGAAACAATTATTTGCTCAGTGTCTAATGTTACCTTTGGTGAATATCTAGCTTGCAGAAATTGTATATTGTACAATAGAGAATCAAGCTGATATTCTGCAAATCAGTGAGAAAGCTTATTTAAGAAGATGAAGCAGCATGTGATTTGCACACATCTGAGCTACACTGGTCTTAGCTATGCAGACAGAGCTAGTGCTGAGGCCTCTTCTGCTTTGATACTAAACTACAGAGTGAGTTTGTTTTCCAAAATGTACATTAATTTATTCAAGAACTCTGTGGATATCTAAAGAATATCATGGCTCCTCCAAAGTGTGAAACAGAGCTGGGCACAAAGACAGAACAATTAAAATAAAAATAAAATTCATCTTTTATGATTTCAAGTGCCAGTTTATCTCTATGAAAAATGCAATTCTGTGTCACAAGGGAGCTCTCAGCTCAGCAATCGCTTCAGTCCTCAATGTCTACAAAACACAAAAGACAACAAAATGCATGATTCAAATGAAGGGCTAGTTAGACCTTGGAGAACTAAGCTATGATTGTATAAAGGAATCCCACGTGCTTCTGAAGTGCTCAAAGGCCACACTCAAAAAATCTTAGGCATGTGCCTGAGAAGAAACCCTGCTCCTGCCTACTACAGCAAGAATGCCAACTAACATGCTTGGAGTTTTCAAGCCACTCAACACAGCATCCCTACATGCTAAGGAAGTTAGAAAGCACACAGCACCACTGCAGAAACATGCCCTTTCTTCTGGCACCACCAGGCAAATACTTGCCAGGCCCTTCACTATACCCATTCACATCAGTATTTCTAGACCTGGAGGAGGTGCCATTTCATCCTCGGCTTAAGTGATTAAGACAGAGTACAACCAGAAATATGCATTAAGTATTTGTGTTCTCATGTACTGGTGACCTTTTCAGTTGCGGCTCCCTTTGAGATGGAAGGCAGATGAGCACTTGGCACCGTCTGAAAGATCATCAATAGCCAAGACTTCTTCAGCCAAAGCTGGACTACTAAAATATATGCATGTCTTTGCCTACCCTCTCACAGCTTTCTTCTGGGGGAAAAAAAAAAAAAGGAGCTGATGAACATTTAGGTTTTTTGGTAGCGTTTTGTGAAAGATTATCTGTTATTTTGACAGTAGGTTCTTGGAGAAGGTGAGAGTGAAATGTGAGAGTTCTGGGCACAAGGCAAACAAACCTCTCAATGTAAAGCAAAACATTTCTTAAAGACATTCTGAACAAGCTCTCTTACGTACAAGTGCCAGGAATGACTAATTTTGATGAGTAAGTTAGAAGGATTTCCAGGGAGAAATGACACCTCCACTACTCCCACCTGTACAAAATCTGGGAGCATTGCTTATATGCTCTACCTTCTTTGAGGATCCTGTGGCAAGGGGAAAAATTCAGGCTTGACTAGGAATTTTACTTCAGATGCCCATAAGGTTCCTGCCTGTGTTTTACTTGCTCCATGTTTACTATAACAAGGTAATTCCTACAGTGCTTTCTATATTGATCAGCAAGACCAGTGATGAAATAAAAGGTTTGTCTTGTCTACCCTGCTGGAGGAAGGGGGGGACTAAATTTTTTACAGATATATCCAACTGACACACTACCATTTTATCCCAGCACAGCTGTACATCTCACCCTCATTTCCAATAGCATCAAAGGAGTGGGAACAATCACGGATCTTCATCACAGGGGTAGAGGTGCACATCAATATTCAGTCCATAGATCTTGCTAGTACCAAAGGGCAGCAGCTACGTCATTTTGTTCAGAGATGTACCAGATTAAAGGCTTTCCTCTTTCACCAGTACTGACACAGCCAGACTGGTATGCCAATAAAGGCATGAGCCTGATAAAACAAGAAGTAGCTGAAGCTCTTCACGCAGCTGATGCAACATGAGTGTATTTTCTCACTACTCATGTTATTCCTATACCTGTAACATTACAGCAACACTCTCAGTGACTAAACAGGAATAGTCACTGCCAAACTTTGCTGAGGAGACCAGACTGGACTTTCAGCAGTTGAGCACACGTAGGCCATGTTCACTTCGTTTCCTAGAAGCTTTTAAGTTAATATATGGCTCTAAACTGCTCCTTGACTGTTCTCTCAAAAGAGAGGACGCAAAACAAAACAAGGCTCTAGCTTGGAACAAGATTAACAATTTCCCTGGAACAGATTCATTTTCACTAGAAATCTCATTTTGCACCTTCTCTCACTCCTCCAAAGACTCACCCACCTGCCCTCTTCACCACAGTGCTAAAATAAACAGGACAACAAGTAGGAACCTCCTTCCTGATAGGAGTTCCCATGTAGCACCCCCTCCCCCCCCTCCGCTTAGAATATTGAGCTTTTAAAAAAATGCATAATATGAATGGAGTCTTGAAGAACTTCACAGAGGCTTATGGAATGAGGAAACAAGGATGACTGGCATACAAATTATTATTAGCTACTGAGTAATCAAAGGGATAAAGACACGTGTTTCAAGAATTAAGAGTATCTAATTATTAGTAATTAGGATTAGAGTCACTGTTTCTAAGAAATTAACTACTACGCATCAGCCTAATGTGTCTTTTCTTGCATACAGTGTATCTGGTAGTGGATAGGACTCTTGAACGATGGTTCTCTTTTCATCCAAATCATCCATTCCCCAAACAGCCACCCCAACCTTGGAGTCTGTCAAAGGTAAACCAGAAGAAATATTTCATTCTATACACACGATCTCAAAACCCCAGCTCCCCACATTATGTAAGCCACACTAACACTGTTGTCTGAGAAAAACCTGTGCTGAGACTCAACTAGCTGGGAAAAGAGCAAAAGCACAGAACATGGTTACTCCCACTTTGTGCAGGGTGTGCTACAAAGGAGCACTCTCCAGGCAGCAGTGGTTCCCCACCTCTTTTGCAAGCTTTTAACTCCACATCAAGTAACTCCTGCACTGACTTTAAGAGAATCTAGAGAACTTTGAAGGCTTTTAGAAGAAGAGAAAACCACATGCGTATCTTGTCAATACTAGCAGAGCAGAACAGCTCTAGCACTAGGGTGCAGAAGTGAATTTGAGACAGTAAGGCATCTGAACAACTGCATTACTACAGACTTTTAAGAGTGACACCAATAGGACAGACAGCATGAAGACAGGACTATGGTTGTTCTTTTGAAGATTAGTAGCTCTCAGCCTTCTTTGGCTGCCTTATGGCTTACTCTACATGACAGTAAATTCAGAGTATAATGGAAAAAAGACAGGTTATAAAAAACATTCCAAAATTAATGCAATACAGTAGAATGGTTTGATTTGGTTTAATCCATCACAATTCATTGAATCAGACTGTCACAACAGGATAATCTTCAAGCAGCTAGCAGTAACATCTTGCTCCAGCATACATCCAAGAAAGGCAATAAACAGCATGAAGGAAAATTTCACAGGAACTATTAGATCATGTTCACATTACTGTTGCCAGAAATGTGTCCTCCACTGCACTGAAAAGCTGATGTTTATCTGTCTCTCTACAAGACTTCTGACACAAAGCCCAAAGACCCTTAAGAATGCATTAACGTTGGAGAATTAGCCACAACATCCAAACCAGTAAACAACTACTACAATCAAACACTCACCTTAAGAATAATTGAGCTTTCTTAATACCTTTATGAAACATATTTTTTCTTTCCTCCTCCTTTAAACGGCTATGAAAAATAAGAAATGATATGGCATCAGCCTGCATGAACCAAACAAGTTTTCTGTTCAGCAGCAGCAGTGCTACTGTCCCAGACTGGAGCTGGAATTTCAAGTCACCCACACTGGAACATCCAATCCCTGCCAACAGACTAAAGGTGAGCTGCAGCTTAAAATTAAAATACAAGTGCATAAAGTGATAGGTTAACACATTTGCTATATCACATATTCATTACTACAGAGCATCTATTATAGATGCATATTAAATGTTCATGGATACACTCACAAAATCTAGACAAGCATATTTTTAAGCAAAGAAACCACTTTTCCCACTCCCATACCAGAATTACCATGAGTTAGAATCCCCAGTGAGTGATTTCTTTAACAGAAAGTATTAAAATAAAGAGCACTCTAAAAAGTTATTTACAATACAAACACTCTAGTTTTTGCTTAGTAAAATAAGCCAAAATCCTGTCTCACAAATGCCTGTATTTCAATTTTATATGTGTGACTAAAGCACCAAAAAAAGTATTATCTTGATAATAGTAAAACAAATGCATCATCCATCATCCATTTTGCTCTACAATTTGACCCTTATACCATCATGCACTGAAATATCTGTGTCTTTTGAAACTCAGAGAACAATGTGACACCAAATGTAACAAATACACTACAACACAGATTCTCACACTACTTATAATGCCTATACCAGCACTACATATGGAGCAGTATGTTAACAGTACCAAATACTATGGTAACAATAGTCAGAATTCTTATTTCTTGCAATCACAAATACAAGAAACTCTAATTTCTTGTGATCCTGTAACATGCTTATAGAAGTGACATCGAATAAAAGAAACTCAGACAAATTCATGTATCTTTCCACATTGTTAAGGGGTTTTCCTTGAGAAGTAAAATAAATGTTTACTTTTAATATTTATTTAAATAATGTCCTAAACTACTTAATAAAAATTAGGCTTATGTTTCTAAAGTATTACAAAATATTTTATATACTTGTAAATACGCATAACATTAAAATTAATTTTATATATCAAAAGTATTCAAATTTAATATACATTCAAAAAAACTATATTTGCTTTCCATGTCTACAGAAAAGGCAAATCACCAGGCTAAACAACTGAAAGCAATGCACTAAACCAACTCTAAACAGTGATTGACCTTTTGACTGCTGCAGAAATAGCTTTTTCCTAATTTCAGCTTATCCAGTTAATTCAATTCACAAAGACTTGATTTGCTCAAAAGACTAAATCAGTAACATAGCATGAAGATTTGTTTTCATTTTCCAATCTCAAAATAAACATTAAGTGCAAGAGCATCAGATCTACCATTTAAAAAAATCATCCAGTGCCAAAAACATTTTCCAATCGCTATGCAGAATTAATACTGTATCTACTTTAAACCTTGAACTCCCTTATCAAATCAAAAAGCGAAATGCACTGTTTGCTTTTGATTTATGTACCCAGGAAATTTAAGAAAAACTTAGTTAACAATTTAATAGTTTCATGCATTTTAACTGAATTCAAATTTTGACAGCAATGCCACTACATATTCAGCACTCAATATATGTTAAACAACTATTTTACTACCAAAAAATATGAAGTACTTGAATGCTTATTTGGCATAGTCAGACAATTATAACACATGCTTATAAGGTTGACAAAAGGTGTTACCTTAATGCGAAATCTGTACTTAGCAGCAAATCAAGGCAATCTAATAATTACCAAACTACTAATAATTAACCTCTCCTTTGAGAAAGGTAACAAAGTAAGATCAAAGTACCCAATTTACTTCAAAGTTTCTGCTTGATTTACATCATTATTTAAATCATGTTTCAGAGAAGGAGATTTTTATTACAAAGCAGAAAAAAAAAGAAAAAAGTGGAAAGATCTAATGCACTCTGACAATGTTTGCTATTTTTAGCGTCATACCAAAATCACCATATTTTTGGCAGAAAGATTCCTGAAGGTCCTTAAGTTACCATATTGGTTTTGTAGCTGACAGCCTTTCACTTCAGAATACTCTGATGGGGTAAAACTCAAGAGTGAGTTATTTTACAATTACTTGGGAGCTGGAAAGGCTGGGATACTTGAACAGATTTCAGCACATCCCTAATCATGCTGGGATTGTGCTCCTACTGGTGAATGAAACCTCCTAAGTATCTCCTACTCATCCATGCGCCAACAAACATCTCAATGATACTTCAGAGCCCACAGTGGGATTAAGCAAAACACCCCAGAGCTCTAACACAATCTTTTACTGATGAGGTAGAGAAAGGAGGGAAGGACAACTTCTTATCACTGTCATGGTATTTTTCCTTTGTAACAAGAATTATAAAATAATGAGAAATGTACAAAGTTAATGCAGACAAATGATATTTTTTTTATCTCACTAGTATTTTAATTAAAACCTTTTGTCATGTCTGCTAAGCAAGTTCAAAGTATTGCAAAGCAGTAGCAATGGCAATGCAGAAGTCTTGTTATGCTTGGGGAAAAAATGTTTTCAACTTTTACCAAATCAGCGACTGTAATTACTAGAGGAATAAATCAAATTTATAGCAGGCAAACTCATGACAAAATCATTTTTTTGTGCGGCCATAAATGAGTTTGTTTTTGTTGCAGTGTGATAAAAGTTCACCATTTTCTGCATGTCAGACAGAC
The DNA here is from genome assembly GCA_035221455.1 of Xenops minutus. Lineage (NCBI taxonomy): Eukaryota > Metazoa > Chordata > Aves > Passeriformes > Furnariidae > Xenops > Xenops minutus. The sequence goes on from JAWWEE010000004.1 coordinate 10,496,812, forward strand.
TTTTGATAATATCTTAACATTTCCCTCCTTATTAATGAGATGAAAAATTTGCTATTAAGATATGTAAGTCATCACAATACATCTTGTTACTGGATAAGCTTCAACAAAATCCTAAAGTACTTTTTTCTAACCACATTAATACAACGAATGCACAGTCAGAATTCTTGCTTCGGTATTAGACAATATTCTGTTCTTGTAAAATATGAAGAGATGGAATTCAACAAATTACAGCAAATCAGTAGGTTTTTGTTTTGCCTTTTTTTAAAATTCTGTTCAGAATGTTGCAACAGGGGGACAAAAGCAATTTTACTTTTCATTATATCCAAATATTTTTTTTTTCAATTTAACTGAATGCTAGACCAAAAAAAAAGTTGGCTTTTTTTTATCATGACAAAGACTATCTCTGCTATTTAAAAGTGTTTTCACATCTCCACTTTCACTACTAACCTTTTGTGAAGAACAATTTCTGATTGCTAGGCTATTTTTCATTTGCCTACCTCTATTCATAAAAAGAAGGGAGCACGTAAAATGGCAGATTTGACTGACTTAAAAAACTTGAATAGCTTGCATACATAAAACTGATTACGGTTCTGCAAAGCCTAGAAGTAATGTTATCAAAATGTGGGATCACTTCAGTATACAATGGCATTGCTAAGCACAGAACAGCTCAAGCACTTGCTGGCATCAAACCACAACAGCACGTCCTCAACACAAGTGATTTGTTCTTTGCTCGTATATCAGTTTTGAAGAGTAAACATGTACATGCACACACACATGTACATATTGGTGCACATATACAAAGGTTGCCCATAATCAAATAAACCTGGCAGCACATACCTGAAAAATGCATTCCTATGGGACTGCCTAGCTCACATCAGCAAAACAGCGTGAACCAAGTTACCTGAGAATTCTTCATTTACAAATTTCAGTTTTTCTTTGATGTGGTCTGAAAAATTACAATGGAAAGACACAACAGAAAATACTGTGGGTAGAATGTCACCTCTGGTGAGTGATGGCTGAGTGATGCCAGCACAATGGGAGGGATGGCACCGAAAATGTTTCAGCTGTGGAAAGACCTTTATCAGCTAGCGACTATAAATTTATTTTCTACAAAGGAACCTTCTGGCATAATGTGCAGAGAAAGGACATAAAAGGCGATCTGTCTGCCAATGAAACTAAAAAGTCAATGCAAGGCAAAAGAGGATGCGTATTTCGCTGAAATATGTAGATACGCCACTTAGATCTCAATACGTGCCACTGTCTGACACCAAAGGGTGAAATGTTCTGATCTCTGCTGACAATATTTATACTGAGAAGGCCTCCAGTATTTCATTCAAAGCTCCTAAATGCCCATCACCTTTTCCCCATAAGCAAGAGAGTTGAGTGAGAGTCCTCTGCAAGTCTGGTGATGGAGCCTGTGGACCATCTCACCCAGCATCACTTGTTTCCATTTCAGCACCACTCACCTGTCTACTTCCAGAAGACAACTGAGGACCACAGAAACCAAATTCACTTTGTTTTCTACAGCAAGAAAACATATAAAATCACTCAGGAAGGCCCACTGCAGCCTGCATCACTAGCAGGCCCAGAGGCCAGCATCACTTGCACTGCTGGCCAAGGCACATGAAGACCAGAACTCTGCAGAGGGGGCAGGATGCTGCTGCCTGCACAGAGCTTAAGCAATCAAATCATCCAGAAACAAGTTTTGGCTTTTCCTTTCTTCTCACTTCTGTCAGATGCATACATAGTAAAAAAATTAGGACCTGTGTAATACAACTCAATTTTCAACAAGGCAATACTAAAATATAATTAGCTAAATATTTTAAAACACAAATATGAAGATTAAGTAATGCTAAAAGAGGACACAGGATCTAACAGGCAATAGATCTAAAGACAAACTTTTAAATATTTAACCAGTTCTTTTCCTGAGGCCATGGGATCCAAAGGGCAATGGATCTAAAGATACATTTCTAAATATTTAAGCCAGTTTTTTCCCCTGAATTTTTGTCATCCTATTAACATAAGTTTATACATTTTGTATAATAAGTTTGTGCATCACAATGTTTTTTTCAATTGTTTAATCTTCCTATTTCTATTTTTTAAACATCCAGCAATTGCTCAAGCCTCTGGGTGTATTTATTTTAATTAATTACAACAAAACCAAGCAAAAAGCTTCTGCATCTTTTGAAAGAGGAGACCACTCAGAATTTTCCTCTATGTGTTGCAATAGATTTGTCAGATACATCCCCAGAGTAACCCCACCAAAGACAATAGCTGTGTCAGCAGCAAATTGTCTGCATTGTGATGGCAAATATTTAACAAACAAAATAAAACAAAGAGTAATTTAATATTTGTATTGTGTTTACACAAAGAAGTGCTGATCAGAGCAAATACTCAAGGCATGGGGTAGCACCTTCCTCCCTGTACCCGTACTAGGGGACACTCCCAGAGCCCAGATGCAAAGGGGGATGGACAAGGTCTGGGACAGGCTGACACACTACCAGGGTAGTTCCACCTTTACTTCTCTTCAAGCAAACAAAAGCATCTGTGTTTATTCCACAAAGATAGACATTGACATATTTTGACAAAAGACCTGTCCCTCCATCAAAACCTAAGCCAGACTGCACACCAGGTCACCGCATGCACATGCCAGCCGGTCCTCACTCCCCTGGCAGGTTGGCAAAGCATGACTTCTCCTTCCAACAATTCCTGATGACACACCTATGTATCGGTCTTAACACTGCATTCATCAGCCTCCTGGGTTTTACTTTCTGGAAAGGTACACAAACCTGTGGTGACAGGGCCAGTCTCTGTTCCCTTGAAAGCAGGTAATGCCAAGCTCTGCCTTCTCTTCACTCACTGCTATTTGCTCCCACTATCACAACAGCACAGTTCCAAACACAGAAGGTAAATAGAAAGGCTTAAAAGGTACTTCCTTACAGTATCTAGCCAAAAAAGTATCTTCTCAATATTTATGCCTTTTCACTGCAACCAATTTCTTCCATAAAAAAAGGCTGCTTTTGAGGTAAACTTCTTGCACTGCATTATAGCAACAGGCTCCAAAAGCACTACGGATACCATAAGAAGAAGTTTCCTAAAATCCTGCATAGACATGCAGGAACTGCACATGCAAGGAAGAAAATAGAGCCTCTGTGGCCTTTCAGCCCACTGCTCTAATGGTGTACAAATCCAATGTAGACAAAGGCAGACAACACTCAAAATGTGTGCTGCTGCTTTGGAATGTTATTTCATAACATTAATAATGGCCAAAAAGACCCTGGGGTATTTGTCAAAGATTTTACTTAGGAAGTTCACACTGATGAGAAGTTTTTCACCAAACTCACCATTTTATCAAAGGGGCAAATATAAGTTCAGAATAAACTGCAAGGCAGTGTTTTAGGGAGGTTATTTTTGTCCGCATATATGGATCTGGTTATTGAATACAAAGTTTAACAGGAGTAGCAAATAACAATTTCACATCATACAAATTGCCATGTACTTTTTGGAAGTAACTGGGAAGTAGTCTACTTCACCAGAGACTGTAGACTCCTTATAAATTACTTGTCTTCAAAGTCTGAGGAAGACTGAGGGACAAGCAGTACTCTTCCTCTCAAACATAGTTATCCAAGTGATGCTCCTGAAACTCACAGATTATTCCTCCTCCCTCTCCTCCTCCTTTAGACAAATTTAGTCATATTTGCTTTAACTCCATTTCTTCTATGCTAACAGAGCACCTTTCTGGATATTAGGTTTCAGCCTCAATTTCACATCTTTATATGTTTCACCTGATTCTCAGACTTCCCCTCACCAATTCTAGAGATCTGGAGAAACAATTTCCCAGAGTGAATTACTTATTAAAAAGCAAACATAGCAAAGAAAGAGCCAGAACCAGGCTCTGTGCGAGGCCAAAGCAATAATCTCAGCCCTGTGATCTCTCCCAGACAGCCAACAAAGGGGCAATTACAGAGTAACACCAAGACGCAGCTCACATTTTGGGAGGATTACACCCAGAAACATGCTGCTAATATTCACATTTAAGATCTCCCAGGGCCCTATTACTTCTTTCTTATTCAATAACATATAGGATTTCTCTGGCATTCAAAACAAAATCAAGCCTTAACAATCCAGTTTCCCAAAATCTGCTTCCTTTTAATTGTGACAATACAGAAATTCATGCTGAACTATTCAGCCATCTACCTGGCCAATTTTATAGCTGTATTCATACCCTGAGAGAATCACATTCAGTAAATTATATATAAACATGGTGTGACATTCTGTAAAGTTACCTTTTATTATGCAATTCCGTCCTTTAAAAAGGCCTGAAGGTAGTTTATACATTCATTTGGAAATTTAATCATGGGACAGATGTCTAAAAAGTGTCAGAGAAACAACTTGACCATCTGAAAAGCTTCCAAGGGGGTTGCGATTGTTCACTGCCCAAAACCTCAGTATTTTGGCTCCCAGGCTCCTGGTGGGTGCTGGGAGTGCTGCAGGGACAGGATGGGCTCCTGCCAGGGCACCAGGGACAATGTGTCTTCTCTGAAAACCACCAGTCTGTCACTTAGAAGCAATCTGCCCTAATGGGCAAGCTCCACTCAGATGTTACATCTTTATTACATCTGTTTCATGGTTATCTATTATCAACAAACTTGCTTTCATGCATTCCCAAAGTTTCAGAAGGAGGATGTATTAAAAAAAAAAAATCAAAACCCAAAAAAATACCCCAACAACAGAGTATTGAAAACCCCAGTAGGGTAGGCAGAAATTGCTAACTATTAACCCAACAAAGCACATGTGACACCACAGTTGTGCACATCAAGGCCAGAGGACTGCCTTGCCCTTACGTATCACAAACTCCCCCATAAGTTCCCTTCCTTCTCAAAGTTTCAAGTCATGCTAGAAAACAAAACAAATGAACAAAAAAGAAAATAAAAAAGAAAAAAGATCCACCAAAAAAACCACAGCTCAGTTTTCTCCTCTGATAAACAGCCAGTGGGCAAAGGAGACCTCTGTCACAAATCCTCACACCAAAACACCCCCACCCCTGCCACTAGGTATGAAAGAAGCTCCACCACAGCCAGGAACCACCTGCAGGACTCACTGCCACTCCATCAGGTTTATTTGATAACACCCCTGAATGCTCCCCCAGTAATAAAACTCAGCAACTCATCTCCAAACCAATCAGGCTCACCATAAAGACACACTTAGTCCTGCAAGAACAAATTGTGTTGCAGCAGCACTGTCCATTTCATGGAACTTTAAATTAAATTTGACATAAAAGCTCTGCTTTAGATGTCCCTTAATCGGTCTCCTGTTTATGACTTTACACAATCTTACCCTACAGAAAAATTTGTCAAACACAGTAATTTCTTCAGCAACATTCAATGCACCAAATGCTTCTCTGTGCAAGTTAAGTGCTGACCCACCTCCCACCACAGGCAAGCAAACGGAATGCTTTTATACCATTTTTTCCCCCCCAACAGTTCAGTTAACCTTAACCCCCTGTTTCTCTTCCATTTCCAGTCAGATGGCTTCCTCAGCTGAAAAATTTAATTCCCGATAAGACAACCTTTCAACTAACAGAAAATGGACTTTTGAGTAAGGGCAACTGGCTGCACCAGCAGAGGTTGTTCAATTCTGTTTAGATTCTTTTTCATTGTCCTCGTAATCACCACATCATCAGTGGACATGGAAATGAATTAAAGTGCTAAAAAATCCTGATGTGCCTTGATTCCACAGGTGCTGGCCAGCAGGCTCAGCCCGGCACCCCCAATGCTCGGAGGGAAAAGGCAGAGGCAGAAACACAGAGAGGCTCCCATGACAGGCAAATTCACTGCAAAGGCAACTTACCATCCTATTAATGTGGCTTACAGACAGCTGGAAATTTACAGCATTACAACACTTTATGATGTGAAATAATGCATTGCATGTTGCACACATTTTATTATACATTTTTCCACTTTGAAGACTTTCAAGGATCCCACACAAATTGCATACAGCTGTCTATTACTGGTAGTTGACAAGTTATTAAAAACTACATTATCTGATCATTTGAGAAACAGAATGCTCTAGTGCCACTGTTTACTATGCTTTAACATACGCATAAAAAGGAATGTTGTGGTCCAATTTTTAAGTGCTTACCCTTACGAAGAAATTAGTTTTTTAAATAAAGATCTACTGCTTTTACAGCAGCTCAATGTGCTCTACTGCATATTCTGCATATAGGAAAAAATCACTGAGGTGTACTACAGTGAAGAAGCTGCCATTGGATATACTGGAATTTTCTAACTTTCCTGTAACTAAAATCTGCAAATAAATGTTATATTAGCATACCTGTTTGTGCTTAATTTGCTGGTAACAGACCTCGGTCAAGACTTGAGAAGCAGATAAATTACATAGCAAGAACTCTAAGTCAGGAGAGTCAGCTTCCAACTTGTTTGAACTTGACTGTATATTGCTAAGCTCAAACAGAATGTAAACTGCTGCCCTGTAACAGTTTAGATCACATGTTTAACATCTTTCAAGCATAGCCATTTGTATTTTAATATTGCCTGAAGGTCCTAAACCAAGATCATAACCCATGATCCTGGATTTTCCACCATACAATTCCTGTCTTGAAAACATCATGATCTAATACAGACAAGATGCAACAAAGAAGTACAACGAGCAATCAAGGAAAGAGAAGAGTGGGAAGTCCTCAACTTAAATGTACAGTGAGTTAGTTCTCTAACTACTGAAAAATCTCTCTAGGCAGGGAGCAAATAAAGATAAATACTAGTAGCTACAGCAGGAGCCCCTCTGAGGAACAAATACTTCTTAAGTAGTTCTGAGAACCAACTACGGTGCTTTAAAACCTGAACCATAACTAGCATTATGTAATATAATTTCTAATCTTAAACATTAACAATTTGTGGCAGAGGAATAATAAGCCATCTAAATTCCTATCCTTTTCTAGACAAGTGAAAGGAATTGTTGCAAGTGATCAAGCAGCAAGAATTCATACAACTCCTTCTAGTCCCTCTGGGTTTGCTCAGCTATTCCCATATAGCCAAAACACAAAGGTCTTTCATTCAAGGCAAGTAAGGTACAGTGAGTCTAGGAAGGGGGAATTATAACCACCCATTTTCACTGCATTTTCAACAAGAACTACATTCACGAAGGTTTCTAGTTGCCTGAACTAAAGGGTATTTGCCTCTTTACAAAAGAAATCTAAGGAACTTCAGATTTTTATGAACAACCTTGCCCGCTCATCTTATTCCTCCTTTGCAGATTTAAACCTGCAAATTAAATTTGTAGCTTTTAATTTGTGAGACTCACTTTTTACCATCACCAACCATTTTGTGTAAGCCTAGTTAGATATTCTCCTGTACTAAGAGAACACAGTGAGAAGAGGTCTTCCATTTTGGATACCACTGCAATAAAAACTATGCAAAAAATACTGAATTTGACATATCCAGTGCAATAAGACATTCAGCAATATAACTTGTAACACTCAAAGAAAATAACAAATAAACAAAGACACAAAACAAAACACAAGTTCAAGTCATCTTCCATAACCACATTAATCTTCCCAAAAGCCACACTTCACTGTGACTGATTTGTTCTTCCAGTGTAAAACAGCTTATGTTTAAGGACTAGCAATGGCATTTGCCTCATGTCACAATGGGGAATGGAGGGAACCAAAACCCATAAATCCAAGCTGAAAGCTCGTCCAGGGCTGACACTGCAGTGCAGAACCTCTGTCTTCAAGATGAGTAAGGCTACCACCAAAAGAAAACAACCACCAGTGACAACAAACCTTGACACTGCAACATCACAGGTGGAGAGACAAAAAAGAAAAACCCCACAATTTATTAAATAACCATCAAGACCTGCGGCTGTAAAGACTATGCACTGATTACAACCTCTGTTCTGGTATTTTTTTATTACTGAATGCTCATCCTCCAAAAAACATCATCTGTAATATGCTGAACCTGGATTTCTGAGCAAAATATATGTAACGTGGAACCCAGCCAAATACTACTGATTACACTGTCTCGAAAGTCTGCTGGCAAGGTGTGTGTTGTTTCAAAAGAATACTAAATTATGGAGCCTTCATTCTTTATGAAAATAAAATAATCTGTTATCTCTTGCTTATCTCAAATTACCAAATATTTACTTCCTTGGACAAAGAAAAAGACCTTCTTTGGGTCCTTTATTTCCACTGAGTGGCCATGAACGTGAATATGCATAGCAGTAAAAAAGGATATAAAAATAGAAAGAAAGATAACAGAAAAAAACCCACTACTATCAATATTTGAATAATGAGGCAGCTTTATCTTCATCAGTATATCAACTTATTCACACAGGGTGACAAGAATATATTAAAGTTATTCTGAGGTTGGTCCATTAAATTGCTTAGACAACCTGTTAACCAGTGCTGCTGGCAATTAGGAATGCATTCTCACTGGAGGCTCTCTGTAGAGCCATGCTGCAAAGGTTCAATGTGCCGTACATTAACTTACCAAGAAACACCCTGAGAAGTGCTGCTCTGTCATGTAAGCTCACTGCTGCCAACTAATTAAACCTACAGTTCATATTCTGAAGAAGTCAATGTCATCCTGCCAGTCCAGCATCTGCAGAACCATGAGGAAGGTAACTCAGGTTCAAAAAGCAGCCAGGCTACGCTAATCAATTCTAGGGTGGCTATAAATATCCTCTATCCCTAAGTAATTTTTATGTACTTGTGCCACATTTGGTCTAAAGTGTTTTTATTTTAGGCTCCTGTAACATGCAGGATTTTGTACAGGTACTCATGTATGCACATGTACACGCTTGCAAGGCTAATTTACTTGTTACTTTTCTATTAAGACAAAACTTGGCATTTCTCTAGCACAAAGCTGTAAAAGCTCTCTGGAATGCTGATCCTAATCACAGTGAAAAACTTGTTGAAAGAAGGGATCCACACCTTGCTGCAAATAGAGCTGTTCCACAAAGAATGGAGGAACAAACAGCAAGCTCAAAAGAAACTGAAAAAAGCACTGTTGGGCAAATAAGCAGACGAAGAACAAAATGGCAATCACTGAAGTGTCAGTTCCTTTTGCATTAAGGGGATGGACTAAACATGATTCATTCTCAAGGCCTATGTCCAGACTGGAAGAAAATGGGGTTGCTGAAAGCATGGACGAATTATCCAAAATCACTTGGATAGGTTCCATCAGCCTTCACTGTGAGGGCAACAGCAGTGAGAGGGGGATGAAAGCAGGATGCTGAAGGCACTCAGGGAACAACTGCAACCAAAGAGTAAGCCCTGCTCTGTAATTCTCAGTGCACTGCAGCTCTGGGACCCAGAAAAGGCCTTTCAAACGCTCATATGGGGTGTGATTACTGCAGGTCTGATAGCAAATATATCAAGCTAGACTGGTACCAGATGATTACAGAACAGCAAATTCAAATGACTGTTTAAAAGAAGGGAAAAACTAATTTTGTTATCTAAATGTTGGCTGATTTGATCTCAGGAGTTTTAAAACATCTCCAAAGACAGATAATTAGAGACCTGAAAATAAAATAACCAACCAGGATAAGACAACAACTTTGGTTAACCAGCAATAACTCATGCCACATTTTTCCAGTATGTTTTGCAAATAAAACACAGTATTTTCCAAACATAATGTGGTAGGTCTCATTTATCCAGCTATCAGAAAACAACACTGCAGTGTTATGTAGGAAATAACCAATTTTGTGGGAGAAAATAAAGAACAATATAAGAATCCTAAGACAAATAAGGAAGACAGCTAAAGTCAAAAGGTCAAATACAAACCAGAAAAAAGAGGTTATAGTGGTTACTAATAGATTTTTTCCCCAAGGGTTAATCCTTAGACATACGAATTTTAATTATATATATTTGTATGTATGTATACATATACACATATATATAGATGTATAAGTGACTTGCAGACAAAAGAAAAATATAAGTTTGCTAAATGTCAGTGTAGAGAATAACATCTGTCCTACACTAAGAACAGGGTAATTTTAAGGACAAGTAACAAATCCAAATCCAAACAGTGCTACATATAAAACTGTGCACTCGAGGACAAAACAAGAATTTCTGGGACAATGAGGTAAAAAATGATTAAAAAAGGAAAAATTTGGTGTATCAGATAGAGGACAGATAAGTGACACAGGTCAGAGAAAAGTCTCAGAAGCATTTTTGCTGTTCCCATTACATGAGGCTCAGTGCAGTCCTGGTCACTCACATTCACAAAGCACTACTTCAAAATGAGACTTTGTAGACAGGATCTTTGAGCAAATTGAGGCTAAAATCTGAACTTCTTAAGACATTTTTTTAATTTTATATTTTTTAAATTTAATGTGAATGCTTTGCCCATTCAGCAAGCAACAGCCACAAAAAATATTTTTATTTGAAGTGGTATTTGTTATGATGACAAGGAGGACTCTGCTGCAATTGCCTGCAAAAGCAGTGGACTAGATGTGACATGTATTCATAGCAGGACTAAAAATACAGGGAAAAATCTGAAGTGGCATTGGCATTGTTTTTCTCTTTAAAAGCAAATTCATCATACGTTCTTTAGGTGAAAAAAAAAAGGTGCTGGCAAACCAGGAAGGACAACTAATGAAGGAACCAAAGAGCAGATAAGCGAATACACAGTTCTCTGGATCCTCTGTAAGCACTCTTCAGGCGCCAGTTTCATTTCTAAAGAAGATTCATGACAAGAAGAGACAGGGCAGGGTGATACAAACTACAAGAAGGGACTTGCCTTTCTTTACCTTTACAGGACAGAAAAAAAAAAAAAAGAAAAAAACCAACCCACCAAACAAAAAAATCTTTCATGTCAGTCAGTGCCTTCTGCAAACCTGAAAGGTCAGAAGTATTTCTTAACTCCCTAATAAATTATTCCAAAATGTTTTTCTTCAGTTAAAATCTAGCTGCTGACATAGATCTCAACATCTGAGATTTTTCAATCTGAGTGTCACCACAGGCACTTCAATAACATGAAGATGAAGGCACAAGGAATGATGCATTTTACTTCATGGCTAAATTATTTTGTTTTTAATTTAGAAACAAATTTTCAAATCCAATGGAGAGACTACTCTTAGATCAACCTAATGCCAGAGGCAAGCTCTCCAACAGATAACTGATTTGAAAAGTAACCATTACAGTCACATTGCCTCGCTCAGACTGCTATAATGACTCCCGGATAATGCAACCAAATACCTCCCTTGCACGAGAAAACTCACACACCAACAGCTGGGAACACCAGGGCAGCCTGGATGGTATATTTAGCACATGTGGATTTCTGACAATTCGTTGCTTCTGATTTTTGCTGCTGACAATAGGGTAATAAACCTAATAGCATCCCTCTAGTAAAACGAGCTATTTAGCCCCTACAAGCTTCAACAATTCCTAACAGGAATTAAAATGGATTTGGAAGATTTGTAAAGGACTAAAATCTATTTAGTACAGTCACTCTTAAGCAGGGGAAGAATGATGGTCAAAGCCACTGCCCTAAGCAAGTCACTACTGCCCTGCACTTAACATCGAGGAAAAGGCAACATAAGTGAGCAGCAAAATATCAGACTGGGGTACAGTGAGAACAAGTTCCTGACCCCTCAAACAAGCAATCCTATATTCTAAAGAAGTAAGGGCTGGTTAAGATTAGCCTGTGTTGCAGATCTGTTTCTCTTGGTAATCACATCATTGTATTTTTATTGTGTTGGCTTCTCTTGAGGTAGGAGGGGAAAAAGTTAAATCTTTCTTGCAGCAAATTCCAGAAATGATTACTATGTAAATATCTCCTCATTAATTCTACAGTATGTCAGTCCACACACTCTATACAAACATATGATACATATAAAAATTATTTCCACTTCTCTTTTTCTTATTTTAAGCAGTGCAAGCTCTCCTTTTCAGAAATAGCCCTACTTGAAAGTTCCACTAATGAAAAGGAAACACAGACCCTTTAAAATTAGCTATAAAGTCTTCTGTACCTCAACCTGAGATGAGCAAGAGATGCATATAATTATCTTTTGCACAGAAGTGATGCATTTCCAGTACAAAGTTAGTGAAGTCCTTACACTACATGTAAACAAAAAAATAAATAATCTACATTAATTGCTCTTTATTGAACAACATGTTTCCCTGAACGCTTTTTTAAATACAGAAGCCACTCCAGGCTGAGCCAGCCCTACAAAGAACAGGAAAGGTGGAGACAAGAGACAGAAAATGTGAGAAAAAACATCACAACTTGTGCTGATACAGATCATTCAAGGTAAGGTTGCTTCATATACAGACTTGCACGCATTCAGTCCCTGAAGCCTTTTATAAGCTGCAGACACCATGATGAAACACTTTTCATTTTGTAAACACACTACTGCTTTCCTGGAGTTTTTCTCGTAACAAAAGCAAATATACGCTGCCAGAAATACTAAGTAAGAGCGCTCCTACAGGAGCTGGCAAATTCCATCACAAACCTCTAGTGAAAGTGCTGCTGAATGGTAATAAACACTCCAGCATTTGCAGTCCCTCTTCTACACACCAGCATAGGAATAACAATATGCATAACACCCCTGCTGTGCAACGTGAACAGCACACACATCCGAAGGAACTGCTATGTGCCCAATACAATGATTGTCAAAAGCAACATTTCAACCGTAATGAGAAGCAAGGGAGAGAAGCCAGGACATCAGATATCTAAAATACAGCATTAAACAGACAGCTATTGCCAGAACATCAGAACAGGTTTTGGACAAGTGGCTCAAACCCATTTTCCCTTCCTCACATCAAGAAAATAGGTAACCTTGGGAATGTGAATTCCTGATCTTGAGCACAAGCATATCATCTTTGTTTCTTCTCCTCTCTGCAGCCTCTGAACATTTTATTTCAGCCTGATGAAGGTGGTAGAGAAAAAGGAATAATTTCAGCAAGCTGGATGTTCATTATCTTGTCATAATGCACAAGATTCACATGTTCTGAAAGGCTTTTATTCTTTCCTTTAAATATTTTTATTCAAATAACCTCAAGCGCCATAGAACCTGAAAGTTAGACTACAATACCCAGAGAGGAACCCACATGTTCTCTTTTCCACCCTTGAGAAGAAAATAGGTATTTATAAAACTGCATGCCACAGAAGTACAGCCCCCTGTGCCCTCCTGTAATGGTGCTGTATGAACAGAGGTACTGCCAGTGTAAGCCAGCCAAAAGCAGCCGGTGGCCACACCAGATGCGAAAGCCCAGCTAAGGCCCCGGCTCTCCTAGTGGCGTTGCTGCAAGTGAAGTGTGAAAACAGCAGCAGTATCAAAAAATCCCTCCGTATCAATTTTAACAATTGTCACTTAGGGATTTTCCATATTACAGAATTTAATAGGCACTAACCATCCTCCTTCAGTTCTTCCTGCTTGAACATCTCACTACTCCGAGTTTTAAAGTACTCCTGCTGGCACATTCAAACCCCTGTCTGAGAACCCCAGTGGCAGTACAAAAGTCATGAAACTGCTGGAAATCATAAATAATGGTTTTTCTTACCCCCTTCTGTCCATATTCCTCTCAACTGCACAGAGCCTATAGCTCACCTGTGACTGGCCAAACAGAGGCTCTAACAGGGAGTTTTCAAATGTTAAGTGCTGTCAGCAAGAGACCTCCTGGTAACCTTCCTGGAAAGCTACGCCTGCCATGCCAGCTCCCTCACCTACACCCACATACTCTCTGGCTCCTTCAAACAACTTTCTTCTCCGAGAGCTAATATTGACTCTTTCCCACGTTCTCATTAAGTCTATTTTTTATTACAGTTTCTATCAATATGCTCTGTACATTTACTGTCTACATTCCTTGCAACACTCATCAAGCTCTGAAGGAAAAAGAAATGACAAAAAAGGAAAAAAAATCCTGACACCACATTTGTAATCTTCTATTCTTCAGCATCAAGGCCAACTTAAGTAATAGGTTACACACCAGAGTCAGCGGCTCATCAAGTTCACATTCAAATGCTTTTAGAAATCTTGATTTAATACCATCTAGTCCTGAAGAATTGTTACAGTTCCTTTTACCAATTAATTATAAATCCTATTCCACTGACTTCAATTTGAGACAGTTCCTCAGAAAAGTCTTCTACAGGAAAAAGGCTTCTATGTATACAACTCACTCTACAATCCTCTCACATGCAAAGAGATACTTTAGTTTCCACATTTTCCTTCCTATCTTTCTCAAATGCTCCTTTTATACTTGAAAGTTAATCTATTTGGAAAAGGTTTTAATAGTGGTTTTTCCTTACAGTTGTTAATAAGCTGATCTTCAATCTTGGAAGCACACTTTCCTATTTCATCCTTACATTCAGCTCCCCAGAAATCATGCCCTTTTCTAGTTTCCTTGTTTTATGACGGCTATCTCTTTCTGAGAAGTGTCTTTTTACTTTTAGTAACCATCTTTGGTTTGGCAATATTGAATTTTCCCTTCAAAAAACACCTTTTTTTATTGGTGGCATAAGTCTAAGCCTCTTTACATGCTGTCATTCAACAGTCCCCATGCATCCTGCGGCCACTTTAAACTCTTAGCTATTTCTTTTACAAAGGAAAAGAGTGAAGGAATTCTCATCTTCAAAATTTCCATGTCACTCTCATTACAGAGGTTGCTTATGACAGTGATGGGGGGTTTATTGCTCTAAAATCAAGTACAAGACAGCTGCTGTCACAGTGGCATTACTCTTCCACTGCAAACCAAGTGCACCAAGATATGATTCTCTTCTCAGGGACTCTCCATCGAGCTGCTCCACAAAACAGTCATTCACAATATTTCATGCCTAATCCCTGCATAAAACTTGTCTTGACATGAAGGCAGCCCTCTTAAGGGTAGAACAGAGGCTGAGACTTTTGTTTTTACAAGCTTACTAATCTTTTAAGTGCATACACTAACTGCTATGGATGCGTCAAAATAATTGTAGTAACTCACTTTCCATCTGCTACATCCAGAGAGGTGGGATGCTTTAAAATACTGTGCAAATATCTTCTGTTGATTAACCCCAAGTACCACCTTTGATTTCACCCAAAACACTTTCACAGAGGAAGGCTGAACACTTGGTCCACAGTGTCACGATTACTAGTAAGGAAACACCACCAAAACCTCCAGCTGAGATCAGAGGCCACAGTAGAAAAATGGCACTTCACAAGCAGACAGGAATATTACCCACTCCATACATTCCAGCTGCAAAAGCCTACAAATAATAGTGAGATTTGTAGCCGTACTGTCCCAAAGATGGGCTGCATGAGAATTACACGATCAGCATTCTATTCTTTCACTTATTTTTGCCTAAGAGCAAACCATAAAGCTATAGTAATAAAAATTGAAAAATTACTGCTTCCAGAAACTGGTATTTTTTGGTGACTTTACTTGCATTTTCTTTGCAGAGACAGAAGATCAAAAAAATCCCAGAATTTAAAGGCAGAAGAAAGCTGTAAGGTTACCCTGTCCCTAAATTGCTCCCACCCTGTATTTCCTAATACAACTACTTACTGTCAAGTTACAAAGCCCTATAAAAAAGTCAGACTAGAAATAAAATGAGCACTGTTTCTGTAAAATGCTTCCTTAACCCACTAGAGATCTGTGAAACTTCTACCAAAACAGGGGAAAAAAAACCAAACCAGTCAGTAATTTCAGTGGAACATCACAAGAAAATTAATGAATTTATGATATGGCAACCTCACTAGGGACAGCAGGAAGGTATGAGATAGAACAAGCTTCCACTGTGCAGTGGAACATGATTAAAAAATGAGAAAGTAAAGCTGGATCAGTTTCTAAGCTTAATTCTTGGAAGGCTGCTATTGAAAAGCAAGATTCATCAGTAAGTCCTGCTATAAAATTATGGCAAAGTAGGCAAGTAGCAAGCTGGCAAAGTAACTAATGTGATTTGTATGGTCAGTAGAGGTTGCTTTAAATATCACACTGTGTTAGTAGAAGCTGTTTTTGAATTCTGAATCTAAAAAGCAGCTTTTGAACATGGATAACACTGAAAAAATAGCTTTGGGGTTCCCCCGCCCCCCAAATTACACAGGCAAAAAAAGAAATCTCTATTTTTTAAGTATACCAAAAGCTGAATAACTAATGAACACAACTGTGCATGGATGTCAAGTGAGACAACAGCAACAGTAGAAGAAAACATGTCAATTACTTAGTCACTAAGTTTGATTGTGAGGTACCTGTTACCAAAAGCAAGATACAGCTCTTAGGAGAGAAACCAGGACCTTTCCCCTGGGAAGGCTAGAGACAGTAGGCACAAAGGCTTTTCTTCACTTCAGTATATGGGAAGGGAGGGGAGGGAATAAGGAAGATACAAAGATCCTAGCAAAAGAAGCAGCAGAAGATCTGAATATCTATCTCACCCAGGGTAGAGTGGACTTGTCACTCTAGAGACACAGGAAGAGCAACAAATATTTTGAACAGCTCTTGCCCATCTAAAAGGCAATCAAAACTGGAGAGAAATCTAGCTTACATTAGGAACCTCTCTCTATTTCTGTTTAATATATTTCCTTTTTGAGATGTTTTGAAAATACTCAAGGAAATTATTTACAGCACCACTGATATGTTAGTCAACTGCTTATACATTTCCATTGACAGTCTTCCAGCAGAGACACTGCAAACTATCCAGAGCCACTGCTACAAATAAAATACATCAAAATAATCTGGCACCTGCGTAAAATTTGGCAGTCATACTCAATAAACCGTTTCAACCATGATGTAGCAATGACTGACAACTCAAACAGAGTGAGCCGGGTACAAAGCTCCTCTCCACGCCTCATTACTGTGCTGCACCAGCCAATATCCACAGCACTACTACCTATTGCTACTAGGGCCATTACTCATTACAGTAGCCTACAAAGACACCATATGCCCTCTGGAATCTCAAAGAGTCAATTTGCCTGTAAAATCACAGCAGTAAATGACAGGAGAGTTTCTAGAAGAAAATAGAAGCAGGGCTGTCAGCATCACCGATGGGTTGCACCTTACTCAGCAATGGAGGACTGAACATGTAGAGGAGAGCAACTCAATTTAAATTCACAGATCAAGCACATCCTTAACCAAGGCACCATCATGTAACCACGAAAAACCACACAGACATTTCATCACCCTTTTACGTTCTTGACATCATTGTGTTTCTCAACGTATTGCCTTGCCAGCAATGCTTATCAAACATGTGAGTGCTAGTGGAGAACGAGTCTTGAGCCTCCTGCCCTTCCATGGGCATTCTGCAGTCACAAAACTGTATCTGACCTAGATAACTCATTTGTTCTTCATTTGTACTGTACAGCATTTAACAAGGTTGTGCATAATCATCTGAAGGCATGCAAATCATTTTTATTTTGTGTATTACCTAGGAAATTAAGTGCTGCCTTCTCCTTTATCTTGTTAGTACAAGTCATTACATCTTTTGCATATGCCAAGAAAAATTTAACACATATTCATTGGTTTCTAAGGCAAAAGAAACTGTAGGCATCAAATTACTCCTAAAATGCATTTAATTTCCCCTGCTCATTTAATTGTACATAAAGAGCCTGTTTTTAACCTGGTACAAACATCAGCTTCCCAAAACTTACTACTAAAATGTTTTGTTTTTTTTTTTTTTTCCTGTCAATACCACCTGCTTCCATTTTATTTTTTGGAAAGGCTAACTACCTTTAAAAGATGCCACCTTTTTTATTGACATACTATTTCCAAATTATAGCTCTATCTCTGTTAATAAAAGCATATGCGACCACTGAATACAAAATGGGTTTCCTGGCCCAAACCACCTTTTCCTTTCTGACACACTGAGGTCTCTCCTGCTTTAATTTTAATGAAGCTCCTGCTCGAGTGTTTGTACTTCGTGGGCACACGTCCATCAGTGCTCCCCATGGGGGGGGCAGGCAAAGAGCTAACCCATGCCACTGAGCCAGCAGAGGGAGCACAGAATGTATTTAGATCAAGAATCATAACTGATTCTTAAAAAAAAGAAAGAAGTTGGTCAGTGTCATTAAAATTGCTTGGATTTAAGCAACATCTTCAATCATACTGCAGAAGAGCAGGCAGTTAAATGTGGGGTTAAAGCCCAGTAACAACAGCTCTTCTACCACCATCAAGTACCAATGAAGCCTTACATAATAATGTATTTTCAATTATTAAATGAGTAAAATATGTTTTTGTTTCGGAGCCACGTTGAACGGCCACAAGGGTATTCTCTTTAGGCACTCAGCAGAGTAATGAATTGATCAGCTGCAAAGGCTGGCACAGGAACAGTGGCTGACTGCAAACACCACCTCTTCCAAGCAGCTCCACTGTCAAAGTCTCAGCTTCTGCTACGGGTACAGTGGACATCTGTCCCAAAAATAAATCCTAGCAAGCTCATCTGAAATAGGCTACTCAAGCCTCCACCAGAATACAAAAAGAAATTACACCTTGCTTTGAATTTTATTTAAGGAAAGCAGCAACAAAGGACAGCAGGTCCCAATTTTCCTCTTCCATTAAAAGTTAAAAAATTAGTAAAAAGAGCAAGCCATCCACTTCTTCACCATCCAAGGTCTCAGTACTCATTAGTGCACATAACCCATACATTTTGTGATGGGTTTTAGTACCAAGCTTACTTAATTTACTTTGCCTTTCAGTAACACAGTACTTCTTTTCACAAAAATGAACATAATGAGAAGAAAAAATACATCATATGCAAATTAAGAAATTCAGAGATGTAACACTATGCTGTGAGTTGGTACAAAGCATGAAACCTCAATTTACTTGACTTAGTCTAGGACATTAGAATACTTTTCCTATTAACTCCACCATCAACACCTTCCTAATGAGAATGCCCAGATACAGTAGCAGTTGCTGTTGAAAATATAGAGCACTGAGTGCAATCCAAGAGAAAAAGGAAGGGAAACAACTTGAAATTGCAGGATGACAGGGAATATTTTGTTATATGAGAGCATATAATAATATATAATACCCAAATGATGGAAACAAAGGTTAAGACCTTACCATCGGATGCCTCTGCTAAGAGCCACAGGGCCACGCAGGCTTCAGGGAGCAACAGAGCTGATGCAAATGAGTCAGCAATGAAGGTTCACAAGGTCACTTTCACTGAGTGCCTTTCCCCTGCCCTCATTATTACGACCTCATGCTCTCGAGTGAAGGGTGGCTTCTGACACAGGCAATCAGGGCTGAATGTGTCCCTGTCTCAACTCCCAGGGCAGAGGTTGGTGCTGCCCAAGATTCGGAGCTGTGCTGGCCCAGCCTGCACCAGCCACCACCCACACATGAGCTCCTCTGCAGGCACTTATGGTGGTGGACAAGAAGCATAGGTGCTCCCAAAGCTCATAGCACAGCATGCTCCACGCACTTAGAAAAAAAAAGGGGGGCAGGGGGGAGTATTTCATTGTAAGTGAAGCTGTTTCAAAATCTACACAAAAAAAGCCAGGAATCTTTCACAGGAGACACTAGGGCTGAAGTAAAGTTTTGGGTTTCTTTTTAAACTCTGTTTTATATACACTTTTTGAATTGGCAGTATCTGATGCAGGGGACTCCTCTTATCTCAATCCAAGATGATGAGGATAAGTGAGTTTTCATCCTTGTTTTTATCTCCTTGCAGAATATTCCGTGATACGATGACTTAAAAGCCTCTCTCTCTTTGCTGGCTAAAGACCAGACAATTGCGATTTTTCAGGAGAAAAGGAAGTCCTCACTATTCTGGTCACCATGCCTGGAGGGAACAAGGCATCTCCCTGGCTTGCCCAGTGCTCCTCAGCAACATGCCTGGAGTGGGTACAGCTGCAGTGCTGCTATCCTTAAATATCTCCAAGCAGGAAAGCAAAGCTAAGACCCTCCATACCACTTGGGTTTTACTCCTTTCTTTCTTCCCTAAGTAACAGCTGCCAGAACTAACAAGTATTGGTGACTCCACAGTCCCATGCATGGCTCAGCAGCCTCCCCCCGTGTGACACTGGAGACATCCTCTCTCAAAACAGAGCACAACCATCAATGTCAGTCTGCTCAAAACCACCATTCTGTCATAGCTATCCCTAAGGCACTTTCCTTTTGCATTCACCTGAAATAACAAACAGTAGCAACTCTTCTCCTTGAACAGCTCATTCCATAGACCCATCTTCTAACACCAGCTAAATGTCCATGTTTTCTGTATCCATCAATAGTTCTCCAGAGTACCAGCATAGCAAAGTGTTTTGTATAATCCATTCCCCACAGTTACGCCTTTTAGTGATGCATTTTACCTAATGGCTATTGCCAGAGGCTTTAAAACACCAGGAAAGGATGGACAGCATTGCCTGGAGTCTCTGAATAGTGTGAAAGCTGTCAGCGTATGTAAATTACAGATTTCAGGTGTCACTATTTTAAAAAGAACGGTGACTCTAATCAAATTAGGGCTGATCCCAGCCACCCAAGAGACCCAGAACAAGAAGTACTATTTCAACTCCACACCTAAAGCCTTTGCAGCATCTATCAACACCAGAGTAAACAATGAAATAAATCTGTGATGTTCCACACCTAAGGAAAACGTGCCTTTGCACTTCTGACTGTTGCAAACACATTTAGATTAGAGGTGCCTGTCTCTCAAAGTAGACTCAAAATTCCAAAATTAATAAACCGTATGTTATTTTTCACACAACACTACGTCCATATCCTCTTAAAACATTGCAGAAACAAGCCAGTTGTAAAATTGAGATTTTTCCCCCCCTCTGCCTGCATGCACACTGTGTACACATCACAGGTGCTTGCTGAAGGTGCCATTCCTTCATGCACTTAACAGCTCCTGTGATCTACCTCGCTGTGAAAAATTCTCAACCATGCTGAAGTCTCTTTCATACTACAGAAGACTGTTAAATACAGTTTCCACCACGGGGCATTTCATGGGTTTCCACATCTCTACAATGCTCAATTACATAGAGAAAAGTAAAAGAGTTCAACATATGGAAACTTAACAATAGCAAGACACACATTCTGTTGCAGCCATCCATCTTGCTACATTACCCCCATCACAAACACCTGCCTACACGCTCCAGTGGCTTCTTCCCATCATCGTAAGTTGTGGAAAGTTCAAATGGAAGTAACTTTACATCAGAAATATGCATCATTTTCCTGGTAAATACTTCAATATTTCTTCACTTTTCCACATTAAGTTTAAATCAAAAATCCCCAGAAATCATACAACCACCCAGTGACAGACAACCTCAAAGTAAGTTATTCATTAGTGTTGCTAAAAGTGACAGAAACACAAACCTCCCAAAATGCAGCTCCATGGACAGCCCAGATCTCAGGGGTCAATGCAACAGAATTTTAAAGAGACTTCACAAGACACTTTTCTCCAGTAAAGTAAGACATTATGCATTAAAAAATTTATAATTGTGCTAGTAGACTCATCATCCCAGTCAGAGATATTTGGACTAATATAAGAGCTGAATAATTAACTTTCTCCATCAATTCTGTTCTGGAATGATCTCACATCTAATGATGTAAGCACTATCTTTTTTGACTGATGGTCTATGAACTGATGATGCATTGTCACCTACTGTCTCACTGTTTGGCCACACAGTATGCGTTTTCAAGGCAAATGGGAAAGGGACTCTTTAATGGCAAAAGGCTTGAACTCAGAAACTGGCCAGTGCAACCAAAATTACCCATAAATCTGTACCATCCATTAACCACATAACCCTCAGTGTACCACTCTTCACAGGAAGGCTCTGCCATGCACATCTCTGCACATACGAACTGATTCAAGAAACCACTTCTCTGTGGCTCTGCTCTTACGGGTGGGGAATAAAAACTGGTTGTGTCTAAACTGCAGCCATTAGAGCCCTGTTCTGCCTCCCTGGCACTGGCAAGTTTTTCATTTCCTAGTATCTCTATGTAACTAAACCCCTAATAAATTTCCTGAGTGAGCTCTGTGCAGCTTCAAGCTGCCCCCAAACACAGCCTTAACCCTCCTCCTCTCCCCACCCAGATGCTCCCTGCCAAAGCCAAAGGAACAGTATCAAAAAGGTCAGCCGAGATTTCCATCAACATTCACCTTTAGGAAAAACAACATCATTCTCTGTAATTATGGAGAAAACATCTGACAGAGGATGAGGTCACGATATTGGGCTGGGAATCAGTACCCAGTAAGGCTCATGGATTTAAGAGGAGAGTTGATTCTGCAGGAGAAGGATGCTTCATTGGCATTCATATGTTTTGTTATCTCACTATTATGGAAAAGGGCAGAGCTCTCTTTGGGAGTCCACTTTTCCTCCTGGCACACTCTCCCTGCAGGAAAAGGCTATGACACAGCCACCCTCTCTTGAGGTGTCACGTGAGCCAACACAAACACCAGGACAAAGCAGGGCTACCCAGCTGCACTACTCTTGACAGCCCCAGGCTGTCGTACCAGCATAGCATTCCTTAGGGATAAGGAACTACAGATCTTCCAATTATTGATTTGACTTCTAGGGCTCATAGCAAATGCAGGTTTAGAGCTCAACATTCTGAGTTTTACGAGGCTTAACACTACAGCAAGCAGTGAATTAACCAGGGGGCTGGGTCAGCTCGAGGAGAACTGAAGAGAAATTACACTTCTACAAACTGCATTTCTTCAAAGCTTACAGAAGTCAAAAGGTGTGTGAGCATGAGGAATCTGTATTTGAGCTGTCAAACTGGCAGCACAGTCTCAGAGACCAGAGCAGATCACTCCCCACCGAGCACACAGGAATTTCAACTTAAATCTAGCCCAAGACAAGGAAATCCAGCGCATGCTCTACCATGCAAATTTCTTTCCCTCCCAACCGTAACTCTCAAAAACCAACTCCACTGATAACCTGTCTTATATAACATGCACCTGTTCTACAAGCAAATGGGGGATTATCTTCGCTATCGTAACTCTGCGTTGGATTTTATTGAGTAATGTTTTTAAAAGTTCCTGCTAGAGGGCTGATGTTCACTCAAACAGTGTAAACTGCATCTGACATGTTGGCGTTGGTGTGCAAAGCAACTCAAGTGAAAATCCACCACTGCCCAGAGCTGTATTACATGGAGGCTGGGGTCTCATACATCTTTATAACTATACAGGTGACAACAGGATAGCAGGATTTGCTGGGCAAGGCAGAGGTAGGCTGGAGACACTGCTGGCTGAGGATAATTCCCCCAGCTTCCCCATGCACAAAACTCCAGTGAAGAAAAAAGGGAAATGTATTATTTTGCTTTGCGGGAACAGCAGCACGTCTCACATTCTTTAGCAGCAACAGCAGCACTAGCACTTTAGCAGAAGCTGCTCTTCCTACCATCAGCAACCATTAATCCAAAATAGTGATTGAAACTGTGCCTGTGTAAACTTCATTACTGTACTCCATAGCTGAGGTTCCTTATTAGGTATATATTAAGATTTTATAAATAAGCTTTTCTGACTGAACTGTTTACCTACTGTTTTCCCTACTATCAGTCAACACCTACATATATGCAAAACAAAGGTACAGGAAGAGTGCAGACAAATATTTGATGTGAACAGATTGGCCCCACTTTGCTCAGCTCACAGTATACCTAGCAAACAGCTAAACATACAGAACAAAAGAATAATTAATCCCCAAATATCAGATGAACAAAACATTTCTCTCACATCATTGCTTTTATTTTAGCACCTGGCTAGTTTATAACTGAATTTATCTCCTTTACACATCAAACTCTTTGTAGGTACCACCTAGGACATTACCTAGAGAAACAAAGTACTTCTTGGACAACCTCAGAAGACTAAACACTATGAGCAGCATTTTCTTGGTTTTACCTGCAAAGAACAGTTTGAACATACAAACTAACATCAGTGCCTCTTGAAGCACTTGCATACTCTGTGGATAAAAAGTGTTATAAAGTATATGCAACATCACTAAGGCAAGTCCTCCCTGGTCCAGAAAGTTAAAAATGTTTTTGCTCTACTCTGCACATCACAGTGCCACTGCAGAAGAGGAAAGTATGGGTCAATGAGCTTGTACATCAGCCCCTGCCCTTTTACACCTCATCATCCCTTGAAGGATGATGTGTCTGCACAGCTTCACCACGGACAAAGGGTTATAAAAGTCAGATGACTAAAGAAAGGTATGTTGGAGGCTTAGCCAACATATGCAAGCAATCAATATAAGAAATTACATGGGAAGATTACAATTACATTGCATACACTATCAAAGACTTTCACCTCCAAAGCAGCAAGCTCCAGTACTTGCAGGTGACCATAAGTTAGCCATGGAGGTATCTGCTTTCCCCAAGCAGCTATCTGGAAAGCTGATGGACAAAATCCAAAACACCACTGTAAAGGGGGAGTTTGTTGCATAGCAGTTGCCAGAGCAAAATACTGAGTAAATCCCAGCTCTTGATGATTCTCAGCAGTAGAAATACACCATCCTACTGGGACAAGTGAAGATCCTCTGGATAAACAGTACAAACACTCTCATCTTAATTCCAGCATAGAAGACTTACAGTATCAGGGCACTACAGGTATAATTAGTCAGCAACCCAGTTCTTTTGACTAAAGAAAGAAATGAAATAAGGGCTGTGAGTGGAATTATATTACAAAAACAAAACAACTCACTTCACAGCAACTTTTTACACAATGGTATTTTGAATTAAGAAAGGTCCTTTGAACATGCTTAAAAAAAGTTTATATGGAAGTAGATGAACACATCCACACAGTGACTTTATCAAAATGTCACCATTACAAATCTCAGCAATGATTAACAACCAAGTGTAACTCAAGAAACAGTAACTACTAAAATTGCATTTACACGTAAGATCTATGCAACTGAGACAGGTAATGGCTAGCAAAAGAAGCCAGCAACAGGGCTTTTTTATCCCTTTCTTCAAACTGTGGGAAGTCCTTTTCCAATAAAAGGCCCAGCTCATCATTCTTGGGTATCAAGGAAGGACAGAGAAGGAAACACTGAGCTAAAGGTACAACAGTAAAGACAGAAGAACAGGTGTCTTAACTCTCTCCCAAAATATCCAAATATAAATCCTTTCTCGAGGTGAGTTTTTCATTTAGACAAAAGACATGCTCTCCCAGACACTGCCACTAGCTCAGTCCTTCTGACTGCACAAATAGTTCCCCTTCTGAAATAAGGAGTATCAAATGCATTTTCTTCAATCAGGCAGTTTGTTCCACTGAGACATTTTCAGGACCAGCTTCCTCTAAATACCAAAAAAATGGGCCTTCTCAACAATCAAACTACAATAGACTGCTTGCTAGAAGACATATCCTCTTAAATTTATCTTACAAATAATTTAATGTACCATTTTGAAGGAAAAAAGCTTCAAGTTATAAAGCTTGCATTTAACTTGATTAACTAAAAGTTGGCAAATTCTAGTGCCTGCATATCATTTCTTATATCCAGTATTAACACCATGTTTTGACTAAAGGGCAGAACAAAGAAGACATCTTCAGCAAACATTCTGGTATTTTAACATTAATATCTGATCAGAAAGTTTATATCCATAAATAACCACGTATGTATACAGTACATTATCTAATATGTGTGTTTTGAAATATATCAAGGCTAAACCATTGCTCAAAATAATGATGCAAAGTGTTGACTTAAAGCGTGCATTATTTACAAGAACAAACACCAGCTTCAGAATTTTGAGCTCAATTTTCACTAGATACAATCTAAATTGCATTAAAAGCACATATATTGTGCTAACCAATAAAACAATTCCTCAGGAACATTCTTTTTAACCTGCTTTTTTTATGTATCTATAAAATACATTCATGTAAAAAAGTATATTCTGCTGATGAGATAGTAAAAATAAATAAATCCAGACTGCATTTGAATGAATTTTCAGTATAAAGTATATAAAATTATGCTGCTTCTATAGCTTAGAGGAAGAAGGAAAAAATATAACACCACTGAATTAAATATTTCACAGAACTTATTCTTTCCTAAACAGAAGTGGATTTCACAATAAAACACTCTTCTGCACTGCTGTCTGGCAACTCTGATCTGGAATGCAGTTTGCAAAAACAGGCTAGTTTTTCTTTAAAAATGTTTTACAGGAAGGAATCCCGTTAAACCACCAATCATCCTTCCAGCACAGGATACATTATTAACCAAAAAAAGTACAAATAGCAGCATAACTCTCAAGCCTCTAGATTACATGAACTCATCCTCCCTTTACCCGCTTTAAATCAAACTGTAATCCAAACTAATTAAAAACTAAACCCAAGGCTGAGAAGAGAGCTTTTGTTTTGAAGGAAGTTGAGAAGCTTCATTAACCTCTTCTCTTCCATCAGCTTTAACAACCCAAAATTACTCCTGAAAGCTCCTTGCACTCACACAGGGTCAAGGACTGCAGCCTTAAAAACAAAGTGATTTTCTGGCAGAGGAAGGTTATGTGTACACATCACACCATTACCCACACCCACAGAAGTCATGGACCAACAAACACCCCAGCTGTGATCCCGAACTCTTAACAACTTGTGTTTTCCAACAAAATGCCAAAATACACAAATCCAGACTTTTTTGACTCTTTCAGGGACTATTCCACATATATCAGCTTCATGGGAAGACTGGCTGTGCCCAAAGCATCAGCATACCCTGAGCTCCAGAAGATGCATCCCACCAGCAGTGCCAGGCTCTCCTGCCTCTGCCCGGCTGTTTCAGAGGAGCAACATGACCAGCCCAGCAATGGATCCAGATGGAGCCTCTACTCCAGTCCCCTTCTCCCACCTCTTATCAGCATGTCCATCAACCTACAGCTCACAGAAATCTTACCAATTCAGAGATCAATTTACCAAAGTCAGCACAGTCCCCTTCTACAGGTAGTCACAAAACTGCTTTACAAATGGCCAAAATTAATTTAAAATATTGCCATTACCAAAACATCACAGAAACCACAGCAGTATGCATGGGGCTTTACAACCCTAAGAGTGAGCAAAAATAAAAGTTAGGCTTTTTTGAAAAAAATTCCTAAACTCAAGATACTTTTACAATGAGAAGTTCCTACTCCACTTCTAAACAAAACAGATACAAAAAGCCATTTCAAAGACAGGGCATGACTCGTACAGAGTAAATTTGTATTCTGGTCTCACAAAGTGACTAAAGCAGTATTCAAACAGCCACATTAGTAATAGGATATGGATATGAACTGTTTTCTAGGTATCTGTTGTATTTTTTGGTTTTAATGTCAATAAAGAATCTGGATTCATTCAGAGCCAGCAGACCAATCAGACTGGCTGAGAACAGGAAGCATTTCCTCTTGTGTAAGTTAAGTAAGTTTGGGGGTTTTTACCTTCCTGGAAAGCAAGCTAGAAACCTATCCTATGGTATAGATTTTGAAGTATTAGATAATTTTCCATTACTTGCTGTTTTAAAAGGTTTTATTTTGAGATGAGAATTAACTAAGTTAATAATCTCCTTCAATGCTCAGATTTCAGCTAAGAATTACCCTTCTCCACTGGCCACTGCTATCATAGCTCAACTGCCAATCCCAAGATTCTACTCAACTATTTATCTGGAGAACCTAAGCATTAATGGGATGAAATTTAGTATTTTATTTAATATATACAAGGCCCATTTCCAAAAAAGGGAAAGCACCAGGTGCAGACTCTGCAATCTCAGCCAGACCCACAGCAACAGCTCTCTTCTGCCTTGCTCAACTCCTTATACTTTCTTACACAATTAGTGTAGTACAATTAGTCAGTCCCAGCATCCAGGGAAACAGCAGCTTAATTAGACTACCACAATATCTTAACACTTAATTTAGAATAACCACACTTCAAACTTTTTTGTGCTTAAAGTTTTCCTCTCGCAATAGCTTGAAAAATTAGTCCTTCACCCCAAAAGGACATATCAAGGGACCAGCAGGACTCACAAAGTTTGTGGATTTAGGCTTATGAAATTCATACTTTCTCTCCGAAGTTTGTAGATTTAGGGTTATGAAATTCATAGATTCTCCAAGAGAGAGCTGATAAAATACAGACCAGTTCTGAAAGTAAAAAAAAAAAAAACCCTCTAAACCCTCTGCTCTTCAACAGTGCCCTACCTGCAAAGCACAGTTAAGAATAAGATACCACAAGGGTGTAAGGGTGTAATCCTGCATCTCCCACATCACATGCTTGTAAAGAGCAGTAGGAGTTGCCCACCCTCTGCCTAGATGACTAACTCTGCAAATGTTTCACTAGGATATTTGGAAAGCAAAGTGCATAACTGTCTTAAATTTATCCATTTCAAAGCATCTGCTGAAAACACAGTATTAACCCACTGGCTGGGAAGCAGAACTGTGTGGACTGCTCCTTCACCCAAAGATCTCCCTGACTCTGGCCTTGGTGGTCTCTGGAAACACAGGTGCATAAACAACTGAAATAACCCAATGCATCACTGACACCAAAGAGCACTGTCACATTTCTCACTTCCGACTACACTGGTCCCTCTTTCATCCCAGCTCAGACAGCACTCCCGTTCAGCTGGTGCAAGGCTCCTCCAACTTTTCCTGCTAATCAGGCACTGGGAGTGACTCACCACCACCACGCTAAGCACATGCTGATACTGGTACTGCACAAGCAGAGCAGGAAGAAAGAAGAAGACCTCTCCCAGAATCAATAGCCTTTATGTTACCTTGGCTGTACCATTGAAAGCCAACAGATCAAAGCAATTAAGTGGGACGGTGAAGGGCTGAAGCACCACTGGAAGGACACAGGGAAAATGGAGTGGAATTCTTTCATAAACCTTTCAACTTCACAAAGTCCAAAGTATGCTGTGATAAAATTGGTAACTACGAATTTGTAGGTGAAAACCTGCTAAAGCCACCACATCTTTGATCTACTAAGTCCCTTAAAAAAAAATTGCATCAGCCGCTAATTACTTCCTGTAAACATCTTTTCTATGTTCTCTCCGCAAATTGTCTTGCTTCAACTATCAATTTGGCTTTTCCTGTAGCTTTCTTCTCTCCTTTTCTTCTAAATTGATATCTTTCTCTTACTTAAGTATTTCTAAGCAACAGCAATATCACCTTTTCACCTTCTCTTCAATGAACAGTTTGAGCTTTAAATCACTCCCTGAAGTGTCTCCCAAACTTGAATCATTCTTGAAGATTTTATTGAAAACACTCAAAACTGAACACTTTTAGAAACTTGGACATTAAAACAGGACACAACCATTCCTACAGCAACCACATCACAGCTAAGACAGCATCACCTTACTATGTTCAGACAATATTTTCCCTAACTGTAAAACTTGAGAACTTTTTCGGCCTTTTAACAACAAAATCTGTGACAAATGCCTTAAAAATCAGATACAGTAGGTCATATCCCTCTCAGGCTAACAGCAAATGCAATTCAAAATAGGGTAGAAGTGGCAGATAAAAGAACAGTGACATGTAAAACAACATGAAAAACTTTGGATTCGTATGTTTCAGGGGTAAGTCACAACCAAACAAAGATCTTCACAAAAAATTTCCAGCTCTCCACTTTTGCTTTTATCACCCTATGACTCGTTACTCTAACCAGTCTTTTGCTCCTCCTTATACTCAAAATAAACCAAAAGAAAAGTCAAAGTAACTATATCAAATAAAATGGATGATGCTTTTTGCTGCCTCCACTACAAGTAAACATCAGAGATACCATTTATGAAAGTATAAAGCAACCCAAGGATGGTAAAGGAAAAATATAAAATATGCATTTACGCATAAATATTTTACATGGGTGAGATAAGGCCTTTATAGTCAAACTGGGGGCGTTTTCAGGCACAATTTATTACATTTCATGCAACCTGCAAAAGGTTTTCTATTTCATGTAAATCCCTGAAGTATCATCTTTATGAATGCAAGCGAAACACATCCCTTCATGTCAATTTTATTTGCCTTAAATTCTGAGCTTGGACACTTTCAAGTCAAAATCAATGTTACACTTAATATACTCTACAAAAAACAAACTGATCTTCATGACTGCTAATAGTAACTTTTATAAACTTTAAAATAAAAAGTTTGGCTTAATGAAGTCTTAGTGATTGATTTTTGTAATTGAAACTGACACGGCTCAAGGATGATTCCACTTCAGAAGAGATGCTTGCCCGTCTGCTGAGCAGTACAAGCCGCCTCCATAAATTACACAAAATGGGAATAACCGTGTTTCCTAAAAGCTCTTTCTCCAAAAGGACCACCACTGCAGCACCAGTCATTATTTCCCCCTTGATAGTATTCGGGGAGATTTGTAGAAAGCTTCTCTTTACATCGTGGGGCTGCAGTGAATCAGTGACTAAGCAGAACTAAGCCAACAACCAGGCTTTTCCACAACCATAAAACCTCCTCCTGCCTCTCTTCCTTCTTCTTGCCTCAGCTTCTTTGACAGAAGCCGAGCAGTTCAGCTCCACTGCCAAGCTCTGTACACACTGCCTGCCAGTAACGATGCAACAAGGGTGATGGGCACCTGTCCTGTTCTGGTGGCAGCAAACACCCTTCCAGCAGCAAAGAGCAGCGTGCCCTGCATTGCAAATTTGTACTACGAACATTTACAAATCTGCCAGAGGAACAGGATACTGGGTCACAAAGCAGGTCACCTGAAAACTCAGCATTATGCAAAACATGAGCTGCATGCTTTCAGAAGTCATCCAAATTACTTTACTTTTACATAGGAACAATTCTCCTGGGGAGGGGAAAAAAAAAATCACCATGTTAAAATAATGCAGGCTGCTTAAAAATCATTTAATCTGTTTTAGGTCCACTAAAACAAGCCACAGTCTTCCTTTCAATACAACATTTCTGTGGACCACAAGCACTGCAGTGCAGGAAAATCTGTATTTAGAGCATTCAAAGGACAAACATCCAACTATAACAGTGAGTATCCTGGAAATGTCACATGTCTCTGACACCGTGTTTTAGTAGCCTTGTTTTACAGCACAGGTTGAGCCAAGAAGGGATCACCAAGCTACAACAGCACTGGCAGGCATGTGCTTTTTACCTGTCTGCAGACACTGGGAGTATCTGCAGTTCCTGGCCACGTAGGCAGGACTCGTATTTATACAGCTGCAACATGGAAGAGCTTGAGCTGAGACAGGTGAAGTGAGGGGGAGAATGCTCAAGTTGCGCCGACACAACCACTCAGACCACGACACGGGCCAGGCACAGTCCTGTGCTGGGGCAGCAAGGTGCCCACCAGCACCATCAGCAGAGGCCAGGCACTCCCCTCCAGGGGCTCCCAGAACTGCGCCCCAGAGCTGGTGCCAGCACCACCTGAGTGGATGGTGTGGGGTTGGGTTTGTTTGTTTAACAGAGGACAGGTTGTCTTTCTTCTTTTGCTAAAGCCTCCATCATTCATTCCCGTGCAGGGAAAGGTTAATGATGATAAATAAGATCCTTTCCAAAACGTCTGTGCCAGGCACAAAGTAGGAAAACATCACTTAGCTATGTCAGTGGTGGGATCTTGCCAAAAACTCTTCCCCAGATGTCCAGATCTGCAGCTGTGGGACTGTTTTGGTAAAACATTTCTGTCTTTTCTGAGGACCGGCAGCAGGGAGTGCAGAGGCATTCAGGACCACCTTTGCTTCTCCCTACCCCCCTATACAGTGCAGGGCAGACCTGTGATGGGCTCACTCCTTCCACAGCCCAGCTGGTCACACAACAGCAACAGTGCAGACTCCTCAGGAAGACAAGAGGGGAAAGCACTTTAAATGACTGCAGACAATGCAGACATACTTCCTTACACATTTTAAAATACCTAATGCATGAACACTTAATTTTAACTCAAGCATTCTTTAGCATCCTTGTTCCACACAGGCTGAGAAAGCTTCTTGCACTGTAATAAAGACATGTTGTATCTCCTACCTACTATTTGCATCACCTAATGTCCACGCAGTGTTTTTGCAATTCATTATAAAAAGATAACTACTAATTTGTCAGCAGTGCAGTTACTTGAAGATATTGACAAAAAAGGTTTTCTTTGCAAGCAAGGACATTTTATTTTAGCAAGTATCAATACTGTTCAAGCTCTTCTGTGAAATCCAGAACTGACCCAAAAATGTGCATCCTAACCCAGCCCACTGAATTCCATGGAACATGCTGAAATCCACAGCTGTTTATAGCTGCAGCATTATGCTTTTGACAGTTTTATTTGTGTAACAGTTTATGCTTTCATTATGTTCTGTCACTTGCTACATGGAATTTGTGTTTAAGAGGATTCCACTGTATCATATCTAAGAGGTTTACAACAAAATCCAAATAGCTGAACTCATGGATACATCACGTCACCAGATTTAAAGGTTCACAGTAACTTCTTCTAGCCATGTTAGAACATTAACCATCATTTTATGAGTAGACTCATCTTCAAACAATACACAATGCTACAGAAAAGTTACCCTCAAGACTGATGGAATGAAAAATCAATACACATTATTACACCTACCTTCCCGACCTTCTCCCATATATAAAAATCATAAGAGAAAAACAGTTTTCACAAGTTTATTCTCACATCAAAAAAGAGCAGAGAAGCATGTTTTCTTCCAAGACTAGGAGATGAACAAGTGCCAGGACTAAAACATCCAGTAAAAGCATGTATACAACTTGTGCCTGAGCAGCCAAAAAGTAACTGGAGTTACAAGACTCACAATACAGACAGGTCCTCCCACACACATCACCGGGGTACTATTTAACTTTTTTTTTTTTTTAAGAGAGGGAGGGAAAGAGGGAGGGGGAGCAGAAAGTAGGCTAAATATGAACATGTCAGGAGCAGCAAGGCAACAGGCTATGGCAAACCATACTATATGGCTACAGTTAGCAAATCCACTCCCTGTAGCTGGGGAGTCTTTTCCACCATTGTGCACAGATCCCCCTCATGAGGCTTCTACACCTGATGCAGCAGCTGGGGCAAGCCGTCATCTTCAGCAGTACATAGAGAAAGTGATTATATTCAATCATCCTTGCTCAGTCATCCTGATTGCAAATATCTCTTCCTTAGGAAAAAGTATTTTAGGCCCCCAACTTATTTTTCTTTTTGCTCCAACTGACCTTATCATTCAATCCACTGCTAAATTAAACAGCCCCCCACCTGAAATTCCCCACTCATGCAGGTACTTGCACATTGGTAGTAATTGAGTTCTCTGAACCTTCTTGGAATTAGAGCACCAACAGTGAGTACAGAAGCTCAGGCAAGACAGGCTCTATAGACCTCAATATCATACTGTCCCTTTTCAAAACCCTTTCAGACTTTTAACACATTTTGTAAGAGTAAGTACAAGAAATCCACAGCATTAAAAGAATGTACTCTTACATCAGCTCCCTTCCAGGTAACACCACCACCTCTTCCATCTACAGCACTCTACCTTACAGTGCACACAGGAGATAGGCAATCAGGGCCATCAAGCTGCAGATGCAGGCTCAGCTGACAGCTCGCCATAGGTCCTGCTCCACTGGAGTAAGTGCTCTGTGTTACACCACCCCCCAGGCTGTAATTGTGCTCCACTCTCTGCAAATCCACTTGACAGAAAGCTTCTCTTAACTACAGATGATTTCAGTAATGAGTTATTTCAGCTCATATGACTGTGGTCTGTGGTGGAAAAGTCAAGCCAAGCTAACGTCCCAGCTTGTGTTAATTTCCACTAATGAGAATCCCAACAGTTGCAATAAACGAATCCATCCACAAACTGAGAAATTAAATATTTGAATTACCTCCATAAAAACAATCTTCAAACCATTGAGGAAAGAAAGACTGCAACACACAAAGCAAAGACGGTCCTCCATCAGACACAAGTTGCACAAAAGAACACAAACTTCAGTAACAGAAATGATATTAAAACATTAGAGAAGTTCCAGAAGATTCACCTTATGCACTGCACGGACACTTGATGAGATAAGGAAAGGTATTCTACTTAAGTAGGAAGGACCAGTCAGTCTCTGCCATGAGGGGATCCTACTATAAAGCATAAAACACATGTTAGACATTATGTCCTGGCCTTAACAAGAGTGGAATCTCCAGGGAGCTACCTCAGGGAAAGGAGAGGTAGCAACTTGTGACTCCAGCCACTAAGTCTTTTATTTTACCTTCACCCATGCAGCTCCCTACTTGCTTCAGCCAGGACACACAGTACTGACACACATTTCCCAGCTGCTGGGGAGTTCCCTGTGAAAGCCAGAGTCCTGGATCCCAGCGGGTTGTGTGATTGCCACCCCCGCAGAAATACCTCTTCACCCTCTCCACTGTCTGACCACATGGGAGGACCAGCTGAACTGGGAGCCTACACCAAGAAGCTGCAGCAGGTTACAGAACATGACAGCGCACTCTGTTCCAGCTGCGAGGTGCAACACTGCTAGGAACAATGATGCTAATGAGAACCTGAAGGAACCAAAGTTCACCCATGATTTGTTGTCTGCTCAAGTGTGACCATAAAATGAAACCCTCACACATCAGAAGGCTGACCTCATTGTGCACTGTGCTGGACTAAATGAAGTATGAGGTTCAAGGTAATGTAAGTAAAACCTGTTCCACAGAGGTGGGGGATGTAGGCTAAATATAGACAGAGAAAGTGCTGAGTTTTTTTACTGCATCTCTGACCAAGAAGTAAATAATTTCAGTATGCTAGGTAGCACTCATGATCTTCACTGGTGAACTTTCATCCACTTCAACTGATGGGAGTTGCATTACAAAACAAAATACTCCTAGAAAAGGTGTGGATCTGTAAAAGTCAACCACTTCAGCGTTATTAAATATTCATCAAGCAAAATCCAGTGGATGAGACTATTCGTGTACTCCAAATGCGCAATATGTATGGCAATTGGGATTTGGCACACTAAAAGCACGGTTCCAGCAAATTTTTACACTTTTGAAAAATCCTCCCTCACAACTTCCACAGAAACTGCATATAAAGTTTAAGATGCAGAAAGAGCAATAAAGCCCATCACAGCTAGCAAATGAATTTGCAGAGCACTATATCTGATCTAACCTTCATGTCAAAGACTCAGGCTTTCCAAAGCATATTCTCTTCATTCTGAAGCTTTCCAGGACTACTTTTATTTCTCTAATTTGCTCTATTTTGTTAAATTTAAGCAAAGTCATATTTGATGATTTAGGAAAAAAGCTCAGAGTGAAGCCTGGAAAAGTCTGTAATAATTTTGTCCAGGTTCTTTCTTCACGAGTGGGTAGGAATCTCAATGACAAGATTACCTGCATTACTGATGCTTGATTTAGCTGTCAAAAGCCTGCTATTTCTTCCTCCTGCATACTTTTTGTAGCATAATCATCTAAAAAGCCTTTTAAATGTTCACCTACTGATCTGCTCCACTTATTTATTTAATTAAGGACGTACTTGTAAAAGTTTTTCACTTTTACAAGTAAACAGGCATCTGGCATTTTAAAGCACCCATACCAAATCTCCTGGAGAATGCAGCCTAATTCAGGAGCTTTGCTTAGCCCTTTTAAAGTGTTTCTTTTGCATTCAAGAATTTTAGGTTTCTTATATCATTCCCAAAACTGGGTCATCTTAAAGCACTTATAAAGCATTTAGCAAGCAGTACCAAGCAGCATTACATCCAACCCATGCTGTTTCATGAGTAATTGAAACAGCTAGGTAGCTTAAACATATAACATTTCATCAGACTGTTGTTGAAAAGACATTAATACTCATTTTTCCCTCAGTGGTCATACCATTTCTTCCCCTTTAGTTTATCTTCATAAATCCACTAGAGTCTAAATGCAGAAGAGTGGATTTAATCAGATAGCCAGCAATGCACAATTAACTCTTCTCTGTGTCACTTCATGATTTAGTGACATGATGCTATGAGTGGCAGAAACAAAAAAAAGAAGGTGGAAGCAGAGGGGGAGTTGATTTGTTTTAAATAAAGAAAAAAAAAATCTCACTTCAGCAATAAATGCAGCAGCTGGAGTTCCAGTTTCTGAAACTGTTTTCACAACAATTCTTTCTACAATACAAATCACTACCAAGGTGTTAACCCAGACTTGTTTATGGTGCTTCCAAACGCTGATACAAATGAACTTGAGAAATGCATTCAATAACCCCTTCTATCAAGGTTACACTGCAGAACAGATAATTTCTTCATGCTCTTCACTGAAACATTCACAGTCATTAGACATCAGCCCAAGCTGGGAATCTCCTCCAGTAATACCAAGACTTCTCCAGTTTATCCTCCTCCTCCAAACACTTCAAACTGGTTTCAAAAAAGATTTTTGTTCAAATTTTAGATAAGGATTTACAGAGTCTCAGTTAAAAAGGCACAAAGCATACACTTGAAAGATTTAGGAAGGCTGACATTTGCCTCTTGCAAAATTCTGTTTCATACGACATGATAGCAGCTACTGCCATCAACAGAAATTGGGGAGTTATCATGCACCTGTTCTTGACATTTGAGAGTCACCTGGTGGCTGATGATAAAAGGCTGATTTATGATCTGTAGTCTCTTATTTATTGGAGGGCAAAACTCCCCTTAGGCAGACATTGAGACAGCATAGCATACTTGTAATCTTCTGTAGTCTCTTGAGAAAGCATATTCTAGAACTTGCAAAGGCAACTCTGTGTAAGCTTGGCGCTCTCATATGCAATTTTCATTTAAACTAAGATTACAAAAAAGTAATAAAATGCCATTTTAAAAGCTTGATGTTTTCCCTAACAAAATGGATGCCACTTTATTATATAAACTACAGTTTCTCTGTGGTTTGAAGAAGAAAATTAAGCACAAATGCCTGTTGATTCTCCCATCACTTCTGGTGTCCTGCTAAGAAAACTGAGTTATTGATAGAACAGGTGTGCTCATTTTGGCTTGGATAGACTTAATTTTCCTCATAGTAGCTAGTATGGGGCTGTGTTTTGGATTTGTTCAGTCTTGATAATTCAGGGATGTTATTGCTCAGCAGGGCTTGCACAGCGTCAAGGCCTTTTCTGCTTCTAACATCGTATCACCCCATCAGCGAGTGGGGTGGAGCTGCACAAGCCACTGGGAGGGGACACAGCCAGGATAGGTGATCCCACCTGACCACCAGGACATTGCATGCCATATAATGTCATGCTCAGCATATAAAGTTGGGGGAAGAAGAAAAGGGGGACACATGGAGTGACAGTGCTTGTCTTCCCAAATCAGAGTTGCATGTGATAGAGCCCTGCTGTCCTGGGGACAGCTGAACACCTGCCTGCCCATGGGAAGTGGTGAATGAATTCCTTGTTTTGTTCTGTTTGTGTGTGCAGCTTTTGCTTCACCTATTAAACTGTCTTTATCTCAACCCATAAGTTTTCTCACTTTTACTCTTCCAATTCTCCCCCCAACCATGATGCAGAGAGCAGTTCTGAGGCCGAGTTGCTGGCTGGAGTTAAACCACAACAACAGGATTCAGAACAAGATTTGCACCACTAGAAAATTTTACGGTGCTCCTGAGCAAAGAAATGTCTTCTCATTGTAATAAAAAGCTTTGAGGTGTGAATGTTTAAAAGGATGCTGTGGAACAACTTCCATAATTGTTATGTATCTCCAGAAAAGGAACAAAAAAATAAAAGCACCCCAAAATATTAAAACCTGTCTCTGGAAACTGAACATACGATCTGAATAAAATTCTCCATGGTAGTGATTTTGCAATTTGGTAGTAAGGACCATTTATATCTATAGAAATACCCTTTTCTTCTGGAAGAAAAACAGTCTGCTACATATAAAAGTTATTGACTTGATGCAGCCTACCTAAATTACACAATTAAAGTAAAATTCCTCTTAAACAGAGATAAAAATAATGCAAGTGGTTTTTGTCAACTTTAAGCCAACTTACACAGCAAAGCTCTGTTTAATTCTTCAGAATTCCAATTTCTTATGTCAGTGCTGGGATCAGACTGAGTTCTGCTTTTCATGCCATGTTATTGCTGAGTGCAAGTTATTCCTTATTAAGTAACAGCTACACCGCAATACTAAACTTCCCAGAGAATCACATAAATGGCTAATGGATGATTCCCCCATTTCAATAAATCTATTTCTATGTGGTCTGCACACTGACATATAACTAAGGTCCAGGTCGAGATTGTTTTACTTCTAAGTTCTTGCCTCACAAACTGAGCTCTCTAATACTCATTGACCCAACACATCTGTACTGGCTTCAAGAAGCCTGTGGCTGCACAAAATACAGAGCATGAACTAGCTCAGTCCTTGCTGGAGAATGGCAATGCAGAAGACCCTTGCCACATCCCGTGTGCCCACTACTCCATTTCTCCCACTGATGCATCCACCTTCATCTAGATAACAAACTGAATTGCCCTGTGATCTAGTAGTTCTTTTTTCTCCCTTTCTTCTCCTACCTCTCAGAAACCACCGTGGACAACAGGAACAAAGATGCCTCTCTCTCTGTTACTTGGGTGCCCCCAGATCTCTAGCTTCAGGTGGACTCAGAAGCAGGACATAGGAGAATGAAACCTGAGCTGAACACAGGTGGGAGAGCAGATAATGTAGAGAGACCAAGGACAAGATGAAGACAACAGCAGAACAGAACTGAAAAATGTAGTAATGGCCACTAAAAACCCTAAAAACAAACTCATGATCAATGAACCTCAATAACCCTGAGCTGCTCAGCAAACAGCTGAGACCCACACTGGCCCAAGCAGAACATGATTTGCTATCACCAGATATTCTTAATGGAAAGTTAACAATACCAAATACTGGGAGAAAACATGTTATTTGAATTACTAACTCATTAATAGACCTTAAAATGCAGAAGATTTAAAAACATCTGGAAGAGCAATGCTTTTGTCTATCAGAAAGTCAGCAAAGGTGACTTGGTTACAACATCCAAGAAGTAAGAGGTTCAAGTGGACCACACAGAGAAGAAAACTTCAAGCAGAAACCCCAACTAGATGCTGAAGCTAGTCCAGCTAAAACCAGAAAAAACAAGGTTTGCCTTTCTAATGCTCTCAGTGGTAGCTTAATTAACAGAACAGGATTTTCCTCCTCTCTACACCTTTACCTTGAGCTAGATGTCTTTTAGGAAATTGTGTCTTAACAAAATCAGAGTTAGTATCTTGGAGAATATATATTTGTTTGCAATAGACAGAAAAATCAGAAAACGCATCTAACACCACCATCCCACCTTAAAGCTCACAGATAAATGATGGAAATCTACTAATGCTATTAGTTATTCTTTGTTCACCATGAACTGTGAATTGCTGCAATTCAACCCCGGTAACAACCTGCACAGGATTTAGTATACTTACTTGTACTTACTTGATCTGTGAATCAAGAACTACCGAATGTTATTCCTTATATTACATGCACAAGTTATTCGAAACAGGAAAAATTCAAAGCCAAACAAAAAATACCCACTCCATGCCCAAAAACCAAACCACATAACAAACAAAAACAAACAAAAAAACAACAACAAAAAAACAAACCAAAACTCGAACATTCTAAAATTAAAACAGTCCAGATTCTTCCAGATATATTTCCTGATATAAATGCAGTTCGAGGTACAATTTCTTTCACAAAATCATGCTACAGTCAGTAAATAAAACAGATCACACTTGTGCTTAAATTCTCTCTGCTTGAACTGAATGCTTGAATTTTCAACCCTGATGTTCTTTTAACATAGCTAGTTTACAAATTTTGCAGAATGGCACAACGTTCTCTGGGGAAGAAGAAAGGCAAAGCACAAAGATACAATTCTCTAAGCTAACTAGGAGCCCAAAATCAATAATAAATCTGTTACTTGACAAAGATGATTAAATGATGCTCTGCAAATCACTACTAGCATTCCTCTTCCAAATAGAATCTCGAGACAGTGGCATGATATGACAATGCTAATGGATGTCAAAGGCTTCATGTTAAAAAAACATGCATTTCATGGCTTAAGCTACACATAGGATGACATATTTCATCTTAAATCCAATGGTGATCTTCTGTCCTCATGTGAGGAAGAGAAAACAAGTGTCCCCACTCTTTACCCTTCTGCTCTCTGTTAAACTTAGTCAATGAACTCTTTTGTCTCCAGGTTCTGCTGAAGATCTGGGAAGACAGCTGGTCACCCTTGCTGCGTTTCTCTGACATTTTCTTTCCCAGATGGAGGACTAAAAACTGACCATCATTCAGGGCATAAGACTCACCACAAGATTAAGACAAAAAAGCAATTATGCCTTCATTTTCTTTTCATCTCACAGTAATTCATAGAACTGTTTTCTTTTTTGATCACTACTGACCACACTGTGCAAAGACACTCAACACTTATTACCTTCCTCGTATAAAATTGGGTCTTGCAAAACAGAAGAATCCACTTGAGAAAGTATTTCAAAAAGAGTCCTTGATGAATACAGTCTTGATGTCAATAGATACAATCTTGGTGAGATAATTATGTCTAAATTACATTTAAAAGGTAGCTTAAACTCTACTGGACAAGAGTTCTTGGCAGACTGAATTGAGAGCAATACAGAAAGATATTTGAAGGTAACTGGTGCTACAAAATGAAACATAAAAGCAGAATGCTGCGAGGTAAATGCTTTGAGGCAATGCAATGAGCAGCCCAGTACTTGCTGGGCTTTGAGGATGGAGCAGTGCTAAATGCTGCCTAGGCAAGGGCAGTCTCCTTGATGAACAAAGATAAAGTTCTGCCCAAACTAGTAACACCAGATGCAGAACACAGGATGAGAAGAAAGCCCCATCCACATCTTGAAAATTTATTTTGAGAGAAGTTAGTGCTGACTCCTTGCCACATACTTTCAGATTTCTACACAGTGAAGTCTGATCGTTTATTTTTTCCCACAGTACAATTCAGTTTTCCTGCATTTACAAAAAAATAATGAAGTCTTGGCTTACAAATGTATTTCATCTTTTTCCACATGTGAACGATTTTGGAAAGGAAAGTCCAAGGAGACTGAACTTTCCCCCAGCACAGAGCTCAGTGAAGCAGCTGCGACACTATTACTCACTGTCCTGCCTGTGGTGAAAACAATGCCACAGCTATGCCTCGGTGGTCAACAAAGGAGTTCATTCTTCAGGGGTTATTCAATTCTTTGTATCTTGGCCGAGTCTGCAAACCCAGAAGGCAGGAGACGAGTTAATGTGCACCGGGACAGCTGAAACATAACATCGATAGGTGTCCTGTTTAAGAAGTGGACTGAAGGCTCCTCAAATTTGTCTCTCCATTCACTGCATGGTCATTTAAAGAGAGAAAACAGAGGAGAGTAGGGTAGGAGCTGAGCAAGAAGTGCTTCTCCAAGCGCCAGCCATTTCTGACTCATGGATCACTCCACAGAGATCGAAGGATTTTTCTTCCCTAGTTCATCCTGCTGTCATAAACAGATCTTTCTTCATTAAAAAAACATGCCAGGTTCAGATATTTTGCTGGCTGCTCCAATCCAAAACCCTTACCCAAGTAATATCCAAGCTCCTGATCTCTTCTTCCCTCACTGGTTTTCTTTTTATTGTTCCCTCATCACTGGATTTCTCAGAAACTGTAGACTCCCTTGTTAATATCTCACTTACAATGACAATTGAAGAAATAATTTATTCCTACTCCCTATTTATAAGCCACCCAGAAGCAAGGTCAAAGCAGCTCCCCAGACATCTGCTCACACCGAATGCAGTACAAACAGCAGCAATGCTGCCTGACAAACCACAGCACTGGTCTTCCAAAGTTCCGTCACTCCATACCCAAAAGGACAGAAGAGGTCTCAAAATAGTTTTTGCTTACTAGCAGAGCAACACTAACATATACAGATTTTGCATGATGTACTGCAAAACACAGACTATAGCAGTTTAGAAGGGAGATAGAAAAAAAACAAGACACCAACCATGAGATGGAGAACCCTCTGACATGCCCTTTTGATTGGGGAAGCAGAGAGAAGCCGCCGCTTCCCCACAGAGCACTGCGACTTACCAAACCACTTTAACCTGTGGCTGAGAGATCATCATTGAGGCATCCAGGGTGGTGAATGAAAACTAGTTAGCTGTCCCACCTAAGAGCCACAACTGATGATCAAGCTCAATGCTTTCTAAAGTAATGAAGTGGCAATAGGGGAATTACTTTTACACAAGAGGCTAAAAATGAGTCCATGAAGGGTCCACCTTGTGCTCACCACAGATAGAAGTGCCATGTCGGAGCAGTTTTCTCATCCCCTTACACTCTACAAAATAGCCCTGCACAATCTCTCCTTGGCAATTACGCCTTCTTTCATGGACGAAAACACAACTGTTTTTGTGCAGTTCTTCTCATCTCTTTTCCTCTTCCCAAGCTTTGGAGAGATTAGGAGAGAAGAGGTCAGATTGTTCAAGTCGCTGCATCTCAGAGGACATTTCCCATAATACCTCCGAGTTCCCATGTTGTTTGTAACCAGGGTGGGATGGAACAAAGAAGAGAGAGGTGGTTCTGAACTTCACTCTTTCAGACAGTTCAAGGAGAGGAAAGTGCTACTCTCAGCTGCACAGAGACTGGCATTTGTCCATAATAATCAAAGGTGCTTGACCTTTTAATACCAGAATGAATGCCACAACTACATACCAGATGACGCCACAGTAGGACCAGATTATTCTCAGATTCTAGAAACTCAATTCTTTCCTCAGTCAGACATGACAGGTTATTGTTTCTCCCATATGTTCTCTACTTTCAGCGAGCAAAGGCTGAAGAGCAAAAGTCACATGCTGGTAGGAAGATGATATAAAAAGGCTAAGCTCATCACTAATCACTGGTTAAAAACTGAGACACCAGTGCTTAGACTTGTTATACTGTCATTTCTCTTTGCACTCTACTTAGTAGGTACATCCTCATTTTTCAGCAGTCTGTTTAGACTGTCTTGAATGCTCCAGTCTTCATCTAATAAGTAGCCATCCAAGCCACATTCTGCCAATTTTCACAATTTGCTTAAGTCGCCCACTCTTCTTACACAGGCAGCTGCTAAACCCTCAGCATCGACTCAGCTGAAAATTACAAACTCCTTCTGGATAGCACTGCAGGTCACTAATAATTATTCCTTGACTGCAAGAGCAGTCTTATAAAGGAGGAATTGAAAATAATTCGATGTTTTGTCATTCAAGTTTATTCTCACATTTCTGTGGTAACCCTTCTTCAATTTATTTAAAGTATACGGTAATTTTTAACTACAGGTTTGGACAACAAAAAAGCAGGATGAATCATTCTGGATATTTAAAGCCTACAATCAGACAGCTTGAGTCTCCCTACAGTTCTCAAGTCAAAGTTTTATTTTCTACTTATGAGCAGGAACACTTTCATAAGGAGCACTAATTCATTTAAATATGCAAAAGACTTGAAGATTGGGGAATTTCTTATACACTACAAAGTTTTAAAGGTCCTTGTTCTTCCCTCTACATTGATTTTTGCTTTCTTTGTAACTGCATACCCAGAATTAGAGGGCATTAGAGCTAAACTGGGAAGATAGCACATGTGTATAAATATATCATGTAAAAATAAAACTGGGCAGATGCATAGGAAACACCCTGCAGCACGTATTACCCTTGTTTTCCTCATCGCTGCATGGGCAACACATGTCTACTGGTACAGTACTTCAGAAGCGAGGAGCGCTCTCAGGGATAAACACAGGCCATACTGTTGGAGAGATGATGCTCTGGGCAAGTCAGCCTTTCCACTGTAGCTGCTCTCCAGAAGCCACCAGCAGAGCTGTATGTTGGAGCAATGCCAAAAGTAACTTTTAATTTGTAATGCCTATAACTCGCAAAATGACAGTTACAGAATACTCAGTTTGTATAACCAGCCTTAGATCAAGCAAAGCCGGCTGGAGAATTGTCTTAGGTTGGTTAAATCCATGATAGCAATCCATGTTTCCTGCTGTTTGTTGTTTTCTTTTTTTTTTAGCACAGCTTTGAAATATATTACAGTAGCAGCAATTTCCACACACACATAACACTCCAGACTTCTGTTAACACTCAAGTTCTTGCTTTATTGTGCTCCACAAAATGAGCTTCTCAAAGAATCCAGGACTTT
The DNA here is from genome assembly GCA_035221455.1 of Xenops minutus. NCBI lineage: Eukaryota > Metazoa > Chordata > Aves > Passeriformes > Furnariidae > Xenops > Xenops minutus. The sequence goes on from JAWWEE010000004.1 coordinate 10,540,695, forward strand.
ACTGTACACACAGAAACAACAGCAACCAAGTAACAGTCACACAAGAGCAGAATTCCAACCATGCCATCCAGTGGTCCAGCCTACAGATACACACCTTAAAACAACCAAGTCCACAACTCCCACAGCCCACCAGAACAATTCTCATTGATCTAACACCATTGCTATATAAAAAGTCAGTGTGTGTATGACAATAATGAACAGCCTGCATCAATTCAAGTGATCTAACATCGAACTGAACATCTAGAACTTGTGAGTTCTACATCAAAATCCATCTCAAATATGAAATCCCAAATGTAAGGATTAATGATACATCCCAAAGGATTCCCAAAGTGAAGCTCCTGACCTTTTCAACAGTGTTAGTTGATTCCCCTTCACTCCTCCCTCATGGAACAGCTGAAATTTCACTTTTTCTCCTCTTCTAGAGCCAGAGCAGAAGAGCTGGTGATAATCCCCTCTGAATGCAGTATTTAACACATACCTGCTAGGTGACAGGTGCTACAATGCAGGAAGATTAGCACAGTGAGGTCCTTTTAGGAGAAGCAAAGTCACCATCGGGCAAGTACAGCAGCAATGGCTGTGTCTAGGGGTCTTATCAAAGCACTTACCACCCATGTGTGCATTGCACCTTTCACACACATCAACATTTCGTTAAGGGCTTACGGGGATATCTATCTTCCCACAGAGGCAATAGAGGCATGTTTGGGCGAACAGCTTGCCATGGGGATGGCCACCTCCTGGGCAGCCTAACATCCTCAGGGTAAGGATCCCGAATTCTCAACAGCAGCATCTCATGAAACTTTTCAAACCCTGCTGATTTCAAACCAGCAAATACATGCCTGACAAGACAGTTAAGAGTCTTTTGAGGGAACTAAGGGCATATAAAAACCCAATCAGTGATGGCAAGTCATGAAGCAGGAAATAAGAACGAAGATTACAGAAAGCAGGTATCTGAATCTGCAAGGGCAAGACCAGCACGAATCAACTGGGCAACTATAGACAGAAATACTAAAGCATTTTCCTTGAACTTCAGTCTAACACAGAATAATTCTTACCCTGGGGTTACTTATCACCCCAACACAGACCGACTCATGGCCCCAAGGAGTCTCCAGAGGTATTACAGAACAAAGAGGGATGTGAAGAGCAACAGAAAGGAATAGGATCAATCTTCTTTCTCTTCAACTTCTTGAACACATTAAAAAGTAAAAGTCAGCTAAGCCTGCTTGTTATTCAGTTCAGCAGTCATTATCTGATTCTCTGTTATCGGTCACTATGCTGTATCTACATTTCTTGCCACACTCAAGATATCTTCTCAGACCTGATCTTCCACCAACCATAACCCATGTGATGTACCCTGTTGCTTGAGCAAGGCTTTCAGCTGAAGAGTAAAACACAGGATGAAAGACAAGGAGAGACTATGCTTTCTTTCACTAAAACTTGGCAGACGAAGATAGCAAAAATCATCCTCTGAAGTTCACTATGACTCTGACCTTACTGTTTTCTAAACCAGTGCCAATAAAGTACCTGTTGAAACAAAGACACACATTAAATGTGGAAAAACCATCTAGAACATCATGATTTTAACCTCTGCAAACCACACTGCCCTTCTCTGTTGTTCTAGACAGACTTCACTTCTGTGTCAGAAGACCCCAGAGTCCATGACGTTTTATGCTTTAATGGTCATGCTTTCCCCTGATTATCTCCTATTGACCAAATAAAAGTGGAGAACCTGCACTGTGAAAAGCAATGTTACCAGATCATTTGTAGGATCTCACCTCTCCAAAATTAGTTCTTTACATTAGTCTCCTATGTACCTGAGGCTTCCTACGAATACAAAGCCACAGTATGAGTTGCCTAAGCACTTGGACTTCCAGCTTCTCCCAGGCTTCAAACTGGCTACACTCCTTAAAAAGTAATGTCAGCATGAAAAAAAATATTAGAGGACAAGTTGTACTCTATTACGATGGAAACTTTTGCTTTCAATTATTCTAACTACCACAGTGAAAACATGCAATTAGTAACACAACCTGTAGATACTGTTAAGCAATGGGTGTCAGTGAAAAGAAAATTCAATCTGAGAAAGTAGCCCACAGCAGTGAAGACTGCAGTAAAAACACTGTACCTCCACCTCAGCAAACTATAAGGTCACTGGACAGGCTTTTGCTGCATGAAGAATGGTGGAAAAACTGAGACTGCTCCTCCATTGGACATGCTATTCCACAGTGAGAGTTGGTTTTACCAGCGCTACTTTGCAAGCACACTAATTATCCCACATGAAGGTCAGCTACCACACGGAACTACACCAGAACCTGCCCTGGTCAACACAGACAAGTCTTAACCCAGCTTCAGCCTAAAAACTGGAATGGAAAGCTGGGAACCCTAACTTGCCTGGGGAGCAGAAGTATCTTACTCCTTAAAGAAAAAAAGTTTCTTGCAATCCATGTAAAATCCTCAGTTGTGTTTGGGAATCACAGGAAAACCAATGTTGAAAGCTTTCAAAATGTAATTCTCATTCTGCACCTGAGGCACTAAACCTCCCAGATTTACCAGAGAGACCAGCATTGCACCAAGCACTGCCCAGGAGACACGGCGCCTTCCAAGCAGAACATCCGTGAAGCAAAAGCCATTTCCACTCACACATAAGCTGCCACTGATCCCGGTGCGTAGACATCATTGGAAATATTTTTGCAGGATTTTGTAAGGACAAAGAGCTATGTAGTATCTTCTAGTTGTAATCTTTTACATTATACAAGGGCTCCTCAAACTGGCCTTTTTTCCTGCATCATAAGGCTGCTGTCATGAGCTGCTTAAGCGATCAAACAAGCACTAAAGACTGCAAGCAAACAGACCACAGCATGAACAAGCAATGCCCACTTCAGAACACAGAAGCAAGACATTCACTTATTGCTGATGAATTATGAACTGCTTTACACTTAGAGAATATTTCCTTAAGAATTTTAACATTAAAATATAATACATCAGTTTTATTCCCCCTATTATACAGTCAGAGACTTAAGTAAAACATTTCAGGTCAATTGCTACAGCAGTTGACATCACCAAAATTTATGTCTGTGTCCAACCCATGGTAACTGGCATACAATGCTGCTCTCATGCTGCTCACAAGATGGGCAGAGGGGCTGCTTTTGCCTGGCAGGAGCACAATGCTGGCACACTGTAATCCTAAATTGCTAAGGAAGCCAAACCTGCAGCAGCAAGGGGCAGCAAACCAGCAGGGCCCATGCTGTTTACACCCTTACTTTGCTCTAGGAATCATCAGATACTCAACCAGAAGAGTGGTGGGACCCTGTGGAACCACACATATTGCTTTTCTTTCCCTGAGTTCTTCAAGTTTTATGGCTCTTTCACCAGAGACAGCTTTGAGCTGTCAATCATAGGGATCCAGGAAACCAGGGAAGTGTTAATTTATAATGTACTAATCTCCAAGTGTTCTATCTGCCTACTTTTGGACATCCAAATAGCACATTGCTCTCCCCTTCTTATTTCCATTTTCTTCCTGCTGCCACAGTTTGCATCGCAATGACAGTTGTGTGTGTTATCCCCCTTCAGACCACCCCAGGACACCACTGTGAGAGGTGCTCCTTCAATTTGGGGTGTCAGTGGAGGTTCTTGTGAACATTCCACATTAGTTTAGACTGACATGATACTCAAATTAGCAGACCTGCCAGCAAAACTGAAGGCAAGAGAAATCTACTGAAAGAAGAGGAAGAAGCTTTGGGTTGGGCTATTTTTGTTTGTGATTTGGTGTTTTTTTAAAACAGACATTTAATACACCTCATCAACCAACCACACAGAGAGGAGGTTCTCCTGCTCCACACAGCGGCTGCAGACACATTTAGGAGAGGACCTATGTATATTCATTCAAATCAACCAATTTTGTGCAGATGAACCATTCCCACTCCACATTTTAAACCAAATCTTCCAAATAAGATAGAAAAAAAAATTCAAATTGATGCCTCCACATCAGCAAATTGTATTAGGTTAATAAGCCAGAATGAAACTACCATACCTAGTATTAGAGAGTGACTTAAGAGACTGTGGTTTCCTTCTCAGCTCAGCTGAAAACTCAATTTCACGTTATTTAAACTACCAGACTCACAGTTTCCACATATAAGAAGTGGGGCTTTCCATCAATAGCTACAAAGCTCTCATAACAGCCTGTATTGCTGCTATATCTAAGTACCTGGGTGGACATCTGAACAGACAAGGAGGTGAGCAACATCTTCTTGTGAAAGCAAAAACTGCACATCTTTTAAGGCATCAGAAGGAGCTGTTTCAGGGCTCTGAAATTCCACCCAGAAACAAGACACTGGCTACATTAAATAACAAGTGAGACAAAAAGACAATTTCCTAACAAACATTATTACTTCAAATTTTAAGAGACCTCACTAGTCTGCCACAGTACTGAGGCACAAAAACAGCTAGGAAGTCTCTCCTCAGTTTTCAGAAAATAAGTGCAGAATAGGGTTGCAGTAGGGTTTCGCTATGGCAACTACAAAATACAGGCTCTTTTCCCTTCCACCACTCAATATCATCCCAAGGAAAAGGAGTCCCTTAGATTTTGTCAAGTGTTTACTCATAAACCAACAAACAAGCACCAGTGGGGCACACCTCCCAGGCTCAGGATACACTGCCTGACAAACGCCAGGAAGAACTGGTAAGTCTCCCTTCCAGTGACTTGCAGCCACTGATCCCAAGACCATCTGACCACTTGTTGGACCGACCAGTCCAGGAGACAGGTCAAAGGACCAAGAGAAAGAAACCCCGCGTTCTCTTTCCCCAGCTTCAGTAATCCGGACCTTCCTGCTCACACAACAGCTCTTTATTAAAGCCACGAGTGGGCAGTTTTCTGTAATGAGTGCCATTTCAAAGGGGATATGCTAACCAGAAACAAGACACTCTTGTTTCAGAGAAAGAATTTCTGCACATTTAATTAATCAGAAATGACTACTGTGCTTACACCCTACCTTAATCTGCATTCACTTCAAGCATAAACAAGACCCAGCTTTCCAAATTAGCACAGGCAAACATGGCAAGCATCTCTGGACATCAGTGTCTTGAAAATACTTGCCCAGCTCACCACAAGGATGTTATAAGTCTAAACTAGTCTGTAATATGCACCTAGATCTTTTGATAAAAGCTGCTTCAGAAGTTATATTAAAAATATTAACCAGCAACGTTAATAATTATCCAGACCAACTCAAATCTTTCTAAAGGATCTTCCTTTCCATTGTAAATTTTCACTATGTACATTTCTTGCTTATTCTTTTATTTGGTAATTTTCAAAGCTAAAGAAATTAGAGACTATCATAATGTTCTTAGTTTTTACATATACAGCACCACACAGAGAACGTACCATAGCACATTTAAATGCATTAACATCAAAATCTCTGATATTCACCAGCAATAAATGACCAAGACTACAAGTTTTTAAACAGCAAGGTGTATCAACAATATGAAGTACAGCAACCATGACTACCGGTCTTTTGGTATCCATTTCAAATTACTCTGATCTATATATACACTTATTTTAGTTTTATTAAAAAAAATCAAAGAAAAAAGAAATCAAAGAAAATAATAATAAGGTAGTGTTCGTACAAGACCTATTTTCTTGCCAGCGTAATTTCTTGCTATCAGTTGTCAAGTGGATTAACAATTCCTATATACTCACTTTTCTTAACACTGCTGTCTGAGAGCCATGCCAGTTGTAAATAATCACCATACAGAGCCCTTGTATTTTACCTTTAATCATGCATATTACCATTTTTATAAAATATTATTTGCTTAAACACTGAAATATTTCAAGTTTGCTCCCTTTTGTGAGAAAGCAAATTAAGTGAAAGCTTGGTGGAAGAAAGGGACCTTTAATAAACATCTGATTTGCTGCTGGACGGTGTTTCAGATTATATTTAAAATACATCATGTTTTGCTGACACCTCCCTGCACACTTGCTGGTATAAAGCCCAGCAAGAGAGTGACTATGGCAACCGCAAGAGGATATTTATATATCCATGCATATGCGTGTGTGTGTGTACACACACACACACACAACCCCAAACTGGTTTAGTTGACCACCAACAAAATTTTCTCAGCTTTTGTTTTCACAGGAACAGGTAACTGTTTCTAAGTGAAAGGGGTGAGGTGGCAGCAGAAGTTTTATATGATGAAAATCTTCCAGGAGAGAAGCCTACAAACCTATCAACATTTACAGAGCATACATAAACACATGCTCACTTCAGAATGCTTTAGCTGTAACAAAAAGAAACCCAAATGTCTGCAGGCACAGATTCAGTAACGCCATCAAAATAAAAGGCATTTCATTTTCAGGATATTTTTTTTTTTTTTAAATAGGGCTTTTTGCCCACAGTACTAGAACCTCAATGGAGAAAGCACACTATTTTAGAAGAGATTCAGACCTTCCTCTTCTTCACCAATAGTCTTATTCCTCCTCCTCTTCGAATATGGAATGTGCAAGAGTTCCTTTAGCCTGCAAATTAAATAGCTACACACTGAGTTCAAATTGTTATTTCTGGTATTAATTTCTGTCTCCTGACAGATCCTGATAGGTGATGCAGGAAATTCGAGGTAACAAAGGCTTCTGTTTGCAGCAATAAAGGACTCTCAGCTAGGGGGGAATAAAGGGATCAGAATAAAAGGCAAATATATGAAGCCTACATACACTACAGAATATCTGTGTTGAGTCCAGCAAGCAAAAAGTCTAGCAGATTCAAAGCAGTATTAAGAAGTGTTAATCCTTTTACCTCTGAGCTATTCATGAGCAATATGCAAAGCTGTTCTTATGGCGTCGCGCTTGCAATGCTCCAGTTATGCTTGCATCAGCATTTCCATTGTGAACCCTGCTTTCAGAGATTTTTTACTTTGCCAAGTTTTAGTCTGGAACAATTTTACTACAAGCCTGTGAGATTTTAGTCCAGGATTAGGATTTATGTCTGGTGAAGAAACGTTTGGACAAAATCTGCTTGGCTGTTTTATTTATTAGAGCGCAAAGTTAATCCTTCCGAGTTGTTGGACTGGAAAAAACTCGAAAATATAATTTTCCCAGCTTAGAAAAATAAAACAGAAGATTTACTCTCCCCAAGAATTCCTTGTCCCCAAATCCCTACAGTCGCGGAACAGGTGAAGGTTATAGACCACAAAACTAAGGTACAATTGAAACATGCCTCCTTTGTCAGGCATTTCTTTTACACATGTAACATGGGAGCCAGGAAGATGAGGAGGGAAGAAGCACTTCACTGTGGGTTCCAAGTGAAAGAGGGGCACTTAAACTACAAGCTGCCTATTAACAAGTATAAGAAAAACACAGTATTTCAAACTCCAGAAATTGTGCCATATTCCTAGGCAGTGTAGACCACAAATTTTAAATACATCACCTACCAGGTAGAGAGGTTCATTCACAGTGTTACTGGGCACATGGCTATAGGCACCTGGCTATGATACAAAACTTCACACAAAAATCAACATAGCAAGTATTTTAAGAGAGATGTGCTCTCTGGAGCAGACATTTGCAATTTCCATACCACTTTCCTAAAGCCACCCATGTTGCCCCCCAGTTCTCAAACCCTGGGAGTTGCTGACCTGGCTCAGAGTCACTCAGCTTTCAAGTCTCATGTTCAGTAACACATGTGTTCAGTAACACACAGAAGTACATGTCAATGTATGTATGCTGTGTGTAACACCCAGTAACACACAACCACCACAGGTTTTGCAGGCCCTCAGCAGCATTCACTGGCCACGCTGCTGGTTCTTCAGCAACACTTCAGCACCTGCTCCACGACCACTAGGGCACAGCCCAGCGAGCTGAAGCTCTGGGTCCTGCAGAACCTGACAATACAGACTCATGACAGCAGGGAAGCCCTGATTAATTAAGACCAAGGCAAAATTTCCAAATAACATCCTTTTGTGAGCTTTCCACATCGTATGATAGCATCTACCCCACAACCCCACAGCAAACATAAAAGAATCAACACATGGAGCTTCTCTCTGAAATACCTCCACAGCATGGTCCTGCATACATTACATGCATCTTCATTCAAGCAGAGAGCTAAATGTTTGCAGGTAATGTAGTTTTCCTCCATACCAAAATCTCCCTTACCAACCTGGCATCACAACAAGGCTCTCTGCCATACCTAAACCACCTCTTTCACCTGGGCTTTATATCGCTATATAAGCTGCCTATTGTTAACTGACTAAATCCTTTCAAGAAGTAAATCCTTACCATATGACCCCTGAATGCACAGATTATCTAAAAGCAAATGCTGGCGAACATATTTTCAGTGATAAGCCATAAAACATTATTCTAATTTCAGGTATCACACCTGATCCATTCTTCACCTTTTGACCAGACTTTTTACACCAAACACCTACTAAAAAGTTACCAAGCAATACTTGATACCATTCCCTTCAATAATATACATATGATTAGGTTTTTAAAGACTAACAGAATTAATTTCCTTCTTACGGTTTACAGAACCAGCTTTATTTTCTCTGCTTTTGTGCTTCCTACCTATTTTTCTAGAGAAATGTTTCTTATTGATCACTTGATACCATGAACATTAATTTGCTTCTAAACCTTCATTCAGACTTTAAAAAAAGTAGTTATATGGTTGAAGTATCTGCATAAATTGTATTGGCTGTTTGAGTTTCCAATTTTACTTTTACATCTGACACTAAGCATTATTTCCCTTTCTTGTTTACTAGGGTTTTTTCCCTTTTGATTTGTTCCAGTTGAACTTGGATGGAAACTGAGCTCAAAAGTACGCAACAGTGACTCTTAAAAGATTTAAGTGTTTCAAAGTGTTCACATGAAATGGACAAGGTTTATCTGTACACAATTTTCCATAGTTTAAACCTGATGGATTTAACACATGTCAAAACAGTCATCTTTCAAGACTGTTATTCATATACAATAAAAAATGAACTTTGTCTTGTAGAAGAAAATAAATCTTTCATTGCTTCATGGTGTATGAATGAAGCCACAAGTGGAATTCACTAAGTAAACTGGGGAAATACTGTTTTGTCTGCACATGCAGAGTGAGCTACAGTTGATTTAACACTTCTACTAACTCTAAATCCAGGTGGTATACAAATACCTTCCCAAGCTCAGCAATTTGATTTCTTTTAAGTAGTGGAAACAAAAATAATATTAATATTAAATTTACAGGCCTTAGTGCAAGACACTATACTGAAGATTTCTTTCTCTTATTTCAATTATTTAATATAAACACCCTAATTTTCCTCCTTACTCTTGAAGAAGGAAAATTCAGGTCCTGGGCATCCCCAGGACACGGTAAGTTGGTGCCACTACAGCTTGTGCCTCTTCAGGCAGCAGAAGCAACACAGCCTTCTCCTATTTATCACAACCTTTGTCACTTCTGTATTTTCATGACTGGGTGGTGCTTTTCTTAAGAAGAAAACGAACTGCCAAAAGAGGGCAACTATGAACAGAAAAATGCTCCCAGTCATTTTTAGTGTATGAGGTCAGCCAGAAAGCCCCTGGGGGCTGTATGCTGCCCCAAAGAAACCAGAAATTTTTAAGCTACCAAGCTCTGCACTTCACATACACACACCCCAAAAAAAAAAACAAAAACAAAAAAAACCCCACACACAAAAAACCCAACAAAACAAAAAACAAAAACCCCAAA
>JAWWEE010000004.1:10550471-10575055 GCA_035221455.1 Xenops minutus
TTTTTAAGCTACAAAGCTTTGCAATTAACATAAACACACCCCCAAAAAAAAAAAAAAAAAAAACCACACACCCACAAACAGCCCAACAAAACACAAAAAACAAAAACACCAAAACCCACACAGCAAGGAAATTTTGAACCTATATGTTCATTGTTATGCAGAGGTAGAGATCACCATCCAAAGTACTCCTTGAAATAGGTAGGGACAAATGGAGAAAATCTCCTCCCGAAAACAGAGTTTCAAAGCAGCATGACTGTAACTACCAAGCCCATGATGTGGTTTGAAGAATGGCTGAAGGACTAAAATAGTTAGCTATGCTACATGCCGACAAATACGTTCAGTACATTGCCACGGGGATTAGAATTTTGTCTGGCTGTATTAAGTATCTTATTTAATATAGAGACGGGAATAAACCTTGCAATTACATTTTCTGAGAGAGTCTACAAAACAGAAAGCTACCATCAGAGACTATGAGATTATGTATCACTGTAGGAAAATAAAAAAAAAGAAAAACCAAACCAAAACAGCTTCAACCTGGAAAAGCACACGCAGAAAAAAATAATCCAACACATGTATCCAATAAGAGGTAGTAACCCAGAAAGCAGAACTGAGATGATACAAATGAGAACTGCAATTAAATTTATTATGAATAAGTGAGACTACAGCACTCCGCTACCAGACAAAATCTGAGCTACAAAAGACAAAGGTTAAAGCAGTTCTACCCAGATACAGAGGAATAAAAACTGTGGACTCAGAAGTTGGGTACGTTTAAGGTAAAAATGCAAGACAGAAACTAAGGCATTAACAGCAGGGGAAGAAAGAAACAGGAGTACCAGTGCTCACCATAGGCTTCAGGAACAGGTGATGGAGATGACAAAACACTCCCGGCCCAAACAACAGCACACTCAGAAGGGATGCCATTAGACTGGCTTCTTGTTGATTAATGCACATACACGCAAATTAGGCAGCAACATCCCAGGAAGCACAGCACTTCACAGACCTATGAGACAACTCCTAATAAGGGAAAATGTCCTGAATCCGCTTCCTACGAATAAGAGCAGGTTACTGGGATGCAAGAAAATACAAGTTATCGCGGCAAATAATTATATGGATTTGGCACACAGGTGAAATGGACACTTTGAACGGTAGTTCCCATCAGTCCTGGACTTTCATTTGAGGAACAAAAGCCATGTGGCATTAAAAGGAGAATAGGGTCTGGTCAAAAAAAGGATTAGGAGCATGGAAGTGGAAGAAATGATTTATGATGTGGCACAACCTCATGAGATCTACAAAATAACCCAGAAGTACACGAAGTCCATGTAGCCCAGGCATTCTCAAAGGCAATGATGCAAGAACCACAATGCAATCAATGTGGGCTCCATCCAGGGAACTACAAGATCTGCATCTCAGTAACAGAGGAGGAGGACACCCTAACAAGAATTAGAAAGCCAGTTACAACCTGCAGGGAAAGATAAGCACAGCGTAAAAGCCAAACGAGCTAATGCTTTGTGGCCATTACAAGGATAGTCTGGACCATTAATAAATGATGAAGGATAAGGAATTAAAATCCAAGTAGCCTGCTACACTGACCACCTTTTAAAATCTAAAAGGGAAAATAAAGGAAAGGCTGAACAATTAGAATGTAATTATGAACTTATAAAACATTTTTATATATCTACACACAGATACTTAGCAGTGACAAGTATGAACAAGCAGCATAAATGCAAAATTTCAGACACCAATAGTGAGAAACATACACAGACAAGAAAATGGGAGGGAAGGGGAGGAATGTCAAACTTATGATGGACAGCTATTCTCAGCAAGCACTCCTGGCAATACCCACTACTGCAGTTTCTGTGCTTTTATCTGTATTACCTCAGTAAAGTACCAATTGATAGCCATTAAAAATGGGCATTAATAATTACAAGTAAACGCCTTAGGAAATGTAGACATACACATCAGAACCACTCCTTAGAATAAATGATACTGTTGAGCTAGTGAAGACAAATTAGCAAATAAGCTGAGTAGATACAGCCACTATTTCCTTTACGACATGGAATATCTATAGATGAAAGACATATTTAGACCTCAACTTCACAGAAGGAAAACACAAGGAAATTATCATATAAGCAAGCAAATTATACTTCTCCAAAAATAACAGTTCTATTAAGATAGGAGAAACCAGTCCCTGAGACTCCTGGAAGATGACTATCTTCTCCCATCCAAAATGAGAAATGGGGCTTACAGAGTACGTGCAAAATCCGATGCAGTCCATCACTTTTATATAGAATTGTAGTTCGCAGCAAGCACACACTGGATAAAATACACTTGGATGTCAGTAAAGTATTTGACTGTGCCAAATTATACAGTTCCAAAAATTTAAGAAACCAATTTTCATGTGGACAGAACACTGTACAAAAAAACAAACAAATGAAAATGAGACTCATACACCAAAACTTTGAAAGTATCTCTCAAGGATGCAAGAAATTTTCTTACATATTCTCTTACTTAAAAATCTTAGTTAATGATGCAGAACAGGAGTAAAACGTGTGTTCTTGAAATCTGTGGATGTTACTAAATTTAGTAGTTGCAAGCCCCAGCGAGGACAGAGAAAGTTGAGAAGCAGGCAATTAAAAATAAGGTTCTCCTTGGGAAAGTGCAGCGAAGACATCCAACAGGAAAATAATCTGAAGGAAATATTCAGTGGGAGCGACAAACTGAGGAGCCAAGAAATTCTTACAAGATTTGCAGAGTGATCTGGTAGCAAGAAAGATTAATGAAACCTTGGCTGCACATGCAAAAAAAAAATGCCACATCAAGCAAGAGAGATGCAACAGCTAAATATGCCCACTTTGGGTAGCAAGGAACATAGAAAATATAATCACACAAGTCTGCAGTAATAAAATGGATGCAAATGCCACTGGGATGAGACAGGCCTTATTTAGACTAGTATGTGGTAGTACAAGGACAGATTTAAAAGGAAAGGAAAACAGGGGTGTCTGAAAGCTTCCTTCTAACAGCCATTCTTAAATCCAAGTATTACAACCAGGTTCACGAGAGAGTCTTAAATGACCACTTACGAAGAGTTCACTCCCATAAATGGGATTAGTAGCAGAAAGCTGAAGATGTGCTTAAGGGTCTCCCACAGAAAATACCATGGGCTCCTTTTGCAAACACCTCTGCATGGACCCAGCAAGGTGAGAATATATAAATAGTGCAAAGCAACTCTATATCAGGTCCAAACAGTGAGCCCAGGCAGCTCTCAAGCTGTCTGAAGGTTATGAATTTCTCAGCAAATGATTAGGTAAATATTTATTTTCTTCTAAGCACAACTTTCATAAAAGAACTGTATCGAGGAAGAGGAAGGTAAACCTGCTTTTGTTTGCAGAACACACAAACAGCAAACACACAGTGTTAAAATTTGCAATTTTTTTCTTTCTTTTTATTATGAAATTTATCTTAATACAGCATGTACTTCTAGCTATCTTGAACAAAAGCAAAGCTACGTGAGTGTAGTAGTTCTGCACCTCCTTCATCACTGAGGCAGAGGCTGAAAAAACAACAGGCACAAAGCTCTCTCCTCCTACAGTGCCAAGGATCAGCCCTCTCCGTGAAAAATCCACATATTTCCTTCGAACACTGATATATATCAATAAACATGAATGCCAAATAACTGCTCCAAAGGGAAGAATACTACCACAGCATTGGGCATAGGCATGTCACAGGACTTTGTCTACTTAGTTGTAAACTTCATAGGGCAAGAGCTCTGCTTTTCTTTCATTGCTGCAGCATACCAAGTTCAGTCAAGTGTTACAAAGGAAAAATGCAATGTAACTGAAAGCCAGACTATCTGAGCTGCTGTGTCTGCTTTGTTTTCCCATTCCTTTCCACAGTGCTTGACTAGCCCAGCCATGTACAGCCAGACTGCCTCCCCACAGAATGGATCACTTCATGAGCATGCATTATTCAGAGAACATTGCAAGTGCATTTAACACTGAGGTTTTAGAGCTCACTAACAGTTTAGAACTTTTAAACAACTTTGCCAAGTGATGTTTATTGAACATTCCTATTGCAACACAAATGAGGTGGTGCCATCGGTTTGGTGCAGACAACAGGAAAAAGAGAAATGAACATAAGGGTGGCAATGTTGCCAGAAATATTCCAATCTCCACTGAGAATTTGTTTAGATGCTAGTTCTAAGTATGTTATTTTGAACTTTGGATTAGACAAAATATTTTAAAGAAATATATATTCTCCCCCAGCAATGTATCCATTTAAAGACCAATTTGCTGCTCTGCAATCACAAAAATTACCTTTTTTCCAATCAAACTTTTTAATAGCTGCAGGTAAGATAAATCTGTACAACCCCATTTTGTCATTTGAGGACAAGGGACACTAATTATCTGATACATGGGTTTTCATGGACATAACCATGCATCAACCACACAGATTTCAAATCCTGTGTTTTCTCCTGTCCTTTCTGTTCAATCACCACTTGCTCCGACACTTTCTGTCAGGGTGACTGCAACCTCAGTTCTGCCTGGCACACTGAGTTTTTGCCATCACACTTCCCAAGGTTAAACTTCAAGGTTTAAAAACAGATTTTCTCCTCTGAGATGACCTTCAGCAATTGCCCCAGTTCTGAGAAATGAGTGAAGTGTTCCCAAAACAAAGTAAATTTTAGTAGTAATCTGTGGCTAAAAAGAACCTATGTGACCTGCTTTGGAGACAGAGACTGCTAAAAATACTGCTGGCTGGGCAAGATTTTTGGGTAAACTTCTGGGATCATGGTAATTGGGAAATTTCTTCTGGATTAATAATATTGCTTACCATTTAACATATTTTCATCCAATGGTATGAAACTATCAAGTAAGGTAACACATGAATAAACTGGTTTTAAGGACCTGACCTACTGTTCACAAAAGCCAACAGGAATCTCTGCACCAACTCAGCAGAAATCACACTAGATACCAATATTAATCTAAATATTAAAATCCATTACAGCTATACCTACAGATAAAAAGCCTATCAAACAGTCGACACAATCTGCCGGTTTCCCATGGGAAGGTTATGTCCTCTAACTCATTTCTACTTACATAACTGTCTATAAAGTGCACTTTGCTCATCTCACAGAGGTGCACAAGATGTTCAGCCTCAGAGGATGCTATGAGAGACCCAGAATCAGCCTTTGAAGCCCACCCAGTCACCACCAGCCTCTTACTGAGACACTTGAAGGCTGGGGGGGAGATGCAAGAAACTACAAGAGAGAAAACATTGCCTAGTTCTGTTTAAGCTCCATCCTAGTCTATTAACAGTTACGGACTGCTCAAAGAAAAAGTGAAGTACACCATTCTGTTTCTTCTTTAAGTGTTTTTGCAAATCCCAATACCTGTGTCTAACCCTCTTCTGAGCTTCAAAGACTGTCCCCCCATACAAACACGTGCTACAGCCTTCCTGAACACATCACACAAAGGATTTTCATCTCAGTCATCTTGAACTGACCGATTTCAAAGTGTTTCAGATTTCCTCTCTTGACAACTCAAGAACAGTCTCCTGACCTAGATTCCCTAAATAATTTATTACATTCTAGACTTCTTATGCCCCTTCTGATTTGTCTTTTTTTGATGCATAAGAGTTCAACTTCTCTTCATGTGAAATCCTCCCAGCCACAGAAGATCACTGTCCACCTTGCTAGCATCTCTTTTAATTTCTTTTACAAAGCTTCTACATAAAATTCAAACAGTGCTTTATTATTTACTTACAGAATATTACTGGAGTTTGAGATTTGAAAAACTTCTGTTTCAACTGAAGCATTGTGGCCACTTTGGAGGTACATCAAATGATATTTTTATTACTTTAAAAGTTAGTAACATTAAATTACCCCGAGACAGTCTTCTATATTGATAAGATCAAAAAGCTACCTAGGGAGAAATTTCAGATAGATTAAAATGCTTCAGTGGCTTAAGACATTGCTTATATTGTGCCTTGCAACATGTATTTACAAGCATTTCAAGTACTATAAATATTTTGCATCATGTTATGAATAACATGTTTTCCAGGCTAAAATAAAGAAATATACAATTGGGTAATGTTTCACTTTTCACAGCAGTCTTTGCAGCAAATCATTGGCAGCTACAAATAGCCTGGATTGAGCAATACAGGTGGAAAGGGTCAGCCGTGAAATCCTGTGTCGAGCACTGGGGCTACAATTCCACAGAGCAGGGAACGGAGCATAACTGATGGAGAACAAGTGAGCGAGAAGGTAACTACCAACCCAAGGTACCACATGTGTAGCCCACAATTACTTCCACATGGCAGGCAAACGCATCGCACTCCAGGGGAGGGAGGTGAGACGACCTTAGATCTACCAGCTCTGATTCTGCATGCATGTGCAGGTAGGCATGGTGTGACTGGGACTGGAGTACACCTTCCAATCCTGGTCCCCTTGAAAAGCCCAGGACAAACACACGTGGTTTGCAAATTTCAAGGACTCCACTCACAGGTAAGCAACCTCTGTTCCCATCTTCATGCAGAAGTCATAAAACCCATTTGAAATGCAGGTGTCTACAAGCAGTGCAACATGCACACACAGCTCCCAAGGAGAATAAAGATTCATCATAGTCCTGCTGAGCATGCCTCGTGCCAGAGCGCTCTGCGACCAGCTGCCCTTCAGCATCACAAGAAACATTCCTGCACAAAGCACAGGTGGAGAACGAACATCCTTCCAACCACAACACCTGGGGTTGCTGCTTCCCAACGCAGCCCCTAAGTGCATACTGCTGTCCACTGTGAGAGCTGTGGGGTTTCACTGCACTGGAGCTCTATGCCACCAGGACAGCCAGCCTTGAGGTTCACCCACAGGGTCTGGTTACCTGGGCAAGCACAGCCCTCCTGGAACACCAGGCAGCTTCTCCTCTGCAACACAAGGTGTGCAAAGGAGAACAGGTTGATCAGACTGCTCCAACAAGAGTCAGGCCTGGCCTGGAGGAAAGAGAGGTCTGGAACAACTCTTAATCTGGAAAAAAGACTGACTCTTTCGTTGGTGCAGACCTCTCCCAGGCTCAAAGCTAAAGAGTTTGCTGCTTGAGGACAAAATCTCCATGGGGTAACCCGGAGCACAACACTCCAGAGACACTGCGTGACTCAAGTCACACCCTACCAGCATGAATGGGGGAACGCCTTTAACCATCTCCAGAATGAACTGAGGACAGCGAAGGGAACACAGACCCACACAAGAGTCCTGGCAGGCTGATAACCACCGCCGGGCAAACTGTCACCAAGCTCAAGGAAATGCCAGTTTCTTCCGTGCACTCCAGGAAAAAAAGGACTGAAGACCGTTAAACATGTTTGGAAAACATCCAAAACACCACAATGATCCTGAAAGAACAAAGATCTCATCAGATCTCTGTTCAAATCTGCCCTCAATAAAGTGCAGTTAAAGGCTTGGATTTAATTGTTATTTCTGGCAGTGCACCAAGGAGTAAAATAAAGAAGGCTATCAGGCAATGTGGAAGAAATGACCATATTGCGAATCACTCACCACAAACCAGTTCCCTGGATGATGAAAACAAGCCAGTACAAATCTCAGCCAAAAATCAAGTTGAGGACCCATAACTGATGCCTGAGCACACCATGACTCCAGGACATATCCCCTGCAAAATGTAAATCCTCACAGGGGTGGCTATGGGAGAACTTTAGGGAGCAATTTTCCCTCAAAATAAACAGTTGTCAAAGTCACAGTACAACCCACTCCCGTCACTAAATAGTTTAAATTTTAGAAAGCTTTTGTGACTATGACCAAAATAATTCAAAAAAGATGTGCATCAGGATGTTTTTATTTCCCACCGCTCTAAACACATTTCCATTTATGTAGCCTGTTTTACCTACCTTAATATCCACAATCCTAACACATACACTCCAAGAGCTGAACAAAATAGGCTACTTTTCTACAGACATTATCTATCACTGCTCCTGCCTATATTCATACTGATATTTTCAAAACCCATCTTAAAACTTATGTATATTTCTCCCATAATAGAACATCTTCCTCCATGAACTACGTACTAATGGAATTTATCTCTGAAGAAGAAATTAGATTAAGATTTCAAGCAACATTTAGTAAAGATTTTAAAAGCTAGGCCAGAAAAAAAAAAAAGAAGTTGAGGAAAATAAGTGAATTATTTAATAGCATCACCCCAGAAGGAGCTTTACTGCATAACTGTACTGAATAGGGAAGCTATTAATGATCTTCAGCTAGTTAGACACACTGAATTAGCACTGCTTTAAAACTGAATTGTAAAGCTTTCTGAAAAATACAAAATCTAAGTTTTTGAGAATCTAAAACACTACAGAACTGTTGGAAAGTAGGCC
This sequence comes from Xenops minutus, assembly GCA_035221455.1. Lineage (NCBI taxonomy): Eukaryota > Metazoa > Chordata > Aves > Passeriformes > Furnariidae > Xenops > Xenops minutus. The sequence goes on from JAWWEE010000004.1 coordinate 10,558,842, forward strand.
ACAAATATATCTATTTACACAGCCTTGCAAAAGCCAGGAAATTTCCTAGTCCTGTATAAAGTGCTGTTGACCTGCCCATGCTGAAATGATAATGGAAAAAAGTCTATGTGACATTTTCCTGGCCTGTCCATGAAAGAAAAATTATTTTGACATGTAGCACTAGATAGAAGCAGTAGAGCAAATCTCTTTTGGAATAAGTAATGTAGAAAGATCTAACTAGAAAGATGAAGATATTTGCAGAATAGTGGGAAGTTATTAATATTGTAATATATTTTTTTAAAGTAAACACATTTTTTCCAACTATCTCAGGTGTTAGTTCTCTCAGAATAATTCAAACACAAATCTTTATCCTCTACCGTTATTGCTCACAGGTGACATTGTGACATTCACAAGGTAACTCTCCAACTAAAAGCAGATGTCTTGTTTTTCATACTGGCCTTTTTTTTTCTTATTATTCAATAAAAATAAAAGGTCCTGAAGATCACAGCTTCTCACAGCCTTTTGAGGGGTTCTGATGTCACAAGGAGAACGCATAAGGAAAGATCCTTCCATTTTTAAAACAAATGGGCCTATTTGCAAACACCACTCTTTTGCATGCACTAATAACATGTTAAGACCTTGATCAGCATTTTGTATACAAAAGCACTCATTTCAACAGAACAGAAAACAATCCACTCTCACAGAAGCAGAAAAACTAGCTTTGTGCTATTCCCTGGGCAAAGAATATCTCCACGCTGTCACCTACAGACACTAAGGAAGAAACTCTGCTCCAGACCTAATTGCCAGGACCTTCCCCTTCTCAAGTTGCTCTTTGAAAACACTTACTCAGTACAAAAGCAAATAAACAACTTCTGCCCACCTGCATATTTTGGAGCCCTCTTCACTCCAGAGCAGTCCAAGGTTACAGGGGCAGGTAATGATCCCACTGACATGTTTTGGAGAGCAAGAAGCACCACAGCCTCTGCCACGCTGTGGTAGGGAGCTGCACACTTACATTAGCAGCAGTCTGGTTTTTCAAGGGAGGTTACTACCACTGCAAAAAGGACTGCTCGTGCCTGTTTGGGCACTACTGCCATTTGCCGATGCTGGCATGGAGCCCTACCTGAGCACCATTTGTGATCTACTTAAGCTTGCTGAAACTCGAAGGACTGCAACAGTATTTAATAGTTTTCTTTTGTGTTACTGACCTGTAGCCTTCCACAAGTCAGCTTTAACAATCACCAAAGTCAGCATAAGCATGGGAAGACTACACAGCTGGGAGATGGGTGGGCTCTGCCCCAAGACATCCAAATTATCTCATGGTTTGCTAGCAGTAAAAAAGGGAATGCCTCGCTGCCTGCCTTCTCTGGGGCTGTGCAGTGCCCTCCCCTTGGGCATTCACAGCACCTCCCAACTGCTTTAATCCACTAACCAGCGGAAAGCTATTCAGCTCTTCCCTTTCCCCCTGAAATTAATTTTTTGCTGCTTCAGTGAAATGGCCCAACACCAAAATAGCATAAGGTAAGCCACAGCAACTAGGAGTGGGAATGGGAAAGCAGCAATTCCCCCTTCTTGCATTCAGCTTTTGTGAGCCGCAGCTTTTCTATTTGTTGTTGTTGCTCAAGAAAATAAGTTCCACGGAAAAGGCTTTACTGCAGAGGACTTGCAATACGTTAAGCAAACTGAGGACACAAAGTTCAGGGAGTTCATGGCAAAGCATAGGACACAAACATAAACACAGATGTGCTGAGCTACACCAAAGGTCCTGCTAGCCTCAAACCCTGTCTCCAGCAGAGCCTCTGAGCACAGGGCTAGAGAAGATCAAGAACAGGTTGAGCACATCTGCACTTTTCCCCCAAGCACCATTGTAGCCTTCAGTACTTTCACTGGTTGGGATTTTCTTAGACTGGCATTTGCCCACCAAGTAGTCCCCGGAAAACCTTATTCAGGAGTTCTACAGGCTTATCTGACTGAAGAACATATAGAATGTTCTAGATGCTTGAAGAACGACTTCCTCCTGCAGGGTCTGAAGCTAACTCCTTCAAAGGTTGCTTGACTTTCCCTTACTTTTACACTGGGAGATTAAATAGCAAAACCCTCTTCAACCTACTCACTATTTCACAGATCTCTGTCACATCCTTCTTCAACCACACCTTTTCCCAGCCATTTATCAGATAGAAACCATTCCAGAACGCTAATGACTATGTTGCTTTTTTCCACAGTTCTTCCAGCTGTTCTATATTCTCCTTGAGGTGAAAGGGAGATGAAACAGTACCTAACGCATGGACAAACCATGGATTTAGACATGGTATAATAATGTTTTGTATCCTATTCTTTACTCGTTTCTTAGCATTTCATAAAATTTTATATGCTTTTTTTAATCATGACTAAGCACAGAGGCAGTGGTTTGACAAGACTGCTCTTAAGATCCCACTCCCAGTGGAGACAGTTAACCTGGAGTCCATCACTTCATACAAAAAGTTCACTCAGTTCCCTGCTACCAGTGCAAATCATCTCACATGTATCTACACTGAATGAAGATAACACACACTATACTATTTAAGCAGTAGCAGGAACCTAGAAAACATGTCACAAATTATTTGAGTTAAAATCTCCAAGTTACACGAATCACTGAAAATGAGACAGCAATAATAAGAAGCCTACTACTTGGGACAAAAAGCTGCTGAAGCACTGAACTACAGACAGCATGTAGGACAGAGCAGTCCTACAAATGGGACTACACACGTAACAAGGAGTTCCTTCGGGCTTTGATCCTTTAGTTATTTGAAACCACACAAAAGTTGAATGAAAAAGGTACAAGATCCCAAAGGAATCGGATTCCCTGCTTCTCTGCAGAAAGCTTCTTAAATTCCCCTTTTATGAACACCTTCACCAAAATAAATAAATCACTTCTAAGTAAAAATATGTAAACCAAGGCATTTCCACACAATTCCTTTCATGTCTTTCCACTGCCTCATCTAGAGTCACATGGTGTCCTGACCTTTCCAGATTCTCCTCTCTGCCTCACCACACTTATTCAGACTATCAAATTCATTTAGTGAAACCATCCTATCCTTTCACACTTGACTCTTTTCACAGACAAGCAGTTCATTTTCATGCAGACCCACTTTTAACTTCAAAAGGTTGCTTTGTATTTCAGCTTCTGATGTCCCTTGTTTAAAACACTTTCAAATAAGGATCTGAAAAGCGTTGTAGCGGGGAACTCTCGGCCACGACTCCATCCCTCCTCGAAAATGAAAAAAAAAAATCCACTATTAAACAAAGTGAGAAGCCACACATCCACCCAGGATTTCTCTAACTTGTCAGTAGCTCTCATAGCTCACCCATGCACATCCAAGGTCACAGCCAGCAGCTCAGAAAACTGCTGTGGGTCTGCATCAGCCTTCTAGAGTTACCTTCACAGTGTCACTTGCCTTTACCTTAAACCTCCTGTGAAGTCATTCATTTCCACTTATCCATAACTGCTTAGAACAAGACAAAACCTCTGAGAAGGTCTTGCAGCATCAGAAGGCAGAGTGACAACCTGATAAACACCCAGTGCTGTCCCCTCCAGCAGATACGCACCCAGCCAAGGCGAGAACACAAACCCCCATCACACCATTAACCGAGAAAGCCACCCTGCAAACACATCTGCTCCTCTTGTCAGCGCACACGGAGAACAGCACTGCAAAACCGAGCCGTGCAAGTTATTTCATACCACACCAAATGATTCTGCTCTCCTTGCTGATGGCTCAGACAAGTGCATTGCCCCAGGCGGGCACAGAGCAACACCAAGCTGCCCTCCCCTAAGAGCGGCACCCAACACCCTCGGCGCAGCTGGTACCAGCCACGAACCCTCTAGTCCATAAAAAGCACTTCCTACCCAATTCTGAGATGCTTCAGCAATCATGCGAAAACAATTTAATTAACAAGATTATATGCAAACTCATAAAGCAATTAGGTGAAAAGATACAGCAGAAATTTTGCCAAACTCGCCTCTTTTAAACACATCTAGAAACTACGCTTGTGTCAGAACAAACTACCCTAAAAACCAACGTAGTAGCTCTACTAATCAAAACATTTTTCACTTTGAGACCAGAAATACAGGAGAATACTTGTTCATAGCTCATTTCAGAATCCTTTTCAAGTATTTGCAACTGAGTAATTTCAGGTGAGAAAACCGTACTGAAAAGAGTAGTACATTACACTACATTTCTCATTAATTTTCCTGTGAAACATCTGAGCTGCCAAAAATCTGACTTTTAAGTTAATTATGCACAATTTGGACACTCCAAAGTCAGGAATTCAGAGCTGAATCCTGTCTAGTCACTCACAAAACCTTTATAATGAAAACACATTATAATCATGCTCTTTTCTCGCCAGAATAGACAAAAAGGCATAATCATAATTTTTAAAACCACATTTGAATCCCAAGAGGGTTTATTTGGGTTTTTTGTACTAGGTTGTTCTCCCATAAAACTTGCTAGATATTTTTCTTTCAGAACAGCTTCAGCAATGCATCCAGAAATGCAGCAAGTTAAAGATGCAGCAGCTGTTTCCTCCTTACTTTCCTCAGATTTTAAGGAGTATAGGAATTTTACCTAATTTTAATACAGAAAGTTAATGCTGATTTTTTAGAAAAAGGGCAGGACTGAGTACTTCAGCATCACCATCTGCTCCCCTACCCTTGAAACTAAATGGAAATACTACAATTAAAAGCGCCACTGGTTTTACATAAATTTTACTTTCTTACAGTAGACACTGCATGAAAACCACAGCAGTTAAGAAGTCAAACAATTTTCCAGCTGGCTGCAACATCCATAGAAAAAAAAAAGTTCACGATAAAATCCTTTCCTTTTTATTAAAATACCGGTCAAGCTCCTGACAAGGAGACAAATTAGTTTTTAAACCATTAGTACATGCTTGCATAAAACTAAAAATGGTCCCATAGAAGGAAATTTGGATAACCACGATACGGCTCTTCTAGCACAATACTTCCTTTTGATTTTTTGAAAGTTATTAAAATTGGACCATCTCAGCTTGCTGCAATTTCACTTATTCATTATTACAATATACAGTTAATGCAGGAGATTAGATTAGGTTTTGACAAGTCTTTTACACTTCTCAGGGCAGCAGTGCTATTTCTGCTTAGGTTAGTAACTTCATCTACCAGCTAACCTTTACAGCGTTGACAATCCACAATTAACAATTTTCTCCCTTGCCTCTGACTCCCTTCCCACTGCAGATGATGCCTGTTGCAGTGACACACATGGCCGGGTCCTCCTGCCAGCGTGGTTCAGCAACACCCCCAAAAGCCCTTGCTGTGCCCCCACACATGGCTCCCTTTCAAGATCACGCAAGACTTGGCAACAGCAGCAAAACAGAGCAGACTCCAAACAGAGGAGGCCATCACCTAATGAAACATGACTAACAGGACTGCTGACTGTCCAAATATTTAACTGCTCTGGAACACTGTGGGTCAGATGGGTTAATCAAATAAACTTGCGTATCCGGAGGGATTGCCAATTATTTGTCTTTTCTTTAAGTCCTTACCTGACTTTAGCCTCTGAAAAACTACCAAGCTCTGAGCAATTCTGAATATTTGCATATAAAACCCAACCAAGCAAACGCTAAAGGTCTACATCATGAGCTGAAAACACAGAAAAGTTCTTCCAAAAAACCAGTTTTGCTGAGTAACATGACAATTCTCTTCAGCACACAAAAGCAGCACGTGCTGATGGGAACTGCCAACACCTACACCAGGTCCCTGCAAATATAATGCATGTCACAGCACACAACCACACTCCAAGTGGGAATCTAACACATGCTGTCTTTCCCAAACTTAACTATTAAAAATTAGCAGAAAAAGAAAACACCAATACAGATGGACAAAGTAGATGCAAAGTGTTTTCAATGTATGACAATGGAAAAGAACATAAATCTTGGATTAAAATATAGCTTAGCTTCACCAATTTCTAACAGCATTTGTCTCCATTCAACAAGAATTTATGCACCATTTCAACCTGATAAGAATTTAATTCTAGGTAATAAAGCTTTACAAATTGAATTCAAAGGATAAAAAAAACCCCAGCATTTCCCAATTATTTCCAGAGCTTCACAACTACAGACTTCAAGTAAAGGAACAGGAAAACTGTCACTATAAAAGCAGAGATGACATGTGACCTCTGGATACAGTTGCACTAGCAAACAGCTATAATAAAAATCAATATTAATTCCACACACTTCTGTTTTGAAAATAAAGCAATGAAATTCCCTCACGCCCACCTGCCAAAGGGACACAACTCAGACCAACTTAGTCAAAGAGGATTTTTAAAGTGTTTCTACAGGCATGTAATGGATTCCAAGACTGAACATGCACAGAATGTTCAGTGAACCAAATAATTTTTAATAGATTCCTCAGGGGAGTTTATCTTATATTTCTAAATCACTCTGAGACCCTGGAATGACAACCTGATTCAGAGGCAAAGAAAGGCAAGTGTTCATGGCGTGGGGTATTGTGTTTTCTTCTGGGTTTTTCTGGAAGAATAAGTCATGTCTGTTGTGTGTACATGTTATGCATTTTAGAAATACCTTTATTTCCACAAACCTTAAACTTTTTAAATTGCTCTTGAAAGTGTACACTGAGCAGTTACAAAGTTCCTCCTGCAGAAGTACTACACAGCAAATGCAGATTGATCTAACAAAAATCTGGGAGGAGCTAAAAGTTGGAATGGGGCAGTTTGCCTCCATCAGCCACAGTTCCAAGGAGGGAGGACACAGAGAGCATTAACAAAAGCATCAGGCCCAGATCTGAAATCCAAATGTAGCATAAATTAGATCAGTTTGCAGACTTCAAATTTACCACCCTCTCCCCTGGCCCCCACAAACTAATGCCCACCTTAACAGCGAGGCCCCTACAATGTGACGGCAGATTCAGCACGAGAAGCAACCATCTCTTGAAAGAGGAAATTTTTCCAGCTGTATGATTAAGTACGCAGGAAAACAAGACAAGGAGCCTCGAGCGCTGCCGTTGTTAGAGTGATTTGAGCAGGATTAGGCAGAGCACGATGGAGGAAAAGCCTCAGACAATGAGTCCTTTCATACATCAGAAACAAAAACTACCATTAATCACACCCTCAATTCAGTTTCTTCCACTAATTCCTAATCAGACATCAACAAATAAAGCAAAACACTTATTCTTGGTTTAATTCTATGAAATAAACACAAATGAAAGGAAGTGATCAGCCTGTGCTGTAAAAACGCTGTCGCCTCTCCTCCTCCTGATGAACACGGAGAGCTGAGACATGCACGAATGGTTGGGAAAGGAACTCTTCCATAAAACCCATCCACGGAGAAGTCCAGAGCAAGAGATTTAGAGGAGTGCTGCGTTAACAAGCACAAGAAACTTCAAAACCAAGAGATGAACTCAGTCGAAACCCTCCTCCGCACAAAAAAGACCCTGAACCACAGTCATTAGAAAAAACATCTGGTGTGCCACTTTGATTTTCAACGTTAGTCATTGGACAGAAACAAAGCATCTTTTTTCTTCTCAAAGCAGCAAATAATTGCAAATCCACTTCTACATATAACCTATCATTTATCACCTCATCAGTGGCTGCTTGAGCCTAACAGAATTAAACACTCAAGTCAGGCATTTCTGTTTAAAGCAATAATTACATTGTTACTAGAACATACAATAAAAATATAAACAAATCTCTCTGGCAATATTTTTAAGCATTCTCACTGAACTATCACTAGACTCGAAACAGGCAACATTATAATTAAAAAAAAAAAAAGGCAAAAAAAACCCACCACCAAAAAAACCCACTTTCACCGAAGTGTAGCTACTTCTAATTTACAATTTCACCCACGGGCAAAAATACATAAATTATTAGCATTATAGTGTTTATTTTAATTACAGTGTGCAACAAAAATCTAAGAGTCTGATAGCTCCCTTCAGATACAAAGAAAGCCAGCATTTCAGAGTTCATACTTCATTTATAACCCACACAGTAATGTCAGCCCATCCTATCACCAAGATGCCAAAACCAGAACGTCTGCATTTCTCATAACGCCTAAAATCAACACACAATAGAGTTAACAGCTCAAAGAAAAAAATGGAAGAGAAAAAAAACAAAAGGCAAAACAGGAGGTCAGACGATCCCTTACCTGCTCCTTGTAGACAATATTTAAGAGCATCAAAAATTCACTGGTCTTCAAAGCACAACTCTTCAAAGTTTAATAGGGAAAAGAATTCATCTCTTTAATTCAAACTTACATTTACAAATGCTTTCCAGCAATGTAACTGCTGTGCAATGTATTCTTTAACACTGTACAACTCACGGTGCCTGCCTGCCCTGAACACCTAATGATTTAAGCAAACAAAATACAATCCATGACTCCTAGTGTGTCAAACATGTTTTTCATTGCTGCAGTCAAGTGGCTGATCCCAGCCACACTGTGCAAGTCATTTTAAAACAAATGTCTGCCCATCTATCTTGATGGTTTTGGCCAACGAAGAAGCCTTTGATCACTCTTCAGTAAAATACTGCTGTGTCCTAAAGGGTGCCCCACTTTCTGACAGCAGGATGGGGGATCATTAGAAGAGCATGACACCCAGCTGCCATGCAACCCTTCAGAACACCTCCTTTCTATAATTAATTATGCTCCTTATTCCTTCCACAGGCATAACAAAGAGACTGGCACAGAGGTAAGTATAGCAGCACACTTTATTATTATCGTCTGGTTTACAAAGAAAAAGCTTCAGGTGAGAACCATAGTAGGAGCCAAGGACAATTATCAGCAGTAACAGCCTGCTCCTGGAGACCTGCTGGAGTTTTATCGTGGAGGCACACGCATTGCACTTCCATGCCTTTCTCCTGTGGGCAGGTGAGAGGTGCCCCTGGCCATCACGGCCTCGGCTGCAGAGCTGGCCAGCCAGAGAAGTCAGTGGCAAAGAAAGCAAAACGAAGTGCGATGCTCGCTGTCAGGAGGCAGACACCTAGCTCTGCTACGGACGGCACCTGCCCACTCCAACGTGGGGGCTGCGAGAGCCCACGCTCACTTCAATCTCATCCAAAATCCAGCTACAAATAACGGAGTCACACTCTGCACCAGCCCAAAAAAAGCTCCTCAAATCATGGCCGTGCTACAGGCGCCTGTAAGCTTTTCCTGTCTTCACCTGCCTGAGTGAAGAAGTAGAATCTGGCACCCACTGACCAGTGCTAAAATGAACCCCCTGCAATGGGACAGACTTCAGAAAATTTGGCTAATAGATGGCTTATTCTAAAATACCTTTTTTTGAGCCAGAAGACCTCAAACAAGTACTTTAACACTACACTCAAAGCATTAAGTTTAGTTTACAGGATCCAAAGATGTAGAAGAATTCAGAGAAAAAGCAAATCAACAAGAGCTGCTAGCCACAGACTCCATCTCACAAGTATAATGGAGACAAATCTTCCTCCACAAGTTTATAATCCTACCTTTGTGTCAAGAGGTAGAATTAAAGCACTAGCACTAAAATCTGCTGAAATACTTGTCTCCCCAAGTGTAATGCTTCAATTCTGAATTTTATTAACTGGAAGCTACCCATGAACAAGGCTATAATGAGGAGACAGTACCTAAAATGCATGTTCAAAAATGCATGCTTCATTCTCAAGTACAAGTTTACAAGTCCTCTTTTTCACCACATAACACAGCAGTTAGAACACATGAAAGTGTAAAGGAATTTTGGTGGTGCCCAAGAACAGTCTCAACAAAACCACTGAGAATATATATTACAAAATTATTTCCACACCTTCTAGTTCATAGGTTTAAGAGGCCAATTTTCTTCGTCTATGGTAATTTTGTTTCATATTTCACTGAACTTTGACATGATAAATGTATTATTGGATTTTGCATGCATCTTCTAGTCAATTTGTGTAATCTTGCAAATTCTGTAGTACAAGTAGTTAAAATACAACAGAGAATACATTCATAAATTACAGATTTTTCCTTAAGGTAAGAGAATTATTATTGATTCTGCAACAACTAAACCTTTGATCAAATTTGGTGAAACAAATGTTACTTAAGATATAAACAAACATAACTCCTCTGCATTTGAAGAAAACAGTTCTCTATAAAAAGGCAACAACGCCATCCAAAAAGAAGTTCACTTTTTCCTCCTTTCTTCCCATCTCGTATCTTCCAAGTATGTAACACCTCAACAAATTCTCAACACACTGTGTCCAAGAAGATCCTCTTTGCCACTTCTATAGTTATCCTTCAAGACAAAAGATCAGATGCACAATATCTACCAGATAAAATGTATTTTTTAATATATAACTTAAAATCTAAATACTAGACTAGCATTTTTCATACCTCTCAGACCTACCTTACCTTTCCAATTAATTAACCTATTAAAATATACCTAAGTTGGTGCAGAAAATCTAACCTGTTGATATAAAAATTACCAAAACACCTCCAGAAAAAGATATGCACATCATCCCTTTTCTTTACCTACTCACAAAACCCTCTAGAAAAATAATGCCTTTTCTAAAACGCTCTAAGATCTAATTTTGCGAGGAAATCTAACTGAAGAATCAAGTGCCATCCCATGAATAACTTCCTGCTCCTAAGAGAGGAGATATTAAAAAGCTGAAGTGCCTGGCTGCCTTCAGCAACAAGGATGACACACGAGAGAAGAATCCATACACAGGAGGGGTACAAAAGCAACCACGCTCTGTGGATCTCATAAAATAGAACAGATGTTATTCACTGTATACACACGTGCAATTCAGGGTTAAACACAACACTTACAGCAGGAAGAAAAAAAAACATCAAAAATAAGGTAGAGAGGACTATGAAGCCAAAAGATAATTCCTCACCACGGTCAAGCACATGCATGCTTTGTTTGGCTTTAAGTGATGATGGGATTTCCAGCACTGCTTTTGAGAGAACAATGCCTCATGCCTGGCCTTCATGTTTTTTCTCTGTTCTATTTCATCTGAGAACTCCAAACTATAAACTTCTTCTGCCAACCTAAATAATTCCTCTCTTTCTCAGTAAGGCTGGAAGAAAGTATTTACCCACTTGCCAGCTGCAGCTGAAATTTTGTGCCAAGAAATAAATGTCTTTTGGACAGGTTGTAAACTGGAAGCTTCTATGCCTGCTGAAGGACAAGAATAAGAATGGGACCATACTATTCCTTCCCAGATTAATGGTGTTGCTGTATTTCAGCTACACAGTGAATTGCAGTTAATGAAAGCATCCAAACAGAGCTTCCTCCCAGTACTGAGCCCAGATATTAGGACATGCTTTTGTCAATTTCGAGCTCAACCAGGCTTTTGATATACATTGCTTGCATCCTCTGCTCCAAAAACCCTAAGTTATCTCTCTGTTTCTGATCTTAAGAATAAAAAGACGACCTGTTTCATCCTTTTTTTCCAGTAAGGTAGAAGTGTATACACTATGTGTGCACACTGCCAAGAAACAGCAAGTGCTCTACCTTCCCTTCCCTGGCCTTCTTTCACACGGGGAGATTTCAACCTTCCTACAGACAGCAAACACTTGCAGGCACTGGTCGCTACAGCTCTCATGATCGACGTAAGGTGAAGACCAAGCACACACATTACATCTTTTCTGCCGCCCAGGAAGACGACGATTAACAGAGAGCAGAAGGGATAAGCTTTGTGGTAGAATCTAGAAATGAATAAAAGAGGCTGTCAGTAGTTTAAAGTCTTCCACCTCTGGCTGAGTCAATACCGGGTTTCTCTTCCTCCTAGTGCTAGGTGGTTATTGGGTTCGTTAGTTTTGCAGGCTAAGATTCCCCACAGGTGTTTCACCAGGCACCCCAGCAACCACAGACACAGGTGAAACACATAATGTAACAGCACCAGAGCCCACTACCTCTGCTCAATTACCTTCCCTGTCTTCCTCCCAGCTCCCAAGAGGCTTCCCAGATGTAGGATGTTACTGCCCATTTACATGTCCTAGGTGTTTGGGTAGGGTTTCTGTTTGGGGTTTTTTTTGGGGGGAGGGGCTCTCCAAAGCTCTGTGAAGCTTCTCATAATAAATCACAACCACAATGTCAAAGGCATGAATAAAACGTGTGTTGTTGCAGTGGAAAATAGCCTTTCCTCTTTAACCTACCATCATGAGCCCTCTTACCATGCTGACCATCACCCTGTTTTCATTTTTGGCAGTGACCTGAATTTTATATTGACAAAAACATTGCCAAAATGCCAGTTAAAAAACTCAACTAATATGAATATGTAAAGGTGAACATATATACTGCTAAAAAAACCCAAATACTCTCTCCTATGGAAAACAAAAATAAAACAAAGGTTAGTAAATGCACATAAACAAATGATGAGGTACATAAAAAGAAACATACAGCTCAAAACACCTATCAATACTGTGAACTTGGTTTTAATATAAGAGTAGTTATGTCTATCATCTTCACAAATAGAGCCATGCAGCGCTTGTTCCCTTTGCTCATTAAAGCTCTACAACTGGTGCCTCCTGTATGCCCACATGCACCATTTCATTAAGCTCACTTGACATTAGATGAAGAAAGAGTACAAGAAAATTGCATATTCCCTACCTAAAGTAAACTTGTCATTTAAACCTTGAGTATAGATAGAATTTGATATAGCACTGGCGCAGTGAGTCATTCGTCAGTTTTAGAGTTTGTACGACAGTATTCTTACATATGTTTTGCAATACTTTCCAGTTCGCTACCACCCCATGTAATTACAAGTTTTTACTGGAAAGGAAGCATACATTTTGGGTTTGAAGACTGCACTAAGAACTGTAGAAACAAAGCTTACTTTTAGGGTCAGATTTTGAGCAAAAGTAAATCCACATAAGGAGCCCTCACAGACCATATGAAAGATGAAAGTCAAGGCATTGCTTTTAAAGGAGAGCAAGCAATGATGGAGAGCATCACAAATATTTCTCAATGAATTACTCCAAACATAAACATAAGCAATATTTTGTCAGTTTTCTTCAAAAGCTGTTTCTTAGCTACCTAAAACTGCATTCATTCAAAACACTATATAAAACAGCCAGTAGCTACTACAAGTGCTTTACTTGAAAATAATAGTAATTTTACATCCTTCTGTATTGAGGCGAGATAACAATAAAAATTTTCCCTACTATCTTACCTTCACCTTCTAAGTTGTAAAACAGGCATGAGTAATTTAACTCTCAACTCTGGCTTCTAAGAGGCACAGAAAGACCACTGAAACAGAAAGATTTTTCCTGACTAATGCTACTAACAAGATGAACTCAGACTCTCATCTGGCAGCATCCAGCTCACTCCAATGCTTTAAAAGAAAGTTTGCCATTCTTCAAAAGGCATTAAGTCTCAACTTTAATTTGCACACAACCACAGGTTTACTGCTTGGGCAGACCTCTTCAGTCAATCTCTAAAAGCTGCTTATTATTAGTATTCCTTTCCACTATCTAAATTCACATCAAATGGATATACTGAATATATCTCCTGCTATCTGATAAAAAAGCTCGAGAGAAAAAGTACCCTTTGCAACAATTAGAGTTACCTGGTTAAGATTCAAGTACAGGCAGCAACAACTCTCGATTTTTTTTTCCTCCCAGCTGCATATACTATGACCTACAAGAAACATTTTCTGCTTAAAAGTAATGCTTAAACTGAGATCTATGGCTGAACATTATCACAAGGATTGCACTTACTTGACAGTCTGCTATTAGCCAACTCCATTATCGCTATTTGCAGTTTTTAAATGTACAGATTCAGAAGTAACTGTACAAAGCCTCCATTACAAGTGGATTTATGGAAAGCCACAGCAATAATCATCCTCATTAAGCATATCTTCCCACAGCCCTGCATTATGTGGACACAAAGAAGAAAACATTTCTTCTCCGTTACCCACAAGCTTAGATCTTTCTCCTTATAATCACAGGACTTGACTGTCTTCTCTGCTTTAGCCAATGACAATTACCTCACATTCCCAAAAGCAGGACTTAGTTTAAAAAACTAAAATTAAAAATACCTGCACACCTCTCAACCCACAACGAATATACAATGTAGCATGGCTTCTACTTTCATTTTCCAGAAACAGACATTTTCACTTGGCAACACACATGAGAATAAAAGGTTGACTGTGGCTTCTAGTATTTTGCCAATGGCCCCAACCAGTATGCATCCAAGACATATTCATGGACACATACATACAAAGAAAAGGGCTGAGGGCAATATTTGTAACTAAGCTGAATATAAAAAAATCTCTTGATGTGAAGTGGTGCGCTAACTCTTTGGCCAGAAGCTGTTTTAACCCCTTCACATGTGTGGTCATGCTGCATCTGATTTCAAACACCCAGGACGCACACCAGTGACGTAGACTAAGAATCTTGCTCATTAACATGGTAGGTTGAAGGCAGAAACCAAGAACTTACATAACCCAACACTGTCACCCACCACATATTCAGATCACAGACTGGCCTTTTTGCCATTCAGGTTTTACTTTTTGCTTTAGAAGTTCAGATTGCTGATCACGTGCTTCACCGTACAGGTATCTATTACTCCTATGTCCTCAGCCCCACATCAAACCACTACAGCAGAAATAATAAAATCAGGATTAAAGTACACTTGCTCTGTCCATAAAACCAACCTCATGAACCATGCATTTCCTGCATTATCATAATGAATGCAATGGACTTTATTTAAAAAGCTGCTTTCAAAGCTGAACTGGCAGTCTTGGAGCAATCACCCAGTAACCAGAGACACAGGTAAGTCATTTGTGGCACAGGACCTTAGTAATCTCAAATTAAATTTGTCATTTCCCTAACATTTACCTTGAAAAATGAACAAAAGTGGTTATACAAGCAGCATAAGGAAACTCTATTTACTCACTGTCCCTGCGCAAGTTAGCTGCCTTCAGAGATCTCTAAACCAGCTAATGTTCAACTGAAGCTTTGACTATCCAGTTATCTTCTCCCCAAATCACTTTTTACAGCTCAGTTCCAAACTTGACAAGAGAATATTGCATTTGATACTGGCAATACAGCTTCATTTGGTTGCATATGAAATAAACACGAAACTCCAAAACGCCTTAAAACAGCTGCCCCAGTCAGTCTCCTGGAAACAGCGCACATCTTTCCCACGCAAGAGGGCTGCGGGAAGAGATTTTTCCTTTAACAGCACAGAAATACTTTCACTGAATTTAATTTTACGCCAGGTATCTGAAGTGCTTGAAGTTGGGTCTGGGCAGTTTCGGGGTGCAGAAACCCCCGGGAAGGGAAGCGCTCCCGCCCGCCCGGGGCTTCGCCCGCAGCCTCCGCTGCCGCTGGCGCCGCGCTGCCCGCGGGGTCCCGCTGCGCGCCCCCGGCCGGGCCAACAGGTTGCGGGGGCGGCTGCGGGGCAGGAGCGGGCCCCGGGGCGGGGGAGAAGGGGATGCACCCGCGCCCTCCCCGGCTCGGGGGCTGGCACCCCGGGCGCCGCGGCGCAGCTCCTGCCCGCTCCTGCCCGCTCCCGCCGGGGGCTCTTTGTTCTCGCCACCCAGGACGCCGCCGCCCCGCAGCCCCGCGCTCGCCCCGCCGCGGGGGGAAGGCGCGGGGTGCCGCCCCCCGCCGCAGCGCCCCCGAGCGCTCCCTCCGTTCCTCCCTGCCTCCCTCGCTCGGTGCTCCCGCCGCGGAACGGGCCGGCGCCACCCGCGGGAACCCCCCGGGCCGCTGCCGCCCGCCCCGCACCGCCCCGGGACACCCGCGGGGCACGACCCTCCCTCCGCGCCGCCCGCCGGGGCTGCCCCGAGCGCCGCAGCTGCCCGGGAAGGTCCCGCCGCAGGTGCCCGGCCGCCCCCCGGCCCGAAGGGGCTCCGCACCCGGCGGACCCCGGGGCGGCCCCCGCGGGCGGGGGGGGCTCCGGGACGGCTCGGCGGCCCCCGCGGGGCGGCGGCGGGGCCAGCGCTCGGGGGCGCCGATCGGCGAGCGGGGCTCAACAGGCGGTGGAGGTTGGCGGCTCCCCGGGAGACGGCCCCGCCGCGCCGGGAGCCGGGCACGGGCGCTGGGGAGGGAGCGGCGCCGCAGCCGAGCCACTTACCGGGGCTCCGGGGCTCCGCCGCCCGCATGCTGCCTCCGGGCTCCGCGCGAGAACCCGCTCCGCTCCGCTCCCCGCCGGCAGCTCCGCCCGCCCCGCTCCGCTCCCTCAGCTCCCTCCGCCGCCGCCGCTGCGCGGGACCGCGCTCCGCGCGCGCCGCCGCCAGCCCGCCCCCGCCGGG
>JAWWEE010000004.1:10575736-10628963 GCA_035221455.1 Xenops minutus
CCCCTTGCCCCGCCCGGCCCCCTCGGCGCGGCGCGGCGCGGTGGGGTGCGGGTCGGGTCGGGTCGGGCCCGGGGTGCTGCGGGGGTGGCTCCGCTGCGTGCGAGGAGCCGGTCGGGGGGCAGAGCGGAGCCCCCGTCCGTGCCCGGTGCTGGGACCTGTTGCGGGCCGGGCGGGCTCGGCCCGAGCGCTCCGCGGCGCGGGGCTGCTCCGGCTGCTCGCTCACTGCGGCCGGCCCTTCCTGCTCCCCCCGTCCGGGGGGCCTGCGCTGAGACATGGAGAAACTGAGCGGGGTTTCTGCGGCCTCTTAAGGCGGTGGAAGGGTTAAGTCAGCCGGTCACCTGCCCCGGCTGTGTTGGTGCTCTCTGGCCTCTTGCCCAGCCCTTCCCGGAGCTGGCGGTGCGTCAGCACAGGCAGCACCGCCGGGCTCGGCGCTCTCGGCCCCCCGCCGCTCCCCTCTGCACCGCACGGGGGTCACTCCGGCATTTCCCACGGCATGTTAGGTTGTTTCCCGCTCTGTGATCTCCAGGAGCTCTCCTCGTGTATGGTAACTGTGTCCCCTTGAGGATCTTTTGCCATCTCCTTCAGCCGAGGTGCTGGTACGAGCCAAATAGTTTGCAAGAGGCTTTGTTGCCTCAAGCGCTCTTTAGAGCTCTGAGCTTCACGCTCCTGAATGGGATGCCCGGTTCCTTGTGCCTCACTTGCCTCTGCCCCAAACTGAACACCTGAAGCCAGTCTCACGCCCCTGCCACATGGCAGGAAGCTCTGGCACTAAAATCCTTTGGTTCTGGGGGTATTCTCTTTCCTACTCATCATCCAAATATTGCTGCAAAACAGCCTTTCTGTGCATTGCACAGTGAGGCCACAGAGCTTAGAGTAAGTGGTGCTGGCCAAGTGCCACACAGCACTGCCAAAGTGCCCATGGGCTCCGCTCTCTGTGTTAAAATTTGGATCTGCTTCAGGATGCTCCAGAGCACAAGACTGTGGGGAAGCTGGGAGATCCCTACTCCAGAGAAGGGATTCACAGACCCACCGGAGCCCTGGCTCACACTGCAGCCACATTGGCAATTTTAAGGTGGGCCATGTCACCTCAACACCCATTCATTTTATGTGTAAGCAACAGGTTTTTGAAGTTTTCTTGAAAAATTGAAGATGAGCAGTTTATTGCTCTCTTGTTAGTCTTGTCAGATGTTTAAGAACTTTTGACTGGAGATACTGAAACGTTGGGCCAATCTATGGGACAGATTTTTAAGATCTCTTTAGACACCCAAAGATGCAGATTCCTAAACACCTTCATAAATCTGGATTCATGTGACTGACACAGAGCTGCCTCATAAACTTTTGATACCCTGAAGCTTCTAGTCAAGACTTGCAGGTAAATGATTGTCCCATGGGCGTAAGCCATTAATCATCTGAATCATGAAACAAAGCATTTTCTTATACAGCTACCACCCACAACTCTCTGTTACTCCCCCGTGTACTCCATGCCTGCATGAAATAAAAACTTGGAAGGCTGTGAATAGTGTGAGTCCAATAAGCACTGGTGCTTTGCACTCTGCTTAATATGGGGAGGCCGGTTTGTCACCCCTTTGCCTGTCTGAGGACTTCACAGTCATGGGACACTGTTCCTCAAAGCAAAATAATCTTTTTCAGGGGCTTGTTTAGTACAGGGGACAGTGGCATGTTGTCACCAGAGCTATATTCTGAGTCCTAAGGCCCTGAGAATGATCCACCAGTTTCTAAACAGCATCCCATTGTGTCATCTTGGTAACTCTCATGGCTCCAGCCTGCCCAGCCATTTCAGTGGTAAGCTTTTTGGAAAGCAAAATCTGTGTGTATTTGCAGTACCTGATTTGGAGGTCACTGCTCCTGGTAGCTCTTCCTTCCCTTTGATGCAGCTCTTCAGAGTAAATGCACACATACCCTTATCCGGTGTGCCACTTGATAGCCAGCTAGTATATAGATACAGTGGGGCTTGCCTTTAACATAATAAATTGGTCTAAAATCAAAAGACCAGGATGCTGATTTTTTTAAGACTTGTCAGAACAACTTCCCTGCTCATTTCAGATGTTACTAAACTTGCTAAATGCTCTGGATTGAATCTGTAAGCTGCAGAGCCTGTCAGAAGCTCATCCTTTCTACAGCTGGTTTTTTTGTTGTTGCGTTGGTTTTTTGTTTGTTTTTTTTTGAGGGATATTCTTGCTGCTGACTGTTTCTCACCTGATTTTATAGTAATTGTCAATTGTATTGTCAGGTCTCCTGGTCTGATTCACAAGTGCCTGATGCAATGCTCAACTTGGTGCTCATGTAAGATAATACATCTCCATCTGTAGATCTCCTTGACAGCACAGCTTGAGGACCATATGGCCATGACTCTGACTGCCCACCATTTTTTCAATATTACCCCCAAGACTCTTTCATTTCCTTTGTAAGACAGGATTATTAGAATACTCTGTTTTGCTCCAAATAATAATAATAAAAAAAACAATCTGTGTTGCCCATTTCTGTTCTTCTCCAATTGAGGGAACTGCAGCCTTGGAGAGATAGCCCTGATGCTTCCTCATCCATAGCACTAGATTGTCTGGACTGAGAAATCTTTAAGTGGAGGATAACAACTTCCCCTTAATTTTGCTTTACTACAGCTTGTACTTTTGAAGAAATAGAAGTCGGTGTTGTAATAAAAGTGCAATCACAATGCTAAAGTGGTACTTGCTTTTGTTTTGTGGCCAAGGCCCGTAAGTTTTCTGTTCTTCATGTACCTTTCTGTAAAGTAGGTACAAGTGTCTTTCCCTTTCTGTCTTGGTTGTCTCAGCTGCCTAACCAGATCTGGTCAGGATACGTGCTCTCTCTTACTGTGGCTCTGTATAGAGCTTAGCACAGTGAAGCTCCCCTCTTGGCTGATGTCTTAGAGGTCCTACAAAGAACTTACATGAGTAATAATCTTCATAGTTTGTTTACCTCCTGCTCTTCACTAAATAAGAAAACTAAGATCATGGAGGGAAAAAAACCAACCAAACAAAAATCAACCACCACTGGACAATTTGTTCATAGTGTGTAGGTGTATTCAGGGCATTATTAAATAGGAAAAATTTTCTGCTTCTGACTGAATAAAATGTGATAGGGAACGACTGGGAATTCTGACAAGACAAAAGTTGAAATGACCTCCTGCTTCTTCTATGGGCCAAACTCTGTAGTGGCAATGGCAATTGGTTGATAGAAGACTCTTCCAAAATGTAGTGTTTTGTTCAGAACAGCAGAATTGCAGATGAGTAATTATCCATGTGTTCAAGGTCTCCATGTGTTCAAGTCCCAGAAATATCAGCTTGGTGTCCTTTTCTCACCCTAAATGAATGTAATGGAAAGACTAAAATACATCATGTACATGTAAATTAAAGCAAACAATATACAGAACACAGTGAACTTGCTGCTGGAGTGGTCTCTGCTCCCCTCTGTGTTTCCTGCCAGAGTTTGTTTCTCCTCCATTTCTTTCCATTCTTGTCAGGTCCCTGAGAAACTGTATTTTTCTGGCTTTCATTGCAATGACATCTTTGCTCAGCCAATCCAAGAGTTGGTCTGGTGGTCTTCAGCTCCAATCCTTCATGGTTTGGCAGACCACAGACTTCCAGGCTACAAAATACAGGCTGTCAAAGAGATGGAATGGAACACTGATCACACTGGTATTTGAGCACTTCCTAGGCTAATGTATTTATCTTCACAGGATTTCTATGAGGTAGGAAATTACTACTATCCCTCTTAGAGGTGAAAAACAGATGCAAGCACAAGCTAATTGACTTAGCTAATGTCGCACAGGAGCCAGTGGCAGAGCAAGGAAATGAGATCAGCCACCAGCCCTGGTGCCATGTGCCAGAGGATAGGTTGACTCAAACAGTTCTGAAAGCCCTGTCGGTGCCCACAGGCTTTTATAACCCTGTGCAAAGGCAAAGCGCAAGCTTTCAGAGCACAGCAACCCAGGGCAGAAAATTGAGAGCACAAGCTTTCAGATTGAGGCAGCCTAGGAAGGAAGGGACAGATTTGCACTGAAATCCAAGTCAGGTAACAGCAGCAATACCAGCCTGGCCCGGGTTTGCACAGCGACTGGGTTTGTAGACTTGATTTTTGTTTTTTAACAACTGTAGAGAAGTGATTCCTGATATTGGACCAAAGCTCTTTTCTGATTTCAGCCTTGCCAGAAAATCCGTCTGGGGGCTGAGAGCTCCCTTCCTCACTTTCACACCACTGAAAGCAAGAGCTTCTGGAAATGTAATTTCAACCCAATCTTTTTTTTTTTTTTCCCCTATTAATTTTTAGTCCTGCCTACTTTTATATTTGGTTTTCAGAAGAAGTTGAAAGCATTTTAAAAGAAGCCATAAAGCAGTTAAGAAAATACTGGAGACTGTTCAGAGACCTTAAAAAACAATTCTCTTTTGAAACTTCAGGTTGGGTTGTAAGTATGAGACGATTAATGGCACTAATATAGTTCATGTGTACAGGAGTGGGTTTTGATTAAAGCATTGAGACAGGGAGTGGCATTGTCTTATCCTTGCAGCAAATTTATAGACCTTGTTAGCAAGGTTAAACTTTCATGCTGACTAAACTTTTCCACACCCTCTTTCTGCAATAAAAATCCACCTCAAATTTTCATCTCACGACTAAGTAGCAGATGAAGTCATACTTAATGTTTCACATTAAAGTGAGGCAAGTATCCCAAAATACTGTTCCCCAGCACCAAAAATTATTCTGCCCAAACAGCTTCTATTTCCTCAGAGAACTCTGCCTCTTACCAACTTTTAGTATTTTATAGGATTGCAAAGCTAGTGCTTTTCTTTGACGGTATCATCAACTTCAGGTCTGACTGCAGGATGGATTCTGCGCTTGGTTCTGTGTGCAGCAGCATCCACTGACAGCAGCCACCTAAGATAAAAAGGCAATTCAGAGAGCAGATACAGCAAGAATAACCAGGAGAAGGATCACCCTGACCACAGCTCTGCTTCAACAGATGACAGGCAAACAGGACAAATATATTGGATTGACATTTATATTCCCAAAGGAGCTGACACAATTACTGTCTACCAAATTTTCTTTTTAACTTCCAAGATCAGATCTGAAATTTTCAAGGTGCCATAAATGAGGAGTCCCATATTTTTACCTCAGTGTTTGAGAGCTGTAGTCCTGAAAAAGTGACAAGAACAAAGTACTACCCCCACACCAGATAATCTCAGCCTTTTGTGTGTGAACGGCAAGAGTGGTCTCAGAGGGGTCTCAGCAGCTCTGGGGCACAGAACAGTTACCATAGCTCTGTCCTGCTGCTGAGGTCTGTAAAAATAACAAGCAGAAGCATTTGGGTGCTCCAGTCTCCTACAGTAAGGGCACAGAGGAGGGATTTGGGGCCTGCCAGCTGTGTTTGTGAAAGCTGGGATCTCCTAGCTGAGGTTGTGCAGGCGCCAGAGCTGGCCTGGAGTGTGACAGGCAGCCGTGAACTTGGCAGAGGTAGAATTTCACAGCTGACTTGTACTTATTCCTCTTACAGCCAGCAGTGAGTTTTCTCAACGTGAAGTTCAGCATCTGAGCTCTGTGCAGCGCCCAGGCTGCAGCAGCCGGTCTGTGTGAACAGCATGAGAATGCCACCGTGCTGGGGAAGGTGGCGGTGCCGGAAGGTGTGACTGTGGTGTGGTGAACACTGGCAGTGGGAAGTACAAACCTGGAGCATCGGTCCTCCGCTGGTCTGCAGGGCTAATCCTCACAGTGCTCACAGGGCAGGATTCACACCCGGGGAGAGGCCAGAATGAGGGATAGATGATGCTTAATCTCATAAGCTTGAGCAGGATTTAAATGCTTCCCTGAATCTTGCTACCTATTGCAGAACAGCCATGTATTATAGAAGTAAACTGAAATGATCCCCTAATGATTTTTTTTTCTTCAATGTGTTACTTCTGCCACCCAAACGAAAAAAACTCAGCAGGGATCAGCTGTCTTGACAGGTCATTTAACATTGTTTTTGTAAAAATAGATTTGTATTTTATAGCTTAATATTTTAGAGGCAGGTGACTGGTTAAACTTACTTTGGCACCAGCACCTCTTGCTTTGGGCTTCAGCCTTCAACATCAGTTGCCATGATGTACTGTGTATACTATGGGACAAGTGCAAGATTTTGACCAGAAAAGATATTTGGGTGTTATTCGAGGAGACATGGGGAAAGTCACTTAACTCAGTGTTTATATAGAATGGCTTTCTTGTTTCAGAGGTCACCTCAGTTGGAATAACAGGTGCAGGCTTCAGACATCAGCTGCAAGTGCTGTTTCGTGCATCAGGATGGTTATAGGTTTTCTTATTAAAGATAGTTGGAATTTCAGAGAAAAAAATATTGTTTAGATTTAACTAGCCTTTCCATCATGATTCTAGGAGAGAGGTGCAGGCTGTCAGAATACAATTGCTTTAGTGATGATAATACCAGTGGCATTTCTAAGCAC
This sequence comes from Xenops minutus, assembly GCA_035221455.1. Taxonomy (NCBI): domain Eukaryota; kingdom Metazoa; phylum Chordata; class Aves; order Passeriformes; family Furnariidae; genus Xenops; species Xenops minutus. The sequence goes on from JAWWEE010000004.1 coordinate 10,582,201, forward strand.
TGTTCCCATTAAGGTATTCAGAGTAGTGGATGTGAAAAGTATGTCCTGACTTTGAAGAAGACTCTCTGCAGGTTTAAGTAAGAGCAATAAAGTGGGTGAAGAACAGACTGTAAACATGGTAGAGACTTTGTTAAAATTTAGGAATAAATCATTTCTGCGGGGCTCTTCTGTGGAACTGTGCCGTTAAAGTGGGGAAGAATTGGCTCCTGTAGTCAATCTGCAAATATTACAGAGTGGTGTTTGGGTTTGTTTTTAAAAGTACCTTGAGATGGCATTTCTCCAAAACTGAAAGGTTAGGCATGTTCAGCAAATTAAATGGGCTGGCTGGGCATTCCTGACTGTCTCTTGCCTGAACCCTGGTCCCTACAGAAAGCTGCAAGACTTCCTCCCCATCCTGCATCTAAACCAAACCTCACCTGCCTGTTCCCATCCACTGACGCTCATCCCAGCAATTCTCCAGCCTTATCTATGTCTTTCTTCTCTTTACAGCCCTTTTGCCTCCTGCACACACACCGACACACACACATAACCCCAAAGTGCTCCCCCACTGAGCACTTGCAGGGCTCAGGGGCTGCCCTGGGAACTGGCCATCCTCCCTGTACCTCCAAGCTCTCCTTTCTCAGACTGACAGCAAGTCAAACTTCAAAACAGAGGAACTGAACTCACCCACAGTTTTATTTCTCTACCCCACATTTTTCCATCTGCAAGTGTTTTTAACAGCTTTAGCATGTCACTTGCCTAATTTTCTTTAAATAGATTCCTGGCCTGGGCTCTTGGCTGTAGTATCTGAGCACCTTTCAGTCATGCATAAAGTGATGTGACTCATATCAGGCTTGGGTGATTTTTTTCTCCCTCCCCATTCTCTCCCAAGAAGGAGGGCTGTGCGTGCTGTGCTGTAGTCTTTGTTTTCCTTGGGTAAAGTTTCACTCTGTGAGATTTTCCTGTGACCAAGAGGCTGGGGGCGTCACATGCAATTTTCATTCTTTCATCCCTTCAGTGTACTCTGCTGCTATGTTGAAGATTTTCACAATCTTTCTGTTTTCTCTGCTCTACATTCCTCTGATACCATGAATATTTGGCATTTTTTTTAATGGTTAAAACCATCTTGCAATATTCTGTCTTCTGGTTTTGGGTGCAAGTCAGTCTTTAACTATTAGAGGTCAAACAGAATATGCTGAGAACAAAGTAGTCCATGCATGTTGTGTCAGCTTTTATACCTTCCTCTGCATCAACAGCTCCTGGTCATGGCAGGACATGGGGCTACATGGATGTCTGCACTGGACTGATATCAACAGTTCTGTATCTTGTTTCCCAAAAATCTTTGTTGATGCTCTTCAAGGTATACTCTCAAAATTCACAAAATCAGGAAAATTAGTCTAATATAGTTTTTTCTACTTTTCATTCCATGGGACATTAGCAGGAAGCTAGTTTCTGGAAGGTGCGTTTAACTACAGCAAGAACTCCACTTTAGAAAGGACATTGAAAGAAAATAGTGTGATCATCAGATTCATATTTGATTTAAGTGATGGACTCAGTTTCTGCTCTCACTATCCTCCAGCAACTTCTGAATGGAAAAGGAAAAACTGAGTTCAAGAGGAGAGGTGTAATGAACCAGGTGATTTTTAAAAAGTTGGTAAAGAACCCTAAATTCTCAAACAATTCATCTTGATGATCATGAAATAAAACTGCCACTCAAAATTTCACTTACATAAGATACAAAATGATCTGTAAAAAGGTTGTACAAATAAGTTCCCTTAGGCATTCCTGTGGTGCACTGTAGCATCATATACTGTCTTAGGGATTGATTTAGAACAATCGAAACTCATAAAAATGAAACTGCGAAGAGACAAGCCAGCTTCTGGTGCTGTGGTCGGGTGTGGATTTGCTTCAGGCAGCTGGGAGGAGGATGAGCCCATTCTCTTCCATGTCTTCTTCCCACCCACTGCTGCCCTCCCCAGCATCAGGGACAGATCAGAGTTGCCACTGAGATGAGCCTTTCCCCATTTTCCTGACAAGGGGTATCTCTGTGCATGGCCAGGGATAATCGATATTTTAGGATCTGACCTTCACATACAGTTGAATCCAGAAAAAGCTGGTGCTGCCACCAAAAGAAATATCTTCCTCATCTTATTCTCACTTGATACCACATTTTCCATTACATTAACAGAAGTGATTGCAGTGAGAATCAAATCAGGGTAGAATTCTGGATTAAAACTAATCTGAAAGAAAAGAAAAAGGCAAGTTTTAACTTGATATGTTTTCCCTTACAACCTTTCATATGCTGGCAGCAACACAAGGTGAAATTCTGGGCTGAGGATCCATGGCAGGAGGAAGGCAGGGATGCTTTCCACAGCAGGACTCCTTTTTGCTTTTGCTGTTGGACAACTGGCACTTCTTTCTGCAGCCTAAATTATATGTAAAATTACAGGCTAATGTAAAGGGTATTGCTTTGTGCCTACTTTGATTTTAAAAGATTTCCCTAGGTTAAAACCTCTCTCAGTAGTTCCACCTGTAGGACCGAAGGCGCTTCATGCTTTCATTGCTGTGTTCCGTGCTGGTTGTGCAGAGCAGCTGTAAATCCAGGAGACTGCTTTGCATTACCATTGGGGCACAGCTCAGGCCACACTGGGGTAAATCAGGAATGTACTTCATCTTTTTATACCTTGCATGCGAGACACGAAAGGAGTGAGAACCTGTGTGCCAGAGAGAGATTCATCTCCACCCTCTGGTTCCTCTGTCTCTGAGCAGGGATGCAGCCCCTCACGGTAGCAACAGCTGCAATCCCCTCAGCCCAACCCTGGCAACAAACACCCTCTTCTCCTGTTTCCTGAGTCTCTATCCCAAATCCCCAGCAGAATGCTGAGCCTGAGGCTTCCCCTCCAGGGCAGGCTGGAAGCACTAACAAGCCGGAGGGGAATAACAGGGAGAGGGACCTACCTGAAGATGGACATGAAGGCTGTAGAGGAAAAGGGGACACCTAAAGCACCTGGGAGAAGCTGAGCTGTAGGATGTGATTTGAGGATGGAGGAAGAAATAGGAGGAGGTCACAGGGATACAAAAGCTGGCAGCTCAGCCCTCGGGAACCTCCCTCCAGGTGGTTGCATTACACCTCCAGCCTGCTGCGTGTAGTGTCACCCACCATCCCACCTCCCTCTTCAGCCTCCCTCTCCAGCAGTTCCCTGAAGCCCAGCTGTCCTCTCCAAGCCGTCCTGCCTTCCGCCCATGAGTGCAACTGCTGGCACCACTGCCATGCCTTCGGTGGGCTCCAGCTCCAGACAAGCTATTACATCCCTTTGGAACCTGTTTAAATCTATTGTGGTTCAAAATGTGCACCCTAATTTCTAGTTTGAGTTTGTCCAGTTTCATCTTTGTTAGCTTTTATTCTGCTGCTCTAATCTTCTAGAGAGCCCCTTAATATTGAAAGGCTAGAGGCAGCCAGAATTCTCATAAGAGCTAAGTTCTTGTTTCAGGAACTGCAGCATATGTTCATTGCAGAAAAACTTTTCATTTTCTCCAGTGTTCCTCCTACAAAAACATCCAAATGCAAGCTTATAGCTGAACACTTTTTTTTTTTTTTTTGAGGGTCAGTTGTGCTATTGAAGCTTGGGTGTCTCACTAGAACTTTCTCCAGATACAGAGGTTTTAGCAGACGTTTCCAAATTGTCCAGATTAGGCAAACAAGGGTTGGAGCTCAAACCTCAGCTTTGAAGGGAATATCTAGATGTCCAGGTTGGGAGTAGATGTCTAGAAATTTTGTTTTATGGGTGAAGAGTTCAGACAACACTGCTGTGCCTTCCCACAGTATCCTAGTACCCTGGCAGATGAGGATGGCTTTGAGGAAAGGCGTGCCATGAAGGTGATGTCCCTCAGAATCTTTGTGGGGTGCTTCCTCATCCAACTCATCACTCCCATCTTATTTGTGTTTCCCTGGTGCATGACCAGACATGCTGTGAGACTCCATATGAAAATGCTATAAGGTAGAGAAGAGTTTTTATTGCATTGGCTTAAAGACTCCATCAGTCTTTTAAATGGCGTTTAGTATTGCCACTTTGACTCCATACATACAGCTTTGTCACACTGCCATCATAAACTTCATCTTACAGCTTTGACCACGAGGCTGTGCTTGGCAGTGACAGCCCAGCCAAGGAGGATGGAATCCTTTCCCAAGCTGAAGATACATAATCCCTTGGAAAATAATTTGTATGTGAAAAAACCACACATTAGTGGGATTTGTTGTTTGTATAACCCAAGAATGGTTTTAATTAAACAATAAATCTAAGAAGCAATTAGGCAAAAAGGGGTTGAGGCAGAATTGGTATTTTGAGAGAAAGCTGAGATACTGCACTTTAAAAATCGGACGGGCTGCATGTTCAGCAAGTATCTGCTACTGCACCTGTGGAAGAGCCACAGTGTGGTGTTGCATAAATAGATGCCTATCAGGCGAGAAGCTCCATGGGTAGATATGTAATTATACAGCTTAAAAAAAAAAAGAAAAAAAGGCATAATATTTATACTGCAGCCTGGATTGGCTTCAATCATGTGCATAATACATTTATTTGAAAACATCCTAATTATGTGTTTACCTGACAGAAGGAGCCATTACAATCACCCTGGCATGTAAACCCATTTTGTATATCTGCCTGCTTTTGCCTTTACCGAAGAGACCTACACCAACTGCACGTTTATGATTATTTATTTTAAACAGTGAAATATGTGAATAATAGTATTCTTAAAGGATATCATTAAAACATTCTGGAATTCTTTTTCTTTTCATTCTAGATTGCTGGGCTTTTTTCTTAGAGCTTTTCTGAGCAGGGATGTTGCATTTTATATGCAGGGAAAAAATGCATTCTTAACACTCTAGAAATAATAACAAACTCCTTGAAAGATTTAAATTAGTTTGTTCCCTGAATTAAATGTCCCATCTGCTTCCCTTCCCTCCCCAAACCTCTTCTCACCACCCCCTGGTGTGCGTGCACATGGGTTTGTGGTTTGGTTTTTTTTGGCGTTGCTTCTGAATTCCATCAAATGCACAGCTATTCCAGCCTGCTGGGGTTGTACCTTGCAAACCAGGTTTGGAGTTTGTGCTCAGTGTTAAGTGCAGGCATCATATCCCCAGATTGTGGGGGGCTCAGCTGTGCAGTCCGGGTGGGAATGGGGGTGCTTGTGGCTGCTGAGAGAAGCACCAGGGGTTGGGTTGTGTGTTTGGTTTAAACTATGAGCGCTGGAGCATTTCGTAGGAAGGTAAGTGAATATTAAGAATCCTAACAAGTTTGCAAACAGTCATAAGGGGGAAGGGCAGTGAGCCGGGGGCTCAGTGACCTTGACAGTATCTTCCTAAATAATGCTGGTTTCTAATGTACTTGCAAAGCTAAAAGAAATTCTAATTTAAGACTGACTCCATCCTATACTCACAGGGCTTGCTGTCGGTCTCTGTCTCTCTCTTCCCCACCCGCTCTCTCTTATTTCCCTCTTTGTAGAGAGAATACTCCAGTCATATTAGAGAATGGCCTGGCAGCCTTAACTGCACATCATCTTCTCCCTCATTAGAGACGAAATAGAACATGTAAATATTTTCAAACATGATGTTTTGTTGAATCTTTTCTTGTAATTCATTCTGATCATTAGCTTGTATTTTAGGCATTTATAATGCAAATGCATTCATTTAAATTTACCCTTCTTTTTGGGAAATATTTCAATTTCTTTTGAAAAGAGGGAGTAGATGTGGTTCTTCTTGCAGGTTGAATGTCCTGCCAGTCTGATTACACAATCTGTTATAATTACGCTGAGCTCTGCAGACCTTCGGGGAGCCAAGTTATACAGTAGAATGACTGCTAATTGCTAGGGGTAAAACCTTGGGCCTGTCAAAGTCAATAGCAAAATTTCTACTAATTTCATAGCCAGTATTTCTAGACCATCCTCAGAATGATAAACATCAGTATTATTTAATGTACTAACTTAACCGAAAGGAAAACCAAATCTATCATTAATATTATATAAAGGCTAATAAACTCAATTTCTTGAACACTTAAGTTACATGAATTTTAAAAAATCTTTAGGTCATCATTATTAAGGAAAACAGAGTTTCTTAATTTAAACTGACCAAGATAATTCCTTCTAATACAATTTGTTATGCCTCTGCAAAATTTATGATGGAAAGCTCTATGACATGTCTATGATTTTTTTTATGTCCAGGCAAAATGCAAAGTGGCAAGATGGATTTGCTGAAAGGCTTAAAAATGTCATCTGATCCAGGATTCAACATCCAGCAGAATTTGGATAAAGGCAATTATAAGCACTTAAAGGGGATGAGTGATATGTAAGATGCATCTCAGTGACAATAGCTGTCTTCCCTTTGCCATATTGTGAAGGGTGGCACTGCACATTTGGGGTATTTGGGATGGGTGGCTGGTGCCCAGCTCCCTCCTCCTCAGAGAGCCATGGTCCATTTCCACCACTTCCAGCATCTTCTAGCCATGTCTATCTGCCTCCATCCCACTAGTGAGCTCCTGTGTGGATGCATTTCAATGTGTGCTGTATCCTTCTCTGTGGCCTCCCTATGAGTAAATTTACCATTCCCCAAAACAATTTACAGGACTAACTGAGGAGTTTACTGAACTGTGTATACAGTTTCTAATCAGGTAGGGAGAATTTGAGAGAGGAATTGAAAATTGGAGCCATGGTCAGCAGTGGGAGAAAGCTCTTGCCACTACTGACCCATTTGCATGTGTTCTTCCATTTCATATTTATTTCAAATTATCATTTAATTTGCTTTTAGCAGTACTTTTTTGTTGCCGGAACATAATCTCAAGCCAAACAAATCTAAGAATCAGCACAGAAGAACATGAAATCCTGACTAATCTTCATCATTTTTTAAAAAGAGAATCAGTCAGGATGAAACTATAAAGCTGTGCCTAAGATAATTAATTTTTAAAACCTTTTTTTTGATAAGTGTATTTGGAATGAAAACAATCCTAACGGTAATATTGGTCTATTACTAGAAGTGATGAAATTGTAAAAGCACAATTTTTTATAAAACATCATCCTCTGTCTTCAGAGGAAAAGATAGATAACATTGTCATGTTAAATGATGGTGGGACATAATTAACTCTCGTTGATCATGGAAGGCAATGCGCAGCACCATTTCTAAATCAGTAGCTTAGATAATTTGCATCGAGGATTTTTTAGGAGCCATCCAAGAAGCTGTCCAGATTATTACTGTTGGTTTTCAAGAGATTTTGGAACTAAGAAATGTTCAGGATCTGTTAAAAAACTAATATTATTTGAGTGTTTAAGAAGGTACACTGTTGTAGGCCCTTCATCTTGACGACTAGCCACAGCAAAAGAATTATATGACTGATAAGGTACTTTGGCAAAGAATTAAAACTGGCAAATATAACTCACCCCCACTGAATTTATGGAAAATACCAAGCTAATTTGCTATATTTTTAAATAGCTGACAAGTTCAATTTTAAAAAGTAATAGTCTATTAATACCATCTACAGCTAGACTTCTAATTGGCTAATACCAAACATTCTCCTTAATAAATCAAAAACATGCAAGCAAACATGCTAAAGATTAAACGAATCAAAGAGTGGCTCCACAACAGTTCTGACACGTTTGGCACTGTAAAGGCAAATGAGGAATGCTCACAGGAGATGTGACTAAAGGGTCCAAAGCAATCAGTTCCTGGCCATACACATTTTGAAAGTTTTAGCAGGGAAGAAAATGGAAAATGTAAATTGTTAATCATTAGTCTGTCAATGGCATAAGAATTGTGGAAGTATTGAAATGCAGAAAGCCCTGGTACTAGATGAAAGAAGACAGTCTGCACCAAAGGCTTGCCTTGGCAACATGCCTTCTTCACAGTATGCCCTAAAATAGTATTTGCATTCTCCATCAAAAGCTAAGAATATACCAGAAATCATAAGCTTACACTTAATGCCTTTTATAATATGTATGCAGAACATTATAGAGTCTATAGAAACCTAAGAACATGTATTCAGCCACTTGGGTCAGGGAGGAATTAGCTAGAGCTGAAACACATCGACACTTCAGTTTCTAAAAGAAAATTTGCAAATACAGGATTGTGTTTCATAGCCACAAATGTACCCATCCTTCATGAATTTGTCTAATCCCATTCTAAGCCCATTTATACTCTGCGGTATCTTATGGCAATGAATTCCACAATTTTATATAGATGTATTTATATTTATATATATGTATTTATATATTTATATATATATTATATATATATATATATATATATATATCTTGCGTGGAAAAGTGCTTCCATTTGTTGGTTTTACACCTATGCCCCATTTCAGCTGGCAGCTTGCCAGTTCCTGTGTAGTGAAAAAGAATGAGTAGTTTATTTTGGATCACTTTCTCTCCGTCATTTTTGATTTTATAGATTTCTATGGCATCTCCTCAGCTCTGTCTTTTACAGAATGCATGATCCTAATTGTTCCTTGCACAGGCTTTGTTCCATGACTAGCTGCCCTCACAGGCCTCAAGAAGGTTGTGGAGAATCACACCAAAATTTTGTGGAGACCAAGCAGGGGACAATAACAGTAAATACCTTCCTGGTCTGTTCTCCCTCATCCTACCATTCACAATTCAGACTTTTCCTAAACCAGAAAAGATGAGCATTATTCTGCTCAGTCACTTCTTGAATGCTGTGACCCTTCATCATGCTCAGCATCCTCTGGCAGCAAAGTTCCTCACCTTGTTTTCTTCTCCTCTGAAGGGGCATCTCCTCTGCTTGGTGTTGAACCTCCATCTGGTTGTTTGGCTTGTGCCCCAACCTATTGTATTGAAAGAGACAGTGGAGATTAAATCCCAATTCAGCTTTTCTGGACTGCAAAGGATCTTATAAACATTCAGCACGGTTGTGTCAGTTCGGGTCAGGAGTACTCATCTGTTCAGCCATTCCTGTATCCCTGTGTATTTGGGGTTTTTGAACTACCCTTGGTACTCTGCTCCCCTCTTTTCTATCTCTGCTCTCTGCTTTTCCCAATGTGAAATCAGAACTGCACCTGGCATCTGCAGTGCTATGACCTGATGCTGTTTAGTGGTTTGGTCTGTATTCCTTTCTCAGTTATTCTACTGCTTTTCTGATGTCTGCTGAACACTGGGATGACATTTCCAGGCATTTCTATGTGATAACCTCAAAATCTTTTCTCTGTGTGGTAATAGTCAACTCACAGACCAGCACATGTACTTGAAATTACATTTGTGTATTCTCATTACAGCATTTTGCAGATATCTACATTGGGTTTAGTGACATTTTATTGTCCAGTCATTCTGAATTGTAGGATCCTCCTAATCTCTTCCTGGTGAATTCCTGTCCTTTAACCTTGAATAACTACTGCCAACAAATTTTGTCATTTCACTGTTCAACCTTTCTTTTCCAAATGTCTGGTGACTCTGCTGATAACATAGGCTTTGTTACCTCTCCCAGGACATTGACATGATCTTGAAGTAGGGAGGGAAGGAAGAAGTAGAAAAAGGAAAGAATCAGTTCTGGGTGCCATATTCAAGACATGGCACTAAGGTGGATTCATCTGTAAGGTAGATTTAGAGAGTGATAGTGATTTCCTCTGCTTTGCTCTCCACTCTTTTCTAATACATTAATAATCTTAAATTTACTTTTTTGACTGGTGCTGAGTGGTGCGGTGTTGTTTTCAAGGGGCCATCTGCAGTGACTCCACAACCCCCTTTCCCTGTCCTAACAGCTCATTTAGGGCCCATGATTTTATATGCAGAGTCAAGGTTAGTTTTTCCTGTGTATTATTTTGCAGCTACAAACACTGAAAACTCGCTGACTCAATATTATGAGATCACTCTCCACTCTTTGCAATCAGCTTTGGTTGTGTTTAGCTTCATTCCAGTAATCTGAAAAATCTTATATCATCTTCAGAGTGTGTCACCTCACTACTCACCCTCTGCTTCCTTCAAAGATGTCTTGAGAAACGTGTGTGCCCATGACAAAGTGAGGAAACCCAGCAAACAGTGTTTGCCAGCCTGCCAGGGGTAAGTGGGTGGTGAAGGAGGAAAGTGAGTGCTCGTGTTGCCAGTTTCCTGCTTTGGGGAGGAAGGTCCCTCCAACTGGCATGAACTGTTGTGCTGTCTGCCAGGAGCGGTGGCTGCTACCCCACAGTTCCCTTCCAGGTGATGAACAGCAAAGAAACATTTACTGAGCAAGCCAGACTGCAGCGTATAACACAGGAGCAGGTAAACAATATCTGTTTCAGCATAAGCAATTATTTATCAAAAAAACAAAGAAGGATGCCTGCAAATAAGGAATGAGGACTTTGCAAGCAGTGACTCTGAAAAGGACTCATGGGTCTTGGCAGGGAATCACTTGCAGATGAAGTGCCAGTGTGGTTTGGGGCCAAAAGAGCTGGAGAAGCTGTTGTATATAGAAATAGAGCACCCAAGTGCTGGCCAGGAGATCCCGTTGCCTCCATGCTTGGCCATGCTGTGGCCTCTCTTGTTATATATAATAATATCTACATTGCTATATTATATAAAGCTTACTTTATTAATACATATTATAGAAAACTTTATTATTTCCCTTGCTATAATTATTCCTTTCATAGCCGCTGGATGATGCAGTCAACTAAATGTCAGCTATTGTCATCATACCTCAAAAGTTAATTGAGACCAGTGGAACAGGGGAAGTGGGATGCTGGCAGGGTGAATGATGAGGAACAGTAAACTACGGCCTGCAGATTACATGGAGCTTCCAGCAGGTTGCCACAGGCTTAGTACTTAGGCAAAGCATTAATTAACTTCTATAGTAATGATCTGCAATGGGGTATTAATAGCACACTGTGTGTGCACAGATCATCCCAAAGCTGAGGGTGTTGTACACACCAGTGAAGAAAGATTAATACAAAAGGGTCATGAATCTCTGCAATAGGAGCAGAAGCTACCAGAGTAAATGAACTACACTCAGGAAAGATGGGGCGAGTTGTTCAGACCATGGGGAAACCGAGTCCTGTGTTTGATTCATCCCTGTTCAGTGTTTCAAAGCATTCTGCCTGGTCAATAGGTCATGTTTCTAAGGTAAATGTCTGCAGGGTCGGTGTTGTTGCTGGAGGTCTCTGAGCCTTGCAAGGAGGTGTGTGTTAGGCATCTGGATATCTTGGGAATCCCTCTTGGCTCCTTTCTGCTTATCTGAGCACCAGCATTTAAAAACATGCTTTATGAACCTGCTGTGTTGGTATAGTGTCAGTTTTCAGGGTCACTGCCACAGCAGGACAAACTGTTGAGCTGTGAGTCTGTGAAGTCTGTGGAGTCTGTGGGAAGCTGTCTGGTTTGGATGATATAAAGATATAAACAGGAATCCTGGGCTGAAATCAAATGGCAAAAAAAATTGGTAATAACATGGTGATATAACTACAATGAGGAGTTGTTCCCCCCACTGTGCCAATGGGGGAAAGGAAAGCATGCCTTTGGGAGCACCTTGCAGGGAATCATGTCCACTTGGGAAGAGTTGAGTTGGTCACCAAAGAGCTTTAAATTGAGCCTGTGACTGCAAGCTCTTGCCAGCACCTGCCCAGGTGTCCCCTGAGGCCAACTTATGGTTGTCACAGGCTCCAAACAAAAATCCTCCATGGGGTGGTTTTGCATGTTACCTTCTGAAATGCCTCTTCACCACTGTGTGGCAGCACTGGATACTGGATTTGTCCTCACCTACCTCCTAGCCAGAATATGCTCCAGATTTATGGAAGTGGTCATAGGACTCAACCCTCCAAGGAGCTGCTCTCACACACTAGTGGGGACAGGTAGCAATGCTGGCAGGTCTTGCTGGAGTCTCCATCCTGCCTTCCGCCCCAGATGGAGTGGGGAGGTACTCGCTGTGGTCAGCACCCACCCCGGCAGCTCCCTGAGGAGAGGCTGCTCTGCAAATGAGACACTAACACAACCTGTGTGTCCCACTGGGACCCTGGAACCCTGTGCCTCTGCTGCCTCAGCACAGAACAGGAGACAGTCCCTGCTCCAGGGCCACAACCACAGCTTCTTGCCACAGCAAACACACTAACCCTCCAACTCACATTGCATCTCTGCTCTGCCAGGTGTTATTTTGTTGACAAGCCAGAGCTTCAAATTTCTTTCCTGCTTTCATCTGCCAGCCATCAGCAGTGGGGGAAGAGCAGGCCCATGGGCTGCTCTTTGCCACCATCCTGCTGCTGCATCACTCCAGCCTCTTGTACCACAGGGAGCTGAGTGCCCTGCCTGGGAATACTCAATGCTGAGAGGATTTTACATTCAACCTCAGCTTCTTTTCTTTAACTTCAGGCTCCTTGTCCTGCCATCTTCTGAGACTGTGAACTAATTCCCTTCCTTCATTTAAATTGTTACCTTGAAGGTATTTATAGAGCAAGACTACATCCCCTCTGACTCTTCACACTGCTAATTTATAAAACCTTGGTTCCTTCAGTCTTTCACAACCATGTGCCTTAATCCTGGCATCATTCCTATTACCTATGTTTCTCAAAATGGAGGGATATTTTTTATGTTTTAAACTTAGAACAACCTGCATTCAGGGAAACAGACATGCACTATGACATGCTGCCCACACCTCTGCCACTTGGGACCTTCACCCCATGGGGCGGCAGGAGAGAAGAGCCTGGTGGGGTCCATACCCAGGGCTGGTGCTCAGCTGGCAGAGACAAAAGGATGGGGTGAGGGACCACATGGGTAGTGCTGCTGGCATTGCTGGATTGTGATGCCAGAACAGACACTCGCATGGCACCTGCTGTACAGCACTCTTCCCAACCCTCCGTGCTGAACAGCATCATCTCTGTTCAGGGCTGTTTAACTGCAGGATTATGTGATGTTAGCCTGGTTCTCACCCATTACTCTTGATCTCACTGCTTTCAAGTTCTCCAGGCTGTTCCTTGTATTCTGTTTGCATGGCAAAGTCTGGGTAGTTGGGGATGTTACAGGGGTGACTTCTGTGAGAAGCTCCTAGACACTTCCCCCATGTCCAACAGAGCCAATGCCAGGCAGCTGCAAGATGGACCCACCACTGGCCAAGGCTGAGCCCATCAAAGACAGGGGTAGCGCCTCTGGGATAACTGATTTAAGAAGGTGGGAAAAAAACCCTGGCAGCTGTACGTGGAGAGAGGAGTGAGAGTATGTGAGAGAAACAGCTGTACAAACACCAAGGTCAGTGAAGAGGGAGGGGAGGAGGTGCTCCAGGTGTCAGAGCAGAGATTCCTCTGGATTCCTCCCTGGTGAAGACCATGGTGAGGCAGGCTGTCTGCCTGCAGCCCATGGAGGACCCCACGCAGGAGCAGGGGGTGCCTGAAGGAGACTATAACCCCATGGGAAGCCTGTACTGGAGCAGACTCCTGGCAAGACCTCTGGACCTGTGAATAGAGGAACCCATGATGGAGCAGGTTTGCTGGATTCCCTTGGGGAATCCACACTGGAGCAGGGAAGAGTGAGAGGGGTCCTCTCTCTGCAGAGAAAGGAGCAGCAGAGACAACATGTGATGAATTGACCACAGCCCCCATTCCCTGTCCTGCTGTACCACTGCAGGGGAGGAGGAAGAGGAAATCAGGAACAAACTTATGCGTAGGAAGTAGGAATGTGTGGGGGAAAGGGGTTTTAAGATTCAGCTTTATTTCCTGTTATCCTACTCTGATTTGATTGTTAGCAAATTAGGCTAATTTCCCCAAATTGAGTCTGTTTTGCTCAAGAAGGTAATTGGTGAGTGATCTCTTCCTGCCCTAACCCCAACCCACAAACCTTTAGTTCTATTTCCTCTCCCCTGTCCAGCTGAGGAGAGGAGTGATGGAGTAGCTTTGGTGGGCACCTGGTGTCCAGCCATGGTCAACCTACCACATTCCTCTCTGTGAGGTTTCAGACTGCTGTGTGTCAGTGCTGGATTTTGCCTTGTTGCATTCAGCCCATGGCTGTAATGTTCCCAAAAAGATTTGAATGCATCCCAGGCTGTGCTGGGTGCCCACTGGTGACGCTGACACAAATGGTGTTACCTTGTTCTCTGTTTAATGAAATTTTAAATGCAAGTGCCGGTCCTGTCTCCGGTGGTAACATCACTAAAATTGTTCCCAATTCTGAAGTTTCATTTTTATGGTTACTTTCTGAGTCTATGACTCATCAACCAATTTCTAGCCCACATCAAATTCTTTAAATCTGTAGAGTTTCCATTCAGTCTTTAAGAAAGCTAACTCAGTTATAGCACTACAAGAACAACTCTGAGAGGACTGGTCACAGAGGCGATGGAGAAGCAGGCTGCATAATGAGGGTGATCAGTTCAAAAAGGGAAGAAAATTAGTTGTATGACAGGGCTGGACTGGGTTTGAGGCAGTGCAGTTCTCACCTCCACTCCTGCTGTCTGTCCCTCTAGGTTGAAGAGACCATGCAGTTGGGTCCTGTGTAGCACTGACTGAAAAGCAGCTCCAGTTACTGAAGAGGTCCCAAAACCACAGGCTGCTTGTAGGGCTCGAGGTGCATCCCTCATCACCTTCCTCATTACCAGTTAAGTGTGCTCTGCTCGCAAGCTTTGTGATTCATCCCTGGTGTGAGCTGTGTACCAGGAGGAGCTGGGTGAAGGGCAGATTCCCCATCCTCAAGAAAATTCATACCACGGATTCCCCTGCCTTTGCTCCCCAAATCACACCAGCTCTCTCACATCTTAGTCCTTTCCCAAAACGAGAAGGAGGTGGGGAGAAGAGCAAAACATCTGCTTCCTGGTGAGGGAGAGATGTGTGGCTGCTCAGCAGGTTATCTGAGAATGGAGGCTATTGAAATTCTTATTTTCCAGGGACTGCACTTAAAAAGGCTGTAGGTTATGTGAACGGCTGGACTTTGAAAATAAGATGTAGCGTTAGCTTTCCTTCCCCACTGACATACAGTTCCCTTTGGATTTTGGGAAAAGTCTCCATGCACAAAAGCAAAGGCGGAGTGGAAACATTCCCACTCTTACCGCATGGGAAGGACTGAGGGAAGGCTGTGTATGCAGGCGAGCAGTCAGCCCTGCAGGCAAGGCTGCCTCACCTCCAGGCTCCCAGCAGTGTTGTGGAGCCCTGGGCAGAGGCTGTAGGCTTGGTAAGGCAGTAACAAGGAGAAGCAGGAAAGAAGGAGATGGAGGGGTGAGACAAAAAACTGAGTTTGAAACTCTCCTGCCAGAGAGCTGCAGGCAGGTAAGCAGCAGATTCCAGCCCTGTCTTCTCAACCTTTTTTTTGTAATGGAATGCACATTGGCCTCTCCCAGGATCCAGATAATTCGTGTGATGAAGGGAAGATTATTTTTCAAGATTGTCTTCAGAGATTTCTTTTAAAATTTTCAGGTGCACTGTGTCTGGACCTGCAGATTTACAATATGTAGGTTGAGTTTTGTCAGATACTCTTTTACCATCTCTGTGTTTATCCTTTGCTCTTGGCCTCTCCAGCTGCTCCCTCATAAATTCTCTGCTTCCTGCAGAAGAATCCCCAATTTCTTCATTATCATTACTGAAGGTATGTGAGAGCAGTTCTCTCCATTGCAAACCACCCTGGAGTCAGCCCAACTCAGCCTTCAGTTACTGGAGGACTCAGATTTATTCCTTAATTCCTCTGTGCTTCTCTTCTTGTTTTTGAATAAAAACATTGATATACAAACACCACAGTGTGACTAGAGTAAAGCTGTCCATATGCAAGGTGTTTAAAATATACAGTTCAAGCATATACTGTTACAGGTATACATAATTTTGTCACTTGCTTGCCTTCATGTGGACTTGGTGTATTAACATATTTGATAGATTAAATGAGTAGGTCATGTCTCTGCCCATGTATGTGGACTGTTTTCTTATTTCTTGATCCCTATCTCCTTGAATTTTGTTGCTGTTTTATGTGCTTTCCTAGCTAGGCAATTCTTGTCTGCCATTTTATACCTGTGGATTATCTTTGAGTCGCTATGCTCACCACCCGTCCAATCACGCCGCAATTCTCCCTGCACAACTGCACACCGCAATTTTCCCTGCTCCTGGCTGTCACTGCCCACAGGTGACAGAACCATCCGTCAGCCCCTTACAGTTACACAGAGACAGGACAAAGGCCCTGGCACCAGCCCACTAGCTCTGTCTAGCGAGTGGACTGATGAAAGTGCAGCAGCATCTCTAGGGATCACCTGGAAACCAAGTGAGTCATTGCTGAGCACTTGTGATGCCCCATTGCCTTGGGGAGCTGTGGGGCACAGGGTCTCCGTTTGCTACCACTCATCAGCAAAGTGATGGTGAAAACTCTGGATGGCTTCAATCTACTATAGAGCAAAGTGACTGCAGGACATAAGGAGAGCATATTCGACCTGGAGCTTGATGTTAGTAGCCATTTCCTTTTGCTCACCACAGACATGACTCTGCAAGATGCTGAGCGTTGGAACGTGCACAGCAGGGCATCTGACAATGCACATATCCAATATATGCATGTGAAGACTCCAGAGCTGTTTAAGACACTTGCCTGTTGTGTTTTGCTGTGGGAAAGAGTCGGTGCTTATCACTTCCTAAGGCTGAGCATTTTAAGTGAACGTGCTTCTTTATGGCACTTGGTAGCCCAAATTTAGATGCTGACAACAACAATTGTATATTAGTGTGGTTATAGAGATTGAAGGGAAAAGACCAGTCTGGGCATCCCACACTCCCACAGAACTGGAGCAGGGCTCTTCCTCCAGGACCTTGGCAGTGCTGTCCCTCTTGGATTTAAGCAATTGCATTGTTTCCTAAGGAAAGAATAGTCTGCATCCTATTTTAATCCTTTTTGATGCAGTGGAGCTGGCAGGACAGGACACTGCAAAGCCTCCTCCTTCTGTGCCAGACCCTTGGTGGGTTTGTGTTTAGCCATGCTTAGCATTCTTAGCACAGGATAACATCCTGGATAGCACAGGTTTTGGGGGGTCAGGAGCCTGCTATGGAGCCACTACTCTCCTTTTGTAGGGAAATGTAATGCATGCCCCACCTATCTGGTGGACACAAGAGAAAGACCCCACAGAGGCTCCAGTGGTGGTCCACTTCTATGCCAAATGCCTGGCTGGCTGTCACAAGGCAAGCCCAGGAATGGCTCTCTGGGGTCCCTGCCTGCTGCCTTGGGGCAGGCAGGCGTTGGGTGGGACCCCGCAGCAAAAGGCTCTCCATCGCCACAGCCTCAGCCTTTACACTCACTTCTCTGCCTGCCCAACACCAGGCAATTTCAGACTGCAGCACTTCTCTCCTGAGGAAATACTGGCCATAGATTTAAGAATAGATATTGCCAAATAGTATATTGTTTTCATAAATCTCTGTAGATCCGCTTTATATCCTAGAGACTAGACATTCTAATTATTGCTTCTATTTTATCTAAATTGGCAACAAAGCCATCATAGCTCAGCTCAGAGACAGTGCAGGTAATTCTGCCAGACCAAATTTTGACCTTTTAAAGTTCATTCTGAAGTGTCTTCACTGCTCTCTCCAGTTCTTGCCTGGCTCTTCGGTTCTGCTTTTTTAGAACCATTGCCCAATTTAAAATAGCAATCACCATAGCTTCAATACATTGTACCTTAAAGATGTAGGCAATTACTGTGTGAAATATCTCAGAAGCAGGACTAATATCAAAGGGCATTCTCATACCCTTACAACATCCAAATAGCATATTAAAGATCTTGTTGAAGTTAGATTTATGCTTGTCTCTTCACAGTTTATTTGCTGAAGCAAATGCCCTTCATTTCACAGTGATTTTTTCCCCTTTTGCTGGGAACCTGCCTGTCATACAGTGGTTTCACAGAACAACATTCATGTGTTGCAGCTGCATTTAAATAATGTAAACCAAAGCATCTCCTTCCTTAAGCTGCCTTTGCAGTGACAGATACAGAATTAGCTCCATTTGAATTTTTTTCTTCTTTCAACAGCTCCCAGATTTTCTATATGATGTCACACTTTTGCTTTACCCTTTAAAAGTGGGCAAGTGGGCTCTCTTTTGCCTTTTTTTTTTTTTTTTTTTGGTTTGGAGAGATCATTGAAGTAACTGATCTTTGGAGTTTAATGTGGTATTCCCTTTCCAGACAGATTCAGCCCAACTAGATATCTGAGAATCCTCCTGGGTTAAGCCTATAATAGCAAATGTTTCTCCTTCTTTGCAGATGAATTTTTTTTAATGTAAATGACATTCTGTGCACCAGCTTTTAGACTAAAATGGAACTCAACTGTCACAAAGAGTGTGGAGTGGTACAGGGTGAGTATCTCCCTATATGTCATCCTGTGGCATTTACAACCAAAATATTTCTGAGTTCACAATTAGGAGAAGTTCTCAAGTGGAGCATCTGGATAGAATTGTTAGAAATGCATTACCTAGTGCTTCTTTAAAGACAAGCAGTGTTGTGTGTTATTATTCTTTTTTATATGCTAAATGTGAAGCAGACTTTGTTATAGGCTCTTGATTAATTCCCATTACTACAGTACCCTGTATTGCTTTCAAATGGTGATTTCTGAAGGGGTTTGTGCCTCTCCTCAGTCCCAAGAGAGGTTCCTGCTGCCTCTCCTCCAGGAGGCTCCTCAATCCATCGCCCCATGTCCACTGTCCCATCCCTGTCACCCCGTGCCCTCCGCTGTGCCTCGGGGCAGGGCTGGCTCAGTGCACCACTGCCCAGCACTGCAGTTTCAAGGATACTTCCATAAACTCATCTAGTCTTCATTTCTGACCAATTTACTTTATCTTGTAGGGGAGGGAAAGAAGTTAACATCCCACAAAACTTTAGAGAAGGGCATTAAATATGATGCAACTACCTTCTCAGAAGCTGGAAGGCAAATAACACCCAATATGTGATATTTTGGGTGGATGGAGATATGGGTTTTAGTGCTTGGCAGTATTGACAGCTTCTGGTGGTGGCACACTCATTTCTCATTTTTTCCCCTAGAAAGTTTGACCACTCATTTGAACGTGTTTGCCCCTCCACAAGGGTTTGCTCTGCTGACATTCACTGCACGTGCAGTCTGGTCTCTGCCCTCTCTGCCAGAAGGCATCCTGGCATGACTGCCACTACCAAAGAGAATTATTTTCTGCTTCATTTATGGCATATTGGACTAAATATGAAGTTATTTTTGCCATGCATTTCCAACAAAACTTAGCAAACAGGGACTCCTGCCTGTCAGAAAATATCTTATTCCTCCTTTCTTTTCTTTGTTTTTAGATTTTTGTTTTGGAAACGATGCAGCATAAATAGCTGCTTATTCTGCAGAGAGGGATTTAGAGCCCTGCTGGTGCCTGCCAGCCTTTTCATCCCTGCATCTTTAGGGGAGAGCTGCACACAGCCCAGCAGCTGACCTGCTGTCCAGGCTGAATTTCACCCCAAAAGCCTCTGACTGAGGTTCAGGTTATGGCAGTTTCTCACAGCCCTCTGTAACTCATTTAGTTAATGATCCTCTCCATACAAGTCTGTCTGTTATTAATGAGTCACTAAGTTTTCAACAATCCTATGTTTCAGCTTTAAGGTTTAAGCCATCACATGTGCATCCAGTAATCTGCATTGCAATTAATTATGAATAAAAATGAGCTTTTCTTCTAAACAACGTCAGAGCCTCCGATGTGCTCCATGATTGGCACCAAGGCTCCATCCTGGTGTAAAAGGGCCCCACTGCTGCAGTGGTGGCAGCTGCCTTTGCTGTCATCTCCACGATATTGCTAATTCCCCTCTCCAGCGTGCCTGCTCCGGGGGCTGCTGTCCGGTGCTACTCCCTGTGGTTCTTCTGCACAGTCTCCCACTGGTATTTCTGTCACACACCCTCCCACCAGGCCTCTGCAATGCCAGCTAAATCACAACTGACTTCATGCATGAGAACCTCTCATTCCTCCTGCCTATTCCCTTGGTTTCCAGCCTCAATGCAGAGACAGCTCTGACATATTTTGCTTATTCCCTCTCTAATTCTCTAAGTTTCCAAATCTCATCACACACTCATATCCTTGCCTGTGCAGACTCAGAAACCCTCGCACAGGGACCTAAGGGGGGGAGACACCTCCTCCAGACACCTCAGACCCTCTTCTTGTTGAGGGCTGTGTGGTGCAGGGTCTACAGGACAAGTCTCTAGCAAAGGAAATGAGCTCATTTCCCGAGGGGAGGTGGCTGTGCCCCTGGTGGAGCTCTAGCTGTTGCCCAAATAGAGACAAATGGAAAAGCAACTTCATGGAAAATCTTATTTCTGTTTTGCTTGGTTCCAATGAAATCTTTTCCTTAATTTGTTTCAGTTTTCAAAATCTGACACCCCTGCACACCCTCCCTCATTTTTGTCACATTCTCTCCACCTGTGTGTTTATGGATTTTACTTTACCCGCTCTCTTTCTCTTGTTGAGGAAAAAAAAAACCCAACCCACCCCAAGCCCCTGTTTTTCTTATTCTGCCATTCAAGATCACCAGAATTAGTGCTTCTTTTTTTTCTCTCTTGTCACTTTTCCAAAGTTGAGGAAGTTTGGCCCTGTTCCAGCTAGAAAAGGAAAAGTCATAAGGCAGTCCCCACCCACCATCCTTCTGCTCCACTCCGGAGCAGGAACAACTAATGGGAAGAGATGGGAGAAGAGGCAAGGGAAATAACACACCAAATTTCCAAACTTTGTATTTCAAAGAAATAGATATATTTTCTTAATTAAAAAAAACCCAGAAGCACTAAGGAAAAAACATTGCTTTTTAGCCACAACATTTTTTCACATAATGGGACACTTCTATCTCCCAGAGAGGAACAGGATACTTGGAGATGTGCTAGGGTAGGGGCACACAAAAGGAGTGCTGCTATGGGCTTAAGGCTCAGCTTAGCACAGAGCAGGTACCTCTGTTGGGTGACACTGCTGCATTTTCCCAGCACTCTCAGGACATAGCCTGGAGGACATGGAGCAGAACCACCAGCAATGGATCAGCATCCTCAATCCCCTCCACAGGGTGTCCAACCCCAGTGTGCTGAGCAGCTGCCCAGCCCTGCTGGCCTTGAAAAGGAGGGAGAGAGGGAAACAAAATGAGTCCTGAGCCACCTCCTGTGCCCTGTGGCATGCAGGCCATGAATATTTTGAGGCCAGCACAGGCAGTCCTGGTGTCCCCAGGGTGGCTGAAGCACCCCTGGGAACAGAAGGCTGCACAACAGGGCTATGGAGCCTCCCCAGAATGTGGATTTAACTATCTCACATAAAGGAATTATCTGCAAAATTGGTAAAACTACTGCCATCTAGTTAGCTCATCCAGCATCTCCTGCCCTCCTGCTGGCATCTTGTATCTCCTTTCCAGACTGAATTTTCCTAAGTGCTGCTTCAGCCTTCAGATCATGTTGCTCCTCTGTAAGACAGAGACTGCTGAACTGTCAGGAACATTTCTGGCTGAGATTGGAGCATCCCTCAATCTTCTTTTCAGCCAGCTGAGCAGTTTGTGTTTCCAAACCAGCCTTGTGCCAGAGCTTGTTTTCTGATGCCTGGGTGGTACATGTGGCTTTCCTTTGCTGATCTTTGGTGACTTTTTTAATTCTGGACAGGCTTGCAATAACTTCCATAGTAATAATTTCAGCAGTAATGTGAACAGAGGTGAGGTGCTCTCCTGCTTTTGTTTGTATTCTTCCATTATATATTCAAGAAAGATGCTAGCTGCTTTCAGCATGCTGTTGAAATGAGAGCTCATGTAGAGTCAGTTACCTGCAATCATTCCTGAGCCGCCTTCTGTCACAGCTTTCCAAGCCCCATCCTGGAGATAAAGGCTGCAGTCTTTGTTTTCAGATGTCTTTGTTTGCATCCACCCATATTAAAATGGCCATTTTATTAGGCAATTTATAAGACACTAGAGCAGCAATGTGGCCTGCTCATTATTAACATCCCTACCAGTCATTGCATCACCTGCAGGCTTCACCATCACAGCTTTTCTGTGGTCAGGTTGACGACTGGATAAAAACATACTGTTGTAACAGGAACAAATTCTCCAAGGGACCCCACTAAGAACACCTCCCCAGTAACCACCACATGGTGAAATCTGTTTGAGACAGGTTTCAGTTCATCTAGTATGTGCCATGATGATTTCTTCTGTAGCATGGGGGTTTTAAATCCAAATGCAATGTAGTAATAAGCAAAATGCTTTGAGGAAATCCAGGTTTGCCATAATGGCATACTTGCCTTTATCAATCAGACCTGTAAGGCTATCCAAAAAAAGACCCCACAAAAAGACATGAATATCCTGGTTGATGTGCAGGTCTCTGGGCTATGTCTTTAAATTTTTCTAAACACTGGAACTGCACTGACATTTCTTTAATCTTTTGGAATTTCATCATTTTTCTGAGATCAGCTAAACCATGGCATTGGCTTGAGCTAGTTCCTTCTAGACTCTTGAGCATCAGCTGTCCGGGTGATCTGCAAACACTGAATTCGAGGAGATCATGCCTCACATCCCCTATTGTTACAGATGGCAGGATTTATATTCCGTCCACAGTATCATCTGGAGATGAATATATCCTCCTGCTTCATTCCAAATACAGAACAGAAATATCTACTAAACATTTCTGCCTTTCTGCACCAGTCACCATCTGGCACGAGCAGGGAAGAAGCAGCACTCAGTGCCAAGCTCCATCAGTCCCACAGGGAGGCTCGTGCCTTCCACACACCCCACACATCCTCGTGTGCTGAGTGACCTTGAGACACCCCACAGCCCAATGCCAGGGCTTTCCCCCTGCCTTCACCTCCACTAACCAACCTGGTTCCCCGCTGAGCCTTGGTGCTGGCAGGGGGCTGGGGCAAATCTCCAGCCCTTGCCCACTTGCCTCAAGGCCAAGCCAGCAGTCTGGCACCAGAGAAATTCCCCCTCTGACCCTGGGCTGAAGAGGCCATTGCCATGTAAATCACTGAGGCTGGAAGGCAGAGAATGAGTAGCAGCCTTGATGGAGAAGGACGAGATAAGGGAACTTTTTTGAAATTCAGAAATCTTTTACTCTTTTCCCACCAGCCACTCAAACCGCAGTTGAAAGCCAAACTGGGGCTTATATGAGACTTGATGGGGGAAAGTACTGCAAAACACACAAACAGTGCTTTGAATGTGTTTGTTGGAGTGGAAGTCACCTCTTGTGCCTCTCGAGTCACACCCCTCCTCTAGTCCCCTTCCTGGCCTGGTGTGGCATCCCCCTGCTGTCACACCAGCTGGGTTTGATGGTGCTTTTCTGGCTACCTCTGGTGCCCCTGGGCTTCAGGGTCAAGGGTACAGAGCAGGCAGACTCATAGCCCTGTAAACCACACATTCAGGGAACCCCAGAGCCGCAGGGCTGGTGTGAATGAGATTGCAGGGAAAGGATTCCCAGCCCTTCCCTTTGATCTTTTTTTTTTTTTCATCAGTGTTCTTTATTTACTCCTTATTGCATATGGCAAAGCCAGGAGGAGAGAAGAAGAGAAAAAAGGCACAAGTCTGCAGGGGAGAAAAGAGAGGCGTTATTGTGAAGTGTGTTTGTCCCTGGCTGGTGGCACAGCAATTCCGTGGGATGAGGGATTCCCTGCTCCAAGGGCTGCCTTGCTGCAGTACCACAGGCAGTGGGGGCTGCTGCAGGAAAGGCCATGCTCGGGTTGGAGAATCACTTCTGGCAGCAGTCACTGCACAGAGTGGCTGTGCTGGGTTAGCCTGGCTGTGTCCCCCTCAGCAGCAACACGGCCCCCATTAATAATTAACCAGGTGTGGAGACAGGCATCCCACGTGTAATGGCATCGCAGACATCTGACACTCCTAATGGCCTCCTCTCTCTGCCTCCCACAGCAGGGCTGG
This sequence comes from Xenops minutus, assembly GCA_035221455.1. Classification (NCBI taxonomy): domain Eukaryota; kingdom Metazoa; phylum Chordata; class Aves; order Passeriformes; family Furnariidae; genus Xenops; species Xenops minutus. Next base: position 10,605,950 of record JAWWEE010000004.1, read on the forward strand.
CAGCTGATCCTGCCACTTCTCCTGAAGGTCATCCCTGTGGTGCCATCCCCTCCTGTGGGCTGTGCCTGAGCCTCTCCTGCCTGCATGCCTCCCCCCACATCCTTCGTCCAGACTGAGCAGGGTCACAGCTTCACCCCTGGGATGGCTCTTGAGGAGAGATACCCTCTCTGCAGCCCCCCAGTGCCTTCAGGAGGGCAAAGGCAAACCAAATTAGGGTCCACCAACCAACCACACTGGCAAGGAGCTACCCTACCTTTCATCCAAATTCATTTTTCCACCTAGGAGAAGCCCTCTGGTATGGGCCAGTAGTCCCTGTGCCAGGGCTATGATGTGCTGCATCAGCACTGACTACACGTGCTGGCTTTGCAGATCCACACCTGGGGAATGCATCCATGCAGCTCCTCGAGTGCTCCCAAGCTGCCATATCTGAGGCTGGGTGTAACACTGGACACAGTAGGAAATGAGCCCATGGAGAGGGAAAGCCATTTGGCAGCAGCTCAAGCATTGCTGCAGACACTGGGGCTGTGCTGGGGCTCAGGCACACAGTCCCGTCCCCCCTTGCCAGAGAGAAACCTCTGCAGTGGTGTCAACACCAGTTCTGGTCCTTAGTAAAGGGACTGCTGAAAGCACCAAACTTCAGGGAGTCCTTCTGAAGAGACCACCCTGCTGTGATGAGGCGCCAAAGTCCCTGAAAAATGAAGAGAAAGGTTCAAGTAGGGGATTAACAGGTGGGATTAAAGGCTCAGCAGTTCTTGAGATGGATCTGATCACGCTCTAAAGCAGCCCACTGCAGCTCTGTGCAGAGAGGAATTGCTCTTTGTCTGATTTAAATACCTCTTATAGCAATTCCTTGCTTGCTGTCTCTGCTCACCTTTACCAGAGACTGCAGTGAGGGTGCCCTGCATATCCCTGAGGGCAGCTTGCCCATCACCACATTTGGGACTGGCACTTGGTGAGGGCAAGGAGCCTAGTGGCAAAGCTGCCACCAAAAATTCACTTGGAAATGTGGAGAAAGCCTTTCATCCATCAAACTTCAGTCATCAGCAAAGAGATTTCATTTTAAGCAAAGTTTGATTTTAAAGAACCAGAGTCTGTTGCCACCAGTGACTCTCACCTTTTCCAAAGGCAGCCCCAAGAGCTGGTGGTGCCACCAGCCTTGTCCCTCCACACCTGAGCACCCAGACCCCTCCAGCATCAGTGTTGACAGCTGACAAATTGATGTCCAATGTACCCAGCAACATTTGCCACCTACGTCTTTGACACCTTGTGAATGTTCCCAAATGCCAGAGGTGGGTGCCATGGGGAGGTTTGTGCCTCCCTGGAACCCACGAGCACTGACAGTGCAGGACAGGGGGGCTTTTCTCTATGCAGTGACTTTTCAGTCAGGAAAATGCTCACATTTCCAAAGATAACGTGGGGGAGGAAAGGAAGGTGCTCTGCCCAACAGTTCCCATATCCTGGCAAACAGATAAAGGGCTGATCATCCTGTTCACTGGGAAAAAGGCTGATCCGTAACTGACTCCAGTGGTGGATGCATGGAAGAGTGTGGATAGGAAAACAGCCGGATGGGGCTGGCTGAAGTTGGTGGACACTGCTAGTGCTGTTGCACAGAGAAAAAGGGCCAAAGCAGGGCAAGTGGGTACTGACCCCTCTCTGCCCCCACCAGACCCATGAACTCTGCAGTTTAAATGTATATCATGAGAAAGAATTTCCTTGATTTGAAAAATGTCAAACCAACTAATTTGGGTCCTCTCCTTGTTTTGAGAGACATGGTGAATACTGAGGACTTTCAGGCTGCTGAATTTCTTCTTGACCAAAACTTGGTCACAGCTCGTCACCCCACATGCATAGTGCTTGGTCTCTCGCTGAGCCAGGGCAGCCACTGACTGCACTGCTCAGGCCATGGCTTTGCTGCACCAGCTCCCACTTTTGGACTGGTTTCTGTTCTTTTCCCAGCATCCATCCATCCATCCTGCTCCTCACTGTGTTTGTGAGCATCGTTGGCACTGCAAAGACGAGCCCACAGGGACTTTGGGGTTTCTTATCTGAACAGCAATTGAAAGCCTTACATTGCCTTTGAAGGCTGGTGGTATTTTTCCACTGTGTGTAGCATTTTGCATCATCTGATTGTATTTCACCCCCTCAACTACCAGTTTTTTGGCCCAGCTGTGGCCCCCAGGGACCATGCTGGCTGAGGACACTGCAAGGGCTCTAGGGGATGCCGGGTGCAGAGGGTGGAGGGGATGCAGAAGCAAGCAGGATAGGCACTCTCCCGTGCAGGGTTGCCATATCAACAGGTTCTCTGGGAGCCTCTCACTGCAGATGAAGCATTTTTGGGATGTTGTGCTGTGAGCTCGAGCACTCCCGGCTTCTGTGGCCCGACATCCTCTCAAGTGCCCTCTCCTCTCTGTCTTCTGGGGACTCTGCCAGGAAATGTTCTCAGGTGTGTTTTGCTTCTCCCAGTGTTGCCAGTTTGCAGCCCGCCAACAGCATCCATCCCGGCCAAGCAACAGCACCCAGTCATTATCACAAGGCAGCAGTGTGAGCAGCTGTAGCTGCAGCTGAGGGGGTCAGGAGGGACACCGAGCCCACAGACAGGCGAGGAAGGAAGCAGTGGGGACTGCTCCCAAAGCCCTGCAGCATCCATGCCCCTACAGTGGCAGCAGGGCTGCCTCCCCCAGCCCACAAAAGGCAGAACGTGGGCAAATGGCAGCTGCCTTTACTAATTTCCAAGAGGGAAGGAGAGTTTTAGTCTGACACAAGCCAAAGCACCAGGCAGGTGCCCCATACTGAGGTGCCCTGCAACCCTCTGAGTCTCTTCCAATGCCTCTCCTGCCTCAGCATGGCTGTTTTCCAGCTGCCAAAGTCAGAGAAATGCTGAAATCAGTGAGAAATTCTCCTTGACCTCATGGCAGAGATTTTTCATCTGGCAAAACCAGTCTGAGCTGAAGGCTGAGGCTGCCAGAGCACGGGGGGATCACCATCAGGACTCCTGGACATAGGGGGTGACAACATGGGGTGGCCCGGGAGGCTTCCAGGGAGCCAGGGAAGAGTCAGGCAGAAGGGGAGAAGGCAGACATGTGGGATGACTGAAAAGGGGGAGCTGCAGGACAGCAAGAGGTGGACATGTCTCTGCAGATCGGGGCAGGAGGCCTCTGCAGTTGATGCAGGAGTGCAGGAGGCAGAGTGGGAGGAATTTGCTCTGGAGGCATTTGCTACTTCAGATAGCTGGGATGCCGGAGCAGGGAGGGTGTTTACATTCCCTCCCTTATCTGCACATAGACACCATGGGGCCCCTTTCCTGCTGAACAGGTTCTTGTTGGCGGGGGAGAAGTGGGGAGCTTGGCGCCAGTGCTGGCCCTGCACCCTCCTTGATTGCCAGGGCTGGGGACGAGAGATAGAATGGGGCAGACATGTACCAAAGCCCTACTGACCTTCTGTCTGAGTTGGGCAAGTCGGCTGGGTGCTCCCCAAGCACACCCCACCTCTCCCCTGTGTCTGCAACTCTCTGGACAGGATCTGTGGGTGTGTGACTCAGTCACCCATCATGTTCTTGCTTGCTTGGCTTTGCCTGTCAGGGTGTAAATCCCCCTTTGCTCCTTGCACCTGGGAGCCACACGTGCAAAAGAGTCCCACGGAGAAGCAAGGGGTCATGACACCCCTGGATGTGCCCTGCTCACTGTTGTGCCGTGGGCTGACAGATGTGTGTCCTGAGTTTTGGGAGCCTGTGGCTCTGCTCCAGAGCTGGGCACGGGCACCAGCCCGGGGTGCTGAGCCTCTCCCACCCTGGGCACTGGCAGAGCAGAGGGCAACTGCAGGGACAGGACAGCATTGCATGGCAGCATGGCATTGCCAGCCTGTCTGCTCACTAAACTGAACCTTGGCCGTCTCCCCAGGATCTCCTGGGAGCGTGTCCTGTTCACAGTCCGGGAACTGGGAGAAGTCAGCAGCTGCCGCTGCCTGTGCTTGGGGCATCCAAGAACCAGCATGACTTGGCTGGCAAGGCAGCAAGTGCCAGCCCCACACAGGACCTGTGGAAGCCCCACAGTCCCACAGGCCCCCCAAGCCCCCACCAGAGCAGTGGCCATGAGAACCAGAGCAGTGGCCATGAGAACCAGAACAGGGACAGGGCTGGGGCTGTTCCCTCGTCTTGGCTGATCATTGTCTGACAGAGGGAGGGAGCTGCAGGACTCTTGCTGGGACTGATGCAGCTAAGTGGTAAATGGCTGGGCAGCACTGCCAAGGGAAGGAGGGAACTTTCCTGAGATGCAGAGTCAGAGGGACCTGTGGGAAAGACAGAAACTCCTGGAGCCCAGAGGCAAAGAACTCAGCAGGGCTGGCTCTGCTCCAAACCATGTCTCTGCTAGGATATCCACGGTGGCATGGCGTAGGCTGAGGAGCAGGGTCATGGAGAGTGGTCTGCCCAGCTGTCCAACAGCCTTGCCCTCAGTTCCCCACCTCTGTAGCACCCACGGCCCCGCTCAGTCCCATCCTGGGCTCTCAGCACTGAGGTGATCTGCTGGGGCACAAGGCTGTGCTGGCCCACGAGTGGCCACAAGAGATGCTCACTGCAGCAAGGCACAGCAGTGCTACCACAACCTGTATGCTCACACCACGCCTCCCACATCCAACAGCCTTCCAAACGCTCATATAGCTCCAATATCGTGTCTCTTGAAGTGCTGCTGCTCCTCAGACACCCCACGAATATGTTAAGCAGCACAGGGCTGTGGCAGAGCTGCAAGCCCCCGCAGCTGCCCTGTGCTGAGATGACAACTGCCCGTTTATTCCTCCTCTGCTTTGTCTCTCTTGGTGAGCCTTTGATCCATAGCAATACTTTGCCTCTCACTCCACGACAACTTAATTTCTATAGTAACCTCCTGTGCTGGATCTTGTCAAAAGGCCTTTTGAAAATCTGAATAAACTGTCGAGTCGTTTTTCTTCTACCCACTCTTTACCGAAGTATTAGAAGAACTATAAGAAATGAGGCTGGATAGTCCTGGCTCAAACCAAACACATTGCAATCATCCAGCCATTCAGGTTTTGATAATTGTCTCTGCCAATTTGCCAAACACAAAGGATTTATCCTTGTGATGCTCCCATGGCACCAGCAGGGCCACTCCTGCCATGGCAGTCCCTGAGGACAACCTGGGGACATGTTTCAGGAGAGTCCCGACTGCCCTGGGCCAGCAGTGAGAGGGACTGCTGCAAACCACTCCAGCTTGATACAAAATTAATTAATCTATGAAAATTTCCTATCTGCAAATAATTCAGACCTTATGAAATTCCAATATAACCATTTATCACAGCTGGCAATTTGATGCTGGCAGCAGAGCCCTTGGACGCTCGGGGAGTAATTGATAGCCTAATCTAATTTTAAATTAGGGTTTGTGTTTTTAATTTCAGCCCTCTGAAAACACCCCTTTGTTTGGACTAAACCCCACTTCTCCTGTGACACTGCAGGCAGTGGGCTTGTGCCCAGGGCTGCCCATAGGCCTGTCTGCTCCTGCTGCCCTGTCCCCTGTGCCAGCTGTGACACCAGGAGCAGGGCTGGCTGGTGACATGGCTGTGCATCCCTTGGGAGCAGGGGTGGCTCCCACCTGGCAGGGCTGGGGAGGGGTGGCAGAGCTGAGAGCATCATGTACCCACAACCACCTTGCCCCAGCCCACCACTTTTGCAGATAAATATGTGATCCAAGTAATTTACACTTACACATCCATCACATTTCAGGGAAGTGGGATCCTTCTTCCTCTGCTGAGTAACATCCCAGCGTGTTGCTAAACAGCTATTACACCCTGTTGCAGGGTGACTGCGTTTTAGAGGTGGGAGAAGGAAAATGATCCCTGTACTTACGTGGTCTCAATTCCGTAACATGCTCAAAAGATACTGAGTAATGAATGTATAATGTCAGCTGAAATGTGACAGTCTCACCATCCCTGCACTACAGCACTCACCAGTAATCCCAGTGAAAACGGCTGCAGCAAGGGACAGATCTCACAAAAGGGGGGACATCATGGGAAGCCCATGGGCACCTCAGTGCTGCACTCAGGCTGTCTGTCCAGGCCAGGGCTTCCATCATAGAGCCCCCAAGCTGGGAAAGGGTTGTTGGTGACATGCATAGGGACCTGGGAAGGGATGGAGACAGCAGGGACACTTAGAAAGGAGAGGCGAGTACAGCCAAACAGAGAGGAGGGCGAAATGCAAGGCGAGAGCGTTTTTGATGTGGTTCATTAGTTAATGGGCATGCTGGGCCTTGACAGTGCAAAGCATTAAAGAGGTGCAAAGGATTTCATGTTTTAAATTATTTATCCATTTTTTCTCTCTTTCTTTCTAACTAGATGCTGGGAGGAGCAGCCCCTGTGTGGCTGACTGGGAGCAGAGTGGTCTTGCAGGAGGGAAACTAATGCAGGGCTGGGCTTCATCTGCAACTGCCCAGCCCTGGGATTAGCACTGGGAGCCAGACCCATGGGGCAGAAGACATGCCCCATGTGGGGCAGCATGGTTGGCATATACTCACCCTTGGCCAGGCATCATGGAGACCATGTGGGGCCACTGCCACCAAAGGGCAGCTCTGGGGGCCCCTGGCCATCATAAAGGGGTTCCCATAAACAACCACTGTCCTCCTCATCTCTGCCCCGGGCAGAGTGCAGCTGTTTAACCCTTTCTTGGGGACCATCAGGACACAGAGCCAGAGGCGTAATTGAGCAGGGGAGCGATTATCACATTGAAAATCTGGACACAACCCCGTAACAAGATTTGCAATTTGTACCAGGCAGGCAGGCAGGCTGCAAGGTACTTTCCCCATTAGGGGCCACATGCTGCTAGCAATCACATTAGCGGGGCTGGGATTTAGCGTCCGGAAATCAAAGTGGTCCCTGCAGACCCTGGCCCATTGAAGGATGAGTTGGACAGCTGAGGGGCAGGGAGGGGCTGCTTATACACATACGCTCCCTGCTTACAGCTGGACTGAGCTATCCTGGGGTCTTCCTTGCTCCTGCCAGCACTGGGAGCCATGGGGTCCTCCCACTTGGTCACCTGATGACTGAGCCTCCTTGGATGTCACCTGAACAGTTTGCTCGGCTCCCAGCTGCGCAGAAGTCCCAGCAGAGTCCCAGCCCTTGCAACTGTGCTGCTCTCATTCTCTTTTATTTTTCAGATCTATTGGTTAAACAGATTTTAATCTACACAGTCTGGAGCTATTGATACCATGCCGTGCTAATTTGTTAGCTGGCTGTCAAGTAGATGAAGTGAAATGCCAAATATTAAATGAAATGTACTGTGTGAAACAGGTCATTGCCGAGTTCCCCATTTCCCACGTGGCATCTTGCTCCCACAAGGGGTTCCCTGCGAGCAATGGGTGCTCTTGAGGTGTACACTGGCATGTACACCTTCAGGACTTCCCTGGCCCCACTGTCTTGAGGGGACCAGAAGCTGTCTTAATCTGCACAAGAGATGGGGCATGTAGCTGCCTACACCCCATCCTACACCCTGGTCTCTCACCTCCCTGTCCTCAGTGCAGAGGATTGCATTGCTGCATCCCAGCACCCATGACACCCCCCAGCTCACTGGGTGCCCCCTCTTTCCCCCAGTAACATACTGGGGCCCGAGGGGTCCTGCCAACCCCCAGGGGATGGCAGAGGATGTGCTGTGCTGAGGTGGCTGTGCAAATGCAGGGGGCACCTGGTCCCTGAGCGCTGTGCCTGGGAGATTATTTATTTGGTGACTTATGACTTTGTTTTCCCCTGTGTAAATATCTGGGAAGCGGAGCTAATGTTCTGTGCACAGCTGAGGCAATTACAGCCCTCAGCGCAGCTCCGTGCCCCCCGGCCCCCTCCTGCAGATCAGCCCAGCCACGACCTCCCCCCCATGCAAAGCGAGAAACTCGTATGAAACCACCACAAGAAACACGGCCAGCACTGCCCACAGCCCTCGGCAATCCTACTCTGGGCCCTTGGCGCTGAACGTGCTCTTGGGGCAGCCCCCCACGAGCCAGCTGTGCTGGGATTATCCTTCCAGCTGTGACAGGGCCACTCTTCCAGTTGTGCTCTGGGTGGTCTTTACAGCTGTTCGAGGGGGTGCAGATGTGAAAAGGTGATTTTTCAGCTGTGCCTGGGGGTGCCTCTCCAGCTGTGCAGAGGTGGGAGGGGGCTCTAGCTGAGTAGGGTTGGCTTTTCCAGCTGTGGCAAGGAGAGTTCAAGCTGCCCCCGAAAACATACAGGAAGAGTCCCATATCCTCACACAGAGCAGGTGCAGCCCCAGGCCACTCTCCTATGGACAGGAGCAGGGCTGAGGCTCCACTCCCCAGGGCTGATGCTTTCACTAAGGAGGGCACATCCTCGGGCCATGGAGCCTGGGCAGCAGCTGTGTCTCCCAGGCCCTGGCCCCTCGACGACAGGCAGCCCCGAATCAGCTTCATTAAGAACCATTGATCTGTTTCCTGCTTAATATATTTTTCATTTCCAAATGTTTTTTTCCAGGCTCCACAGCGTTTGCAGCTTGTACCAATTAAGGCAGCAGCACAGAATAAGTGCTGCAGCCCATTAATTAAACTTACACGGGGAGATTAAGTACCCACTCCAGTCTCCCTGGCAGGTCTCTCTGAGCAACAGGCGTGTTGGGGACAGAAGCAAGGCTGAGCAATCACGTGTCGGTCATCTGCCCTCCATCCCTCTCTGCCTGCCCTATTCCCAGCTGGCCATGAAGCCCCTTCGGCACTTGGCACCAGCCACTGCTCCACGGGTGCTCACCTTGGGCACAGTGTGGGCTGTGGCACTGCTGGAGTGGAGGCAGTGGGGGCTGCCAGGCCCCCATGCACCAGGGCTTAGGGTTGGCTCCTCCTGGCTCTGCTCAGAGCGGGGATGCTGTGCTCAGTGTCTGCACGTCAATGCATTCATTTTGGGGAAGGATGCAGGGCACACAGGGATGCTGCCTTGCCCTGTACCTTCCATGGCAGCAGACCTGTGGCACCCACTGCATTGCCATGCTCTGGAGTGGCTTCTGCCCTCACTGTAGGGCAAGGGGACTCAGGGGAGGGGGCCCTGGCTGCCCACATGCCTCCACTGAGCCAGCTGTGGGCACAGCTCTGCCCCATACTCACAGAGCTGGTCAGGACCAGCTGTGGGTTTGATTAAGTGGAGCTTGGGCTCATGGCAGCACTTTGAATCCTGCCATCAGCAGAAGGTGCCCACGCTGTGCTGTTCGCTCCAGGAGGAACACACTGATGGGCGACCTGATCTCCAGGCACCGGCACCAACACCGTGGAGCAGCAGCTGGTGCTTACGCTGTCACATACTGTTGCCATGGAAATGATCACACTGTCACATGCTGACATCCTCCTACCCAGGGCACCTGGGCAGCCCCTCTAGCACTCACTTTGGCGCTGATGACGCTGGTGGGCAGTCCTGCAGCAGAAGGGAATGCAGCAAGAACTGCATGGGTGTGGCAGAGGCAGGTCTATGGGTGCAGGTAGATGATCCCATTGCAGAGGTGTCTGTGGATGAGTCCTCCAGCCACTAATTTAAACAAAAGAGGAGAAAATGGAGCCATGCCCAAAACCTGGTGCATTGCTGAAACTACATGCTGGAGGAAGAGTCACTTTCCCCTGGATCAGGATGGCAAAGAAAAACAGATGGTGCAAAAAGCAAAGACAAAGTTGGGAGATGCTGAGCTTGGCAAAATGGTGGAGGGTTCTAGGGTCAAGTCAAAGAGCCAGGAGGGGATGTGCTGTGTATCCCAGCTCAGCCATGTACAACAGACCTACTGTCTCTTTGGGCAGGAGCAGAGCCTGGCAGGCATGGACAGCAGCGCAGGCAGAGCACCATGGATTTCTCTTCAGTTTCCACTTATTGCCGCATGACATTTTGATTAAAACCTTGTTTTATGAGGAATTAAGAGGGCACAGTAGATGGATTAAAAACCTGTTCATGGACAGATTCCCTAACTGGTCTTGTTAATGGGGAAGCATCAGGAAAGGGCTGTGCCAAGGAGAGGGCTTGGGGACCAAAACTATTTACTGTTTGCAACAACAGGCAATGTGAGGCTGCAAAAACTTTGCTGGTTGGTGTGAGGAAGACAAGAAATGATAATGAGGAAGATTTGCTGCAGCATCATAGCCAGGACAAGCTCAGCAGAGTGAGCTACAATACAAGGGGTTACACTGGGGACATATTTAGGTGGTGGTTTAAGGAGAAATTGTGTGTCCTCCCTCCTGAAACACGTTTTAACACAGTTTTGTGGGCAGGGCACATTAACCTGTGAGTTTTCTATTTGTTCAGGTTTTTTTGCCTTCCCATAAGCAGGTCTCTCAGAGGCAGGAGAGGATGGTCCTGTGGAAAACTAGCCCCCATCCCTGCTTTGGGACACCCAGTGTGTGACACTCACCAGTTGTGTCCCCAGCAGTGAGGCTGGAAATACCACGCAAAGCTGTGGGGTCAGGGTGGAGTGTGTCAGGTCAGGACCAGCATCACCTGCCTAGAATGACACCAGCACTGGCATGGTAGCCCCCACTGCATCACTTGGTGTTTCCCTGCCTCATTGCTTTTGATTTAGCAGTTGCTAGAGAAACTAAAAGTTGCAGTTTGGGGAGCATCTGCATTTTAATTAGTAATTACCAGCAGTGCTGCTCTGGCCCAGCTGTTGCCTGCAGGGTCCCTGCTGCCACTTAGGGCTGCCCTGCCAGGGTAGCTGGAGATGCCCTCACCCTGCCCTGCCCTACCCTCCTCCCCACATCGGCAGGTGAGCAGAGGGTTTGGCACTGATGGTTCCCACCCAGGGAAGGTGACTTGCTGAGCAGGGCCCCGTGTTAATGCATAGGGGTCCCAGTGTCCCAGCTGCAACCTGAAGGGAAAAGAGCATCACTGTGGCATCTGGGGCCACAGCTGGTTTGGTTTGTGCTGCAGCAGCTCCTTCCCTCCCACCCATCCTGCGGCTCCCTCTGCTAATGCCCGCATTTGTCCCTGCTCCTCCACCTGATTAATTCCTTATGTGTCTCTGTAAATGCTGCTGTGATGCTCAGAGAAGGGAGACCTCCGTGTCCCCTCTGCCTGGGAAGCTGCTTGCCCAAAAGAAAGCCTGAAGTAGCCTCCAGGCACTGCAATCACCTTCCTTTCTCCCCTCCAGGGTGACGCCTGCCATCCCCATGTGAACCCTCCAAACCATGCCAGATTCCCTCTTGCAATTCCTGCCCCATAACTCCAGGACTCCAGGACCTGCAGAACTCTATTCCTGGCTGCTCCCTTCCCCTCTCCGGCTCACTGGGCCAGCGGTTCATTTTAACAAGGCTTTTAGGCTTAAGTGCTGCTTGACATGACTGGGAGAAATTGATATTTTGAGAATGAGCTTGCGAGGGGCCATGAATAATTCACACCGGGGTGGTTCCATTCCCATAAACAAGCTGCTAAAAAAGCCAAACCCACTGCTTAACAAGGAAACCAATTCCCATCCTGCAAAGCCCCAGACCCTGGCTCAGCCTCCGCTGAATCTTTCATCTTCAGAAAGGGGTTCACACATGGCAGCAGCAGCAAGGGAAGCTGGACCCTGCACCCTTTCCAGACCATCCTGGGATGGTACTTGCTCCTTGCACCACGAGTGGCACAGCCCTGGGGAGCCCTGCTGGGGTCACTGGTGGCAGTGTCACTGAGGCCATGCAAGCTGGTGGTCAGCAGCATGTCTCCAGCCCCACTGGCCTGGTTTGACCACTTTATTTTGTTAGGTCCCTTGTTAAGGGCTACCTGTGGGGCTGAGGGCAGCAAGTCCCCACTGCAGTGAGGACAAGCTGATGAAGCCTGTCAGACCAGAGGTAGCTCTGGCAACAGGGAATGGACACCTTCAATCCCCAGGGAGGCAACAGGGCACACGACCTAGCTGGGGGTGCAAGGCAAGGAGCTGAGGAGGGGAACTGGGCTCAGGTCCTCTGGCAAGCATCTGGCTGTCCACCTGAGGATCTCCCCATGGAGACCAGCAAGTCCCAGGAGCTGGAGGGCTTGGGCTCTCTGTCTCTCTGAGCACACTGCAAGAATGAGCACCCGGAAGGGCACAACACTGCCAGACTGGAGCACAGCATTGGCACAGGGATGATGGGTTTGAACTGGCCATGAATGAATATAGACTGGAAATTAGAAGCAGGATCCTCACTGCCAGTGCAGCCAGCCCCAGCATGGCCCCAGGATAGGACAGTCCACAACATGAGCTCAAGCTGGGCTGGAGACAAGGGAGGGAGAAAGGGAGGGAGGAAGACAGGAGGGAGGGAGGAATGGATGGATGGATGGATGGAATGGAATGGAATGGAATGGAATGGAATGGAATGGAATGGAATGGAATGGACGGATGCCAGCAAGATCACAGTAGCCAGGCACAGAGCCATTCCCAGCTCCACATGCCCTTCCTCCTGGGTGTGCCCACCCCATGCTAGCAAGGCCAATCTGCCAGGACCGTTGACCTCTGCACTATGGCTGGGGGACCTCTGTGCAACCTGGGAGCATCCCATGCCTGCCCCAGTGCTGCTGCAGCCTGCGACCCCCTCCTCCCCTGAGAGGGGACAGGATGGGATCACCTGCTGCTCCCATCCATTGCATCAGGAAGTGCCTCCATGGGCGCACTCCCAGAACTGAGCTGGCAGCCCTGGCGTGCCAGAGCCACTGTGCGGTGACAGCAGCGTCTGTTTGCTGCCACTGAGGATCCCTCTCTCTCCGGCTGCTCATTACTGGACACCTTCCAAGTGACAGGGCTGGATGACACTAATCTGGCTGGTTTCACAGCAAGAGCCTACACTGGCAAAGGGCTCAGCGGCTGCCCCACAGTAGCTCTGCCAGGGAACTGGAAGCTGCCCAGGTTTGCACAGGCATCCCAGAGCATCCTGGAGAGGAGGGACCCAGGGAGGTGAACGTTGTGGCCAGAGCCAAGCTATCATGACCATGACCACCAGCATGGGTGGCCACCTGGAATGAGCTCAGGGAGACAGTTTTCCCCACACTCCAGCCTGCAGGAAATGTGGACACCCTGTAGCCCAGCTGTCCCCATCCTTGGGCTGTACAGCAGCTGTACAGGCTTACCCTGGCAAGTGCTGCTGTTCTCACAGATGCTGGTCCTGTCTCCTGTTGAGCTAAGACTCCCAGGGACAAGGATGCTGATGGTTGAGGGGGGTGATGGTGCGTGATAGGGGGACTGCAGCGCACACCGGGGCCTGGGGGTGCTCAGTAAGAGGTGAGGGGGACAGTGAGGGCATCTGGCCCCTCTGCAGGCACCCATGGCTGTGGCTGCAACAGGAGCTTTGCAAGCCCTACACCATCCCATCTGGGCTGGCAGGAGCCTGTCAGGGACTCAGCCTTCCTCAGGCTGGATGTGTGGTTAAGGGGCAGAGAAAACCCCCAGTCCTTCAGCAATATCCAACACCCTCGGGACAAGGACCCCCAGAGGCACTGAGGGCTGCACCAGGAGCATAGAGGGTGACCCAGCACCTTGTCCCCAGGGAGCGTGGTGAGAGCCTTGTGCCAGCGCCTTAGCGTGGAGCCGTGCAGTGATTAGCGAGGAAGAGCCCTGCAGCCCTGCCGCTGCGCAGGGAGAATTAGCAGTAATAAGTCATGATCATCCCCTGATGACGAGCACTTAATGTGTGCCGGTTCTGCTATCAAAGTGCCTCTTAAACCCCAATCGCCCTGTCGATAGCGATGGCAGCGGCTGATGGATCCCCAGTCGCCCGGCCGCCCGGCCAGGTCGCTCCCAGCATGCCACAGGCAGGAGCATCGATTTCCCACAACTGCAAAGAGGCAAATATTTGAAAAGTGATAAATAATGGGAGCTGCCGTCTTGGCTGTGCACGTCAGCGCCCAGGATTAAGGCAACGAGGTGAGACTGCCCAATTAAATCCCAATGAAAATGGCTGCAAATTCAATTTTTCCCCTCACCCATATCCATCCCGAGGGCCGGGGAAGGGGGGAGGCTGATAACATGGGGTTCATCGATTGGCACTGCTGGGAAGAAATCTCTCTGAATTCAATTAGTTGGGAAAACACAAGGGGTGTCGCAGCGAGCGGGGCTGAACCTGTGTACCTTCACCATACCCCAGGGGATGGAGTACCAAGCACCTGCTGCGAGTCACCAGAGGGCCACTGGACACAGTGGTGACAGCACCCACAGGTGCCCACACCACACTAGAGAGATTGGGGAGAAACTCTGTGCAATGGTGTTTCTCTTGGATTGAAACCCCATGGGAGTCACCCCAGGTCTGGCACCCCACCAGCACCTGCAGGACATGGTGGTAGCTGTGTGGAAGAATCAAACATTCCGCTCCCTCCGCGGCACTGATGGTGACTGACAGGGAAAAGCCCGTGTGAAGCAAACTGTGCCCCTGAGAAGTGCCTGGCCCACACTGACCTGCACAGAGCAGGGTTGGCCTTGGCATAGATGAGGCTGTGGGTGCTCAGTGGGGAGGGGAGCTGGGATGCCGGAGCTAGGGGAGGCAGATGCTCCCCAGACCCTTCTTCCAGGGTTCCAGCACAGAGGGATGACCCTGCCGGGATGAACAGCCATTATGTCTCATCACCTTGGAAACCGAGCAGCAGCTCTGACGAGCCTCTCCACCTCCTCCTTCTCCTCCTCTTCCTAGGTGAGCCCCACGAGAAGAGGCCGGAGAGATTTGGGGATTTGGCGCTGGGGACAAGCCCAGGCTGTGCTGCTGGCTGCAGGCATGGCAGCTGCCTGCCCCCACCAGGCTCAGTTTCTCCTTCGTGTGTATGAGAAGTCCCCCGGTAAGGCACATGGTGCTCAAATTAGCATAAGCAATGGAGGAGTCTCACTCTGTTCCCCATTGGAGGCACAATGTGTGTATTCCAGCCAGCCCCTGCCACTGTGAAAAACAGGTGATGGTCAAAGAAAAGTCTCTCCGGCCCCGAGAGCAGGGCCATCGGCCTCGCTGGGCTGTGGAGATGTGGTTGCTGGGTCTGTGGGAGCAGGCACCATGGTCCTTACTGCCCCACTTCTTCACCACCTTCCCTGGGGTGGCAGCCCGGGCTGCCCCTGCACCAGCGGGGACACGAGCGCCCAGGCTGATGGCAGGGGCTGGGGGTGGCAGAATGAGAGCTGCTGGGACAGAGGGACACCAGGCAAGAGGGTCTCCCGGGACTGCCAGCACACCCCTCCTCTGCAGCCTTCAGCCGGGGCGAGCAGCGACCCCTCTTCTGCCCTCCCGGGGTGCGGGCCATAGTGAGGGCTGGGATGGGACGGCAGGACGGGGCTGGGAGGCGCTGGGGCAGATGTGAGCTGCTCTGCCTCGGGAAAGGTGCTTCTCCCAGGTGGAAGCACAGCTGGGGCCGGCTCCGTCGGTGCCGACCGGAGCGCCGTGCCGTCGAGGCGGACCTTCCCTGCGTGACACCGAGTGCTGCGGGGAGCAGGAGCACAACCTGCTGGCTGCTGGCTGCCGGCTGCTCCCTGCCTGCCCGCCTGCCCGCCCGCCTGCCTGCCTGCCTGCCCGCCTGCCTGCCTGCCTGCCCGCAGGAGCGGGACACAAACACGGCATCCCCACGGCCCCACGCGGGCAATCCCGCAGCCCATCCTGCGTGCCGCATCCCTGCCGCATCCCTGCGCCCCCAGCCCCACCACGAGCGCAGAGCATCCCCAGCGCTGGGGCGCGCAGAGCTCCCCGCACGGTGGTGGGTGGAGGGCTGGGGGCCCAGCTGGCTCGGAGGACAGCATCCCCTTGCAGCGAGGGTGACCGTGGCTCCATGCTGGCATTGCAGCAGGACTGGTGACACACAGCTGGGGCTTGCTGACAGTGGTGGCAGTGTATGTGGGCACGGGGCCACCACCGCCTCAGCTGGGAGGGAGCAGGGTCAAGGGAGGTCTCTGCCTTCTGCTGCCATTTGCCTCCTTGCCCTCCAGCCCTGCAGGACCGTGTTGCCTGGTAACCTTCCTCCTCCTCCTTCTACTGTTCCTCCTCCTCCTCCCTGCAGCCCAGTGTGAATGTCTTATGAAGGACTGAACAGGACTGGAGGTGGGGGAATAGTGCTGTTGGGGAGCCCTTCAGCTGCAGTCCTGGTGCAGGATTACCTGGCACAGGGGTTAGGGGCCACAATACAGTGCAGAGCCTCCCCCAGAGCACTTGGGGGTGGGTAAAGGAGGCCCATAGAGGATCCATAGCATGGAGAGGTGGTGGCTGACGTGTGTCCCTACTGTGTATGCCCCATGCACACGCTTCTGCTCAGCCCACAGGAGCAGGCAGAGGTCCTTTAGCTGGGTTTTCCCCTCCTGTCTGCAATGTCCTGGAGCACTCCACACCCCAAAGCTCCTGGGGTCTGGTCTGAGACTTGATATTCTGCCCGTTCCCCTACACACATTGGCAATTAGATCATAATTGTAATATTTGCATATTCATAACAGCCGAAATTAATCGCATTTGCATAATGGTAATGAAAGGGACTTCATTAATTACCGCTTTTTTCTGGGGATTTTGCATGTAAGTGGATTCCATTAGGCAGGTTGAGCTGTGGTGGGTGCAGCAGTGGGATGGGAGCCGAGTCACCGGACTGGGATGGAGCTATGAGGAACGACGGCATCACTGCCACCCTGTCTGCCCCAATCCACTGTGACCCACTGCTGGGCTCAGCCATGGTGTGGGGACTCAGGCAGGGACTTCCTACCCATACCCAGACCCAGTGGCTTCCTCTTGTCCTGCTGCCCCCACACTTATCCCAGGCACCCTGCTACAGATGAGAAGTTGCAGATGAAAAGTTGCGTGGTGCCTGGGGAGCTCTACTGTCACTGTGCCTAGGGTTGCTGGGAGCAGCAAGTGTTAGCTGGCAGTTGGCAAATTCAGTGAGAAAAGCCTCAGTGAGGCTCTTGGTGGCTGGCAGAGACATAGGACATGCTTATGGAAGCAATGAGAGAGACAACCAACACCAAGCAACATGCCTGATCTGGGGGCAGGAGAAAGGCAAGCAGCAGCATCCCTCTGTCTGTCCCCAGAGAGTGAACACCTTCTTCTGCTTCCCAGCCCACCTGCGTCCATGGCAGTTCATTTCCATATGTCCTGGTGCCAACAGCAGCTGAAATCATAAACACGCACCAGATTTGGGGGGCCCGGCTCCAGACTGGTGCTGGGAGGTGGCAGGTTTCAGTTTGGCCCTCGCCATACGCTGTATGTGGACAGCCCTGCTCTGCTCCGGGAGGATGCTCCAGCCACAAGGCGCTTCTGCTCTGCTCCGGCCGGGAAGAGGCTTTCCCGGGAGATGGAGCTCGTTGCCTCCTTATTGATGACTCTTCCCCTCCTGCACTGCTGGGGAAGAGACCTGCGGAATAAATCAGTGCAAGAGACAGATTATGGCAGCTAAAGACTCCAAATGAGATGATAATTGCCGTGGTAATGACAGCGAGGACCTGATGCTGCCGATAAGGAAACGTCTCTTAAGCTCTTGGCTGGTGCCCGGCCAGGGGTTTGGCACAGGCGCTTGGCTGGGGGTGTCCCCGGGGACCCCCGGGCCGGGCAGCGCTGCCCTCCCTGTGCCCAGGGCAGGGGCTGGGGTGGTCGTGCTGGTCCCCGCAGCGGCGGGGGGATGTGCTGGGGGCCAGGCGAGGGGCCCGGGGCGGCCAGCCCTGGTGGGGCCGTTTGTCTGGTTCTCCCGCCGGCTGCATGTCAGCTCTAATTAGGCAAACTTCTGTATTCATTGCGAGCCCAGCCAGCGGAGAATTCCACAATTGAATTTTAATGCCCTAAAAACACATTACAATCAGCCTGATTAATTAAGAGATGGCTTAACACGGTGACCGGGCTGCAGCGGGCATGCTGAGGAGGGGGGCCACATGGGGCCGGCTCCTGCACCCCAGGGCATGGGGCACGGGGTTGGAGCGTACCAGGGCTGCCAGAGCTGGGTCTGATCGCTGAGCCTCGCGGGGCTGTGGGAGGGGGTGGGATCCAGGGGCTGGCTGTGCCCTAGGGATGCAGGGCTGCATGGGATGCCAGGCAGGGAACAGCTGAACCCAGACCCTGGGCACCTCATCAGTCCTGGCTCAGCCAGGCAGGCAGCAGTGGGAGCATCCCCTTCCCACCTTGGACCCTGATCTCCCCCATCAGCCTGGCCACTGGGGCCCTGATGTGCCTGTTCCCTGTGTCCCCACCATGTCCCCACTCTGGGCATGGGGACTGACATGCCATTGCCATGAGTAGGACATTCTTGGTTGGAACCCACTTGCTTTTGTTTGTGAGTGAACTACAGCAAACTGGAAGGCTCCTATTGATAACTAATATTAACAAATACATACTATTAATAACTAATAATGAGCTGGGAGGTTCCCATTAATTTCTTTCTGCAGTGATTCCCTGGGTTGCTGGTGATGCTGACTAATGGACTGCCACTTCCCCCAAGGCAGTTCTCCTCCTGTTCCCCAAGCCACCACTTGCTGTTACCACGCCCAGCCCAGCCCAGGCTGTGTCCCCAGACATGTCACGGCTTGGGGCAGCCTCATCAGTCCACGTGGACACTGTGGGATGAAACATCCCCAGGGGAACCCGTCCCCTGCATCCCACCATGGGTGCTGGGTAGTGGGAGTGATCCCTGAAGACCCTTGCTGTGTTGAATTCCACAGGGTGCCCCTGATCAGGGAGATGGTTTGGGCAAAGCCAATCCTGCTGCAGTGTAATGACTGGAAAAGGGAGGAATCCATAACCATGGTGTAAAGGAGAGGGTGCAACCAGCAGGACATAAATCAGAAGGAAAATGATAAAGGGAGCCTCTGGACAGGAGGGGCTGGCAGCAGAGGGAGGGATGGTGACAGCATCATGAGGCCAAAAGAAATTCTGGCAAGGCAATAAATCCTGGAGCGGCTGGAGCCACTTGGGCACTAATGATCAGGCTAAAACACCAGCTACGTTTAACAAATATTTCTGCTCTGTATTTGGAGAAAAGCAGGACGACATGCTTGAATTGTACAAGAGTGATGAAACCATCTATTAATTACTGCCGGGAATGTTAAACAACATCTGCCAGCTCAGCGGGCCCAGGCGCCGCCCGCCCTGGCCTCCTCCAAGACTGGAGGAGAATTTGGCCTCCTCATTAATTTCCTGTGAAATCTTGGAATAGCAAGAAAATCCTGGCCAGCTGATGGAGAGCCCACCCATGCAGGGAGCCACAGGGATGCAGGGGTGTTCAGTCCTCATTTTGGCTCCGTTAGATCCTCCCTGATGAAGAATACCCATAAATTGGCAAAGGTTGGGCATATATTTCCCATAACATAGTGTATTTTTCTTTTTGTGATTTTCTTTTATACAAGTGGTTTTGGAGGCTGTAAGAAAGTGAGGCCTGAGAGGGGCAACACGCTCGTTAAGGCATCCATCAGGAATCTTCATCACACCTTTAGGAGGGACTGCCCTCTTTCCTTGCATCTGCCATGTGCTGTGCAGTGCCTGGAACCAGAAAAATGGAAGGGACAGAGGGACAGAGGGGATAGAGGGATGGGGAGATGTAGAGGATGAGATATGGAGGGGCTGGAGTGATGGGGTGGAAGAAGTGGAGGAGGAAGAAGAAACAGAAGAAGACAAAGAGGAGGAGGAGGAGGAGGAGGAAGAAGAGGAGCAGAGGGAAGAGAAAAGGGGTCCCACCAGGAGGGGAGGACACCACAGGACCAGGGCAAGCCCCAGCTGTGGCATAGCCCTGCTGTACCCCATCATTAGC
Source organism: Xenops minutus (assembly GCA_035221455.1). Taxonomy (NCBI): domain Eukaryota; kingdom Metazoa; phylum Chordata; class Aves; order Passeriformes; family Furnariidae; genus Xenops; species Xenops minutus. The sequence goes on from JAWWEE010000004.1 coordinate 10,625,606, forward strand.
AGCCCAGGCATCTTCTTCATCTTAGGATGTGGAAGTCACTTCCTCCATTTAGGTGACTGAGCAGCAAAGGTGGCTGCGAAGGACACAAAAGAGTTTGACAGCAGCAAAACAGGTGGCTCAGCAGCAGAAAGACACTAATTAACAAATTAACTCTGCACAGTATGCACAGACCAGAGTAAGTGGAGAAAGGCCTGACAGAGTGATGATCCCACCATGGAGTCCCTGGCTGGCACCAGGGCTGGCACTTCCCTTCCATGCCAGGCCCTTGAGCCAAACCCCCACCAGTGCCCAGGGCCATGGAAACAGGGAGGTCTAAGAAACTTGTGTGAGATTCTGGGCAAGAAGGAGAGCTGGAGTTACACATGCAGCTGGACACATCACAAAGCCTGCCCCAACACTGGGGTAGCTGCGAGGGACCCCTGGCAGGGGCTGGGGGTGACAGGGCTTAAGGGCATGGCCATTGTGGGGACACACTGGCCATGGGGACACAGGTGGGGAAGTAGAGGTTGGTTGGTGCTGGATCCTGCTGGAGAATCTTTTCATCTCTTGGTCCCTAAACATCCTGAGGGGATGGGTTTAAGGAAGACTATCTTTGGTGAAAAATCATGAGGTTTAATACAAGCCAGGCTCTTGCAGCTACCTCTGCAACATGTTGGGTCACACGTGGATTACTTTTCTCAGCCTTTTTCTACACATAAAGAGGCTAGAATTTACTCACTATAAAAGTCAAACCCCAAACCTGATTGCAAAATATTGGGGTGCTTTAGAGTAGAGAAGAAAGCTTGGGGGGGAAGGAATGCCTGGGGTGCCTCCTCCCAACCCTAGCCCTGGATTGCCTTGCACAGCCACAGGGTGCAGAGGGAGTGGGATAGGTTTGGGGGTGCCCCGGAGGGACAGGGGTATCAGGTGTCAGTGGGATGGTGCCACCCAGCCACCCCAGCCCACAGCACCTCATTCCTCACAGCCCCCCGGGTGCCAGTCCTGAGCCACTAGGGAGCCTGAGACAGGTATTTAAAATACAGAAATGTCAAATTAAATTAAAGCATGTTTCATAAAGGAGGGAGATAAAACCTTCCCTGCAGCACAATGAGCTGAGGGATTTATGTGGTACAGAGAAGACTGATGCCCCCACTTCAGTGGGCTCTGGGTGGGGGGCTGGCTCAGCTGCTGCTGTTGGCACCACATGGCACCCCAAGGTACTGTGCTGAGCTGTGGGAGCCACCTGCCACCTCCCTACTCTGGACGTCACAGAGGCCAGAACTGGATCTGCGATGAAATGTCAGCTTGATAATAAAATGTGCAGGACCTATGTTTTCTTTGGGCCAATAAAACTGTGGCAGCAGGGATGGTTGGTATAGAGCTTCCCTCCCACACCAGTAGCCCACCCAGCCCCCTCCTCATCTCCCTAGGGGACAGAGGTGCCCCTCTGACCCCACGCTCATCATGTCAGTTCCCCAAACAGCAGGTGCCGGGCACAGGCCCCAGCACCAGCATGGCACATGACCCCAGAGCTGCAAGTGCCACAGCGGGGAGTAAATCCACTGCGTCCTGTCAAGGTAAAATGACAAAACACCAGCCTGCAATGCAGGAACCACAGTTATAACAAGAGAAAATCAGTTCAATATATTACCAGAGACATAAAGACGCCATTAATGCCTCGGCGCAGAGCCCAGCAGCTTTGCCTGCCATCGGCAGGGCAGGTTTGCCTTCCCACATTCCCATCTGGCTGCCCGGGTCACCCACATGCTGGGGCTCAGCTCTGTGTTTATTCACTGATGTCCCCCCGAGCAAAGCTATCCTGCTCCACCTGCCAAACCCTGGGCTTTGACCCTGCTGGGTGCCTGGGCTCCAGCTGGAGATGTGGCTGGACTGCCGGGGCTGATGTGGTGCAATGGCCTCAGCAAGCACCTTTCCAAGGGGCGAGGGCCCAGTGAGGCTGCAGCCCCGGGCCAGGCAGTGCTACCTCTCTTTCTGGGGCTCCGCATGCCTGCTCCACTCTGCCACCCACTCATCTGCACTCAGGCACTTCCTGGGAATCACTGAAGAGGATGACAACCCCCATGCACCACAGAGTGAGCCTGCAGGACACCTATAAGGTGCAGTGCTCCCCTGATGTGGTGGCTGCAGGCAGGGAGAAGTCTGTGTCCTGGGGACAGGCATTCTGGGGACGTGGGACGTGGGACATGCCACTCCCTGCGATGGACAATTTGGATTATTACTCAGAAGTTGAGCCAAGCCTTTCCTAATTGATTAATCAATAGCTTTAATTGAGTTGAGACTCTAGTGGGTAGCTTTATCACTGTTTTCCCCTTGGCTGGCACTGCCCTGACCTCCCACCAAAAACCTGTTGCTGTGACTGGCCTCTGCCCAGCTGCTGCTGCCGCCGTGTCCTCCTAAAGCACTGCGAATTCCTGGGGCTTGCAGTTGCCTGGGACTGCAGAGGGCAGTCACAGAGGAGTGGGAGCATGCAGGGCTCCCTGGGCGCGGGCAGGCAGGTGGGAGCCCCCAGGAGCAGGCTGAGCACAAGGGGCTGCAGAGTGTGCCGGGCTCACGGTGCCCGCCCCGCCAGGCACGGCACAGCTCCTGGGCACGGGCTGGACAGGGCACACAGCCCAGCCGTGCCGCCTGCGAGCGCACCGGGAGGCACAGGGAGCACGGGAGTGGGGACGGAGCACGGGGATGGGGACTGACAATGGGGATGGGGACAGAGCACAGGGATGGGGACTGAGCACGGGAATGGGGACTGAAAACGGGGATGGGGACTGAAAACGGGGATGGGGACTGAAAACGGGGCTGTTCACGGGCACCGCCGGGTTCAGACTCCTGCACGCCGGGGCCACAGCCCTGCAGAAGTGGAGATGAACATTTTATGGTAAAATATGCAGAGCACGGGACTAACGAGAGAGCGTTTCTTGCATAATGAGACGCTGTCAGAGACAGGCTCCCCAGGAAACCAATTAGCGGGGCGCTCTGCGTGTGTCAGGCCAGCACCTGGCGCGCCCCCCGGGCCGGAGCGGGATCGAGCCCCGCAGCGCCCGGCGGGGCAGGAGCACACACACAGACACACACACAGACACACAGACACACACAGACACACACACAGACACACACAGACACACACAGACACAGACACACACACAGACACACATACACAGACACACACAGACACACAGACACACACACACACAGAGACACACACACACAGACACACACACACACACAGACACACACACACACACAGACACACACACAGACACACACACACACACACACACACACACACACACACACACAGACACACACACACACAGACACACACACACACACACACACACACACACACACACACACACACACA
>JAWWEE010000004.1:10629063-10641235 GCA_035221455.1 Xenops minutus
TCTCCGCCAACCTCTCGTGGCTGTTCCCGGAGCTGCCGGCGCTGCCGGCGCGGCTGGAGGCGGCGGCGGCCGCGGGGTTCGCGGCGGTGGAGGCGGCTTGGCCGGCGGGCTGCCCGGCCCCGGCGCTGCGGGGCGCGGCGGAGCGGGCGGGCGTGCGGATCGCCCTCCTCAACACGCCGCCCGGTACGGCCGCGTCCCCCGGGGCCGAGGGGCAGCGCAGGGCCCGGGCTGACCCCCCGCTCTCCGCCAGGGGACCCGGAGGCGGGCGAGCTGGGGCTGGCGGCGGTGCCGGGCCGGCAGGCCGCGTTCCGGCAGGGGCTGGCGGCGGCCGTGCAGTACGCGGGGGCCGTGCGCTGCCACAGGTGGGTGCGGGCAGGGCGCCCGCCCGGCCCGGCCTCTCCTTCGCCTCCCTCCTCACCCCGCTCTCCTTCCCCCTCTCTCCTGCCCCAGCTCTCCTACCCCTCTCTCCTACCCCTCTCTCCCGCCCCAGCTCTCCTTCCCCTCTCTCCTGCCCCATCTCCTCGCCCTTTGCCCTGCTCGAATGCGGGATCCCCGCGCTGCGGGCGGACCCAGAGCTGCCAGGCGCTGCTCCGGCCCTGCGCTTGTCCCACCTCCGCACAACAGTCCCCAGGATAATCTCCCTTTTTCCTCCCCGATTACACCAGTCGTTTCCCCCAGGACACCACAACAGTTGTTTTATTGAGGCCATGCTGACTCCAGCACAGCAGAGACACTATAAGAGATGCAATTAGCCTGGCACACTTCCCTCCAGAAAACCAACGGGGCCCTTTTATTGCATTTACTTTGCATCATTCTTTCCTGTTGAAGCTCAGTCCAAAGCCCTGTGGAGGGCACGGGCTGGGCAGGCCAGAGGCTGTCCAGACCCCTGCTTGTACAGACAGTGAGAAGGTTTTTGTTTCCACTGTCCACCTTCCCCCAATCGTGGCTGAAGAGCCTTGCTGTTGCCCCACCATCCCTCCCTGCTCACAGCCAGCGAGCAGTGAGACCATGTGTCCAGCCTGCCCCTGGCAGAGGCAGCATGTCAGCTGCCTCTTGTGCTGGCCTCGAGACCTGAAGAAAGCTCTAATCTCAGGGTGAAAGAGGGGAAGAATCAAGGTTGCGATTTGTCAGGCAGAAGGTTCAAAGTCTGTGTGTAGAGGTGGGATGGTGGGTGTTGCTGCCACTGGCTGATCTCTGTCTGTAGGATCCACGTGATGGCTGGCCGGGTTCCCCTGGGTGCAGACCGGGCTGCAGTGGCAGGCGAGATGGAAACCACCTTCATTGAGAATCTCAGATATGCTGCTGACCTCCTGGCCCAGGTAAGTGGGGAATGTGTCCTGGAATGGGTGCAGCTTTAGGGTACCCAGGATGGGGAATACCCCCCCAGCCTGGCATGGGGAAATTGTGCTTCCTGCTGCAGAGATGATGGGATGCTCCATAGAGTGATATTACTGTGTTACAGGAAGACATGATCGGACTGGTGGAGCCTATTAACAACCGCATCACTGACCCTCGCTACTATCTGAACACCCCCCACCAAGGTAAGGCAGATATCAAGAGTCTCCTTCTGAGGAGGGGAAGGATTCCCAAAATCTGAAAGGCAAGAGGTTGCCCTGTCAGCGGGGAGATGCTGAGGGAGCACAGTTGATGAAGGAGGGGTCTCGGCTTCTCGGTGAAGCTTCCACCCTGGGGGCAATGGTCTCTCATTTCTTGCACCCTTAGCTGCTGCCATCCTAGAGAAGGTGGGACGGCCCAACCTGAAGCTGCAGCTGGTGAGTCAACCTTGAAGATCTCCAGGGTCCAACCTCCAGCAGGGAGGTTTGCGCAGGCCCACAGGGGGAGTTTTGGGGTTGTTACCCTTTCTGAGGACATGGAGAAAGAGACAAAGACCATAGCACAGCTGTCCCTAACTGCTCACTGATGAACAGCTGCACCCTCCCATCTTCCTCTCTCCCCCACAGGACCTCTTTCACTGCCAGATCATGGATGGCAATTTGTCACACAACCTGGAGACATATTTCCCACTCATTGGTAACGCCCTGCAACCAGACCAGCTCCTCTGTGGCTGCTGGGCAGGAGTGGCTTTGAGATGGAGCCCTCCTGTGGCTGGCTGGGGGTGTGGGGCTGCTCTTAGGTCTCCTTGTCTCATGGCCAGAGAAGGCTCCAGGCAGGGCTGCCTTGGGCACGGTCTCTCCTATTCCCTCCCTAGGTCATATCCAGATTGCACAGGTGCCAGGGCGGCATGAGCCTGACAGCCCTGGGGAGTTGAACTTTCCCTATATCTTTGAGCTCCTGGAGTCCCTTGGCTACACTGGCTACGTGGGGTGCGAGTATGCTCCAAAAGGTGAGTGGGCAGGCAGATCTGAGCTCCAGGTGAGGTCCAAGCATAGACAAGCTAGCTGGGTACTGTGCAAAGACAGGCAGGTCCTGGGGGGTGGCAGATAGTGGGTATCAGAGTCTGTGCCTGGGGGATGAGAGCTCTGTCCTGAACAGAAGCTGCTGCTTCAGCTGCAGAAGGAGACCTTGTCTGTCACTGCAGGAGACACCCTGAAAGGTCTGGGCTGGCTGTACTCCTATTGGGAAAGCCGAGGGCTGCAACGTGGTGGGACCAGCAAGGCAGCCGAGTAAAACTAAAAAAACATGGGAATAAAAGGCAAAACAATGGCTTAACAGAGCAGCCTGTGTCTTCCTTCTCTAGGACTAGGGAGGGGTGGTGGGTGGCATGATTCCTAGAGCAGTGCTGGGAGCATCTCTGTCTTACTACCCTTTCCCAGGCCCTTCTGGGCCAGCCCAAGCAGTTGGACCCTCAACTACACAAATATCAGCTGCAGCATGTCATATTTAGGGAAGGCTCACTGCAGGTGACTTCAGGTACACAGAGACCTTTCACTTCTAGGCTGCAGGGGTGTCCAGGGAGGTTTCCAGTCTCGCCCACTAAGGGGAGCATTTAATCCTTGGGAATGGTGTGAGTTTTCCCATTCCAGTGCCAGCTGGTGCCTGGAGTTGTGGGATGAATGCTCTGGGCTTTCAGGCACTGCAGTTCTCAAGGCTGTTGCCAGTGCCCAGCACTGACTCTGCAGCAGGGGAGGAAGTGAAGCAAACAGCCCTCTCCCAAGCTGCTTGAACCCAGGCAGCAGGATGGGGGCTGCCTGCCCACAACCACTTGAGGCTGACTGCCATGCTGCTCCTGCTCTGGAGCAAGTGTCAAACTCCAGTGCAAACCCAGCCCGGGTTGCTCTGCATCCCCTACACATCTATAGGCTTTCCACATCCTAGCCTACAGCAACTGAGCAGGGATTTGGTTCAGTTTATTTCACAGATACACCAATGGCTTAAATGTACACCTCCATAAAACCTTCCTCTGGTTCAGTTCACCATTCCTGTCCCATTCAGTGCTCTCCTGAGGAAAACAAAGGACCAGAAGCAGTCAGCCTCACTGCCTGGAGCCCTGAAGTCCAGTAGTCTTTCCTCACAAAGCCAGAGTGCTATGTGATGCTGCCTGGGGCAGATGTGCTGTGTGTGCTCCTCTGTGCCTCTCCAGCAGGCAGAACTCACCTGCAGATGCCAAAGCCATGTCCCTGAGAGTTGCTCTGCTTCAGCCAAGCCACAGTAGCCAAGCTCCTGCGTTTGTGGTTCGGTTCAAGGTCATTCAGTATCAAACTCACCGAAAACAGTACATGAGGGCCACACCAGTCAGCCATTGAGCAAGGAGGTGCTTGTACATCCCCAAGCTCCTCAGTTCAGTAGCCATGTGTGCCACTGGCAGCACTGCCTGCAGTGCCCAAGCACAGGTCTCCCCACAGACCTGTTCTTCCCCATCATCACCCATGGCACAGCTGTGCCGAGGTCTGGCGCATGAGTTCCATGTGAATGCCAGTGCTAGAGCAGACCTGTCCAGAGGTTGAAGCAGGCGGTGTTGATAACTGACTCCAGGTGGTGGTATGTGGACACAAGCTGTGGCAGAGGACTCTCACTGTTCTGGGGCTGCACTGGGAACGGCTCCCGGAAAACCACGGTGAGGCTCTGCCGAGAGGGAGGAAAGGGTCAGGGGACAGGATTCAGGGGACAGGATTCAGACAAGCACTATGCAGTCCCTAGCTCAGGTGTGTGAGCAGTTTTTTGGCAGTATTAGGGAAATACTGGGAGAAGTCCCAAAATGCCAACAGCACTAAGCTAGTACCTCCTCCTGTGACAGAGCATGTTTGAGCCTCCTCCCAATCTTCCTGAAGGAAATTAGGCATAATGACTTGCCCACTCTGTCCCTGCTCTCATACATCTGCAGTTATACCAACCACAGCAGCAGCCTCAGAAGAGGAGGGGATCCTACTGCCTCCACAGTAATAGGGGCTTCCAGGGAAATTGGAAGGAAATTTCTTCTTCTAAGGCAAAGAGTAGGAGTGCAATAGGGAAGGGAAGGAGATTAAACCTAACTGCAATCCTAAAAATAATGCTGCCTGCTCCATTCTGATTAATGGCTGTACTGACAAGGCAGGGCAAAGGCAGAGGGGAGCAGGGAACAAGGTTCAGAAGAAGAGGTTACAGGAGCTGAAGCAGAGGAAACATGAGAGACTTAGTGCACTCAGATCAGCATCATGGAGGCAAGACACAGGGACTGGATGTTCTCCAGAGGTGAAACAGCACATCTAGTAACCAGGGTCCCTAACAAACTGGTAAAGCCAGGAGAAGAGCTGTATAACTACAAAACTGCAAATGTACCACCATCATTTAAGAAGGGAAAAAAAGTGATTTGTGAGCCCAACTCCAACAGCATGCAAGGCTTCAGAGCAGGCTGGGAGAGAAAGAACCATGAGGGAAACACAGCTCAGTGTTACCAAAGCGATGTGCTAACGCTAAAAGTTCTCTTTGATAAGGTAATATTTCTAGACAAAGGAATCGTGGTACATCTTATCTGAGCTTCAGGAAGGATTTGATGTGGTGCCACATGGGAAATTTAGGTAAGCTGAAAAGATAAGAATTAACTCAAATTATAAGGTGAAGATGGCAGAGCTGAAAGGGGAAATAGCAGGCTGGAGAGAGGTTACAAATGGAATTCCTCCAGGACAGGTTTTGGGTCTCACATTGCCTAGTACTCTAATTCTGGTACAAAGATTAGGAGCGTGCTGATAAAATTTGAGGCACTAAATACAAAAGAGGATTGGGATAATGCAAAAAAAAGCCAAAAAAAAACGCCTGAGAGTTTTGAGAGGCCACAGGAATGGGAGCAATGCTAAGCACAAAATACAATGTGAGGAATACAAAGGATTTCTGTTACAAGATGGGAGTCACAAGGAGAGGAGATGGAGGATCTGGTGTATCATGTCAATGATCACAAGGTGGCACTATGACCATCAGGTGGCAGGAGGCACTGAGAAGCCTTCCAGCAGGCACCACTTGTCTCCTCTACCTGCTTTTGAGACAGAGCATGATTTATTTACAAAGGGATCAGTTACACTGCAGTCTCTCCACAAGCCTCACTGTGGACAGAAGCCTCTTGTAGATCCCCTCCTCTCACAGGGAGCTGCATTCTCTGTGGCCCATCCTGCACCCTGCCTGGGAGCACAGTGGAAAGAAAAGTATTTTTGCCCTCAAGTCCAGTGAAAGCAAAGGTCTTTGCAGGTTTACTGGGACCCTCACAGTGCAGGTCCCCTTCCTTTCTGCCCATGTAGGAACAGCCTGCAGCACTGGTGATCCCTCCCAGCCAGACCCAGCGTGATCTGGCCTTGGACTGAATACAGAAGGACTCTTTAGCCTCTTTAGCCTTTTTTTATACAGCTGAGAGAATGATCCAAAAGCAACCCTGTGAAGGAAAAGAGGATCAAGTGCTCACTGTTTTCTAATACAAGAACAAAGGGGCATCACATGGAAAGAACAGTAGGAACTTCAAAAACAAGCCAAGAAAGATAGTTCTTCACCTAGATTGCAACTGCCTCATGGAGCTGCAAGTTATGGGAAGTCACGGATGCCAGAAATTAACCAAAGGAAACCTGTGGAGGGTTATTAAATAAATGCAAACACCTCTTCTAGCTCAGGATGGGCCTGAGCTACAGATTTCCAGATGCTGGGACAGTATTTAAGAGAGGTGTTAGAAGCTTCTTGATCTGCTGTTGTTCTCATGCACACCTGCCCTTAGCCACTGCTGGATCAATCTAGACAGATTCTTGGCCTAAGCCAACATAGCTGTTCTGTTTCCAAGTACTTACTGTCTTCCCTGAATGAGAATCGAGAAACACAAGGACAAAGCAGTCTGTGAACTTCTGGTTGAGCACGACCTGTCAGGAGAGTCACAGCACATGTTAGAAAGGACACAGTACAGACCCCAGGACAGGGACACAGGGAGAGGCTGCAGGTGGGTGACACGCTGTGTCCTACCAGATACTGGGTGCCGGTTTCTGCATTGTGGAAGTGCCGACAGCTCTGGGGAAAGCGGCTCAACAGCACTTTGATGAGGCTCTGGTACCAGGAGACTGTCATGGTGAGGAAGCATTCCTGTGGGTACAAAAAAGGGCTGATTTTGGGCTCCCTCTAGCCATGGCAGCAGCAGCCATAATGCTACCAGCAACCTTCAGACCCTGAATCGGATGCATCCCTCACAGTCCACTGAGGCATCCTGACTGGGAGCTATTCACTCTGCATAGACGTGTCCATACAGTCTCCCCCTTCCCCTGCCAGCTAGGAGCTATGTTCCTGCCTCTACCTTCCCACCAAGCAGGAAGAGATGTGTCCTGCAGGCCCTTCACATGTCACCCACTCCATCCCCTGAGCAGAACAGCAGCTACTGTGCACTGTGACTCCATCCCTGCTGCTCACCAGCTGGGGGTCGACATCTGCAATGGATTTCCCATGCACGGCATCGAGCAGCTCCTCCAGCTCCACCAGTGAGAGCTTGCCCAGCTTCAGCTTGTCAGATGCCAGAGGCTCCAGAAGGAAGAGGCGCTTCCAGAGATTGTCCCTGCGGCAGTGACACTTGGCAAGCTGCACCATGCTGCTGAGCTGTTTCTGGGCTGAGGCCACCTCAGAGGCCAGCAAGGGGAAGAGTGGTGAGGTGTAGAAGAGCCCAGGCCCCAGTTTGACCTGTGTGCCCCCCACGTAGAACTCGCTGCTGTCCTCCACGTCCTGCCACAACTCCCGCTCTGCTGGTGGCTGCCGCCCCAGGCTTGTCTCTGGCTCTGCTGCCTCCCAGGCCGCCCGGCCTACCACAGGCTCCAGCACTTCCCGCTGCAAGCGTGGCAGCTTCTTGAAGCGTCGCATATCGGCCGTGAGCCGGGGAAAGAGTTCCCGCTGGCTGGTCATGATGACGTAGAAACGCAAACTGAGAGAAAGGAGACATTTGTGACCTGGGGAAAGGCTGCTTCCCCCTCAGCTGCCCCGCCAGAAAGGGTGCTTTTCTGCCCAGATAGACCCCACACTGCCCAGGTCCCTGCAGTGATCTTCCCCCCAGCACCAACAAACCTGCCTGTGCTGTCCCAGACAGAACCAGTCCCTCCCAGAGCCCTCCTCCCCAGCCAGGAAGCTTTGGTGTCACAGGCCCCCAGTGCTCACCGGAGCATGCGTCTCTCTGCCTCACTCTGCTCCTCAAATGGTGCTGCACTGTGACACACCAGGAGGGACACATCAAAGTCATCATGATGACGGAGACCTTCAGAGTCCTTGTAGGAGCCCGAGCTGGGAGCAAAAGCACATCAGGGAACCTCACTTTGTTACCCCAGAGCTCTTGGTCAGGAGAGAACTATTGGACACGGGGAATTCCACACAGTAGCATTCTTCAGAAATGCTACAGGAAATGTTAAATATACAAGCACATATGCACACCACCCCTGTTGGCCATCTCCAAAGCATTGACCAGAATGGCTATCTGGCACTGTATAGAACAGTCAGCTTTGCTGGCACCTTGGGGCAGTGTTCCCAGGATAGACGGGTTGCCACCAATCTGCAGCAGCTCCAGGAATGTGCAGCAGATGCACTCACCTGTTCCAAATAGAGACCAGTGCATATTCATTCTGTTCTGTGCCTGGTGTTCCCTTCTTGCTGTCATTACCCGTGGCTGGTCGGGCCATGCGCAGGGGTTTCATGTGGTAGGTGTTGGCGTGGTCAGCGATGTAGTTGTACAGCTGGTGTGCAGTGATCATGTTGGTGGGAAGGGCCAGCATGCCTAGTGGAAAAACACACTGCTATCACTTGACACACTGCATGCCCCTTACCTGGCAGAGCACTGTCCTACAAACTCCTCCAGGGGACAGAGCAATTCCCACAACATGGCAGCAAGGACTCCCCCTAGAGCTCGGCCCCTCACCTCAACCTCATCCTGTCATCTCCCTGAATACTCCAAAGGTCAGGTTTATTTGTAAAGCACTTGGGAACCTTTTGCCAAGTTATGGGCTGGCAATCAATCCCAGAGCGATCACATATTGAACTACATACCTTGGAAAACATGGTTACGGCCAAATTTGGGTATGTCAGGGTGGTGGGCAATGAAATCCTCCAGGAAGCTGGTGAGATGGTAGCCTTGGCGGAGAGTCATGTGGGATCCCAGCAGATACTGGTGGACTATACGCAAGTGGAAGTCATAGCTGAATGAATGCACGTGCATGAGGTCTCGAACCTTGTCACACTCCTCCGTGAAGAGCATAGAAAGCTGCAGAAGAACAGGGAATCAAGGAAGGAATGTTACCAGGCACTTCACACCCTCCTGCATAGCCCTGCTGATAATAAGGCATGGAAGAGCCAGTGCAGCTGCCCCAGCTCAGAGCAGGATGCAGCCCAGAAGCTGTGTGCACAGTGCAAATAGCAGACCTGCAGGCCTGGCCCCAAGGGATCCAGTTTAGTGGCTCCTTCCACACTTGACCCTACTCCTGGTCTTCAGTAGCAGCACAGACTGATCAACACTGCCTCCCTTTTGGTTGAGGTTCCTCCCTGCCTTGAGCTGAAAGCCATGTGGCTGTGGAGGAGGACACAGCCTCCTTTCAGCTGAGCACTGCTCTGCACTGCCTGATCCCCAAGTACAGGACACACCAGGGCTGAAGTCCCAGCAAGTTCTGGATCTACAGGCAAAAAACAACTGCCTGAATGTCTCTGGAGAGCAGGACACAGCACAGGGACCTGTGTGCAGTGGCTGGACCCAGAGATGGGCAACAGTAGCTAATGTCCTGTGCTCAGTAACTAACAGGCACCCAGACTTGCTGCAGGGAACCCAGATCCAGCAGTGGCTGCTGTATCACAGCTGTTCCCAGAGAGAATTCCTCCAGCACACGGCCAGCTCCAGCTGCACAGTGTGCCAGTTCTTCACACACTCACCTTTGGCCTTGCTGCTGGTGCAACTGCAGCTGCTGTGCCAGGGGACAGCACTGGTGAAGGCCTCAGCCTTGCCCTCATCCCAGGAGTCCACAGATTCTGGCTCTCAGACATCTTTGGGCAGTTGACCCAAATCACAATCCCTTGGTTTAAGAGAGGGGCAAGCAGGAGGCACTAGGAGGAGAACCAGGCTGCCCTTGCTCTCTGTATCACCTGCATTACTGCTGCATGAGTCAGAGGGCAAACGGCACAGCCAGGACGAGCCCAGAGAGGAGCCTACAGCCCTGTCCCAGGACAGATGGCTCAAAGAGCAAGAAACACAAGGTGCTGCCCCCATGCTAGAACCTGAAGCCCATCCCATCTTCCTCCCAAACTGTGCTGCCCACCATGCTATGTATTGTTATAGAAGGCACTGGCACAGGAGGCAAGAAGCAGCCAGGTGCTGGGGTAGGAAGGGTGGCAGCACAGCCAGTGGGAGGGTCAGCCCTGCACTGGCAGGTCCTGCCAGGCTCAGCATGGCAGTGGGAGGAGAGGACGTACCACAGACTCAGAGACGGAGCTGGGTCCCATGCAGCTCTTGCTACGAGCTCTGGCTGTAAGAGTGTCCTAATGGAGAAAGATGCACAGCCAGTGGGAAGAGAGACAAGGTGCTGCCCAGCCCTGTTCCTGCATCCAGCCTGTCCTGCACAGGCCCAGGGTGGGATAAGGGGAGAGAAGGGGCAGAGGAGCTCAACTGCCCCCACATGGGAGAACTGTGGGCTGCTCTCAGTGCGGGGGAAGACTGGTTAGGCCTCTGCAGCAAGACCCACACCTCTTGCCCACTGCTCCTAGGACCATCCCACTGCAAGACTAGACAAAAATTTTTCCTAAGCCAGCCAGAGAGCCTGGATGTTCCCGCAACACCAGATAGCACTACCCCATGCATGTGCGAGCTTTCCAGGAAAGGCTCAGCAAACCCTCAGACAAGGTTCTGGCAGGCTTAAGCTTAGGAGAGACACTCTTGGCATATGTAAGATGCAGAGCCACCTTGAAAAGGACAGTATGGTCATGCATGTCTCCTGTCTCAGACAGGAGACCCTGACACATGAAAAGAGAAGGGAGCAAGCAGACCCATAGTGTTGTAGAGCAAGGTACAGAGGTATAAAGAAACAGGGCTCATGATGCAGAAAGTAATCTCCTCTGGCAAAGGGCAGCCAATCATGTTCACAGATCCCTGTTCCTATTTCACTTCTTTCTTGTTCCAAGGGAAGCAGAGAGCTTTCTGGCTTTCCATGCGCTGACTTTCCCTGGAGCAGTCATCTTTGCCAGAATGCCTTCTATTATTCCTCCTCAGTCTGCTCTGTCTTGTTCCCCAAGCTAGGACAAGAGTCATCCTCCTGCCAAACCTCCCATCCTCTTTCACAGCACTCCAGATCTGCTCAAGCAGCATGCCACGGAGAGCACGTGGCTGCAGAAGGCTCTGCAGTTTTGCTTTTCCATAAAGAGGGAGCAGAACTCTCCAGAACATGCTACACCTTAAATGCCCACTCTGTTCCAGAGATCACGGCCTCCCACAAAGTATTCCTTGACTCTGAGGAGCATCAGCTGTGCCTTGCAAAGTCATTACCTGAGAGTTCACAGACTGGCCCATGGGGATCCGTGAGCATTCCAGCGCGTACTGCTTCACACAGAAATAACAGCCCTGGAGGAGAGAGCACGTGAGCACAGAACAGCCCCTGGGCATATCCAGGCAAGGAGCACCATTCCTGTGCTTCACCCTCTGGGCTGGGTCCCAGACACACTTACCCCATGTTCTGCCTCTCCTCCTGCCTAAACCAACCCAGACGAGCCAACATGAGGCTGAGCAGAGAGCACCCTAACTGGTGTTGAGCCCTTCAATATCCCTCCCTAGGTAACTCTTACTACTGCTCTGAGCCCTGCAGAATCATCTCCAGCTGATCCACAGTCCTGCAGGACCATGGAAGAAGCATGGACAAGAAATGAAGCATCCCACATCCCTGTTGCATTCCTCATCACTCCCTTTATCACCTCTGAAGACTGTGCCTGAACCCCCAGAGATCATACTTTGCTTCTTGTTCTTTCTTACCTGGAAGGCCAACTCCATGAGCACAATCCCACCTGGAAGGGCTCTCTGTAGATGGTAGGTGGCAACAGCAGGACTCGTGCTCTGGGAAGAGAAGGACAAAGCTGAAGAGGCTCTTTGGCACAGCATGGTGTGAGGCTGCCACAAGGCTCTACTGTAGAGGTGGAAACAGGAGCCTCATCAACTAAACAATCTCACTGGAGAGAGGTGAGCACACATGCCAGAGCTGACAGGGAAAAAACCCCTAACAAACCTAATAAACAGCCTCTGAGAGAGCACCCCAAGCACACGACTCCCATCACCTCCTGCTTGCTCAGAACAGGGTGTCTCAAGTCTGAGGACACTGTGAGCCAAGGAATGATACTGTCCACAGAACCTGCTGAGGTCTCCCCAGACCATCACATCTGCTTGACACAGCAGCTATCAGAGACACACTCATTTTAGCTGCCAGCAAATTCACTCTCAAGTTGCTCCAGTAGACTGCTCTCTCCTCATTTTAATTTCAAGGTGTTACCTTACCCACAGTCCTGCACCAACATCAGCCAAAGGCAGGTGCCAATAAAGTGTCAGAAAACAAATTCTATGTGCTCCCATCATCCCTAGCTGACTCCAAGAGCCACAGGTGGTTTCTGCCTTCCTAGATACTCCAATGGATTTCTCTTCCAGGTACTTGCCTGTGGGGACCAGATCTTATCATCAGTGGAAGATCAACAATACCGTGGACTGCCGCGGTGGGAATTGGAGAGAGAGCAAAGGAAACTAGGAAGGAACCTATGAAGACCCATGGAAGATTGAAGACTT
>JAWWEE010000004.1:10641335-10710975 GCA_035221455.1 Xenops minutus
TAAATGCCATTCCATCTTGTTCTTTCCCGGAGTGTGCCTCGTTATTTACCTCTCCCTCCAACCCCAGGATCGCGGCACTTGCCTATTCTGTCTTGTGAGCTCATGTTCACAAAACTCATGTAAGCTCTCAGTGTTCACAAAATCTTTTAATTATGACTGCTGTTATCTGCTGCTCAAAGAAACATTTCCTTTAGTTTTGATACTGTCTCCAAATACTTCTATTTGATTGGTGTCTAGGTGTTGTAATAAGACAGCAAAGGATCAATCCCTTTACAGGTCAGCTGAGATTTGGTAGAGCTCTGACCTGTTCCTCCCAAGCTGCCACTTCTTTAGTAATGAGGAACCACAGCCTGCTCTCACTGTAGAGCCATTCCAGGCTTTTCTTCTCTAACCTTTTCCACTTCAGAGTTCATCTCACTTTATCTTTCTGTCCAGAGTTGTCCTTAACCACAGATGCTGAGGATTCTCTGACAGATAAACCTCCAGAATCCCACCCAAAGGCAGCTGTCCTGACCCCAGGCCACTCTGTTCCCCTTCTGAGCCCATCCAAGTTGAGGGGTGAGATTTGCTGTGGTTCCACCCAGTCCCAAGGAAAGGGCTCTGAAGCCTGCAGGAGGACACACAGGAGGGCAAGAAGGTCTCACCTGGCCCAATGCACTAAAGGCAATGCTGGTCTAGACAGACTTTTTTCAGGCTTTGATGCTTTCTGTGCCCTCTCACATCCTTTCTGTGTGAAACTGATTCAAAAGTCAACCAGGAGAACTGCCCCACTCCATAGCCTGTCTTCTGTCCTGATTCCAACCCTTCACTCACCTTTGGACTCCCCTCGGTTTTTGGCTTTGTGTAGGAGAAGGACCCTCTCCCCTCCACACCCATTGCTGCCAGAGCTCGGATCCGGCTTGTGCTACTGGAAATGAGAACAGAGATAGCCTTGAGCAGAGAGCCAAGATCTCTTGTTGTGTCAAACCAGGGCACAGCTCAGCATGTCAGCTCTTCTCTAGCAACAGGATTCCCAGAATGTCACTGACCTGCGAGTGGTAGGTGATGGTGGCCGCACCTGGACCAGAATGAAGCCCATGCTCTGCAGGTACTGGATGTATTGCTGCAAGAAGGCATTGCACATCTCCTGGAGCCAAGGCTCCTCCTTCACCTTGCAGGGCATTGATTCTGCCGAGTCACAACTGTGGCTGCGGTCTCTCCCTGATGCTGTAGAGTCATTTGAGCGGTGGCGCTTCTGGAAGAGAAAATAAGTTCCTAAGGAGACCTGCTGTGACTGGCCCCAGCAGATGACACCCAGGTGCCTTGGTTGAGCGGGAGGCAGATCTGTCTCTGCCAGAACACCAGCAGCTGTTTCCCCAAACACTCCCACTGCACGTGGGAAAACACAAGATCCAAGATTTACCCAGCCGTGGACTGACCTAACAGCACTACAATAGTCTGCAGGAAAAGGTGCTCTGGCAGAAGGGGAAAATTCACATCTGCCCCTAGAGAACAGCTTTCACAAAGCGTTAGTGGCTCACAAATTGGTTCATGCAAAGCTCGACAGAGCTTCAGCTCCTATTGCTACAGTATGAGTCCAATCCCTTTATGAATCCTGGTGACCTTTCAAGATTTACTAGCAATTCAGTAGCACTGAAAAGGAATAGTGTTTCCTTTTAAATATTTTGAATTCTCCTCTGGATGTCCTAAATACTCCTTTTCTTTTTGCTGTGAGAGACTAAGGTTTCTTTTCTTCATCTCTCTACTTCAAGCCTGAGGCTCTGCTATGTGTTCCTATCTGCCTTTCTGCCTATCTATTCCACCTACCACAAGAGCTGTCTCATTACCTGGCATCTCTCCAGCTACTTTTTGACCTTCTCCAAGTCTCTCCAGTTCAGTGCTTTTGCCACAAGATGCTTGATCTCACACTGTCCAGATGAAGACATTAATATATTAGTATTTTAGAAACTTATTAGAACATTACCCATTATACTAACACCCTTTTCTGATGTACTCTAACCAGTGTGTCTGCTGTAGCCAACTGTTCACAAATTGAAGAAACCTACTGCAATGTCAGAAGATACAATATAGCTTCAATATAGAAATGTCTGTACAGGCTCTGCAGTGAGTGTACAATACAGGAGGTTTCAAATTTCTCACCACAGTGTGCTCTGTTTTACTGGGAACCAGGTCCCAGCTCCCACAATAGCTTTCACTTCACAGGCTACTCAGGTACTTCTTGAGTTCCGTGCAGTCTTTCTCTGCTCTGACCAATCTAAACAGCTCTACTGCACTGCAAAGCTTGGCATCTCATATGTACCAATAAATGATCTAGAGATACAGAACCCAATACACCACCTTGACACCCCTGCTGCCAGGCTCTTCAAATTCAATAACCAATTTTCATTTTGCTCGGTTCCAAAAACAAAGTGAAGTTTTCATTCTGTGATGATACTTTCCCTTTCAATCGTGAGTGCTCAATTTCTGTAGCAACCTCTGCTTAAAGACCCTGTCAGAATCCTTTTGACATTTTGATAAATTACAACAGCCTGTTCTTCCCTTCTGACACACATATAGACTGTGAACAGCCGGTATGGGATCTGCACTGCTTAGAGTCTGTCAGGTTGCAACCTGCTCAGGATTCAGCTGGTTTGCTTTCAATTGTGCCAGCTATTTGCTGGGTCCTGGAAAGGTTTACCAGTTCTGGCTGCTGAATGCGTAAGGAAGTTTTGCTTCCCCAACAGATCAGTACCAGACAGTGCTCTCTGATGGTTTCAATAGACTCAGGTCTGAATTCCCTAAATAGAAAGGAAATCAGTCTTCCCCAGGGATGTTGTGGCTGCAGGAGAAAGGCTTTGAGGACCCAAGGGTTTTCTCAGTCTCCATCTTACAGGGTATGAATTCACCCAGTAATGCAGGGGTGAGGTTAGAGCAGCCCTGTCTTGGGAGAAGATTGCAAAGCCATCCTTTGTCCCGGTGCACAAAGCCCAACCCCACTGGTGCTTGCTGAAAACTCACCTTCCCCTCTACCTTTCCCAGCTGGTCTGTCTGGATTTGCTGCCGGAAGGCTGGATCAAAGAGCAAAGGGGTGGCACAGTAGTGAACCAGGCGTGAGGACTGCTTCAGGGTCTCCAGGTCTGCCAGCTGCACAATAGGAGAGTAGCACAGTTACAGTATACCCCCCTCATCAAGGTTGGGAACAAGTTGTCCACAATACTGCACTGCTGCCCAAATGGAGATCAAATGGGGGAACGCCCCGCTTTACACCCCTTCCTGGGCTGGGCAGTAAGGCCCCATGCCCAAGTGTGGTGCCAGGCCCAGAAACCCCAGAAGTTCAAGGAGAAAGGTCCACTGCCAAGTCCTGCCAGAACTGCTCCACTGCCAAGCACCATCCCCAACACAACCTGCTTGGAGTTCCAGTGTTCCTCTTTGCCACAGGGAAGCTAGTGCTTCCAGTGTGCTGTAAGAAGGCCCAGTTACCCCATGTCCAGGCTGCACTCACACTGATAGGCATGTTGGACTGCGCTGATCTCTGCTGCCAGGTAACAAATAGATTTTCAATCTTCATCTGTTTCTCCAGTTCTGGAGAAAAGAGAGCAGTCAGAAGAGCATCAAGCCACACCCACAAGTATTGCCATTCTCCTTCACTCCCACAATAGCCCATTTTCCCAAAGAACTGTCCTCTGTCAAAGCTCTTGTTCTGCTCTTTCTGAGCTACTTTTCCAGAAATGAGATAATTTGGTAGGCTCCTGTGATAGCAGCCCCCCTTGCTTTACCTTTCCTCTCCATGCTCTTGATTTCCAGGAACTGGGCCCCATGCCAAGACACGGGGTCAAAAGGTCCCATGTCAGGCCCATGGGGTATGCGCTTGATGGTGGTAACATCCCGCAGAGCTTCATCAAAGGGCACCACATCAGGATGGAAATGCAGAGATGGCAGGCTGCGGACAGAGCTGCTCAGCCGGCCTTGCTCCTTGCTAGGTGGAGGACATGGGCTCCGGATCAGTGCATCCACTTCCAAAGTGGAGTTCAGGAAAGGGTTTGGCTCCTAAGCAAGCAGACACAGCCATGAAAGCCTCCTTATTGCCAGCCTTGGAGCAAGAAATCACAAGAACAGAGTAAACCAAATTTTGGCTATCTGCAGACATCTCTGTTAGCCTTCTCCACTTCTCACCAGTCCCAAGAAGAGGAGGCCTGGCCCCAGCACAGCCCTAAGGTGCACTTGAAAGCCCATTGCCTGGCCTCCTTCACCCTAAATAATTCAGTCACAAGTAAGTGCTGCCAGCAGCAGGACCTGGCTTCCCTTTCCACCTCTATCTGTCTCCAAGAGTAAACAGCAACAACCTGGCTGGACATAGTCACAACTGAGACATGCCCTGCCATCCAGCACACAAAAGCACACAGGTGCCTGCAACCTTCCTCAGACCCCAAACTGCCAAGGCACCTCCTGAAGAAGAAAGGACTGTCCTGCCCAGCAGGGAGCCCCACCTGCTTGCTGTCCTCGTGCCATGGTGTGTCCATGAAGCAGTGGTGGTGGAAGAGTCCCAGCTTCTGGCTGAGCAGGCAGTGCACAATGTGGGATCGGGCATTCTGCCACTGCAGCAGGCGAGTCAGGGAGCAGTTCAGGTTGGCCCCCAGGTCTGGGGACCAGTTATAGGTATAGAGCGTCATCTGGAGAGAAAGGAGGGGAAGAAAGCCTAAAGGACATGCTTGGGGGGGCCTGTATGGTGGCACAGGCTGCCCCAGGTGTTCTGGGTGGTACTTGCTGCAGTTGCAGCCAGTTTCAGATGACAAGGCTGAGACAGGGAGAGTGGCAACAATGCAATTACAGCCCCCTGTTAACACCCACAGCAGTGATGGTGGTACTTGCATTGGCACCTCAAGTGCCCAGCCTGATATGGGCGTGATGCGGGCAGGAAAGGGCAGTTACAGCCCACGACAGGGCAGCTGAAGTCAGAGACAGTGAGGGCTGCTGCCCCTGGCACTTCCTAGAGTGCTGCAGGGAACCTGCAGCTCTGCTTGTGGCACAGAGACATCCTGCACAGCTGCTTTAGAGGACTCTTCCCTTTGGAAAACTAGTTGCCTGCAGAAGCACTCTTCCTTCCCTAGATCAGTTGGGAACAGCCTTTCAGGAGACATCACACAGGCACCACTGCTACCTTTTTGTCAATGATCTCCAGGAAGAGGAACCTTTGCCGGGGCACCAGGTCTCGACTAACAAGGCTGGGATCAGAGCCTCTCTCTGCTGAGCTGAATTCCATGGCCTCAAAGCGTTGGAGCCCTTTGTGAGCTGCAAGAAGCCATAGTTATGACCCTCAGTACCAGTTCATCCTGCTTTTACTTTCCACAAGTCATTAAGGCAGCATGACAGGATGTTTTGCCATAGTACTGCTCAACTCATCTTGAAATAAGCTGATACAAGCAAATTTGAGAATGAGTTTTCAGGAGGCAAAACCAGACAACCCACTGCCCACCTCTGAGCACAAGCAGCCTGTCCCAGCAAGGAAGGGAACCCTGTTCAAAAATGTCCCACCCCAAGAGCCCCCAGCACACAGTCCTGGGGACCATGGCCAGGCACTCACCCTGTTCTGTGCTGCACCGCCACTGCTGGAAGTTGCGTCCCAGTAGGATGAAGTGTCTGATGGTTGCAGGGCGAGGGCTGGCACTCTGGCCAGGCTTATAGGGCAGGAAGGCTGTGTCTCGATGGTAGCTGTAAAGAAGAGTCCCAGAGGTGGCTGAGAAGTAGAGCCATGGCAGTAGAGGCACAGCTGATCAACATTTGCTGGTGCCAAACAGCCACCTGTGAATTGCATAACTCACCAGATCTGCTCAAACACTTTAACAGTGGTGTCACTCGCCAGGGCAGTGACCAGGTTCACCACTTCCACTAGGATGGAGGACAGGAGGAAACGGGAAACCATTTCCAACGAGCACTGCTGCACTGACGGGCACCCTGCAAAGAAGAAGTACTGTAGGACTAGGTGCCAAGCTGCCCCAGAGCCATGTCCTGCGCACATGAGCAGTGGAGAAGGCTAAGGTCCTGAGGCAGGCAGAGCTGAAGAACAAGAACCTTACATAGAGGAGGAGATGAAGGCTGAAATAACCCCTGGTTACAGGCTCTAGCCCAAAGTAGGCCCTTGACCAAACTCACTGTAAGCTTTGAGCATAGCCCTTTATTCCTTGCTCCCTAGCTTAACCCTCATCAGAAGAAGAGGAGAGCTCTACCTTGTCAGCAGAAGTACAAACACCAAAGTGAAAGGTAATCAGAAAGCAGCAACCAGGGCAGCCACACAAACCAAAATTCCTCGATATGAAGGGCATCCCTCCTCCTCTCCCTCCTTCCCTGCAAGAGTAAGGGTTTCCCATGCAACATCACAATCCCAGAATATGTTGCAGAGGCTCATCTGGGAACTAAATCACAAGCACAGCTGGTTATTGGACTCCAGGTCTCTCCAAGGCTGCTGCAGCCAGGTCCAGCAAGCCCTGGACTCAGAGCCTGGTAGACATAACCACAGGCCTTAGCAGGTTTGTTTAGATGCACAGACACATGCCAGGACTCCTGCCACAGCCTTCTAATGCTGATGCTGGCCTTGAGACCCATGGGACTCTGGTGAGGTTTGGGGAGAGACAGGGTGTGTAACTAGGTAGATACAAGCAAGAGATAAAGATGGATGGTGTCATATGAGGACTTATCCTGAAAGCTCTGGGTAGAAAGGCCCCCTCCCAGCCCACCTGAAGGAGCTGGGGCCTGAGACACGTACCCAGGTGGTTCATGAATGCCATCCACTGCTGGCAAGTTTGATTGAAGAGTGGGTGCATGGTACCTACATCCCCTTCTTCCAACTGGCAGGTTCGACGCCTGGGAAGAGGCAAGGGAAGCACAGTTATATAGATCAGTCAAAAACAGTGAAGGCACAAAATGCAACAGCCCCCTCCCAGCTGAACAGAACCCCAGAAGCCTCCTTCATGGGTTGATAGAGTCCTTGAGCTAGGTCACTCTGGGTCAGTAGCCATATGGATGTCAGGTGTTGCACAGGGCCCCACAGTGCAAAAAAGGGATCTCTGGCAGTGAGAACCAGCTGTGCTCTCAGCAGCACTCCAGCAATAAGGACTGAGGCTTTGTGTGGAAGGCAGTGCTCCTAAATGGTTTGTGCAAGAAAGAAACTACAGGGAAAAGGAGTGTGGTCCAGAGACTTGGGACACATAGAGCCAGCAGGATGTCAGGCTGTGGAGTGATGGACAGAAGATGGGGCTGTGCTTGCCTCTGTGCTTGTTCCAGTTCAGCTGTGGCTGTGGCCCGATCCTGGCTCAGGTGCTGCTTGACATTCTCAGTCTTGTGCCGCCGCCTCGTGCGAGCCTCTTCTGGCCTCTCCAGCACAATATCATCAGTAGTCTTGGGGCTGCCCAGCTCCGAGGACTCTGTCTTGCTCTAGGGGAGAAAGGGGTAAGTCAATGATATGCACCATACACAGCCTAGCCAGTGCCCTGATCTCAAAGTCCCTTCTGCCATGGCTTCCCACCGCCAGCCAGATCACTCTTCTCTATTCCTCCTGCCCTGCACACTGTGAAGACTTATAGGCCCTGCTCCCCACCAGTCTCTCAGCAACATTACCAGCATGTCCCAGAAGCTGCGGCGTCCCAGCTTGCTCGTGGGTGTCACTGGCTCTCCAGAGCTGGGCGAAGGGGAAGCGGTGAATTGCAAGGGTGGAGGACAACTCCTGCCAGCCCCACCACTAGCCAGGGCCAGGCCTTTGGTCTCTGACATGGTCCTCCTTAGGCCTCCTGCAGAGACAAAGCAAATCAGTCTCCATAGAGCCTCCCATTGCAAAGCTGCTGGTGTTCCCATGTTCCCCACTGTGTCTGGTCAGAACCTGACTGGAGAAAAGGGAGAGAGCCCTGAGGAACACCCAGCAAAGTGGATTCAGTCTTGGGGAGCAGATTACACCTCTTGCAACACTAACGTTTATGATGCTTCTTCCCCAGGACATCACATGGCACAGCTTGCACAGGGGAGAGCAGGTTCCTTGCTCCTGGTGTGCCCAACCTGATTCCCTCTAGCACAGACAAACTTCTGCAGGCCAGGCAGAAGGAACAAGGTTGGATGGAAGCTCAAGGAGGCCATCCTGGCTGGGCTCTCACCTGCAGAACTCAGGTCCTCCAGGTCTGCAGCATTCAGGGGGCAGGTGGCTTCCACGCAGAGTGGGGCTGGCAGCACAAGGAACTCCATGACAGCATCACAGAGAGCGTGGCGTAGGGCCCCGCGCAGCTTCTCTGACAACTGCAGCAGGCTGATGTTGCCCTTCTCCCAGATATCCAGGCGCACCAGCACACAAGGCTCTGTGGGGAAAGGGTAGGCCTGCATGGCTCTGCAACCTTGCCTTCACCAGCCCTCCTAGGCGCTCCAGGGGATGTGGAGGCAGCAGGCAATTGGCAGCTGGTGGCCTGTTTCACTGCCTACCTGAAGGCAGGGTGTCAGCCCCTGGCTGGTGCCTGCTTACTGCAGTGAGGCTTTCGAAGTCGGTGTCCTGCAGCAGGCCCACAATGGGTGAGGAGGAGAGCAGCTTCAGAGGGTCAGGTCTCTCCCCATGTGGCAGCAAGGTGGGGTTGCCATGCTCATCCACGAATGTCAGTGCAATGCACGCGATTCCTGCAGGGCAGAGCCCAAGACAGCCTCCATCAGTCTAGTACTAAGTACGCCCCTACAATGCCTGCCTACAGCCTTGCCATCCCACAGCTGGGATCATCACGTCACCTTAAGTTGCGCAGTGTCATATGGCAGGCAGAGCCCACAGGAGGGGAAGCAGCCAGAGAAGCAGAGGCTAGCTGCACCTGTGGGGAGCCAGGGTAAGAAGCAAGTGTTTGGCACAGGGTGTCCCCATCATTCTGAGAATCTGTGCTGTAGAATCACACAAGATTGTGCCCTGTCCTGCAGGAGCTTCCTGGGTTGTCTGGTCCCATATGCAAGAGGAAAGTATCTCCATTTGCACCAGGAGGAGGGCCTTTATGCAAATTGGTCCAGAATGGGGCCTGCCACCTCTGTCGTCTTAAGGGGCAGAGTACAGGGCCCATAAACTCTTCAACAGCCCTTTCCGGGCTGTGGAGGAGCTCGAGTCCCTGCAGACATTACACTTCGTTGCAGATCACACTCACAGCCCCCTCCTCATTGTACACCTGAACAAGATCAAGTGCCTTCCCCATGTACTCCAACCAGCAGGACTCGGGATAAGGCAGGCTGATATCTGGTATTAGTCTAGAATCACTGCAGAGAAAAATTCAGACCCTGCCTGTTGCCTCTCTATGCTGAGCCCTACACACACACACACACCAGGACAGCTCAGAGATGCAGAGCAGCAGTGTGAGCCCTGGGCCACACAGGAGAAGCCCTGGTACAGACCAGAGCAGAAACAAGAGCTGACTGCCCATAGCCCAGCTCAATGGCCAGGGCACCAGGGAAGCAGCAGCACAGAAGCAGCTGTGAGTCCAAACCTCATGCTGTAACCCTGGATGTTCCCACTCCCTTTCACAGAACCCCCTTGACTGACTAAGCCAGCACTCAGGTGACTGGCAAAGCTGCCAAAGGGTGATGTACCCAACTGCACACAACTTCAGCCCCACAGCACTGCTGAGCCCATACTCTGTCCTTCTCCACCCCTCAAGGATGGGGGTGACACCAGACTCAGCTGCCACAGAGAAACCAAACTAGATCCCAACTAGATCCCCAACTAGATCCACAGCACCACACTGGGGACAGGTGCCCTCCCTGCACAGAAATAAACCCAGCCCCAACAAGCTGTGCCCAGGTCTAATCAGCAGCATCACAACAACCCAGTCTCCATCATTTCTAGTGAAGCACAAGCTCTGCAGCAACTTTTTTTCCAAGGCATAGCAGATGCAAGGGAGAGCACAAGGGGATGGAGAGAGATGCTCAGAAAGGAGAGAGGTAGGCATTCAAGTCAGAGGGCAGCTCATGTGCACCCACACCAAGGAAAGGAAACTACACCTATGAGCAGCTCTCCATTTGAAAAGTACAGGAGCTGCCTTGTCCCAGAGGTGCTCTGCAACAGCCTCCCCCACGCAGGCACAGGGACAAATCTTTATTCAGCAAACAATGGAAAAGTTCATAATTTCCTAACTATCAGAGGCAGAGGGGACCAGGACTTTACTCAGCCTCATTTTCCTTTGGGGCAGGGCAGGGAAACTCACACAAGGTCTCCCACCTGACAGAGTCTTTCACTGCCGCAGGCAGCTCCCTGGGACATGGGTGTCAGTACAGAAGTATCAAGAGCAGCAGATCTGCCCCACATGAGTGAATATGAGCTCTACCAACCAGTCTTTCTTTAAAAAGTAAAGGGCACAAACACCTCAACAGTCTGGCTTGGCAGTCACTCCCAGGCCCACCAAAATGGCTGACTAATTATGTGATAATTACAGACCACAACGTAGTCACTCCTCTCTTCTTGTCCTGGATAAATTACCACACTGTCTTTCCAGCCTCTGGTACATTTCCCTATCACATCCATTCTTGTCTCTCTACTCTGCTTCAGCCTGTCTGAGCTGAGGACATGGGAACAACTGACCACAATGTCCCATGTGCTCCTTGTGCTGGGACACAAGCTCCGGAGAGGAAGCACTCTCAGCAGTGCTTTCAAGCAGGTCAGCAGCCTGCTCCTGCACAACTAAGAGAAAGGTTCTCCTCCATATCACAGGGAATAAGGCTTCCAGGAGCACAGAGAAGCTAAAACACATCACTAAATCACAGGTAAGAAACAGCTAAGAAATTCAAGACCTGAGCTCTGAGAAGAGGTACATTAGTAAGAGCTGCCAAGGGTCTTACTGCCTGGTGCACCGGAGGAAGGGTGCTAAGGAGCTGTTATCTCCCATCTGAGAGGGACTGCGAACCCCCTCTGACCCAGGGTCACCAAAATACAAAGCCCACATCTAGTGCTGCCTGGCCACTCCAGTCCCTTGCTATGCAAGGGAATCCCCCACACCAGGACACAGCCACTGGGAGAGTGATGATGCTACACCCTGGAGCATCAACAACAGCTGAAATACCATGATTCCTGCCTTCCTCAGGGAAGGCTCCTCTTTGGACTTGTGGGAAAAACGATGTAGGATTTTAGAGTTCACTGCTTGCAAGCTAACAGGGCAGCACACAGACCCTCAGCAGCTGGGAATTGCAGAGTTGCCACCTCAGGGCAGCAAGCCCTGTTTGCTCATTTATCCAGCCAGCAAGAAATAGAAGGCTCAGCTAAATGGACACACACACACACACAAACACACAGAGGAGTCAGAGCTGAAGCCACAACACAAGGAAAAGAAGAACAGCAGGGACCAGAGGGGCCAGGGAGTTGCATGGAAAAGGGAGTCAGAGTAATACTTGGAGCCACAGGTGCTACCTTGAAAGTGGGAGAGTGGAAAGAGGTGCTGCACAAGGTCCGACATGGTACCTACATAACAGAAGAACATTCAAACAGTGCACAAGGGGCACAAAACACAAAATGGCCAGGTGACAGACCACGTGGCCTGGACAAAACACAACGTAACAGCCTGCTGCAGGATGGGCCCTATCCAATCCGTTCACCAGCAGTCCAGAGAAAAGAGCAAGGACATTGCCACACAGCCCACACTCAGTTACAGGCAGCCAGGTTTCCCTTTGCGGTGAGGTTCCTGCAACAACTGTCCCTGCTCCCTGTCCCCTCCAGCCCCACAGAATCTCTGGGCCCCACACTGAGGTCTCATTGTGTCTTGTGCTATAGCTACTGCAACCTAGAGTTGCTTCCTGCAGCAACAGGTCAAGCTTAGCAAGTTGCTCTGTGGGAGGCCTTAGTTTGCTCCACCACACATGCAAAGGTGCACAGTCCCTCAAGCACACACCTTACCCACCTTCCAGCCATCAGAGGAGCACACAACCACAGCACTGGTGCTCCGCAGTCACTCATAACTCTCCAGCACGGGAAGCAGCTCCCCAGTGCACAGCCCCATACCCTGTTTCAGAATTGTTGAGCACAATACCTTTTCCACCAGTGCCTTGGCCACCGGGCTTGTTGTACAGATAGAGATCCTGGTCAGGGATGCTCCCACTGTGGTTGAAGTAGTGCTAAGGAGAACAAGGAAGAATACTCAGAGATTAGAGAACTTGCCTTAACTGAAAGCAGAGGCCCATGTGTGTGCAGAGTTCATCCCCAGACCTGTAGCAAGCAAATCCAGATCTACTTGAAACGCTTGCCAACACATCCTCAGCCACTGTTGGGCTGAAGGAATCCCTTACTGCTCTATGCAGAGTTATGTGGCACTACATATCTGGCCTCACCCTGTCTTTGCTACGGCCACGCTGAGGGGTCGGTAGCTGCTCCCAAATTTTTTTAATCCTATATTTCAGTCCTTAGATGAGGAAACCATGCAAGGAGCCAAGCTCAGCTTTGAAAGGGCATCTTGTCCCATGCTCCTGGGAGATGACTGTGGGCATGAGCTTTGTGATTGCTGCTTTTTGCACAGGAAGTGATCACATGTGTGAAAGCAAGGCCTGTCCAGGCTAATCAGGATGCGGTCAGTCCTGTAAAACTTCCCCAGGCTTCAGGCTTTAATGTCAGTCTCTCCCTAACCCTACATGGTAAGGAACATGGTGTCTGAGTTGCCCCAACAAATGTCCCTGGTAACAGGCAGAGACTGGGCAGACTGATGTCCCAACTCCCAGCCCTGCTCACCTTGAAGTGGTGTTCCACATTGCTGTCTGTGTACTTGGGGGTGTGCAGGAAGATGAGCAGGTTCTGGCGCAGGTAATAGGCCACAGCGTGCAGCCAGGGCAGGGCAGAAGGTGGCAGCGTGAACTGCAGGACCTCTGTGGGTGGTGTCCCGGGGGGCTGGATAAACTGCACAGAGAAGGTTTTAAAATTCAGCTGGATACCCTGGGGCTCTAATATTCATACAAATTATGCCAAGTGGCTCTGTGAAGGGAGAGTGTGTTGGGCAGACCCCATAGACAGTATCATGAGACAGATCATAGAATAACCTGAGTTGGAAGGGACCCACGAGGATGACTGAAGTCCAGCTCCTGTCCCTGCACAGGACAGCAGCAAGATGTGGGCAAACATTCCAGGGAAGCCCAGCCATGCTGCAAAACCAGCAAAGGAGATGTCCCACCTATGGTGGTATCCACACAGTATATACCTCAGCGAACACTAGCCTGACCAAGCACTGGAGCAGGCAACAGGATGCAGCAAACTGCCCTGGTCTTCCTTCAGGCAGGAGAGGTTGAGACAGGTCACAATGTACAAAAGTGTTCTGGGCTCTGGGATGAAGAGAGCAGATAGGCAGTGAGGTACCTCCACATCTGCTGGGGTCAGCTTGCAGTTCCGCACCAGCATCACAGTGATGATATCCAGGGTGGCCTCATCCAGCCGTCTGCGCAGCACTTTCACCAGCTCGTCTGTGATCTCAGGCCCTGATAAGTAAGCAGAGGTATGAGAAACTTTTTGACCCCATTCAGTAAGAATGGCCAGAGCCATCTCTCCCTGTCTGTTCAGGATGTACCACCCTCACACTCACTTCCCACAAGAAACATGACTTTCACCACCATCAATTTCTTGAGACATCTTTTTCTGTAGGTTCATGATCACAGAAAACTGCTGGTGCAGTAGGCAAAGACAGATGCACTCCTGCACAGGGAAAGCTGGCATAAGCCACCTAGTCTGCAGGAGATTTCATCGTGAGACATGGATCCTTTCCTTATATTTTCACCCACACAGAACAGAGAGCAGCTCTGGGCTAAGGAAGAACATGTTGCTCAGGAGGGAGATACTTCCTCTGCTCTTCAAGCAAAGAGGACAGGAAGCAGAGCTTTATTGCTCTGCTTTACATCAGCACAGTGCATCTGCTGCCAGGTGCTATAACACATACCTGCTGGGGCAACACCATGGACCATCAGCTGGATGTGTCTATCTATCTGTCCCACAGGGCGGGCAGAGTCCACACTACGGCATGAGGCTGTGTCCAGAGAGGAACGAGAACCCTGGAGAAGCAAAAACAGTTTCCATATGAATTCTACATCCATCACTGTCTCAGGCTGTCAGCAAGGTCAGACAGAAGCCACCACTGCTGCCCCACTCCACAAATCTACAATGTAAGTTTTATCCTACATATAATCCAGGTTGCTGAAATTACTGACTTCCCTCCACCCTTGTGACCATGAGCACCTGCACGCACTCCCAGAGAGCAGGAGACTCACCGTCAGATCTTCAGTGTAAATGGGCTCCTGGCTGCGTGTCAGTGCCAGCGAGCGAGACGCTGGACTAAGGCTGCTCTCTGCTTCCCATACCTTCCCACTGTAGGTGGTTTCAGTCAGCCTGAATACAGGAGAAGGGCACATCAAACTCCATTGCCAAGGACGACAGCATCATACATCCACAGAAGATCCATATCTTCCTTGCTCTCCCCTGTGCACTTTCTATGGGGATTACGATTGGGAGCTTATGAAAAAACTCCTCTCTGGATCCCTCAAATAAAACACCCTTTCCCTTCCATGTAAAGGCTTAGCTCAAGGAGAGCAGGAGGGACCTGGCTTGATGTGACTGACTCATCAGATATTTGCTGCTTGGCTCACAACATGGTCCCTGAGGCTGGGCAGACACTTTCTGCCCCACTCAGTCTGGTGTAACATACATAGCAGGACAGGGTCAGGCCAATTAGTCACACTGGCTTCTTACCGGAGGTAGAAAACAGATTTAGTGGCACGTTCCTGGTAGACAAACATATTCTTCCTGTTCACCACAGAGAAGGCGTTGAGCACCGAGCGAAGTGCCTGGATAGCTGTGGGCAACGTGGGATGTTAGCTATCCCACATACCCTTCTCTGGTGTGCCAATCCAGCCAGAAGCCAGACTCTTGACACACAAAACAGGAGGGAACCTGGGCTGCACGTACCTCGCGAGACACCCATGTTGGGGCCCATCTTGAGGCGTGAATGCACGTGGATGAGTGTGCTCCACACAACGTCACAAGCAAAGTGCCCTGGCATGAACTGCATGGTGGCAGCCAGGTAGTCCCGGGGCTGGTAGCTCTCCTCTACAGAGTAATCTATAAAGAACATAGGACATAGATGGGGCCACAGCATGGAAGTTGACATCTTCCTAGGCACTCATGGGCAGGCAGCAGCACTGCCACTGAGACATGGCCAAGGGAACATTCGTACCATCTGTAGGCATGACACGGTGCTTGTATGAAGTATAGGGTGTTTCACTCTTCCAGATGTCCTCCTCGCTTTCTGCCACCAGTAATGAGTTGCATATGTGGCTGTCATGCAAGTCCTGCAGCAGCAAGCGCTGTAAAAGATGAGGAAAGATTGGTTCTGTTGCTTGCACAGCCACAGAAGACAGCAAGAAGGGCTCAGGGCCAGGCTGAGTCCCTTTTCCGTTGACCCCCAAGTTGGGACTCCACCAGTTGAAATGGCTCCCCAGGCCTTCCTCTGAGCTGGGCCCAGACCAGAAAACCTTCAGAGGTCCCTTCTCAACTAAGCCATCCCATGACTGGTAGCTTTGTCCATGCCCTCTGCAGATTTGTTACCTGATTGACAACCCTGCAGATTTCACTGATCTTCTTCACTACCACCTGGTTGAGACTCTGGCACTCCCCTGGCTGTTCTTCTTCTGTCTCTGCTGATGCTGCCTTCTCCACACTCAGGCTGCTTTATGAAGAAAGGGAGAATGGGGTCAGCAGGGCACCTGGACAGTGCCTGTCCCTGTGTGCTGGGAGCAGGAACACAGGGGGAAAGTTCCAGATTTTTCCCCTTTCAGAGCACCAGTCTAGTCCTGCATCTTCCCACTCACACTGGGCAGAGAGGAGACCCTGTCCAGAGATGAGTGAGTGGAAACAAGGTTGTGGTACAGAGAGGCAGTGTCAGACAAGGGACCCTCCTTACCGTGTGTGGTAATAGACCTCCACTCGGTCCTGATGGATTTTTATGATGAGCCAGAAATCCGGCATAAGGGGACACCTGGGCTCCTGATCACTCATTAACGCTTCCTCATACTCTGAGTCACTGCTTCCCCCATCATAACCTGCAATGTATTCTCATTTCAGTCCCAGGCCTGGCAAGCCAGTCTCCTCCATGGGCACTGCAGCCATTCACAAGCCCTGCCCTCAGAGCTCATCCCAGCCCAGGCATGCAGTCCCCCACACCCCTGCACTACTATGTCACTACCAGTGTCTGGCTGCACACTGTTGGTCCCCCTGCCCTGGCAGACTCACCCAGATGGTCGGAGTCCATGCTGCCCTGGCTTGACACGAGGCTCTGCACGCGGCTGGGACGCTGCTTGCTGGAGCCTGCAAAGGGAACAAGTACTTGCTAAGCCCCTTCACATGCCCCATGTGTTGGAGAAACATCATGCCACAGGAGAATCAGACAGTGCCAGCCATGGGGAGGCAGTGCTGAAGTCACCAGGAACTGCATGTCATTAGAGATACCAGTGCAACAGCATAGCCTACTACCCTGGGTACTGTTAAGCAGTGAATTGTCAGCACCCTGGCATGGAAGAGACCAAAGGTGCTGGGTACCGATTCTGTTGTTTAGGGACTGGAACAGGAGCAGCTCTCATATTATGTATGCCACATTCAGAACTGGGCTCTTCTCTTAGGAGTTTTTGAGGCTGAGGTACATCCTGCCCACATTTCCAGCTCCTACCTTCCCTGCCCTGTGTAACAGAGTCAGTCAGGCTTGCTGCAGATGGTGTCACCAATGGTGATTTCTCACTGTTGCCCTTTTCAGAGGATGAGGATGGCAATGACTGTATGGTTGTATCTGGAGCTGCCTCTTCCAGGGAGTCATGGCCTAGTGCTCTGCTTTGTTCAAGTCTCAGCATGCCTCCCGGAACCTGTATAAAGCCAAGGTCAAAAAAACGACCAGAAAAACAGGCACTGAAAAAAGTCCCATGATCCTCGTGCATCTTTCTACCTTCTGTTACCAGTATCCCATGCCTTCCCACCTACAGATCACCCAGTGCTTCTCACCTCATTCTGCATGTCGATGCCTCCACCTGCAGGGTTTCCTGTGTCTGGCCCAATGCGTGTCTCACTCTCTGGCCACTCCCAGAGACCCCGGGCTTCTTCTGGGAGGACGCAGCCTGTGTGGTGCAACAGCTCAGAGCCCTCTGCCTCTGTTTCACTGTTCCCCTCCTGGCCTGCCTGGCCCAGGGCTGTCCTGGTGCCCCCTTCAGCTGGCTGCTGCAAGCAGCTTGTCCCTGAAGGGTCTGGAGCTGCCCTCCTGGAGTGTAGGCGGCTGATGGAGATGTAGTGGTAGTCATTGCCTTCTGCATTAAGCATGTAGCCTGGCAGAGCCATTCTTCTGAACTCCTGCAATACAGGCAGAAATAAGTTTCATGCTAGCAAAGTGTACAATGCTGTCTCAGGACTTTCTCTTTACCTCCTTGAACTTCTCTAGCGAGTGCTCAGGCCCAAAGACAAACTGGAGCAGCACCACCTCACTGTGGCAGCTGGGCCGGCCCTTGGAGTTATAGATGTGAGTGGCCACCCGGTGCAGGATGGAGGTGCTGATGACCTGTGAGTGACGCAGCGCTGACACAATCTCATCATCCAGGAGCCAGCGAATCTGAGCAGAGCAAGGACACAGAATAAGGCCTAGGTGACCTGCATTTGCAAGGCTGCCTCAATTCTCATTCAAGCCACAACAGGATGAAGGCAGCCTCTCTCATCACCCACATCCCTCATCTCCTGAATGCAGCTAAGAAAAGGCCTTTAGAAGAGAGCTCTGCCTGTCCCACCCCAATTACAGTAAGAATCTAGCCAGGGTAATCCCACACTTTTGGGGTGCACAAGACTAACAGCCTGTGTGACACCAGTAAGGCCTAATAGTTCAGCTGACTATTTGCAGCTTGGAGCATGCTAGAAAGTGTGGAACAGCAGTTGCTGGAAGCAAGGAGGAGGCAAGCCTGGCTTACCTCATTCATAGTGGCTTCAATAGCCTGTCTATGCACTCCAGGGAGGTTGGAAAGGGCAGGGTGCCTAGGAGAGAGGAGACGAAGGATCAACCAGCCACTGCCATTCATGCAGCCACCACAGTGCAGCTCCCAGGCAGCAAAGGGAACCCGTGAGGGGCTCGCCACACTTGCAGTGCCATACCTCTCATCTCCGGTGGATGGGAGCCGTTCCAAGTTGTGCATGATATCCTCATCTGAGCGGAAAGAGGATGGCTGCCCTGGAGAGCGTGTGAAGGACACACTGCTCTCTGAGGTGCATCTGTTACAGGAGAGAGAGCAGGCTGAGCATCAGCTTTTGAGCCAAAGAAGATACACAAACACATAGCCAGATAAACAGGCTACAGAGAGGGGAAAAATGATCTATATAGAAGGTGAGCCTATCTTGGAAAAAGTTTAGTTTTCTTAAGGGTGTGGCAGGCTCTGTGAGAAGGAGAATCATGAATCTCAGCACACAGAGACGGGCCAAATGGCTGTCTGGGAAGGGCAGGCAGAGGGTGGGTGAGCGACTGGGCCTCTTTCCACCTACCTGTTGTGGAGAATGTCCGTGTTCACAACTTCTATCTCCAGGGGCAGTGTCAGCACAAAGATGTCCAGGGTCACACATAGGTCCCCCAAGTCAATGGTGTTCAAGCCCTGGCAGCTTTCCAGGCAGCCCAGAACTTCCCCTGAGGAGAGATCACAGACCAAGGGACTCAAGCAACACACATCTCTGCTTACACACATACACAGCCGGGTGGCAAGTACAGACACTGCAAGAGGTGGCTGTCCCACACACCTGGACCTGCTCAAGAAGGCCACCATCTTCCATGATCCTTTCAACCTTCCATGACCAATCCCACACAGCAAGTGTGAGACCTGATGAAAAAGCCCTTGTCTCATGCTGGCAGGCCCTGGGGGCTCTCTACAGGGAGGGCTGGTTCAGAGCGACTGCTGACTAGGACACAGCATGTTTATTCCAGGGGCTGCTCACCCAACAGGAACCTGAAAGAAGCCCTAATGCCATTTAACCTCACAGCAGGGATTGTTCTTACCTAAACAAGTTGGTAGGGACTGCACAGGCATGGAGCTGTGCTGGCTACGCAGCTTCACTGAGCAAGTAAGGTGTACAAAGAGTGGGGGCATCTCCTGCTCCAGGAACTCCTGCTCATTGAGTGAGTCTCCTCCCAGCACGCTGAAGGAGTCATCATCCTGGTTCACTGTGTTGGAGTCTGAGAGGGAATCTGTGTCTGGGAACTCATGCTCCAGCTTCTCACGATACTCCACCTCCAGCTCTGGGTCACTCTCTGTGGCAATGCAGCATCCAGACACAGTTCCTGTTGATATAGATTCCCTGTTAGCAAACCAGCTCCACATCTCTAGAGACCCCACCAGACACAGTCTAGCTCCAAAAGGCATCACCCACAGTGAGACTATACACACATTTTCTTCTCCAAGACAGAGCAAGCAAATTTTACCTTCTTCAGCTGCCAGTTCTGCCTCTGATACCTCCATGTCTTCACTGCCTTTTCTGTCTGCCTGATCCCGAGATGCCTCTTCCTGAGGGAGAGAAAGGGCAGATGCTAGAACCATGCCAGGCAGTGAAGGAAGCTGTTGATGGGTGCCCCAGGGACTAAGTCTACCCATGGGTCTGTCAGCCTCAAATCCAGATCTGACACCAAGCAAAGCTATTCCACAAGGACTAGGTGCCTGCCAGGACAGCAGCATGCCTACCTCTTTCTTGGCTGATGGTGGGCAATAGAAGAAATAGTGAGGATTTGATGGCACAGGCTTGAAATGTAAACTTCCAATTTCCAGGAATTTTTCCTAAAAGAGAAATCCCAAGCGTGAAGCAGACATCCTACTCTACCCTCCTGTCGGAGACAGGTTGCACATTCCTCACCTGGATAATTTTATGCAAGTCTGGGTGTGCCTGGCAGGGCTGTCCAATTTCCAGCAGTGAGAGGGGAAACTCTGAACAGCAGCTGGTGCCCACACTGCTCTTTGGCTCCTCCGTGGGGCTAGCAATGTTATGGGAGTCCTGCTCACTGTAGTCCTCCATTTCCACACTGGCAGGATTGTGGACAGGTCAGACAGGCAAATCAAGAAACAAGACTTGTATGTGTTCTCTATCCTGCAAGGATCCCACCTCACAGGTCCCCAAACCTCATCTGTGTTAACACGATATGACTTACCACCCCAATCCCACAGCCCCAGAAAAACCTCTGTCACCCACATGCTCAGATAAGGGCTCAGGTTGTATGAAGCCAGGCCTGAGGTAGTTTAACCATGCTGATCCCATTATCACATCTATACACCACACTACACACCCTCCCTAGGAAATACAGACACGTGACTGAGTATAGGCACAGGTCTGCAGCAATCTGAACTACCAACACTCAGTCCAGGGCACCTCACAGCAAGTATCACCATGCCAGCACCCCAGTGTCTTGGCAGCACAGAGAGGAGCAGAAAGTTCAGGCTCATTGTCACTCAGCAGCTCCATGGCAGAGTCAGTCCCTAAAACTCAGAAAGAGCAATCTGAGGAGTGGGATGCTGACTGGTCAAAGCACTCCCCAGGTACTCAAATTAGCAATAGAGATGGCAGATCTGGATGTAATGCAACACAAGCTGTACATCCTTCAGCAAAGTTTATATAATTCGCATTGGGATAGGCGATTTGTAATATCATATGCACACAAAAAAGTTCTCGCCGTTTTTCTCAGGGAAAGCAGCACTTGAAGAAGTCGTCTGACTTTTCAAACACTGAATGTTCTTCAAAACTATGTACAGTATAAGAAAGAATGGGATTGGAGATTCTCATGAAATGCTAGTGAATTCACACAGAGGAACTGTGCAGAAGACAAAGGACCTAAGTGCTTCTTTGACAGGCACTAAGGCATAGCCCTTTTTTCCCCTCCTTAAGTTTCCAGAAGTGATACAAACCTCATAAATACCATAAGGAATAAAAGAGCAGAAGTTTATCATCAAGCGTATTTCAATTCTGCTTGGGTATTTCTCTTGTGTATTTTTTTCCAGAGTTTTAATTTTTAAAAGTGACACTTTATTCATTAGAAGAAGATAACAAAGCTATCATTTTCACCACAGTCAACAACAAACTCAAATGAGTCAAGCAGCAGGAGATGCATAATTTCTCCAGAAACAAGTCTAAGACGTATTTGCAGAAAAACTGCCCTCCAGCTCAGGCCAGATGGGATAGTAATGAGCCAGGACTACAAGGGAAAGTGAAAGGAAGGATATTATGAAAAAGAGAAAGTCCTAGTGGACACCATACCAGGCAGGTATCTAACTGGAAATATGGGCTCTTCCATGTGGCTGTGTTAAACTCTGCCCTACAGCATTCCTTCTAGCAGGCACTAAAAGATGCTTGAAGAAAGATCTGTCCTGGCCCAATGTTAAGAACAGAAGTGTGCTCTTACCTTGACTCAGAGACCAAGACACCTCGTTCTCTAGAACTCTGTTCCTCTTCTTGCTCTATGCTGCCCACTTGGAAGCTGGCTGCCTTAGAGTGCGTATGGAAATGTTGGTGGCTCTCTCGGAATGAGCGGACATGGCTGCACACTGTCAGCAGGAAGTTGGTGATATCAATCTCTTGGAGCAGCTCCTCACAGTAGTCCATGGCAGTAAGCAGGTCTTGGGAGCTGATGCTGTGTGACTGCTGAAGGCTCTTGAACAGCCCTACAGATCAAACACAGTTTCAGCATCCCATTGCAAGGATGTTAGGTCACAGGAATCAGGCAGTAGCCACATAAGGATCTTCTACCAGCACAGAGTGGAGTCAGGGCAGGTGCTGGGAGACAGGAGTCAGCCAGGGCACCTCATGCTACATGTTAGCCTGGGCTTAGGTAATGCCAGAATGCCCATGGGATCTGTCACCCTGAAGGTGAGAGGAAAGCTCTAAAGAAGGGGTCCCCCTTTATAGAACTCCACAGGTTTGGGAACAGCCTTTGCAAGGCCCGTAGGGAATGCAGAGGGGCATCTTTAAATCCCTCCTTGTGGGACATCAGTCCCACAACTCCTCCCTTTGCTCTGTGTAAGGTAACAAGGAAAATGAGACGTTGTTTTCTTAAAAGAAAATCCAAGGTCCAGCCCCAGATCCCATCATGCCACTGCTCACCTTTCACATAGCACTGGTGGGAGTGCTCTTGCAGCAGCGTGCAGTAACTCACCAGCTCCTTATGCTTGTGGTCTAGCCAAGCAGCAGTTGGAGGACGTTCCAGAGACTGGGACCTGGAAAAGAGGAACCATAGCCTTTAGCATCAATGAAGCATGTTTTAGACTACAAACAGCTCTGGTGCCAGTAAGCAGGGCCCAAGGGCATGCACAGGTAGTGGCTGCTACAAGGCAGAGAGGCTGAGCCAAGAGAACAAGGCAGAGCTAGAGTCAGCCTCTTGTCAAGAAAGTTCCTCTGTCTCGGAGTCAAGTATAGTTGGTATTACCTGAAAAAAATGTCCCGAGGAGGACGATGTGTCCGTGGGCTGACAAGCTGCTCTCGTAAGAGCTCCAAGGAGCAGCTGTAGATGTAAATAGGGCAGCGGAATCGGCGACACTCGCCCAGCTCAGACTGCGAGTTCTGGCGACAGAAGGAGATATGCACATCTCTCCGTGAGGGGCCACTCTGTTCTCCAGGGTCCCGGCTCACTTCTGCAAAAGAAACAATCCTGAAATAAAGGCCTTTGATGGGCTCCTTGTTCCTGGTCTGAGACATCACAGCCCTCACAGAGGCACCTGCAGGTAGGTATTGGTTTTTCAAGCTTCTCACCATTCAAATCTCAGGGCCCTTCTCCTGCCCCAGCACCCAACCGCTCAGTCCAGTGCTCTGGCCAGCCCAATCCCCATCTTCACAGCCATGACTGTTCACCACTGTCACCACCACCTCCAGCAGCAGCACAACCTCTATCCCCATTGCAGGCTTGGCTGACTTGCACCAGGAGCTGTGCAATCAAATCCCATATATCTCAAGACCTCTGCCCTTCTCCCTAAGACAACGTGCTGCTGATGGTGCCATGACACAAGAGTCACTGACTTTCCACTGCAGCCCAGTACTGCCATTCCTAGTAGCTTCTATCTATCTGCAACCTCCTTGCCCACTGGGACCCAACCCTGGGCCATGGACACTCAGCTCACAGGTCTTCATCCCCAGTGAACATAACTATGGCCCTTGTCCTGCCTCTGCTGACTGCCAGGCAAGAGTTGACAGGAAAGGCAAGATTTGCCAGATTCCTCCTACCTCTATCTGCTCAACAGTATGCTCAAGAATAGCAAAGATACTAATATTCTAGCAAGGTGCTGTCAGTACCATGGGCTGGTGTTATGCTGAGTGTAGGTAATGGCACTGCAGCATCCCCTTCTTCAGCCCTGACTCGCTCTGCACAGACAGGTCCCAGGGAATCCTCTCCACATCGACTCTCATCTTTTGAAGGTTTGTCGAACCCACAAGCCATCAGCTTCTGTACATCTGGAAGAAGACAAAATAAAATCACCCTCTGTCCATAGAGAACAGCTCAACCCCTCAATCTACATTTCCAAAACAGCACATGCCTCTGCTACTTCTTTGTGTGTAGGAATAGCTTCACAGGCTACTTCCACTGGAGCCTAGCAGCCTTCACCAGTGGCTCAGTGGAAGCCAGACCAGTACCAACACCCAGAAGCAGGGCATCTCCCAGACCATTGCATTAGTAGTCTCCTTACTCCATTCATTAACGACCCCACTGAGGAAACTGTCCAATGGCTGCAGCAACAAACAACTCAACACCACATCCCCTGCCCAAAAACCCTATGTGGGCAGCACCATGCCCAAGGAGAGAAGAGCAGGACATATAGCACTTGGCACTATTCTATTCCTGGCCATATGGTGCAAAAAAACTGGGCCTGAACTCTGCTGTTCAGTTTTCTCTCCATCCTACAAGAGTTGATTCTGTTTTTGCTGTTTTCCTGAGAAGGTGCTTAACCTGCTGCCTCCTTTTCCTCCACAGAACAGGCCACCTCACCTGAGAAGGTGGCTGGCAGGAAGGTCAGGAACACATGCTGCGGGTTGACCAGCTTGGCATAGCATCGCCACTGAGGGGGAAAGGGCCCTGTCGTGTCACTTAATGTCACATCATCCTCAGGCAGCTCGGTGTTGCCAAGGCTCTGAGGAAAGAGCAGAAGTTGGATAAACTCAACACATATTTTGAGGCATGTAGCAACCACACAGAGCAAGTTCTTCCATGACTGCTGGCTGGCACAGTGCTGAAATCACCCTGGTCACCCCTGCACATTCTGAAAGCAGCCTGGCTACAAGAAACACAGCACAACACTCAGGAGATGCTTAACCAGCTTTGCAGGGGCCAGTTCTGAACTCCAGGCAGAGACTGCCCGTGGTTTCTGAGGAATGTGCAGCACAGCATCAGTGCTGGTCTAACAGGCTAGGCCCCATGGTGAGTGCAGCTATCCACACACCTTTCAGATTCCTGTTTGACTTCAGTCGCAGGCTACAGCTTAAACTGCTGCCAAATGTGGGGAAAACCAGCCACCTTTCAATCTTTCTCAGCCCTTCTAACTCTCCTGTTCTTTAACAGCTCCTGCCTTGCATTCCAAGGGGGCTCAGGAGGAGGACAGGAGCACAGCAGTACCTGCAGAGTACTTGTGGAGCCAGTCATATCCCTGGTGCCATTGCTGCCAACGAGATGATAGGATGCAGAGGCATCCTGCTGCTCCAGAGTCCCAGAAGCTTTCAGGGTTTCTTCTGAAATGGAGCACAGAGAAACCAACCTGAGAAACATCAGCTGAAGATGAGACTTGAAAGTAAAGCTCCTGAAACACCCCACAGCTCCTGATGTCACTGCTGCCACACTGCTGGTCCTTACCTCTGATCACAGGGAGTGTGAAGGGGGGTTGATGGCCATCACGATCCCGTTGCAGAACCTGCTCCATGAAAGCCACATGATCAGCATCAGCCATGGGGATCTCCCGGTCACTGAGGTCATGTTGCAGGCAGCCATGGAAGAGGTTTAGTAGCATTTCATTGGGCACAAACAAAGAGTCCTTCGTCACCTCCTCATTCTCTGCTCCAAAACAGAACCATGGCAGCTTCAGAGACAGAATGTCCACAGGCACCACCCACCCAGGA
Source organism: Xenops minutus (assembly GCA_035221455.1). Lineage (NCBI taxonomy): Eukaryota > Metazoa > Chordata > Aves > Passeriformes > Furnariidae > Xenops > Xenops minutus. Next base: position 10,666,411 of record JAWWEE010000004.1, read on the forward strand.
TCCCAAGACACAGCCCTTTGCAAAGCAACACTTCTACACAGCCAGGAGTTTCCCCTAGCACCTCTGCAGGACTGACCTGGAAGGCGTTGAGGAGGCCCTGGAGTTTCAGCATCATCACTTACCCTGCACTTTCTCACCCTGCTACTTTAACTATTCTGGAGATACGGGGGGTACAGAAACTACCAACACAGAGCAACTGTCTAGGTTTAAAGATTTCAAAAGCAACTCTTCTAAATTATCAGCCCAAGAAAGACAGCAATATAGCTCGACAGCCCTGGCGCTGCAGAGTCAGGAAGAACGGTGCTGCAGAGTCAGGAAGAACAGCACTGAGCTACTGAAAAAGCCATTGCAGTGCTCCCAGCTGCTGCCCAGGGAGACAAGTACATGGAGCACGGTGCCCACAAGCCATGGAGGGAGAACAAGGGGAGGCAGGAACTGAAGAGGCACCCACCTTTTGTCAGCATTAGGAAGAACATTTCAACCTGCTGGCACCTGGGCAACAGCTTCATGAGGTTGAACTGGAATGGGATCTCATGCACTCGAAAACCAGCACCCATGTCAGGATCTGCAACAAGAACTGGGAATGTAACATGCCTGTGGGCACCACATATCCCTCCCAGGCCACCTCCATATGCATGGTGTCAGCCCTCAGTGCAGTGCAGGTAGCACAAGTGAAGGTACACAGAACACTACTCCAACTCCCTCTGTGCTTCTAAGCAGAAATTAAAAGAGAGAAGGGGGGAAAAGGGAAAAGCCTGCCAGAGGCTGCAGCAGGTTATGAGTCACATACAGAGAGGTACCTCAGTCTCCTGGCCTTACTGTCACCTTCCTGCAAGGAGACATGGGAACCCACCACAAGGCCTTAGCTCAGGCCCAGAGGTACCAGAGGACAAAAACCAGACATCAGTGCCACAGGTAATACTGCTGGAGAGCAGTGACCACACTGGGAGTCAGAGGCAGCCTGAACTACTACTGTAGTCAGGGACAAGAACATGCCTGCTCCTGGGAGAGCTCTCCCATCTGGCAAGTACAACAGAGCAACTCACTGTCACCAAACCCTAAAAAGTTTTCAAAATACCTGTTCCACCTTCCAGAAACCCTAGAGACCCTGAGACATTCAGGGCCTAGCTTTCTGTGTTCTATCAAAGGACAGAGATGCTGGACTCACCTTCAGCAGCTTTGGTATCTGAAGGAGGGCAGACCCACTCCTTGTTTTGGCACAACTGGCTGATGTACTCGAAGGTCAGCATGGTAGCAATGCACGCAAGGTCCCGGGGATAGAGCTGCAATAAGCAGTCAAGGCTCAGCTACATGCAGCAGAATTATTACCCCCAAATGTAGGAGAAAATTGTCTAAAAGCAAGGAGAGAAAACACCCATAATCCTGTCCCCTGACTTGTCCTATTTTCACTCATTGCTTCCTCTTCTCCACCAATTCTCTAGTGTGTTTAACCCTAACTCTTTTACCCTTCCTCAGGAGGAGTGTTAGCAATACTGCCTGTAGTATATTGCTCTGGTCCAGCTTGCTCCCCCTCTTCACAAAATAACTTGTATTTTTCCAACTATCCCCAAACAGCTTTGCATCCACTGCCTTTCAGTCCAGAAACTTTTTATGTCCAGTGGCTGGTTCCTCTTCTAGAAATCTCAAGCTCTTCTGTGAACAGTACTCCCATCTCTTCTGGACCTCATTATTCACCTGCAGTGTTGTGGCACTCACAATAAACCTTTGTCCCTCCACAAAAAAGCCCATGTCCCTCCTCTTTTAGGGACTCACCGCTTTAGGTATTTTCTGGTAGGGCAAGCCATGGAGGTGCTTCCAGTTCTCAGCAGTACTATGGACATGGCCACTCTGTGGCTCTACCCAGCACTCAGTGACCAGGTTCAGTTCTGTGTCCACCTCAATGGCCTCTACCTCTGTATCATTGTCATCATCTGTGGAAAAACTGGAGAAAGACAAAAGGCAAGTCCTGTGAGATGGCACAGAGCCAGCAGCCCACTGGAGGCTTGCAGGAAAAGCCCCAAATAACTGGTGATCAATCCATAACAATTAGTTATCTGTACTAGAGGATGGTCTCCCTGATTTCCACACTGACTGCAAAAGGGAGCCATGACTCCACTGCCAACCCTCCCTGGGAGCAGAACAGTCTCACCTGTCTTTGGTGGAGGTGGAATGGGGTGGGAAGAGGATGTATTGGACAACACAGGTGTGCTTCTCCCTGTCACTGCTGCTCTCGCTGGAACCATCAATCTGGAGGGGAGACACCACATGAGCCTGGACAGCAGCAACAGATCACACCTACCCGGTACCCCCTAACACAACACAGCCCCATTACCCAGTTGCACTAGTAGTGGTGGAGAAAGGGAGCCTGTCCCAGCCCCAAGAATTCCTCCAGCACAGCACATCTCTACCAGCAGAGTAGCTCTTTAACTGCAGATGAAGACAGGAAAATGACCAACCCACAAGTTGCTTTACTTTCTCCCTATATATGTTAGAGGGTGTTTACTAGAAGCTGATGATAAATCCTGTCACAGGAAGGCAAATCCACCACTGAACCAGTAATGAAGGGACTGTGTCCACAGCGCAGCACCCATGCTCACCTGTATGGGCAGCTCCAGCACCATGTTGATAATTCCATCCCCACTGGATGCAAAGTGGAAACCCTCTGACAGACGAACCCTGGCAACAGAGAGGCAGTCAGACCTGGAGAACTTCTCCACCCATAACTGCAAGCCTTCAATACAAGAATGACTGTACCTTTTACCCCACAACACCCTCCTTCCCAAGACAGTGAGCTACACACAGGGGATGGGGAGATGAGAGACTGCACAGTACAGCCTGTGTGAAGATCAGCATACTCCAGGCACAGTAACACCTCTTGCCCTTTTGCATGTTTTTCAGGACTTTTGTTTTCCTCAACTGCAGCTGTAGAACTGGGTAAAACATTGACCCAAGTAGCTCTAGAAGCTGTATAAAGGACCAAAATCCTCTGCACAGCAGCTTCAACTGTTCAGTATAATAAGGCTTCAGATCTACCTTGCTTGTCCTGCATCCCCAGGACTAGCTGGAGAAAGGACTCCTGTTCAGGTGTGCAACTTACTCTGTGAGTGTGGAAAGGAGCTGAGCCACAGCAGTGATGGGCACAGCTGGTGCCAGCCCTGACTGGACACTCCAGATCCAACGCTGGTGATAGAAGTAGCGGGACAGTGAGGCCAGGGTGGAAGAGGCAGTACGATTGGCTACCATAGTGAGTGGGCCAGACACCGGCGGGTGCTCCAGGTTGAGAATGAAGGGGGCTCGATAGTCAGAAGGCAGCTTCTCATACCTAGGAGAGGGCAGAAGTGTGGTGTGCTGAGATGGAAAAAATGCATTTTTTCTCTATTCAGGGCCAGAGCTGTCTAGATTCACAGCCCACTTGCTGGTCCCAGGATAGAGTCCTCCAGCAGCAGAACATGGCTGGCCAGCACAGGATCCTGCTTAGACAGCAGTAACTAAATTTACTTCTACATCATATTTAGTTAGGAGTAAGAAATCTGCCTGTCCAGCAAAAACCCCTGTTGCAAGTTGCAGCCACCCAACCCAAACCCACTCCAACAAGCACCAGTTTCACAGCACTCATCCTAAAACTGGCGGCACAATCCACAGACCCTCCACTTTCCCACTTCCCAGGGCAAGGAGACTCTGCTCACAGCCTGGATCTCCATCACTACCTGATAAGCAGCTTCTCCAATGGTTTGTGCAGCACAACGAGGCAGGGTCTGTCTGAGAGGGCTGACTGGGCCCCTGCCACAGGTGGAGACTTGGAGGGAGAACTACTGCCAAACATTTTCCTCTTTGCCTTTGGAGTTGCCTCCTTGCTCTGGACCCTGTGTGGAAAGCGCAACTGCAAGATTCGGTCCCGTAACTCCTCCACAATCTGTCATGGCAAAAGCAAAAGGTAAACATGACCAACTTTGTCTGGAGACATTAGCTACTCAAAATAAGCACCCAGAACAAGAGCCTGACTAAAAAGAATAGAACACTCCTTGAATACACAGAAGAGCAGGAATGAAAGGTCATGTTGCTTCTGAGGCACAAGCAAGATCAAGATGACACAAGGCTTTCTGGTCCATATCTTAACAACTACAAGTATTTTCAAAAGCAACAGAAAGGTAAAAAAACCTCCAAAGATGACTTCAAGGCTGAAGAAAGCGCCTTCCAAAACTCAGATGAAAAACAAATTAATTGCATGCCATCTCCTCCACAGAGGCAGTCTGAGCACCCACTCTCATTCTTCTCTCCTCTTTTCCTCACCAGCCTACAGTAAATATAAACCAGTCCATATCAGCTGTGGGAACATTCTGATTCTGATTATGCACTCCCCTACAATCACATTCAAGTGTCAGACCTCTACTGTAAAACGTTTTAGGACCTTAGGTTATTTTTAGGTTAATTTTTTTCCAATATATTTTCACAATGACTTCATGATTACTCTTTTTAGCTTTTAGCAGCTCTGAATACAGTTCTTCCCACACCAGCATTTGATTCCCACAATAGCCCAGTGTTTTCTTTGACATTTTCATGATTAGGTTTCTTTTCACAACCTTTGTTCAACCTGTTTCAATTTCTCTTACCATTGTAGGCAAATGAAGAACAGCCCTCTTCGTCTCCTTCCTAAATACTAATTATTTCAGTAACTTCCCCATCATTACTATGTCTTTTGTAAGGAAAGGAGTGTCCTCAAGTCCAAACATTAAACAGAGCTCTTTTCTGCACTATGTTGCCACTTAGGTCCCCTTCATGGCTTCATATTGTTATCACAGAATCACTGATAGTGTTTAAGCTCCTAAACCCAAGGTGCACTGTTTTGCAGTTATCAATACTGGCTTCCAGCCACCATTGTGCTGCTTAAGTGTCATCAAAGCACAGGGCTGAAATAGCTTTGTGCCACCTGCACATTTTCCCAGCTCATTATCTGCTAGCTTTCTGCAAATAAGTTCCCTGCCCTTTGACTGGAAAAAAAGATTGGAAAAACCACAAACAGCTTCTGCTGTAACGAGAACAGAGCACTTTATCAACTTACTTGCCATGTTCCCTAACTTCACATAGTTTAATAGCAGGACATCTTTCTCATATTTTACCTCGGAATACTCAGACTTGTCTCAGCCATTAGACCTGGAGAAACAGTCCACACAATAACCCCACCTTCCACATCTGACTAGGGCAGACCATTTCTTTTGATACAAAAATGCTATTAAAAGTCCATTTAACAGACTTTTACCTTTTGAAAACATTTCCTGGGTATTCATTTTTGTCTCCCTATACTGCTCATGTGGGGCATTGTTTGCATTTTAAGTCTTAACTCCTCCTTACCTAATAGTTTAATATACATAAATAATTAACCATTACTGGAACAGATAGCCCAGGCAATGTATAGTACATCCATCACAGAAGTCTTTACCGATGAGTCAGAAAAGTTCTGACAGACGGCACTGATTGTGCTTTGGTCACAAGGAGAGACTAGACAGCCTTTGAGTAATTTTGAACCGCATGGTTCAATTTAGCAAATGGGAAAAACATTCATGTGACCAGCTATTCTATTGATCTTCAAGTCTTTGGGTTTAGATCTTTCACAGACTTAAGATAGAAAGTTTGTCCAAACTGACCCTTTCTGTTACAGTAGATTCACATTTATCTAAGACTTAAAATAGTAGTTACTTATCAGAGGGTATCTATCCACAATTTCTATATCCAGAATATCTGGTGCTCTGCTTCTACCCCAGAAAGCAGGCAGCCAGCTCTCACCTTGTTCCTGGCCTGTGCAGGTGTGCCAATGGGGAATCCCAGCCGGAGAACCATGCAGGGAGCTTTGGAGATGATCCGTACCACATAAAACGAGGTAGGTGTAAGATCTTCAGAGCTAGGGAGGAGGGATTAAGATAGGGCTGAAATAGCACAGATCTTCCTGCTCTGTCTTGCCAGATCAAGTAGAAGCTTGCTCCACAGAACTCAACAGCCCACACAGTATCGGTTCCAGCACACAGAAACCCCCCAGCTGGCTTTCCTCTCCCTCTGATCTGTGCCTGGAACACACTGGCATCAGTGCAGAAATGGCAGAATTTCATCCCCACCTGTCTAGCTCTTATCCTCTCCTCTAGATATCTGCTTCAGGCCCATCACCCCATACTGGTCAAACCAGATCTTTGCTCTGGCCACATGCCTGACTCCCGCCATGGCACCGATTCAGAGCCACTCACCCATGTATCAGTTTGACATAGGAGTAGCCCTCCACCAGCACGAAGCTGCTCCAGTCCCGCAGCAAGGATGTGAGCGCTGAGTGGGAGATGCGGCACTGGATGGTGCTGTAGCGGCCATTGTTGCCTGGCGTGTGCAAGTGCTTGGGCACGGGCCTGCAGGGTGGGGCAGGTCATTTCAGAAACATTTCTCTTCTTCCCCCAAAACCCACACAGGCTTTGCTACATCCATTCCAACTCATCCTCTGACTGGTGACAACAGCCAGTGCGCAATCACATCTCCTAATTGCGTGTCAGCAAGAGCCACACTCCCTGAGCACACAGGGATCTCCATGTTGCAGAGAGCATATCCCTTGTATCCTTTCTATCTCCCTCCATGCAACATATGACCATTATTAACATAACTCTGCAACTAGGACCAGCCTCAGGAAAGCAATGTTTTTGGCAAAGATGTTTTCCAGCAGAAAACAAAGTCTCACACCCCCTGCAATCAGGAAATCCAAACCCAAGAAGGACTTCAGAAACAATTTATCCTTCTGAGAACAGCACCCTCTCTCAAAAGAGATGACTTCCCAACCCCACCACCTGTCTTAGATAAACAAGCTTTCACTATCCACCAGTCCCAATAGCAAGGCCCTTCCCTTGGCCACAGCTGCAACTTTGCAACTGGGCTGAACTGGACATGAACTGGACACCTTTTTTCCCTGACTGCCCCACACTGTGCACATGATCTCAGCCCTGCCCATTACATACGTGTCATGCTCCAGAAGGATGACTATGCGATGCATGTGCAGCCACCTCTGCCAGAAGTTGGCATCCATGGAAAGGATAGGCTTCCAATAGGAGGCAAACTGTGAATGGCTTGAGTCAGACCCACTGTGCTGCAGGGATAGCACCTGAGAAAGTAACAGGACAATATTCAGCAAGGAAGTGTCTCATTCCACTCAGAGAGAGCAGCATTTTCTCTAGCTGAGAACTGAGGTGTGTAGGCTTAGAAGGCCACATCCCTAGCTCTGGGTGACTTCCTCTGAGCAGAGTGTGTTCACATTGAAATAGGCAGTACAATGTAAGCAAAAATAAATTAGGCTCCTGAAATGTCAAGTTAATTAGGAATTTAACTACTTAGCATCAAGTAAATCAACCACGAAAAAGATGGCATATGTAATGGTGTGCTTTCTGATTGAGAGGAGGATATATAGCTTGTGTCAGCAAAGCAATTAAACACTGAGATTACTCATCTGAGAGTGCTCATGCAAATAGGGTGCTGGAATGGGTGACATTGGGCAACTCTAATATGTTTGTATGGTAATGCTGTGATTCCACCAACTATTGCAACTCTGCTGACATAGAAATACAGTGGTGGTTAACCATAAGACAGGAGGCTCCAGATATACTGTGGGATACATAAGCCTACACAGGGAAAGTGTATTAAGAAAACACAAAGGAGGGCTTAAACAATAAAATTAAAGGGACAGTTCCCTTAAATTAAAGCTCCCCTAGCTTCTGCTTGTCCTCTTCTATCAAATGCCAAGGATGCTGCTAGCACAGAACAGGTAGTATGTTGGCACTTCTGCTCAGCGAGCTTTGATGAGTTTGAATGTTGCAGTGGAAACTATTAGCTCATATTTTGTTTAGTTTCTGCTGTGCAGATGACAGGTATCTCTCTTGCACCTTCTACGTGAGTGCTCAAAGCAATGAGCCTCTTAAACTATTCAGCACATCCTGTATCTTCATCTGACAGTACTAAGCTGCATCACCAGGACACAAGACTGACAGCAGCAACTCCACACCTATGAGGTTTCCACTGAAAAAGCATGGCAAGAGCAACCGTGTCAGCCTCCCCATCAGTCTCACACACTGGATCACCATAGGAAAAGGCTTCACAGCACACTTGGGAGACTTGCTGTTGGGCTTAGAGGTGTAGCTGCAGCAATGAAGATGTAGGGTGATGTCTCAGAGTGGAAAATGTATGGCACAGGACGTTCACTGCACTACACCTGAACTTGCTTACTGAGCAGGACAAGATGAAGACAAGACGAGCAAAAGACGAAGCCTGAGTGCAAGACAGAATAGGCAGGTGGGACAACCTGTCCCACATTTAACAATAGATAGAGGGAACATACCGGAGTGGTGGAACCTGGGGGGATGTAGAAGAGGGGCACTCCATTCTTGGTGCTCTCTGGAATGGTGAAGTGTTCTGGGACTGTATCAAAAGACTGCAGATGAACCAACATCTGATCTGTCTGGTTGATGCTGAAAAAGAAGAGGCAGTTAGCCCCAAAAGCCCATGCTCTCCCCCGCTGCTGCCCCAGTCAGTCCAGGGTGGGCATACACAGCACTCCCTATGTATTGGGAATCTACCTTCACCAACAGAGCTTTCTCAGGCAAAGCAGGGATTCAATGCCCAATTGCAATGAACATGTTAAAGGGGTTCCAGTGTAACAGTCTAACACACAAGGAAGATGATCAGAGCTGGACATGAAGTGCTAGAAAAGGAATCTGATGAATAGCAAGGAGTAATGGTCACCCTGACCAGGAAATGGTTATAACCCACAGGTCCTTCAGCCCTAGAGATGTTTGGTGCTCCCAGTGTGATCATGCAGCACAGCTGCAAGGGTGCACTGTAAGAACACACAACCTCTATGGGATGGCAGTCAGAGGTAAGGTTTGCATCACAGGATCTGGATTCAGGAGCAGCAATACTGTCACCATGAAGCATTCTTACAGACTAAGTCACAGACCACTTCTAGTTTTCTTTGGCTAGACAGCAAGCATGTTGCCAGTCATGCCTCTTCCTCAGAGCACATCCCTTTTGGACCTTGGGTTGGGATGGCCACCTGCATAACCTATGTCTTAGCATGCCAAAGAAGGAATTACTTGGTTACATTGGACACTGCAAACCGCTGCTCAGCTCACCTCTGCAAGGTGTTCCAGAAGCGCCGGATGACCGTAGTGCGGTACAGACTGGTGATGGGCTTCCTCATGGTGCAACTGATGTCATGCAAAATGTCATAGCTTCCCTCCATCGTCACCTCCACCCATGTGCTGCGCTTTGATGGATCCAGGGGCCAGGGTGTCACAGCTAAGTATTCAATCCTCATGTTATGTTTCCAAAGCAGCACTAGTTTCACCTCCAGCTGAGACCCACCTGCATGGAAGCAGAAGAGTAAGTTCAGATGCTTATTTGGTACACACCTGAGCTTTGCCTCTGACCAGGGATTCCTGAGTACCCTGAGATCATTTGATCGCTATGAGGCGAACAAAGTAATCTAACAACTGTTTGCTTTAGATCAAGTCACTCACTCTCCTCTGCAATGGAGGGAGGCTTTCCTTGCACAGTAGCATTTGGTGAAGAGCTCTCAGTTCTTTAAATGTACATCTACAATCTACACTAGAGAAGAAAACTGAAACTCAGAGGAGGTGCTGACATTTGCAATGGGCTCTCCTTCACAGCCTCATCTTTGTTTCCAAGAAAACAGTTACTTTGCACAGATGAGCAGGGCCATTAGGCTACCAAGTTTTCTCATCTGCATTGTGCAGAATTAATCTATCCCATTGCAGAAACGTGGACATTTGGATATGATGGGCACAGATCATAAACAACCTGGAAGGCGAGACCCTATTTCAATTCTTGAAATAACATATGTTCATCCTGCATAGACTATACTTCATGCTATCTAGAACTTCAAGCATCACAGCTTCTCACCATGTTTACCTTTGCCTCCCAAGGTTAAGGTGTTAAAAATGAATATTCACCTATTCTTCAAACTGTGCATTTTTACCTTTTCCTTTAAGCAGGCCATTGCACCTTTAGCAAGATGAACACAAACACCTGACACCAAGCCTCGCTGAGCCAAAAGAGCAGAAAACTGTCACACTCCTGCTGACTGTGCATGTGTATTTGTACTGAAACATCCCAGGGAAACACATGACCATGCTGCTCAATCATCTATTCTGATGCCCAGCCTGCTCTACAGTTTGCCAGACTTGCAGCATTTGTGTGATGAGTGATTGGATGTGCTGGAAACCATCCGAACAGATCATCAGCCTAGATGCTGTTTCCTGCAGAGTTGCATTTGCTGCTGTCATAGGCACATCACGCCATCCACTTCACAGGCTGATTGCGCTCCACTTTAAAGCCATCTTTTTATTCCCATGGTCCCTGCTGGGATGCTTCCCCAGAGTACTTCTTCCCTGTCAATGTTCAGAAGAAACCTTCCAGAATACATGCCAAATTCATGCTCAGTTGTTCTTTGGATTAAATTATCTTTATTCTGAGAAGTTTCATTTCCATAACATTGACAGGGAGCATGCACTATGAAATCCTTACCCAGTGCCAGCTGTTACTATGACAGAACATCTGTTCCCCTTAATAGTCCCAGACCTTCCTGCACCTCAAGAATTCATCTTTCCTGAACAAAGATGATCAAAAGTGTATAATATATTTCACCTGTACTTCATCTAAGGGATTACTAGTTTTTTATTCTAGGTCACTATTATTTCCCACACTGGGTGCTTTACATTACTATAAATGCATTTGCCAGGATTGTACCATCTGTTGTTTCCTACAAAGATTGTCTAGTTTATCGGATATGCTAAACAAGAATTTATAAATTCAACTGTTTTCATTTCATACCGTCACCTCACTCTTATTGCTTTAGGGCCCATCCACTGCTTTCTACACATTATTTCGGTTCTCATAACAAATCCTTTCTACTTCATCAATACCAAACATGATAAACAAATTCCTACATTTTTTACTTAGATTATTAATGAAAATATTTCAGACTTTCGTCTCTGTTTTCATTAGTAGTCCTGGCTTCACTCCTACAATCCCACACAAGCAAAACTAAACACACAGGCAAAATATTTACTTAGTTTGAAGTATAACCTAGATGAATATTTAGCTTTTTCTTACTGGAAAGACTTTATAGCTAATAAAACTTTTTGTTGCTTCAATTTCCTTCATAAATTTCTTAAGAAACCTCAGTTTGTCTTCCCTATTTCTGACACTGAGAACAGCCATTCTTCCTTGTCAGCTAGTGACCAGCCACCTTTAGTGCTGGACTGGTTCACAGAGGAAGATGATGTCTTGAAAACTGTCCTCCAGGCTCTCCTCAACACACAGCAACACAAAGCAGTCACTGAGAAATCTACTTTTTTTGGTTAAAGAAGGAAATCCCCTGACATTGTCCCAGAAAGAAAAAGAGTTGGGCTCCATTACACACCATGTCCCCACAGCTTCTCTCCCTTCCATAACTTCCAATCCTCCCCCTTTCACAAGCACTTCTGCATTCCTAACTAACCACAGTTGCTTCTTAAATATCTAAAAATTAAACAGTGAGGGTAACCAGAGCACTTATAAATATCACAAACAACCTCTCCAGGCAACTCTGAGCACTAAGCCAGCTATTTATTCTATTTTGCCTTTAGTAAAGTGAAGGAGAAAAGCAACAGTGTCAAAGTCCAGAATTGCACTCTTTTCTCTTGCTTCACAGCCAGCTGGGTCCTTAACAACCTGTAGTTTGCAAGTTTTGGCAATTCAGGTTTATTAATTGTTCTTTGTTATAGACTTCTCTGTAGAATGACCTAGAAAGCCCTGATTAGCCAAACGTGCTTTTCCTCAGCAAAGGCAGTGCTTGATCATTTGTAAATTCTACTTTAACGTGTTCAACAATTTTTCTGATCACAGCCAGCAACTCCCCAGAGCATTTAACCTTTCCAAAGTAAAAGTAACATTATCTGTGACTATTCTGAAAGATGCGTAGAAATACACACTGTATTTTTGATACCTCTGACATTTCATTTTTAAATTCCTTCTAAAAAATACAAAGAAAATACTTCTGGCTCAAGGAGACACTGAACTGCAAAGAGCTAGAGAGGTCTCAAAGGGAAGAAAAAAGGGAGAATGGAGATTATCATGTATGTTTATCCTGTTCTTACTCCTCCCTGTGCACCTGCCCACAGCTATTCACCACAGAAAGTAACAGATCCAGCTGTTCTCCTGCTCTCTGCTCTTGTAAAAACAGAAGACCAATCCATTTAGCATTCAAAGGGGTAAAAGGCAGCAGGAAGATACCCAGAGGAAAGTGCAGGGAGCACAGTGAACACATGCTGATGTTTCTGATGCCTCTAGAATACAGGAATTTGCTGTTTTACGATACCCTGAGCCAGAGGTTGTAGCTACACCCTTGTGCAAAAAGGTACATGAACTTGTTTTGACTGCTTTTTGAATGATTCACACCTGGTAATGCTCTTCCAGCATTTTTGTGTAGGACTGCACAGTCACCAAGAGCACTTCACCATTGCTGCCAGATTAAAGAGAAAGGCTCTTTATCCAGTGCTGTTCCAGCTCTAAGTGAACTGGTGCACAGAAGGATAAAAGACACTGAGTAGGGACAGGAACTGACTTGTCACACTGTTTCATAGGCTTTCCTAGACAAGGAGAGTGCAATGGATCTAATCTATCTGGATTTAAGGGAAGTTTTTTACGCCACACCTATGTTAGTGAAATCTGCAGACAATACTAGAACGGCTGTCTCACTGGGAAAACTTAGCTGATACTTATTTTTAACAGAAAACTCCTGAAACAAGAAATTAAGGAGATTGCTGAAAGACCAACTTTATAAATTATCCCATCTAATGTGATTGCTAGCAACCTTCCCAAAAAAGGCATGGTTTAGATCCGTTCAGTTCGTAAGACACATCAAGGCAAAACAACTGCAATTCCCAGTCATCACAGAGGAACAGTGAGGTGAACTGAGCAAGAGGAATGTAAGAATACTATCATGTGAAGGACAGCACATTTAGGGACAACTAAACAAACAAAGCCCAATAAAACACCCCCAAGGATTCATCAGCTGGAAGAAAAGATGCATGAAAAATTCAGGGATTTCTGTGATAACAATGCAATGTAATCATGGAGAAAGCTCATGTGATTCCCAGTCTGTTACACTGGGTATTTTACTTCAGAAGCAGGGAAGTATTAGCACTGCTGAACAAGGCTCATAAAACCCACATTTAAAACATTCTTATCAACTGATTTGAGAAATATGAGACCAAACTGAAAAGAGAACAACTGAGGGGAAAAAAATAGGTGCTATTAGCTTGAATAAACGTGAGAAGGCCTGCCCTTACAAAAGAAGGGTGAAATATGGGCTTGCTTAACCTGCCAAAGCGAGGTTATATGGAGAAAGACATCGTTCTTAAATATGTTTGTGTAAGCCAGAGAAGGAGGATAAACTTAATTAAAGATAAACTCACACAAGCCTAATTTGGTCTCAGGGAGTTTAGAAAGGAAGATAGAGAAAAAGAAATTAAGCCCTGGGACAATCTTCCAAACAGAGCAGTGGCATAAGGTATTTACATGGTTTTAAGGCAGACCACAGTAAATTCATAGAAAACATCACATGACAAGTTTGGAATTATTTTGGTGTTATATCACAGATTCTCTGATACAAAACATATTCTGTGTACTAATAAGCTTGCATTTGGATTTTTTCATCTCCCATTCAGTTAAAGCATTACCACTAGTTACAGCTGGAGATAGGAAATTAGGTAGGATATACTAGCACATTTACTCAAACCCCTCAAGGTTCCTCGTCAGTGGTTCTCACACTCCAGGTGCCATAATCTCTAGTGAGTCAGGTAAAAGAACAGGATCACTGGAAGGTTTCATCATTGTCTTGAATTGGTCACGGTCCTGACTGATCCAACATTTTCACCTAACAATATCCTTGTTTCACCCAATTTCTTCCCTTGGAAGGTTGTAGTTTGGAGGCATTAAGTCTGTTGTACCAAAGTGCTCAACTTCATGTTAGTATTTTAGAGTGCACCTAGCAAAGGACTAGAAATGGATGACAAAAAGGAAAAATATAGATGAAATCCCAGAAAACTCTTCAAACCCAAGTTCTGTCATTAGTTTTTCTTCAGTTGTGGGGAATCACTTCCAAAACACAAGAGCATCACTGTCTGTCCCTTCCCAGGCACTTACACCCAGAGGATGAGGCTGGCAAGTGTGTAACTGTATGACAATACTGAGCAGCCCCACATCAGGCAACTGTTCATGAAAACAGTGCTTGGGGAAAATGGCTCCTTCCTCCATAACACCAGCCACTCTGCTGAGAGGGCTGACCCTGTATTTCCCTCTAAGCAGCTGAGAACAGAGTTCGTATCTGAGTCTCCAGCCCTCAAAGCTAGTCACCTTTTGTGATGTTGACTTCACGGATGCTGTAGCCCTCGCGCAGCCGGACAGAAACAATGCTCACGAGATCAGCATGCACCTCCTTCTCCGTGTGCTTCTTCCTCCGCATTGCCAGCGCAGGGTTGCTGCTTGCAGACACCAGATGCTCATTGAACAGTCTGTGCTGGGACACTGTAAATGGCAGAAATGGGTTTGTGGGCCAGCAGCTCCCCTCAGCTTCATCCTACAGCAACAGGCCTCCAAAACTGCTTTATAAAAACTGTCAGGAACACTCAACAGCCTGAAGAACAGTACATCCTTCAGGTACCACTTACACCTGCTCCTGATTCTGCAAGGCAGCAAATAGGTCCACTAGTGTGGCCAAGAGGCCTGAGAGAGGGGCAGGGTGGGGTGCCAGGTGTCCTCTGGGACAGCTTTTGTGGCAAGGCACACATCGGAGTTACAGGCTTAGCCTAGACAGGCAGAAACTGCACAGCTGTTGTAACAGTTGCACAACAAGCTTTTGGGCTTTATCAATTTCTCTGGAAAACCCTGAATTCCCAGGTGCTTTCTAAAAAGTATCAGGATGTGGAAGCCTTCAGTTTAAACCCCGACCAGCTGATCTTTTTAAGATTCAACATTTCCAAGTCCCAGGCCAGCTCTCTTCAAACTTGCCACTGTATGTGGCTTCTGCTGCCAAGTTACAGAAGGTGCAGATGGCACCACCACAGTGCTAGGGCATGAAAGGGTGTTTCCAAGTTTTACTGTCAACTAAACTAATCTCTCCTGGCACAGTCTCAGTCAGTAACAGTCACAAAATAAGAAAAATAAAGAAAGGAATTTGGGATGGTTCTCAAGGGTCTCATTTTTCGATCCAAACTGCTGTCTGCAAGCCCCGCTAGGATAAGCTCTCCAGAACATCCCCTCCTGTGAGCTAACCAGTGCACAGGGAAGGGTGGGTGAGAGCTTCTGACCCCCTCCCAGTTCCAACACAGCAAGCCTAACGGCAGACTGCTGAGCCAAAACCACTGACAGGCGACTAATCAGGTCATTAGTTGCCCTGGTCCACCCAATTCCTGGAACCAGGAGAGGGGTCACAGAGGAGGCTGTGTGACCAATTGTGCCCAGAGCCTTCAAAAGGCATGGCCCAGAGGGGACAAGGGAGAGTATCAGCATAACCAAGCCTGGGAGTCACCCCAAAGTGAGGTGCTGTAAGACATGCACCTGCTGGAAGGAGGACATAGACATTTCTCACCACAGTAATATTCTGGATTCAGAGACTCCCCCGTACGCAGAAAGGAGTACAGCAGAAATGCCTTGTGATACACATTCAGATCCAGGCTCAGGGGATCCAGCTCAGGGCACGTGGAGAGGTAAGCACCAAAAGTGGCCATGGCAATGAATTTCATCAGTTCCACATTGGGAACGTGGCCAAAGCTGCAATCATATGAGTAGACACCGCCCACCTACGGGATGGATAAAAAAAGACATGTGAGTACAGCAGTGCTGAGGACAAGGCAGAGGGCCAGTAAAGGACTTAAACAGGCAGAGAAGGCCCCTCTTCCCCTCTGGAGGTGAACACCATCCACCAATCCACCTGCCTCCCTCTGGCAGGCAGCAGCCCCACACTCTCAGGTACCAGACATACCTGCACAAAGGAACAGGCCACTGTGCCACTGCGTAGCTGGTTGAGTAAAGTCTCACACACAGCCACATCAGGGACACTGGTCACACCATCCGTAATTATTATTATACCTGCAAACAAGACAGCATCTTAGTGCATCTTCCATCTCAAGTAGCTATCAATCTCCCAGTGCATCCACCAGAGATAAAGTTTAGGCAGGGCAGAAGTAGAAGGAAAATCCTGAGAGTGGTTTAGAACTTCCAAGGTATTATGAAGCTGGTAAACGTTCTGACTAGGTACAGCAAATCACTCAGATGGGGCACAGCTTTCCACAACCCAGGTTGCCCTGAGCAACAGTCACAGCTGTATTTCCTCACTAACTCCCCAATGCTGACACAGAGCTCATGGCATAGTGTTGTCCTCCCCATTTCCACAACGACAATTTCCCCATAGCATGCAGAGTAAAGGCTAATGTTGAAATTTCATCCCAACAGAAGGGTCCAGGTACCAGCTCTTATAAAATTAACCTCAGCTTAAGGCAGGATGAACACAACCCTTTGCAAACAATCAAGCAAACCTTAACCCTGAGGATGCAGCCAACCTGCACTGGAGTTGGAGGGCAGCAGCTGCAGTGCCAGGATCCCTTGCCGGACCATGCTGACCAGGCCAACATCAGCAGTGACAACAGACACACTGGGCTTCCTCACAGATGACTCCTGCACATCACCAGGGCTCTCTTGGCTCAGGGGTGACAAATCCATCTGGAAAAGTTAAAAAAACCACAAGGCTCCATGGGGGAGATTTCAGCCTAGCTCTAGTTCTTCCAAACACCCTTCAGAGTCTGGCAGTCCCACGGTACCACAACCCTGGAGCACCTCTGCTAGTAGATTTAACTTCCAGGTGCTCTCAAAATCCTGGTCACTTGGGCCCATTAGAACAGGTGGGCAAGGCTGCTTGAAGGTAGAGGAAGGGGATAGCAGGCTTAAAGCTTTATTCTAAGGTGATTTCTCACAGAAGAGGAAATATGAGACACCCTGAGGTCACTAAAACTCCTCTGTATACAAAACCAGTTCCAAATTAAAAAGATGGTAAATACCATTTTTTTTCCCTCTTGTCATTTAGTAGAAGTTGCACCTATTCAGCACCTACTTAATCTACCCTTTTCAGCCCAGAAATGCTGGGGAGGCAGAGACAGCTATGCCTCACTTGTGAAGCACTGCAGCACGAGCAAGGAGCCTTGTAAGGACAAAGTCTAGTGCCTATGCATTTACCTCTGCTCAAACAGAACTTGTTATGCAGTGTTGATACAAATAAATGCAGGTAGGCTTCTCCTGCATCTTCTATGAAAAATATCCCCCAGGCAAAGCCTGAAATTTGTATAATTATACCAGGGGGAAATCTATGTTTACAGTCCCCTTATCCCCAAAAGGCTCTGGCAATTCAAACCTGTAATAAAATATTGCTTCATTTTTACTCCTAAGACAGGTAATGGGTGAGACCCTCCCCTGCAAAGCTACAGATGATTGGAGCTGGGAAAAGAAAACCGAGACTAAAGAAATTTTTGTTACACACAAATAGGAGCAGTCTGTGGCTGTGAGCAGAAATCTGACTATCCATCACTTTAACTTGCCAGATGCCTTAAATTCAGACACTCCTTAACAATGATACAGCTAATGAACTTCAAAAGTTAAAAAGTTTCAGTCCCTGCCCTTCCCCTGGGGCCTCCCACCTCCACCCCACAGCCTGTGGCAGGACTCAACAGTCCCTCTGGCCTGCAAGTGCATCTCCTTCCCCCCATTTGCATGGAAGAAGTTATAGGGTAGTTTACCATGAGAGAAATACAGCATCAAGCAGGTATGCATATAAAACACTGCAAAAACACCACCTGGACTCACTAGTTGAGGTATTTACTTCCTGCAATCCTCTTTCTATTCCAGGATTGACAGTTTTAGCATTCTACATACAGATTTCAGCTAGAATATGAGATTCGGAGCACTCCAGATATGGAACTGCAATACCTCACCAGTAGCCTCTTGTTCACCTGATTTTGAGACTTTTTTTCCTTTTTGCTCAAACTCTAATAACTAATGTTAAATAAGAACTACATAACCTCAGGCAGGCCAATAACAAACTTAACTGCAAGAAGATCAAAAGCAGCATGGCTAGCAGGTTGACGGATGTGCCTTTTAAAGATCCCTTCCACCCCAAACATTCTATGAGTCTACCATTCATCTGCTGATACACACATCCATGGCTACTAAACAGCATCTAATACAAGGAGTATTAGAAACTGCACCAGCCGTTTATTCAACTACATGGCTGGTTTTCATCGTAACAAGGAAGTATTTTTATTCAAGAAATGTAACAAGGGCTAAGGGCATATTCACAGCTATTTATAGATTAGTAATATGGGCATAATCACCTCTCCCACAATCTTCTTCAGAAAGAAAACAGATCCTACCATTTGTCCCGTGATGTCAGACAAGAAGTCAGGCTGTTTTACTGCACAATAATCTTAGGGAAAGCAATCAGTCTCATCAGTCCTGGTTCTGCTTTCCTCAGTGTTCATGTTCCATTAATGGATCCCACAATATTATCTTACCAACTCCTTAGCTGTTCCTTCTGCAGACCTACCCTGCTGTTCCTCTTAACATCTCACCCCAGAGCACAGATCTGCAGGGAGCCAAGAGACCCCACCTACCTCTGTCCCCCTTACCTGTGGTTTGGGTTCATACTGTTGCTGGAGCATCTCTGCCACTTTGTTCTCAAAGGCACATAGCTGTGTGTAAACTTGATGCAGAAAGGCCTCCCGCTTTGTCTCATCCAGCTGACAGCCCTGGAACAGTACCTGGCCCAAAGACACACATGTCAGTCATCAAGATAAGGTTTTAGAACACCAGCCCCCAAAATGATACACAGGAACAGAGCTCAGCATGGTGAAGTTCAGACACATTCCTGACAAAATACAGGTACAACACAGGCATATTCTATTCCAGCTCAGAGCCAACTGCCTCTGAGAAATGGTGTATCATGGCATCTGCAATTCACTCCACAGCAGATGCTCCATCATATTTTGGGATATCTCCTTCTTGGGCAAGAAATTTCTATTTCATTTGCCTTCTTCCAGGATAAGCAGTTGTCAGAAGGAAGTGATGCGGGACCCTTGTTAGAAGCCATTAACTCTGGTCTCATGTTTCTAAGGAAGGCCTGTTTATTCTAATCTAACTCAGCTATAGACTGATCCAATTATCTTCCAAAAGGAACAGCAAATTGAAACAAAGAAGAGAAAAAATTAGACTGGACATTACAAAAGAGGCTGAGTGATGTGACAGAGCAAGCCTGCCACCACAGAAACTCCCCAGGCCGACAGGTATGACACCTGTGTTTACAGATGTCACCATTGTACGGCAATCTCTGTCCGCAACCAGGAGGCAAAGAAGATACAATGTGTAGACAAAGAACTCATTGGAGGCGGGGAAGGCTGCATGTTGGCCACACTCCCTCAACCTCAGATGGGCAAGATCTCTTAATGACATAGGAAAAGTAAATGATTATGATAGAGACAGGCTTTCCTGGATAAGTGATACACACATATGCCTTTTCCTCCGTAAAAAAAAACCCTAATTATTAACATTATTAACCCCTAATTATTATTAACAGAGACCACAGTTCATGGCCTCATACAAAAAAACAGGAAATTAGAAAGATTCAGAGAAGAAAAACATAGTAGCTTCAGAGTGCGGGGAGATACTGAGGCACAACCTGATGGTGTCTGTCAGATTGCTGGACAAGATGACACACAGAAAACATCACTGGTAAATGGAGAAGTTCCTGCTACACTTATTCTGGTAGCGCCTATGAACAGACCAAAGTGAGGGCCACACTCCTCAGGCCCTACATTGTAGAAGGCTTGGGCAGGGTGAGGTGGGGAGGGAGAGAGAGGGAACAAGCACAGACCAAGAGGCTCCTCCTGTTACCACCCACTTTCCCCGGTATTAGCAACAGAATGAAACACACCATCAGAAACATGTAAGTAATGTGAAAATACTGCAAGGCAGAAAAGATCAAGGATGAACTTCAAAAATCACACTGGCACCATAAACCAGACTTGAATTTATTAAATAGAACTGCTCTGGCACAAGTAAAATCTCTATACCAGGGCTGGCTGCTCCCTCCAACAAGCAGCAGCATATTCATATCAGCGCAAAAAGAATAAGGTTTGTAGGAAGGGACAATTATTTTTGAATTAAACACTGTTACACAGCTGGAACACGCAGACAAGCTTTTGGGCACATGAGCTCTGCTTGAATGCTTCACGCTAATTACAACAGGCAAAAAGAATTAATCAACAGAAATTAAAAACAACAACAAAACAACATCAACAAGCAAACATTCAACATGAGGCAAATATCCCCTGTGGCCCAATTCTAAGATGATGCCTGTGGGCAGCATGCTCCAGAGAAACCTCTGCTTTCTGCCCACAAAGGAGAAGTTGCTCACACACACTTCTGCACTACAGCCGGCCACGTTTTAGTGAGAAAAGCCCACAGGACCACAGGTGACAAAGCCCTGCTGCCACATGCCCCTGCTCTCCTCTGCCCTCACAGGACCCCAGCACAGCCAGCTGCTCACACGCTGAGCCAAACCAAGGGAGAGGCTGAACTTTACCTGGTGGGACTGCAGGCCAATGATGGAGGAATATGCCTGGATGGTGACAAAGATCTCTGGCTGGTAGATGATGTCTGAACCAGGGATACGAAAGGGTCTTAACAATCCTACCAAGCATCGGGAAAGGGCATGAAACACCTCATCAAAAATTATCTCCCCTGTTGAATCATCCTGCAAACAGAGAAAACAGAGAAAAGGAACAGCTTTTCCATCTTCTAAGGCCTTCAATCTCATTGCTGGCTGTCCCACTGTGCAGAGCCAACAGCAAACATCCTTCTGCAATGGCAGCTTGATTATAAAGTGACAGCTCCCATGAACAAAAATCACACACTGAGCATCGAGTAGGTAAACAAGATTTGCCATTAAGCTGCCCAGCCAGGGGCATAGCACGGCTCCCTCCTGGGAAAAACAAGACTGCTGCAAAAGTTAAGACTGACACTGAGAGCAATAAGCTTTCCCAGCAAATAGGAATGGGTCCAGCCTTCTACCGCAGAGCACCCCGGGGAGCAGTTTCTGCACTTACCACGATGCCCGTGGAAGGGCTCAGGTCGAGCTCAATGACGAACCGGTACTGGCGGGCCAGGAAGGTGACCCGTGTAGAGGGCACGAGGAGGTACGGCCTGGGCTGGACGGGCTCGTCCGGCTGCCACCCGTTGGGCAGGATGCTGAGAACATCAAGCTCATTTTCTGACTTCACCTGCCAGAACAAGCGAACGGAACCTGAGAGAGCACCGAGCCGCGCCAAAGAAGCGAGCAGGGCTGCTGTGCGGGGCGGGGTGCCGGCGCTGCCGGGCGGTGCGGCACGGTCCGCGGGCAGGGACTCACCAGCTCGGGCTCGGGCACGGCCCTGATGACCTGGTGCAGCCGGCTGAGCACCCAGGCGAGGCGCACGTTCCGGGAGATGCGATAGTCCTTCTTCATCAGCAGGAACACGTGCCCTGCCTCCTCCACCTGCGGCGGCACCGGGGTCAGCCCCGCACCGGGGTCAGCCCCGCACCGGGGTCAGCCCCGGCCCTCACCCTGCTGCCCCGCTCCGAGCTCCGGCCCGGCCTCCCCCTCGCTCCCGGTTCCCGGTTCCCGGCAGGGCTCTCCCCCGGCCCGCTCCCGGTTCCCGGCCGGGGTCAGCCCGGCTCCCCTGACCCGTTCCTGGCCAGGCTCAGCCCCTCTCCCCTGACCCGATCCCCGTTCCTGGCCAGGCTCAGCCCCGCTCCCCTGACCCGTTCCTGGCCAGGCTCAGCCCCGTTCCCCCGGCCCGCTCGCCGCTCGCCGTTCCCCGTTCCCGGCCGGGCCCCGCTCCCCTGACCCGGTTCCCGGCCGGGCCCCGCTCCCCTGACCCGGTTCCCGGCCGGTCTCAGCCCCTCTTCCCCTGCCCCGCTCCCGGCCCGCTCCCACCTCGCCGTCGGGCCGCTCGGCCCCCGCCATGTCTGCGCGGCCCCGCCCCGGAAGGCCGGCCGTCCCGGGGCAGGGGGGCGGCACCTCCGCCGCCATCGCCGCCGCCATCGCCGCTTCCTCCATCGCCTCCTCCTCCTCCTCCGCCGCCATGCAGGTGAGGGCCGGGGCAGCGGGGCCGGGCCGGGATGGAGCGGGCCGGGCCCAGCGCGGCGGGGGCAGCCCGGGCCGCAGGCCGAGATCTCCGGGCCGCTGGTGCGGTGTGTCCCCGCCTGGCAATCCCCGCTGCCCGGCGGGGGGATGGCCGAGCCCCTCAGCCCTGCTGCGGCCCCGGGCTGCGGCCCTCACACCGAAGGGCCCTGCCGGCCGAGAAGTCGCTGCCCAGAGGCAGCTGTGAGAGCAAAGCGTGGTGCCGGTGTCACTCTGTAGAGGCTGCTGCTAGCACGGCCCTTGTGTTCAATGGCCTGGAATGAAAGCTCGCGAATGGAGAAGGACCTACTTTCTTTTTGTACCGCTGTCAATTTGTAGCGTCCATAACGTCCAAAGGAAGAGTTGCAGAGGGTAATGACAGCTTAACAGGCTGTAAAGATCCCTTTGGTTTGCTTGCTGGCTGCATGCAAGTCTCCTGGTTGTCCTAATGGGAAAGAAGGTGGAAATGGATTGACCCGCAATTCCTCATCTATAGGGTTTTTTACATTGTCTCTCCTTGTGCATAACAGCCTCTTTACTGTTTTTAATCGGTGCATTTATGGAACTATGAACGTTCCTGTTGCCTTTATTGGTACATATCCCTACTTATTTCTTTTCAGTTGCAGGGACGGGAGTGACTCGTAATAGTCAAGGTGCAAATGATGCATGCATTTATGCAGTGATGTAATGATGCTTAGTTTTCTGTTGCTTTCCCAATAAATTCTATGTCACTTCCTTTTGAGGTGACTGCCTTTTGAGCCTTGGGCAGATGTTTTCACGAGTTATCCTCAGATAATCCCAAGATCTTGTTGATGAGTAACAACATTATCAGCTCAGAGAATGTCATTGTGTACGGAAAGTTGCGGGGGGGAGGGAGGGGGGCTTTGTTTTGCCTGTCATGATTTTTTCCCCTTTGTTTTGCCGCATGCATTGCTTACCTTTACCTATTCTGAATTTCACCTTTACTTCTTAATTGCTCCCTATCAGCAAGTCCTTCAACAACCCTTCCAATAAGCCATATCTTTACTACCACGGGGCAATTTAGCATTGCTAACAAACTCCTTAAAGCATTCTCTGCAAGAGACATGAGGCACAGCATTCCTTAGAATCTTCAGTCACATTCCTTGAAGTCATTCGTCAGCCTTGTTGTATGCATGCTTTGCACTGCCTACATCTGCTTCCAGCTCTTAATGGCTTTGGGAAGAGCCTGGGAAAGAAGGAGGCTTGGAGCAGGCAATGTGCAATAGGATTTCATTCACCTTCTTGAGGGCTTCTTGGATAAGCACAGGCAGCGGGCCAGAGGAATTGTTGTGGGTGCATATATGCCTGGCACCCCTGCATTAAAACACTGGCTCCCAGCCCAGCTTGTAATACAGGCAGTAGTTAATCTTCTTGCACAAGCACAGTGCACACAAATAGTTGTAGGCTCATTTCTTAATTGGACAGGAACTGACTAGTCCCATCAGAAGATGGACAAGAGTGCCTTTATCTCCAGGTGGAACAGCCAGCAGCAATCCATTCCATGGACTGGGGATCAAATTTTAACAAGGTTGACTCAGCTGTCTCTTCTAAGGTAGTTAAAGTGAAGTCTTCTCAGTGATTACTGATTTGTAAGAGTATAAATAAAATATAATAACATTGTATTCTCATGAACATGGAAGATGTCTGATGTCCTCTCCCAGGAAGCTTACACTTGTCCAATGTATTTAAACAGTGCAACAACAAACCCAATTGCAAGCGTGCCAGCAGCCTGAGTCACTTTATCTGCTTTCCCAATCGGTATTCCCTTTCTATTATTTGATTGCTTTGTCCCACCCTCCTCATGGATTATTATTGTGCAGTTCTCAACTTACATGAGCAGTTCATTAGGGCTGAGACTCTAATTATATTTTGTGCAATGCTGTAGTATGAGTAAGTTAGAGTAGATAGGATTTTAGAGGATTTTTGCAAGAATCAAGGACATGCCTTGGTGTCTTTGACAACAGATCCTGTCTTGACTCTGTCAACATCCTCCCTCACCCAGATGGGGATGTCAGTGGAAAAGATTATTTAAACAGTGTAATCTGAGCAAAAGGCAGAAGGTAATGTGTGTGTGGGTATGGCACCAGTCTGTGTCATGGCACCTGCAGCCAGTAAGGCATAAACACAATAGCAGCTGCCAGTTTCTTTGGCAGCTGGAGGCGGCACTTGGACAGAAAGAAAGTAAATGAGGTGAAGAGCACAAACTGGAGTATTTATCCCATGGACCTGGTACTCATTTTGCAAAGGCTGTTTTGGATGAAGACATCACTGTGCCCAAAGCTGCTGTCAGGAAAGGTTGAGAGAATCCTAATCTACTTTGAGCTGAGTTAGCTTAAATGGCTCACATGACTTAACTTTGATGACTTTGCCTTATGTGGTAAAAATCAGATGTAAGTGATGATGTCTTCACTGCACTCATCTAGATCTTAAAGAGGACAGCTGGCCAATTATTTTTTTCAGGCACAAGTCTCTTGTCTAAGTATCCTGGGGAAGGGGTTAGTGTGAAACCATAGAATTCTTATCACTGAAGTCTCTATTTGCTTCCTCTGAAAAGGGGGCTGGCTATAGGACCAATGGGGTTATGGATGCATGGATGTTGATTCACAACACCTTGGGAAGATGTTAAGCTTTGTCCTCTTCAGTTGTCTTTCTTGCCTTTTTTTAGAGAGAGGAGAAGCAGCTGGAGCTGACCCTGGAGGCGCTCATCAGTCAGGTGGCTGACCTGAAGAACTCTTTGGTCAGTTTTATCTACAAGCTGGAGAATGAGTATGACCGACTCACATGGTAAGGTGTCTCACGGAGCGGGGGGCACTTGATCACTGAAGCTATTCAGACTTGGCTTAAAGGATTAATTATAACCCACTAGCTTATTGTCAGTAAGTTTAAATTTGCTTATCTTACTTGTGCTGGAGGAACATGTCTTCCCTCAGTAAACCAGTTGAAATCCATTTGTTTCATGCTGTAGAGTAATAAGAATCATCTGCAGTGACTAGAAGTTCTCAGATTAAATATCTTAGAGACTCAAATACACTGTAAAATGAGCAGTGGGTCTTTCTGCATTTCTCGACCTTCTCTGGCTTTTTCTGGCTCTGATATGAACTGAGCTTTTGTGTTTTGCTAGTTCTGCTTTACCACACAGTTTGAGAAACTTGCAAGATGGCATTCTCTTCCTGGTGGACCATAAAGATGTTATAGCTGCAACTTAATAAACTATACTGTAATGTAGACAGTGTTTGCAGAAAGCTTCACAGGCAGCTAACATTTATAGTTAATGTTGCAGAAGGCAGGAGAGATGATGAAACCCCCTATGAGAGCAACCCAAAGGGTACTTCCTTGAGAAGTTATTTTGCTTCATTATTGCTTAGTCTAGGTAGCTAAGCCATAAATACTGTCTTTCCTAAGCCTGCTTAGGGCTTAAATTATTTCTTAGACCTTGCTCTAGAATGGCACTGGGAGAGTTAGTGGTAAAGAATTGCTTCTGTGTATGTTACTGAAATCCCAAACTGACACTTCCAGTGGTACTGCTTGTAATGTCCCTGAGCTATTTGCACTAGGGACTGGGGTTTGTTCACACTTCCATATTCAGCCCTAGGTTTTACTGCTTACCGTCTGGAGTGGACTGATTTGAGAAGAAATAGTGTTATTTCCTTACTTCTCAGCCATTTGAGTGAAGAAGAGGCAAAAGCCACCTGTGGCATCCATTTCCATGTTTTATCTTCTTTATTTGCTTTCCCAGGCCGTCAGTTCTGGACAGCTTTGCATTGCTCTCAGGGCAGCTGAACACCTTGAATAAAGTGCTAAAGCATGAGAAGACCCCACTACTGCGAAACCAGGTTATCATCCCCCTAGTGCTGTCTCCAGACCGCGATGAGGAGATCATGGTAAGACGTGTCTCTTCATTATCAGAAAGTGCTTGTGTGTCTGCTTCAGCCTGCCATTCTTTGTTCTGGGCATTCCTCAGCTCTGGGTGTAGAGAAAGAAAAAGCAACGGGTGCTTCTGTCTGGGAGCTGCTTTGCTGAGGGATTTCTACCTACAAACACGTGCACTGGATGCACTTTACAGGAGGTGTCCCTGTTCATAAATAAGTTGCTCTGACTGGACAGCCACAGTGCAAATTCCTAGACAAGTTGTTAAAATTTCCTAATGCTCCCCAGATCAAGGTTTTTCCATGGCATGCTAGCCTTGTTCCAGCACCATGGCCTGTGCCCTGGTCTGGAGCTGCCTGATTTCTGGGCTGGAGGAAGAGGCTCTGAGTGAGGCTTGTCAACTCTTGCAGCGGCAGACCGAGGGGCGTGTGCCTGTGTTCAGCCACGAGGTGGTACCTGACCATCTCCGAACTAAGCCTGACCCTGAGGTGGAGGAGCAGGAGAAGCAGCTGATTACAGATGCAGCTCGAATTAGCCCTGATGCAGCACAGGTAGGTAAAGAAGTTTGATACTTTTGCCTCTTATCCTTAGGATACAAGATGCCCTTTAACTTTGCTTCCTTCACCTTTCCTGTCTGAGATTTCTCCAGCTGTGACCCTAGCTGAGGTTTGGTTTCCTCCTCAGGTTCACAAGGGTATCCAACTCTGGCTCTCACAGGAGGTGCTATCAGACCAGTCAGGCAATGGTCCTGTTCCCACAGTGCCCTCCTGCATGCATTAGCACTGGGCTTCCTAGGCTTGGCTACCAAAATGCTTCCTTTTGGTTACATGGACCCTGGGAAGAGAAAGCTTTTACATATTCCTTGCTGACTTGTACTGAATTGGAGGTATCCTGGCAGCTTCTGACAGTTTTCATTTTGCAGAAACAGATCCAAAGTCTGAACAAAATGTGCTCAAATCTACTGGAGAAAATCAGTAAGGAGGAACGTGAATCTGAAAGTGGAGGTATGTCACTGAGGTGGAAGTGGGGTACAGGATTCAAGCAGCAGGCTTGAGACAGCAGAGCACAATAGATATATCAGAAGGCCTGAGGCATGGGAATTGCAGTTGAGCAGCATAGACAAAAGCATTACAGAATGTGCAAGACTGTCTGTCCTGGAACCCTCTAATTTGAGAAGGGATCCTGTGGGTGCCATGCGTCTTACTTGTGTGACATATGCATGGCAAAAAGGTCATTCCAACCCTTTTCTATATTCCCCTTTGAGGAGGTGGTAAGTACTTGCCAAGAAAACATCTCAATCAACTTTAATAAAAATAGATGTGAAAATGCAGTGGCAGTGAATGGGAAACCCCTTAGCTATGTTCTGAAGGAGGCTATGTGTTTGTTGGCAGGCTCTTCTGTGGTGCTCTCTAGATGATGGGTGCTTCAGACTCATGGCCAGCCTGTTGTGGTGTCCACTATTCCCAGGAGTGCCATGCACAACTCTTAAAGGCATTGGCATTGTTTTTATTGTCATCTGACACAAACATAGTGTAAGCAAGGACCCAAGCACCAGTTCTGTCTAGTTTCTAGGATTAACAGCATGACTGGGCATGTGTGTAGCAGAGAAACTTGCAGACATGCTGCTCATGAGCCTCCAGAAGGGGATGTTGCCACTATTTGTCTAAAACACAGTGCTTGTTACCTGCCATAGGATTCAGCATGGAATATCCTTTAGTGGGAACTTCTCATGGGCATGGAGGAGTTAGCTCCCACTATCCTCCTTCTCTGAGCAGATTATGCCCTGCTGTCAGTGAAAAAGCTCTTGAATCACCACTGTCCCTGGATTTTTGCAGCTTTTTTGACTCTGCTGAGACTCTTGTAGGAGGGGTTGTAAGAAAATCATCTCTATTACCTGCACCAAAGTAGCTAAAAAGTAAATTCAGGACTGGCTATGCTAATTTTTAGACTTGATTGCTAGGTCTAAAAATAACTTCTTTTTCTACAGGTTTACGACAGAATAAGCAGACTTTCAACCCTGCAGATACCAATGCACTGGTAGCAGCTGTGGCCTTTGGGAAAGGGCTGTCAAACCGAAGACCTCCAGGCTCTGGCGCATCTGTCCAGTCAGGCCAGCCGGGGGCTGGTGCCATCATTGCAGGGGCTTCAGGCATCCAGCAGGTCCCAATGACAGGTGCACCAGCTCAGCAGCAGCCAATGCTGGCAGGAGTACAGATGGCACCAGCGGGACAGCCAGGTAAAAAGTTGCATATCTGGGATCAGTGAAAATATAGGGAACAAGAAAGACAAATGCAGATGTAGAGATTCTTCCCCAGTCACTTCTTAGGTGTAACTAAGTGCAAGGTTCCTTTCTAGCCTTAATAACATGAGTCAGGTTACAACAGTGGAGTAATACCTGCTTAAAGTTAGCTTAGGTTGAAATGGATCCCAGCCAACCAGTTTCAGCTTCCTAACTCCCACTGCAATACTATTTCAGTAATAGACTTAATGAACATAGGAATCAATATGCAAGGAGATCACAGTGAATTTTTGCAGGGATCTGTGCTGGGGGGTTTCCTGTCAAATTTAAGTTGTGGATAGGCAATAAAGTGGAAAAGTTTGATAGTAATGAGTTACTCAACGTAAGAAAAAAACAAAAGTTGTCTGTAAAAAGTCAGAAGGATTTCCTATACGAAGTGACTTTGCTGAATAGTAGTAGATTACATTTGTGCAAAACATGAAGTGAAATACATTGGTGTAGAAACTGGACTGTACATGTCTAGCACCTGGACTCAAACCTAGTTACTTGTATTTGTGAAATACATCCATTGTATAAAAGTTCTGTAAGGATATTAATTGGATGTTCAGTTGGGGCAGAAATGCAAACCAAATGTTAGGAGTTACTAGAAAAAGAACAAAAGAACAGATGATATCTTTAGGCCATTCTATAAATCCATTGGGCACCCACACCTGCAATATTGTGGGCAGTTTTGGTATCTTCTCTGCTACTGGCCATAGCTTTGGGCTAGGGAAAAGGAAGTGTGGAAGCCTGTAAAATCCCAAATTGTACACAGCAGGTGAATGAGGAATGACTGTTCACTTTCCTGTGATACAGAAGGATTGGTGGAAGTTCACCAGTGAAAATATGGGCTTATAGATTTGGAGTAAAAGAGATACTTTTCTGAATGCGAAATAATTACACCTTAGTGCACATTGCCTAGAGTGTGGTAGGTAGATAGTGTTTATATGAGATGGAAATAAAAGTAAGTACACAAATTTCTGATGAAAAATCAGTCAACATCTAATCCTGAAGGTACCAACTCTGATTCCATGATCCTGAGCCAGCCAGAACATGTTAGAAGCAGAGGGAGTATTCTGCAGGCTTGCCCTGTTCTGCTATTCTTCTTAAAAGTCCTCTGCTGTCAGGAGTGGGTTGGGCCTGGAGGACATACAGTCCTAACCCTGTACTGTCATAACGTTAATTGCGATTTAGGATATCGGATATGCTAATTGGTGTTTTCTTGCCTGTATAATGACTGTTGTTTAGAAATAGACTTGAGCAACAATATTAATCCTAAGTTAAATATGTATTTATGTAAGAGTTAGACATTAATTTCCGTTGTGATTTGAAAACAGGACCCCAGAAACACTGTATCCAGGATGGTAAGACAGTCGCTTCTGTAGCCCACGCAGAGTGCACTGGTAACGAAAGCTCTTGTCTAGCATGTGTTAGGGGTAGGATCCCTTTTGGTAAGAGCAATGTTGTAAGAAATGGCAAATAATGATTCCTCAGCTACCCTCTTCATACTAGTTTTCACGCTTTGGCAATCTGTCATGTCGCCTTCCTTTGCCCATTTTTTTTTTTTAGGGTTTTTTTTTTCCCCCTAGCTAATGAGTTCTCTTCTCTTTAATATGACTTCATGTGAAAATTAAAACTTGGACCATCCTTGTCACTCTTACCTGCAATTTTTCTGTTTGTTTCCAAGACTGGAAACTCCAGAATTGCTCATAGTGTCCCAGATGTGGATAAACCATGCACTTCACTTGCTTTTGGAGCAAGGTCTAGCAGTATTTGTGTACTGGTTGTTATCACTGAAGTGATACATCAGTTGCCTGCTCATTCATTGCTGGCAATGGCCCACTTTGATTATGTTTGAGAGGGTTTAATCTTTATTCTTTTAGGTATTTGCTTATCAAATACTTTCTTGTCCTGCTTCATTACAGCTTTAACTTTCAGAAGTTGTCCTTTTTCTTTCTGTTTTAATTTGAAGACACTGAAGGATGGTTGACTATTCCTCTGTGCTACTCTTTAGTCACTGTTTATTTTTCAGATCACTTTAGTTTTGTCTGGCACCGTACATGTATTGTAAGCTGTCTTTGAACATGCTCCCATGCCTGATTGGGATCAGAAAGAGTAATAATGCCCAAGAGGTGGATGCAGTTACGGGAAATTAAGAGATCCCAAAGAGGCTTAGTAATTTAAATAGACACCCTGACTATAAGTAATACTACATGTAAGGGGATACAGGCTCTATGTTTGCCTGTCTGAAATGGAAGTGGAGATCTGTCTGGGTTCTTCTGTGAGTGCTGCTGCCAGCAACTTCTGTAGAACTAAGTCCAACACTGATGTAGAACTCTCCTGACAAAGAGAAAGGCTTGCTTAGGGTGGAACAAGGATAGCAGAGGGGAAAGCAGAGACACACAGGAATTGTTGAGGAGATTTCTCAATAGATAAAAATGCCAATTTGTAGAAGAGATTGATTGTGTTAGGTTAGAAGCTGAAAGGTGCTGTTGCAGATCGGCCTGGAGTGGAACAAGAAAAGCCCCGACAGGGTTGTTGTGACTCTTGCATACTGAGTAAAAGTTCTTTCATATTGCTGATTTTGCACTGCTTTTTCTTTTTTTTCTGTCTCCAGGAAAAATGCCAAGTGGCATAAAAACAAACATCAAATCTGCCTCAATGCATCCATATCAGAGATGAACTGACATGAACCAGACCCAGGGAATAACAGCATTATTACTGCTGCAGCCACCCCACCTGGATGCCTTCTAGGACTTCCAAGTCTCTTTGCATATCCATGTACCATACCCAGGGAGATAGCGCTTAAAAGGCTCCTCCCTGGGTTTTAGTTGTTGCTGGGTGGCCTGTGTAGAACCGTTGGTGGCCATGTCTCCTGGACACAACTACAGCTCTGTTGAGCCAGAGCAGATGACTTTGGTTATGGTATTGATCCCATCTTTTTCAGGCCCGGCCTGGAGGATAACTAACCATCCTTTCCTGCTACAGAACCTGAAGAGCTGCATGGAGCACTCTGCTCCTTGTTTCTGTTTGTTCACTCAGTAGGTTCTTTCTTTATTCCCTCTTGTTGAATAAAGACCTCATTATGCACACTGTGAGACACTGGTGTCCATCTCTCGGGTCATAAGGACTCTCATTTCCCTTTGGGTAAACACAGAGTGTCTCCAGTCTAAAACACAATGAAAACTTGGAGGCTGAGTGCTGGAGCTGCAGTCTTTTAGGTAAAGAGGTGTTTGTAAAGTGAGTCAGCAGGGTACAAACATAAGCAGCAAACATCCTGTCTATTGAAAACCAATTATGACTATTCCCCAGAAAGAAAATACTGGGAAAGACTATTACAAGGCCCACAGCAAGAAGGCAGCACTTCAGGAACAGAAGCACAGAGCTTTTGTACTCTGATACTGCAGCAAATCCCATCTGAGTCTGATTTAATTTCCATGCTTGTCTGCTTCTGTGTTTCCTACAAAGTTTCTTACTACTTCAGGATTGATTTATCAGTTCAGAGGTGTATTTCAATCTGCTCAGGACTGTGGCATCTCTGGATTGACCATTTCTCTTTGGAACTTGACATTGTGAAGCCATCCCTGTTCTATTTTGTGCCCTTGAGCTGTGACATTTAATCTGCCTAATGAGTGATTCCTCTGAGACTAAAAGGTGGGGGTGCATGCCCATGGAGCACATCAGTACGTACAGCACTGTCCTAAAGGAAAACTAGCTCCTAGTCATGCTCCTAGCTGCACTTGCCTGGACTTCCTTTTTGATTTGTGGTGAAAGCCAGCACTGTGTTTTGCTCAATAGCATCTGTCAGCAATCTTCGGGTGAGGAAATCTCCACTCAGCAGATACAGCCTGCAGCTGCTCCTGCACTGCTTGCCTCTGAGCTAATCAGATCCAGCTTATTTATGGAGGCTGTGAGCCCTTCTCCCAAAACAAAACCTTCCACAAAGCTGTGACTAGGGCAATTATGGAGCCATTTTGGTGTGCTGGCCCTTGAAAAGCACTAAGCTGGGAAGTAGAAAGTTGAGCTGGAAGCACAAACAGCTTATAAGCTATACCAAAGCTCCACTATAAATGAGCCCAGTGGCATGTTAGCAATGGCACCATCCCAGCCAGACTGATGGAATTGGTTTTTTGCTCCTAATCAACACAGAGCCACTGATTGCAGCAGGCAACTGGTGTGAAGGCAGAGGAGGCATGCTACTGGCTCCAGTGTGAGGAGTTTCTGCAAAAACCTGGAGCCTGATGGCCAGGGAGTGAGAGCCTGCAAGGCTATTCCCCATGATTGGGCTGAGCACCAGATGAATGGCTGTTCCCTGCTCTGCCTCATGTCCCTGCTTTGGTTGGAAAGGAAGGCAGAATATTGTGTGTGTCAGATCCTTGGCACACATATTCATGGAGCCTCAGCTGTAGGATGCTGCTTCATTTCGTCCTTACAGACTGGCTTCCTTATAAAGCTAAAATGCCCCAGTCCAGGAGTGCCAAGTCTAGCAGCTGGCTGGGGTGATTTGGGCAGCGTGGGACACAGGCACAGCATATCTGCCTGTTACCCACGCTAACCTGGCTCTCCCAAAAACGCCTCCAGTGGGGCAGGCCAGACCTTTCACACACTTGGATGGGAGGAAGGGAAACACAGGCAGGGTTTTTTTCCGTAGATTATAAAACTAGGGAGGCTGGCTAGGCTCACTAGCGTAACTTCCTGCATGACACAGGCTGCCATGAATTAATTATTGTGTAAATTAGAGCACTGTTGTTAGGAAAACAGTTGATCTTGAACTGATGTGTCTCAGCTACAGTGAGGTAGATCATTCTAAAAACTATTTTTCTTGTTGCACTTTGGATTGAGGCTGCATTTCTTTAATGCCCTTCAAGTCAGTGGATCTTCTCAGCCAGGGAGTGAGCCACTGAGTTAGTCTTAAAGAGAGGACTCAGGTATTGTGATGAAGCTTTCCCGATCCTTTTTAATGACAGACTGAACTGATGAAAGTCCCTTTTGCTTTAAGGCATATTTTCCATTTTCTATTTCTTGACTCACATCCAAATCTCCTTATGCATTTGTGTCCTTTGGGACATTGGACTAGGACACACTATTCTAGTTGTGGGAATGGGAGTTTCAAATGTAGAGCCACTTTAACCTCTTATCCGGTTGCTGCCAGCGCTTGAATGTTTAAATGGAACAGGAACAAGCCTTTTACCCATAAAGTCACAGTGGAATTTATGGTTCACTGCTTGTCACTGTGGTCTGCAAGTCCAACAGGGATTCACCATTCCCAGTGCACTGTGTCAGAATAAAAGCACAGCCCTGCTGGGTCAGGATGAAGGCTGGGGCTATGTCCTGCTGCGGCAGGGGCCAAGCAAGTGATGGGGTAGCACACTCTTCCTGTGAGCAGGGGATGTGGTGCTGCACTGTGTCCTCAGGTTCTTTCCCCCTGCCTTATCCAATTCATTTTGAACTCCTCATTTTCAAGTAGGATATTTTTGGCAGGGGGGAGGCTCAGCCTCAGCATAGCAGGTGCTGCTGGGCTGTCTGGGCCACAGCTTGGGTGCAGAAGTGTGATGGAGGTGGACACTGGTTTGTTCTGGCCCCCCAAGCCTCCCCTCATTACCAATCAGGCTCTAGTGCACCTGCATGGCTCTGCTGTCCCAGGGATCCCAAGGGCTCCCAGGACAGGAGCTGTACCCACCATGACTTCATTTCCCTCCAGGTCATCAGCTTTATCCTATTTAGCACTGCCTGCGACAAACACATCCTTGGTACCAGCTCCCCAGGGAGCATCTCCTCTGCTGCCTCTCACTTGCCCAGGTCACCCATGAGCTTGTTCCTTGATGTCACACACCCTGGTACCAGCCAGATTGCTCTCTGATATTTAAGAATATGCAGTGCCAAAAAAATTATGTTAGTCTGCAGGCTTATTGTCTGTAATCCCTGATGATTGATATTTATATTTCTCTGCTTTAAATCTTTATCAATATGATCACATATTTTTTGGTCATTATTTTGCATGTGATGTCTGTCAAATAGACACACCTGTTTACAAGGCCATCCTGTTTACTTTTTTTAAATGCTGGCATAACATCAGCTTGCTTGTTCTCTGGAGCTTCTCCAGGCTCCCTTGTCTTACTGAATCCCATCATTAATAGTTTGGATTTCTAAAAACATTTTTTTTTTTTTTTTGAGATGCAGGATACCCAGACTGCTGATTTTTCAATGTTTGCCTTATGCAACTGTTGTTTAACATCCTCCCGAGTTACTGTTAGAGTGGAAAGCATTTCACCCTTGTGACAGGAATGCTTCATCTGGCTTCCTCCCAAATGCAGGAGAGAGATATTTATTGCCTTTCCTTCCTGCCCCGCTACACACAGGCACACCGTTCCCAGCCCATGTCACACATCCAACCATGCTGGGTGGTGCCCACAGCCTGTCCTGCTGTTGCCCGGGGCTGGTTTGTCTCTGGAAGCCCTGAAGACCGGCTTGGTGCCACCACTTCCCTGCATCTCTCTGCATCCACTGATCAGCATGACAAACACCTGCTGCTTGTTTGTTCCCTTATCCCATCCCCAAGTGGAGATGTGCACACAGGTGTCTTCTTTTGTTTAAACAAGCAAAACACAATATTTTTGTTTGGTTATTTTAACCTACAGGTCTTTTAAGTGGGTGTCATTAAGTCTTTCCAGTGGAGGTGAAGTACAGGAAGTGTGAGAGAAGTGACTAAAAAGATCAGGGGGACAGTAGACTTCTCCACTCTGTACCACAGCTAAGGCAGGGTTTCAGCATGGGCTGCAGAGCTGGTTTCCATCCTCCTGCTAGGGTGGGATCTTTCTGACAGAAACATCTGGAACCAAAAGAGAAGGCTTGTGCACTTTTTGACACTAAGAAGCAATGCAATGGGGTGTGTGCTGCCAAAGGGTGTTAAGCTAAGTTTTGCATCTGACTTGCTCCCAAAGCAGCTTCACCTGCAGCTCACAGAGGAGACACAAACACAAGGAAATAGCAGCAAAAGGTGGGTCTTGCCTGGCCACTGAAAAACTCAGAAATGTCTTGAAAGTCAGAGGCACAAATGGAGGGAAAACAACCCAGTGGTGGAAGCAGCCCCCCAGTCTGACTCTCTGCTTTTCCCCAGGCTCCTTGAATGAGCTTGGTGGTCCCCGGAGAGGCAGAGCATGTCTATTTGACAGCTAGTGCCTAGAAATGAATACGCAAGTGCTTTGGAAAAATCCCATGGTGTTCCTCCTTCCATCCGAGGGCAATGCATCTTCATGTCTCAAAAGTAAAAATGTTACTGCTTTGTATCTCACACAGATGCTGCGGTGGTAAAAGTAAATGCTGGAGAAATGGGATGTTTGGATGTATTTGTAATATGTGCCATAAAAATAGTTCAAGCTGATGTAACTCAACAGTTTATTTATTGTTCTTGGGATACTGCAGCTCTCTGGCTGGACCCAGAAACACTGCCTTGGTGGAAACCTGCACTTAGAAATTAATGAAAACCTTCTGCAATTTCCTCAGGGGTAACCCTGACATCAGAGTAATGCAAAGTGTGCTGGCTGGCTCCTCTGAAGGAAAAGCCCATCTTTTTTTGTTTTTTTTTTGTGGGTTTTTTCCTTTTTTTTTTTTTTTCCTAGTGTGTGTTGTTTAAAGAAAGGAAATTACTGCATGCATTTTTCTGACCGAGACACATATTTTCCAAAGTCAGGAGACCAAGAGCTGTGGCTCCTGCAGCAGCTATCTTGTCACTGCTGCTCAGATTCTGTCACTAATTTACCTGCTTGCCATAAGGCTTCCTTTGCTCCCGTCATATCCAAGCAGTTTCTGCACTGAATTAGCAGTGATGTGAAGGTCCCACTTGGCATGAGACTCCTTTCCTCTGAGTAAAAACTTTGCCCTAGGGTATTTTTTCATTATGTTTTACATTTGCTGGCCATGCTTTGGGCCAAAGGGGCATCTATGCTGTCTGTGGGTGTTATTTCAAAGCTGCAGCATTTCCCAGGATGTTTCCTCTTTTGAACTTAGACTTCCCCACTCTATGCCTATTGCCAGGTGGCCCTGGTGGAATGTGTCTGCCTCCCACTGTCACATGCCAGTCTTGGGCTCTGCCCACCCTGGCATGCAGCATGGAGATGTGCCGCTCCTGCAGGAATTTGGCTTTGAAACATGCAGCAGATACTTAGATGGAGTTCATTTTTGGTACTGAGGCAGTACTGCAGTCAGGGTCCTGCTGTGTGGGCTGAGAGAGATGGCTCTTGTGTCCTGCTCTGCTGCAGCAGCATGGTGGGACTTCACAGCACTGCCTAAAGAGCTCATGGCAGTAGCTAATACTGACCTGTATCCCCCCTGAGAAATGCATTCTGCATCAGTGGCACTGAGGAGCCATCATTTTGGATGTCTTGTTTTTGTATATTTAAGTTCCCATGGGCATCACAGCAGTAGAAACAACTACAGTCATCATCGTCATCATCATACCACAGCCTGTTTTGCTCCAGTCAGTGGAACAGCACACCAGGTCATGACTTGATTGCTTGGGACTGTCAGGGAGCTCACACTGTGTGCACCCCCCAGCGCAGAGCATGGGCTGGGCAGGGAGCTGGGCAGCACAGGGCTGCAGGCAGGAGCAGCCAGGCAGCAGAACCTGCAGCCCTGGACTGCGGAAACCCCACAGCAACTGCCGAGCCAGGAATGACTCACAGAAAGCCTCTGTGGGTGCGTCCACCATTGCTCTTAACTGTTTGTATTCACTCACGTAGGGATTAAAACCAATAGGAATTAATAGGAATGCTCCAATCCACATTTTGAGCATGCAGCCCCCTCTCCTTTGCTTCTTTATGTCCTGCGCTCACTGTTGTATCTTGCTAGAGCTCAAGGGCAAGATGCTTGTCCCCACACATGCATCCAAGAAGGCTTGTGATGTTTACCATCAACAACACTTTCTGGAGAGGTTTTTGCAGAAAAGAGGCCTCTATGTTCTCTGCCTGTATTCTTGGAGTGGTTTTACTGCATCCCTGTTTCCCTCCTGGTTATATCTGTCCCTGAGAGAAACAGTGCAGCTGCTCAAAGTGGGAGCTGCACAACTGCTGCTCTCCCCTTCCCCTGTGCTCCTTGGACGTGCCAGTCAGGTGCAGGAAGCCTTGGCAGACCTGCCATGAGTTCTCTTATCCCTCAATTTCTTTTTCCTCCCAAACCACCATGGATGTCAGGGCATGTACCGTGCTGCTGATTGCACCAGTGGACAACCTTAGCAAAGAAGATGCCAAGCAGGCCAGGGAGGACAGTGCCCTCCACTAGCCTGCAGCCCAGACAGGCAGGCAAAGCCCAGCCTCGGCTGGAGCTAAACACGGCCTCATTTCACAGCAAAACAATTCCTCTTTGTGTGGCCTGTTCTCCCAGAACAATCCTCCACTCTGACAATGTCCTTTCTGTGGCTTAGTCCCTGCACAGTGGCCAGCAGCATGCTCAGCCTGATGCCTGGCTGCTCACACCAGGGGCCACAGCCCCACTGCCCCACGGCCAAGGTGCAGCACTTGGGACCGCTGGCCTGGGCAGCCTCTGGCTGGGACTCTGTGGCCACTTCAGATCAAGGAAAAGTCTTCCCAGAAAAGTGCCCAGCACAGCCTGGAGCATTTGAGGGTTTTTTTTCTTCTGACTTTGTGTGCTCTGTGGAGCTGCATGGCACTACTGTAGCATGTCAGGAAGGCAGCCCTGGGACATGGCTGTGGAGCATGATATGTGGGTGTCAAGTCACCAAATATGGCTGCAATCCCAACTGCCTGCAAAGGGTGAAGAACTCGTCGGGCTGTGCCAAGATGCTCTCTCAGGCTCTAGGCAGTCTGGGACAGGTTGCCAGAAATGATCACTTCAGATGAAAAGGGGATTCTGGGGATGAGCAAGACCAGGACCTTCCCATCACCTGCATTTTCTCTCTTCAGGAGCTTGTGCCCACGAGACAGTCTTAAGAGCTTCCTGAGAAGAGGCAGTTTTCAGGCCCCTACTAGAGACAGAGCTCCCAGAACTCCTGTGGTCTTTTGCCATGGCACACTGCATGTGGACAGTCACCAATGATTGCACTAGTAAATGAGGATTCCTGTTGTGCTGCATGTGCTGAATCTCCCAAACCTCCTGACCCTTTCCAGCCTCCTAGCAGTATACTCTGGGCCTTGAGCTGGCCCTGCCATGCCTGCTGCCATGCAGACACACTGAAGAATGGACTTCTCCAGGCTTTTGGTATCCTCGGCACCTTGCTCCAGCTATGGTGCTGCTTCTTCACCCCCTGCCCTCCCCATAATTTGGTGTGTTTAGAACAAGCACCATAATTCCATAAGGTTATTCTGTAGGCCACAGGAACAAATAAAGATGCTTTAACAGGTTCAGAGTGGACCAAGACTTGTGGCACGTCTGTGGAGGTACCAGGGTGTCCTGTATTGCTGGTGCCACCCTACAGGGGTGGGTGGCAGGGCTCATGCTGGAGAGGCTGTTACGCAGCTGACAAAGGTCCTGGCAGGAAACCACAGTCATGTGTGCTGCCCATCCAAGCTGGTAGGCAAAGTCCAGCAATTAAACACTCTGGGGTGGAAGTCTGCCATCAAAGCTCCAGTGCACCACTACAGAGCCTGCAAACTTCCAGGTGATGCTTCCACCTCCCCTTTCATCTCAAGGAATGCTTTTTTTCACGTGATGTATCAATGTAAAACTACAGCATCGTGTTACAGCAGGGGTTTCAGCAGGTCATTTCATGCCTGCTGGCTACAGAAATGTTGTGAGTTGTTTGCTAGTAGCTTGAGGGGCTTGTAGGGACATTGAATTCCAGGAACAAAGGTATTTCTTTTGGCTTCAGGGTAGGGGGGCAACAGTGATAGGGTAATTAGCCTTTACTGACAGTATGATGTAATCAGCATATATAACATACAAAATTTTGCCCAAGATGAGTCATTTAAATTTGATAGCAATGATGGAAGGAGGCAGCATATCAGCCTGAGCAACGATTGCTTGGGCATGGCCTACCTACCCACCACAATTTATTGAAATTGCAAAATGACATTATGGCATTTAATGGCCCTTCAGGTTCTAAGTAGTGTCATCTGTCTCCACTTTTAGTGGCCATGAAAGCCTTATTTGATTCTCTCAGTGTACAGAGGTGGTGTAGGAGCATTTCTTGGATGTTTTGTGATTGCCAGCTTAATCAACCTGTCATTTTTTGTCACAGAGTCACAGAGAAGGTGTGCAGCAATGATGTGCAGTTGATAGACAGTGCTTTAAGGTCCAACCTCGGGGAAAGGGAGAAGGGTTAAACAACATTAGAGAGCAAATTCATATTCAGTGTTTTTATCTGATCACATGCAAAGTCACAGGGTTTTCATTATTAAAAAGAAAAGGATGGGAGGATTTGGAA
Organism: Xenops minutus; assembly: GCA_035221455.1. Taxonomy (NCBI): domain Eukaryota; kingdom Metazoa; phylum Chordata; class Aves; order Passeriformes; family Furnariidae; genus Xenops; species Xenops minutus. Next base: position 10,706,236 of record JAWWEE010000004.1, read on the forward strand.
ATCATCTTTTCACTCCCAAGTGTAATAAGCTAGGTAAATTTACTAATGATATATATCAAATACATTACTGAAAAATTACAGGGCCAAGTGTACGTATTTAATTTAACTGAATTAATTTGGTCTTTTTATTATGTTTTAGATTTTTCAAGTTGTATAATGTCAATGTATTGCCAAATAAAACTTTCACTATTCAATTTATCAGTATTTAAAAACATCAATTCATAGTTATAAATTCAGTGAATAAAAGAATATATACTCACTATATAAATCAGACACCATCAAAAAGATACTTTAGTTCTCCAGAAAGCCAGGTTTTTAAGAATTTTTCTCTCTGTAAAAAAACTGAGAAACTTAACACCTGAAGGGCTGAAATCCCCTCTTCTCCCCATCTAGCTCTATGTTGAGCCTAAGCCAGTCATCAAGACTGGTACCAGAAAAGCTGCAACGCTGAGAAACTCATTACATCTCATTGCCTCTCTCATTACACACAGAAGAAATTATCATTACTAATCCCTTAGGTCACAACCTCTCATTGAACTTCATGCTTTTTCCAATGCTTAGTTCCCTTCCCATCTGATAGTCTGATAATCCTGTGCACTGATGATGGCTTCAGTCTTTATGCCTTCAGCAAGTTACATAAACATATATCTATTTTTTGCACCAAGGCAGAGCAACAAGGAGAAAGAGGTGCACATGGCTCTTCAAGGAGCAAGGAGGAAACAGAAGACAAGGACAGTGGAAGGAACAATGAAAAGGAGAAGCACAAAGCCTACCAGCTCCATCTGATCAATCTCCATGTCAAGAAGGATCACCAAGGACCTCACTAAAGCTGCAGTGGAAATGGTGTGTTGTTCTCCAGAAAAGGAAATGGAGGAAGGAGCTTAAGCTCTCCCAAACTGAAGCCTGGTTTAGCCCAGGCTGCTTGGAACCAAGAGCACAACAGCCAGGTTGTCACCTGAATTGCAGGTGAAGAGTTAATGACCTGTAGGGCTTTGCCTGCTGTAGGAGTGGCTGGTGCAGGCAGGACACCCTTGTGCAGGCATTTGGCAGGATCATCTCTGGTCTGGCAGCCCACAGATGGTCGCCAGCCAGGGTGACACACTTGGCTGGCTGCAAACAGCTTCTCTCCCAGATTTCAGGTCACATGGGTGGGATTCAAGATGGAAGCAGAAGATTATCCATTTATAAAAGTCTTTCTTCAGGCACTGAGAACATCTGGCTGTAGTTAGTAGGTCACATCACTCAGGCCTTATCTCCCTCACCTCTATTATTTTCAAGGGATTTTCTTTGTTATGTCTGCTTGTGCTACTCTGCTTCCAAAGAGGCTGGAAGGCAGAAACCTGGATCCATGACACACAGCAGATTAGCCAGGTCCTTGCTGGAGGCCTGTCCCCAAGGGTTAGGAGGATCCCTCCCTCGGACAGCACGGTGCTGCATCCACTTGCCTGCAGCCAGGGTGCTCTGATAGACCAGGGACCTATCTCCAGCTGGAGCTCCTGCCTAGGCTGCTGCAGCCCCAGAGATATGGTGGGAAGGGGGAACACCAAGGAACTGCAGATACCTGCTGAGCATGAGAAGTAAAAAAAAGCCAACATGCAGACAAAAGTAACTCATCAAAGTGAGCAAGTGTGAAAAGAACAAAATGATGGAGGAGAAATAAAATGATAAAATCTATTCAGTGTGTTGGAGAATTAAGAAAAGAAACAGAGGATATGGTAGCAAGGAAAAACTAATGAGCAAATACTGCATAGAAATAATGGTGGAGATGGCAGACACAACAGGGAAGTAGAGCCCAGGACCAAGAGATGAAAAGGAAATTGCATTCAGAGCAGAAGAAAGAGAGTGACCTGGAATTTTATTCCAATAGCAGGAAGAGGCTGGGCTGTGCAATTTGGGGCTCATTGTTAGGGCCTGACAAGCCTGCCAGCAAGGGTGGATCCCAAGAAGAGAAAGAATGCTCAGAGAAAGCTATGCTATCTGGGATACAAGGTGAATAAGAATCTAGCACTAGGGAGTGTGAAGGAATCCATTGATGATCTCTAATTTCATAACAAACTATATAGCAAGATTTCCACTGAATTGGACCACAGATCAACTAAAAATAGAGTCATGGTGCAAAATAAAAGGAGGACAAAAAAGAAAAAGAACTGAAGAAGAGTGAACAAGACCAATGCCTATTGGACAAGGGAGAAAAAGTGATCTAGAAAGCTGCAGCCCTGCCAGTCTGATGTTAACAGTATCCAGTTAAAGAGTAACACAGCACACCGACAGGAAATGGGGAATAAAATAAAGTTTATTGTGTCTGACTAACCTAATCGTGAAAAAAACCCTAAAAGAACAACAACTCAACCTTTCTATAAAACTGTGTGGTCTCCAGTGAAGTGGCTGTGAACCTTGGGACCAGTTGGGAACCTAGGTAGATGTTGAGGCAGAAGCAAGCATAGGAATTTCACATAGGAAGGAGTGGTTAAGGTCAAGATGAAAGCACAGCCTGGGGACAGGAACATATTAGGACACACAGAAGGTTACTACTGAGGTGCTTGGTGGATGTTTTTATAAACTGATTTCCTTAAGGATTGACTGGCACGACTATTAGGTGTAATCTGAGGAAATCAGAGTGTTGTGGTGCATTTAGCAGTATAGGGGAAAATAAAGGAATGCTGTACTGCAAAAAAAACCCACAAAAACCCCCATGAAAGTCACCAATACCTGAAGAAGTTACAAGAGTAGCCAGCCACGAGTGACACTGCACTACAACAGGGGACTGAGAAGGGCAGGTGCAACACTGGCTGTATCCAGCTAAGGAAATCTTACTAGAAGAGCACAAAGCCTGCAATTACTCCTGGTCACCCATTTCCAGGAGAGGGACCTTGAACAGCAGTCCAGTCAGAAAAGCTACCATGGCATAAGGTGTAGGGACAGACAGGCCAGAAAGAAAATGCTGGAAAAACTTGTTTAGTCTTCCATGTAATAGTTGAGAGGGAGATGATTGCCATCTCCAAATACACTGCAGCATAAACACCAAGGCAGGACCTATGAGAGATAAATTACAGCGTTGGCACCGGAGCAAATGGATATTACCCAGCCGTGCATCGAATCAAGCTGGAAATGAGAAGCTGATTCCCAACAATTAGAGCAGTGAGCTCTGAAAACACCATCAGACCAGACGAGCATGAGTCAAAGCGCGGACACTCTAGGATGCAGCTGCGAAGGCCCCGCGGGAAGAGGCGCTGCTGGAGGCAGCACGGGGAGGGAGCCCGGGGCTCTGGGGTGTGCTGCCCTGCGCTTCCAAACACTCGCGGCGGTGGCTGAGGCGCCGCTGGGGGGGAAAACGAGCCCTCGAGACACCTGATAATGGACCCGTACTGCTCTCCCCCGTGCCGTGACCACCACCCTCGAGCCGGCGCTCACCCTGCCCCTGCCCCTGGCCCTGCCCGAGCCCTCGTCCTTGCCCGGCCCGGCCCGCTCCCCTCAGGGAGCCCGCCCTGCCCTCGCCGCAGCCCGGACCGGCCGCCGCCACTGGGGGCGTGGCCACGAGAAGGGCGGGACGCGCCGGCCGCGCCGATTGGCCGCGACTCCCGCGGGGGGCGGGGCTATGTAGTCCTTAACCAATCGGCAGTGGCGAGGGGGGCGTGGCCTCTCCGTTTAATGGTAGGGGCGGCCGTGGCGGCGGCAGAGCGGGGTGCGGCCGGCGGTGAGTGCGGGCGGGTCGGGGCCCTGGGCACGTGGGGCGGGGTGTGCGGGGTCCGGCCCTGGACGGTGGGCCAGGAGTGCCTGGCCTGGCCTTTCCCTGCGGTGCTTTGGGGGCTTTGTGAAGGGCCAGTTCGCGTGAAGGTGTTCGAGGTTAGCGGGCCAGGGCTGGTTGTTGTGGTGTGCTGGGGGGGCTTTGGGGCTGTTTGCGGAAGGTGGGTGCAGAGCTGGAGGGCGCTGGGGAGGCCTTAGTGGAGTTCAGCTGCTGTGGGGTGAAGCTTTGCTGCCAGGGGTGGTGGGCCCAGCCCCGGGGAGGCCATGTGCTGGCTTGGCACCTGCTAGCCAGCCTGCTGGAGGAGGCTCTGCGTGCGCCCGTGTCCCTCTGGGCTGGGATGCAGCGTGTCACGGGAGGGGGTGGGTGGTGTCCCGTCGCCGCGGGTGGGGGGGCCGTGGCCTGGTGGGTGGGATGGGTGTTGTGACATGGGGTGACCACGCAGGGTGCGGCTGCCGCTAGCGGAGGGTGTCAGCTCCCGCAGAGCGGGGGTGCCCGTGGTGGCAGTCCCGAGGTGTGCAAGCCTGCCCGCGTCAGAAGGAGGGAGACGAGTGAAGTCCAGGCTGAGTTGCTGAAGTGGGGTTTTAGAGCAGCGGTGTCCTGGCGCTGCGAGGGGCTGCAGTGCCCCGTGGCTCCCAGCCTGGTGCCGCTGCCCCAGCGCACCCTCCGTGCTGCCGGGACGGGTGTCATGCCCTTCCCGCAGAGAGCCGCCCGCCCTGTGCCGGGGCTGGGATGCTCCCCTGGCCGGCCGTGGGGAAGGAAGGACGGTCCCTCCGCGCTGCTGTGTGCCGGGGCACGACCTCCGGCCTCCGTCCCGGCGCTGCCCGCCCGCTGCCGGCCGGTTGCCCGAGCCCGCGGTTCCGCCGCTGCCCGGCGCGGGGACCGGCGGCCGCGCAGCCTCGGGCCGGCACAGGCAGCGCCGCGCCGGAGCCTCGGCGGGGCCGTCCCAGCGCCACAGGCGGCGGAGCAGCCCGCGGGGCCGGCTGGAAGGTGGCTGA
>JAWWEE010000004.1:10711127-10797573 GCA_035221455.1 Xenops minutus
GCCCCGCGCTGCCTGCGGGCGGCGGCGGGGCCGGGCCCGGGGGGAGGGCAGCGAGGCCGGGCGGGGCGCTGCCCGGCTCCGGGCTGGGGGTGCCCGCGCAGGGCTGCGCTCTGCTGCGGCGGGGCGACAGCAGCCCCCGGCGGCCGGGGAGCCTTCTTCTGCACAGCCCTTGGCATCAATGTAACCATTGAGATGGCTCTTCCCTCCTCCTCCGGGCAGGGTGGCAGTACCAGGCCTCCCCCGCTGCTGCGACACAATGTCAGCTTTGAGTGCCGGCTCGTGTAGGGGCTTGGCCTCCCGCTGGCCCTCGCTCTGGAACGCGGTGGAGGAGGAGGTCACTGTCACCCTGCTGGTGGCAGCAGTCCCCCGGCCGCGGACTCACCCTGCACTGATGTGGCCATCGCAGGGGGCTGCGTTTGCTGCACGACTGCGGGCTCAGTAACCACTGGCACTGCGGGGCTTGGTCTGTAGGTTTCTTACGTGGGCCTGTTCCTGTGTTGTAACGAGGGGGCAGTTGGGAAAGCGGCTGCTTTTTTGATCTTATAACAGGCTAAATGAGGCCGGATAAATAGGCATTGCAACAGGAGGGGAAGCTTTGGGGGTGACAGTCTATGCCTCAGTGCCTGGGCTGCTTCCTGCAGGGGAGCTGTCAGGTGCTTTCCCTGTGACCAAGACCACCTTGGTTCTTGAGTCCTAAAGACAGGAAGAAGTGTGGTGAATACACCTTCCTGTGCTCAGTGGGCAGCATGGGATAACATGGGATGGTTTATTTTACCTCCTAGTGCGTTTCCTCAGAGCATCTGTTTCCCCTTTCAGAGGCCAGGATTGCCTGTACAGCAGTGCATCTATCCTGCTGCCCTGTCCCAGAATGACCACCTTCTCTTCTGTCAGAATGTAGCAAGGGCAGATTCCTAGCTGGATGGAGATGACCACCAGACCTGCCAGGCAGCTCTTGAGGATGGTTTAGAGAGTCAAACACAGCCAACAGAGCCCTTGGGGCTTGACTGACACTGCTGTGTCTTATCTTTCTCCTAGGAAGCCCCTCTAGCTCATGGTGTGAGCTGTTGCTAACAGCCTATTCCTATGAGAAATAGCATGATGCCAGCTGTTGCAGTATCTACTTGCTCTATCTTGCTGTGGAGATAGAGCCATGCCACCAACACAGCCCGGGCCTCTGTAGTCCTGCCCTGCATTTTATTCTCACTTCTGTTTCCTGAAAGTCTGTTGTATGGGGGAATTCTGTGGTCCTTCAGGACAGAAATGTAATATGAGAGAAAGAGAAGAGTAAAAGCTCACTGTGGTCTAGAGCTGTGTCTCGCCACATGTCAAAATAAGGTGAAAATAAGTGAGCTTATTAAAGGTGCAGTGTCCTCTTTCTCTTCTGGTAGATAAAAGCTGTGCATCCTGAGGGACCTCTGCAGGAGGTGTCAGAAGCAGGTACATTGCTGCATACTTGGCTTGGTGCTGTTCTTCAGGCTTACAGGTGAATGCTTTCCTCTTTTCTGCTGGGCTTATAGCAAAGTCAGCACTCAGCCTGAGATCCCTCCTCTAGGGACAAGTTCACAAGAGACACTGGGAGTGGTGCCTGTGATGGCCCAAGAGATGTTCTGTGTTTCTGTGCTTTTGTGTTGGACTTATGTTAGCAGGTGCCGTACTGGCTGTCAGATGGTGGGAGTACTTGGGCTGGAAAGTCTGGTTCCTGCCAGTCAAACAGGTGAGGCAGCTTGGGCTCCTACAGGGAGGAGACAGTCCCCAGAAGCCAGGACTCTTCCCTGCAGGAGTTGTGGGGCTGCTGTTGTTCAGAGATGACAGCAGCTGCCACAGCCTGCTCCTCACCATCAAGCCTGTGTCTGCATGCTATCTGAGTCTTTAGTGACTTGAGGATAGTGGGGGTGGTAACTGAGTCTGATGGCTCTTGATCTCCCTTAGTGTCTCACAGGGTATTTAATTTCTGGTTCATTCTTCCTTGTGGAATGGATCAGGGTGGTGAGCTGTCACTGGCAGCAAGTTCTCCAGCTTTGCTGCCATGAGTGCTTTTACTCTCTGGATCAGATCAGCTAACTTTGCTCTCATAGTTTTATTAATAGGTTTCCTCTGTACACACACAGATTTATAACTCACGCTGTTTCTACTTTAACCCTAAGAGGCTTTCCCTGTCTGTGCAGGACCAGCAGTAGAAGTAACAGTCCTGACTTTGAGTGGTCCATCTACACTTGTATTGAGATATTCATGCCTCATGCTTCATTTTTTTATGCTCGGAAGGCTGTGAATCCTCTTAAAGGTGATCTCTATTAAGCCTTATGCCTGTTGGCCTCTAGGTGCATGTCCTGTGCTGCTGGAGTCCAACATCTTTCATGCTGTCAGAGAACATACTGTTCTCTTGTTAGAAGGTGATTATGTGAGTGTACCGCCTTCTTGGCGTGGAGGGTACAGGGACCCAAAGCTGATGTAATGGTGAGTTCCAGATGGTGACCCCTTGTCTCATGGAGAAGTGGCTCTGGGTTCACACTTGGGCTTTTAAATAGTCCAAATAAAGCTGTTGGAGGGACTTTGTCTTTCCTTTCTGCATTTTGCTTTGTAGACTTTTAATGTCCATCATGTCTTGGTGGGGCTGTCTAATTAATACACAGGCCTGAGTGGTGCAGAGCACAGTAATCATTACTGTGTCATGATTACAGCCACTTGTGAGAGTGGTGATGAAGCCTTGTGTTGAGGTATTTGCATAATGATGGAAACCAGAGATGAATGCTGTGGTACAGCCTGTCCCACCTTTGTATTGGGGTACTGTTTCTTTGCTAGAGGGCTTTAGAAGGCTTGACCTGTTTTTGGATGAAAGTGTTAGAAGTTGGCCTTGCTTAGTCTAGCCCTGCCTGCCTTCCTCTGTCACCTGCCTAGTTCTGTCCTTCTTGAGTGTGCTCCCTGTGCAACCTGAGGGACTGCTGGATGCCATCACTTCAGAGAGAGAGCCCAGCCATCTCTACCTTCTTCCCTCTTCACCTGGTGCTGCATGAGGGACTGGACACAGATCAGTATGGTTAGCTCAGAAAGGAAATACCTTATTTTCCACTTTTGTAGGTATCTCCACCTTTGTTTCTTCCTCCACTTCTTTACTCCTTTGCTCCTTTGTTCCTTGCTATGTCAGAATTTCTGCTTAATGTTTCCCTTTCTCTGCTTTTTCCTCTGGAATGCTGTCATTTCAACTGATATCAGTTCCCTGAATATGCAGCCACCAGCACTGAATGTGATAAGGAGTAAGTCTACTCTTAAGAGCTTGGAGAGGTACTGTCCCTGAAAAAACCATGTACTGTCCATATAGGCCTTTTATTGTAATGTATGCTCTTGTGGGACCTTGAAGTCTGATTACCTGACTTGGTTTTGGTACAAGGTTACCAGTACCCTTGTACCAGGTGTCTTTCTTGTAGGATGCTATCCAAAGGCCTCAGGGTTTACAGCCACTGCATGAGATAGTGGTAGGGTATTAAGACACACTTGGTGAAGATGGTGAAACTCCTCAACTTCAGGCACGTCACTTTCTACAACTTGGATCCAGTGTGCCAGGAGCAGCATGCAGCCAGGGTGTCTCCTGCAGTGATTGCAATGGCAGCTCTTGGAAGAGCTGTTACAGGTTTGAGAGTTGGCATCCCTTCTCTGAACACAGACCTCCTATACTGACTTCAGAGTAGGTTGATGCAGAGCACAGGGTACTGGGCTGTTCGCCATGCCTTTTGACACTCAGCGTGAAGTAGGTGAGCTAGAGGAAGTGACAAATGGATGTGATTTAAGTAGGAAAACTTATCTGGTGGTGGTGTTAGCATGAAGTTTCCTTGCAGACTTTGTGGTTATGTTGTGGAATGAGTTCTGGGACTGGTTGTTCTCAAACTCTGACCAGAATCTCTCCCAAGTCCTCAAGCTGAGGAGAGCTGCTTTCCTGCTTTGCCCTAAATGATTGGTATGGCTTTCCACACTTGAAGCATAGAAGCTCCTGCCCTGTGAGCTTATGCCAGGCATCTCTTTAGGCTGTGATTTGAGAGAAAAAACATGACACTAGGAATATGTGAACAACACTATCTTAACTGAGTGTTCAGTGAGTGACCGAAATCATTAGCAGTAATGCAGATGTACTTGAATACAGCTCTACTGTTGGTGCTCTTTGCTGCATGTGCTTGAGCTGGTGTCATGAGATCCTGTGTGTGAATCAAGTGTGCACTGCCTGGTTACAGGCCCCTCTCCCTTTCACTTTCACCAAGACGCAGAATGGCAGATAGAGGAGATCCAAATACAGTTTTCTATGCTTCACTGTAAACTTCAGTCTTAGTGTGATACTACTGCAGGGTTGATAGAGAACAGCGGTTTGCAGATAATGGCTGGCAGGACAACTTTTCCCTCGTCTTGCTCTGACTGCCTTGGTGCTCATGTGTTGTTTGGGGCAGATATGATTTTGTGTTCTTCATCTTTTTGGATTCTCTTTAGGGTATGCTCAGGAAAGCTGGAGCTGTGACTGCCAGCTCTTGGTGATGGTTTGAGATGCCAGCCTTGTGTATGCAGTACACAGCTTTGTCTGGACTTAGTTTGGTCCATCTCACCTGAGCCTGGCTTGGCCAGTCTCACTCTTCTGCTGCTGGCAGGTGCTTCTGACCCACAGGTCCCTGTAGCTCTACTGGGAAGCATAGTCTGTGGGCATATGGGACTGTGTGGAGGCCTTGCTGGACCCCACAGTGACTTTTTGGAGCTCCAGGAAACTGGGCAGGTGCTATGGTAGGGGCTGGGGGAGAAAGGTGCATCTTCCTGAGAGGTTGTGGACCTCAGAGCTGCATCAGGCAGAAAGCTTTGATGCTGGCTTGTAGATCAGAGATGTGAATTAGTTTCACATCTGGCCAACTGATTAACTCCTGACCTTTGAGGGCTCCTACTCCTTTGGAGCCCCACAGGGGTCAGGTCTGCTTTAGCCGGTTCAGCAAGGGCCCTGTGCCAGCTCTCCCTAGGGTGGCAGCTCTGTGGCTACCTACTAGACTGTTTTGGTGCTGCCTTTAATTAAACTAGTAGGGAGATAAGGGTGCTTACTTTCACACTTATTACATGACTGATTTCTGACCTAAATGCTGAGGAGTAGGAGTGTTGGATATCTGTGGCAGAGTCTGTTGCTTGCAGATGGTTGTTGTGTGGGGAGATATGTGCCCTGCAAGGCTGTTAGCAAAACTAACTGGGTTGAGCTCTGGTCTCTGTCAGTGTCATGGATCTGACAGTGCTGTTGTCTGACTGGGGCTGGTCATAAAGGGCCTTGCTGTTGTTGCTGAAGTTGCACTAATTAGCTCTGTAGCTTGTTGGAAATATGCAGTGTACACATTGCTTGATGTAAGCAAGTATCTAATCCTTGATGTTGGTTACTGGACAGATTGTGGCCTGACACTCTAGTTTGCAAATAGTGGGAACTTTTTTCTGAGATGGCGTAGTGACTCCCTGTTGCTGAGGGATAGATGTGTTGCAAGGTCTCTATGTGTTGTGCAGGGTGTGTTTGGGCCCCTAGGGTTCCTGATGATTTGGGGTGCTTAGACCTGTCTGAGTTCTCTTTAGCTCTTCAAGGCTCAGCTTTGGGTTCTTCATCTCCTCCCAGCTCCATGCCTAAGAGGATCAGGATTTAGGATGAGTCAGAGGAAAGCAAGTGTCTCTCATGTGCAGAGCACAGATCAAAACACTGAACTGTGAATACCTGCAGTATGTGATGTGTGCTTTAGTGTGGAGTGCTGTAAGAGCAGATGCCTGTCTGGATGGTGAGTCCTGCTCGAAGTACAGAGGGACATCAAGTCTTGGTGTTGTGCACAGAGGAGAGAAAGGGGAGTTCAGGCTCCTGGACACTTACTGCTCTGTGGTGGAAAACCCTTGCCTGCAGCAGAAAGGCTGGCATAGAGCAGTCACGGCTCAGGCAGGCCAGTGCATTTCATATCCCCCTGTTTAGTGAAGGTAATGCTTGAGCCTGTCCTACAACTCCACCTTGGCAGCTCAACTCACAATACCCCAAGGCCAGTGGCTACCCCTCGTGGGATAGAGTGGTCACTGAGCAGGGCACACTTGGACTGCTTGCTGGTGCAGGACCATGTAGCATGCCAGCATGGATGGATGCCAGGCCTTGCAAAGACCTGAAGGCTTTGGGTTTCCTTGGAGATGTGGTTGCTTTGTTAGCTAAATTTAGCAGGATGTTGTTATTCCTAGAGAAGCTGTGGAAAATGCATAGGTCCTTTTCATAAGGGCCTGTAACATAATTCTGCTACTTCTGTCCCGGTAGAAGTCTTAGTGTTGTGCACCTGTGTTCAGGACAAGTCCAGTGCCTCTTGTCTTCATGTGGCATGTGTGGCTGCAGGAGTGCCAGAGGTGCTTCACAAAACACAGCAATGAGGGGCTTGTTGTTGTTCACACTGGTGGGGGCTTCTGTGCTAGTGCTGGATTGAAATGGGCTTCTCTCGCTGCTTGAGTGGATAGCTGTCATGGACCCCAAATTCTTTTGAGCTGGGGTCCTAGTTATGTAGTGGTATGAGAGCCTTGGTGGCATCAAAGTTAGCAAAGTGATCTGTAGTGCATGAGCTCAAGTGGTTCCCTGCAGTGTGAGATGCAGCTCTGAGCTCAAAGGTGACTGATATTATCTTGATACATCCTAGCCTGCCCCAAATAGGCAGGTACTCTGCAGGATTTTTGTCTCTGCCCTGGACCTGTAGTAAGGCTGACTCATTGACCTTGATAAGATAAACACAGAGCTTGAATAGTCAGGTACCTCTGCTGGGAGCTGACTCTTGAGGTCTCCTCAATCTAGCAAATAAAGGTGTAGCTGTATGTAGTGGTTGAGAGCTGAAAGTAGACAGACAAGTTTGGAGCTTGCTCTTGGCCATTAAAGCGACATAAAGCTCAGCAGCTTTCAGGACTTGTACTTACTGCATTTCCCACAGCTGGAGCTGTGAGTGGCTCTCAAGGATGCCATAGCTCCTGCTATACCTTTTGCTGGCCTTTGCTGCATGTGGAGAGTGGATTATCTTGGCAGTGCCTAGAACCTTAAATATTACTTGTATTACAGTGATACTGAAAGTGAGGATTGCTTGGTATTAAATCCCTTGAAACCTTGGGTTGGGAGGGTGAGTATCTGTTTGCTCCTGGTGCTCCTGAGGTGTGGGGATCAGTCCTGAGTGGGCTTTGCCCTGTTGCTACAGCTGCCTCCAAGATGGCACAAGGAACCTTTCTGAAGCACAGCAAAATGTCTTGGGCTCTGCCCTTGGGATGCATGGCTGTACAGGCTGCTCTGGAGCCTTGCTATTTTGGTGGGTGGGGTGAAGGGGAAGACCTCTCCTATCCACTGTTCTTACAGAGAGGTTGGGTGGCACTCCCCATTTCAGAGACACACCGAGGGGTATGACTGGGCAGGCACAAAGCCAGCACTGTTACTGCACCAAACTGATTTGCAGGGAATAGTATAGTGAGCCAGAATGGTGTGTGCCAGGCCCCTGTGAAGATTACTACCAATAGCGCCTGTCATGTAGGTGCATGGTAGCACTGCACAGGTTGTGTCTGCTGCTGTCCTACCTAAAGCAAGGGGCGACTTGGAGCTCTTACTCTTGCAGTGAAGCTGAAGGAGCAATGCTGGTGCTGGCTATTGAGGGCTTGAGGTAGCAGTGGCTGCTGAATACTCCCAACTGGGACCTTACTGGGAAGAGGATTACTCTGGCTTCAACCTCCTGACTGCTGGTCAGGAAGAGGTTGCGTGTTTCCTGGTAGTGGCAACAATATACTTTCTGGGGAGACCGGGCTGGGCACCCATTTCCCCAGGCCTGTGTGTGGGCAGTGATTTCTGTGCACCTTCCTGGAGAGAGGGATAGGTGGAGTGTCTGGTGGCAGCTGTGGCACCTTGCATATGGGTGAGTCAGGTGAGGCTGCGCCTGTGCTCTGCCTCTCTTCCTGCTGCTCTGGTGTCCTGTGGGTCAGGGAGAAGTTGGGAAGCACAGGGAAATGGGTGAGCGTGTTTCAAACTTGCCTGCAGCAGTAAGAGCCTGGGCTCTTCCTGCTTTTCTGAAGGGCATCTGCCTAGATCACTGTCTAGTATGTGCTTATAGTGAGGCTGAGCAAGTGTGGGGAGTGCCAGTTCTTCTCCCTGCAGCTTACTTTTCTCTTGTGGCTTTCTCCTGTCTGGAAGGAGAGTGGAAATGCCATTGCCAAGCAGGATGCACCTAGCCTCTGAGGTACTGGGTTATGTGGTAGTAGTTTCTTGTGAGGAGGATTTTGTGCAAGGATGTGAAACCAGGAACTTTGACACCAGAAACTGATGTTTTTTTTCTGAACTTATAGCTTTCCTTGTTCATGCAGTGGGCCTGCCAGTTGATGGTATGCTGCTTCTGTGGTGGAGATCAGGGAGCAGGAGCCCAAAGTTGGTCATAAAGGCACTGGTCTGTGGAGATTGTGGGCCAGCTCTGCATCCCCTTTGGAGACTTTGCACCAGGGTCAGGCAGAGCAGCATGCTGCACAATGTGGGTGCTAATGCTGGTGGCAATGTCATGGTGGCTATGGGTGATAATGCTTGAGCCTGTACAGCAGGAGCAAGATTAAGGAGCTATAGATACAGCTCTGAGGTTGGAAGCTTTCCTAGCTGGCCTGTATTGTTGGGATCATGCCTTGTAAGGACTGCTGGTGGTGGATGAAGTTTTCAGCAGAGCTGGGGAAATAGGGACAGGCTCAGAAGTGTGGGACATGTGGCTCAGCTGTAAATTGGATGCTAGTGTGGGATCAGCTGAGAGCAGTGCTGGCCAGATACACATGATTGTTTCTCTGAAGCTGTGTTTGAAATTTGCTGATCTGCAGGGTTGTGCTCTGCAGGCTGTCCTACGGGGAAAACAGCTGCCTGATCTCTTCCACCTCTCTCCACAGAGATACTGCCACCACCATGGAGGGGATTATGACCATGTATCAGGACTTCATGAAGAAAGCAGGTGAGTGTTTGGCTCTGCCCAAAGTGAGGTAGTGCATTACTGCCACAGGCACTGGAGGGCTGGGCTGTCATCCCTGAAGCAGTATGAGTCTGGCTGCGTCTTCTGTGCCTACACAGATGCATCTCTGAGGGGTTTTGTGCTGCCTGTTATGAGGCTGTCTTGCCTCAGTGCCTGTGCAAGTTGTTCTGGGGCACTTATGCTCTCCTGGGCAGATGATTTCCAGGCTGCCCTGCAGTGTGGCTTTAGGCTATACCATGCTGAGTCTGGCTGTCTTCACCAGCCTTTGCTCCCAGACTGCTTCCCTACCTGCACTTGTGTCCTAGAACAGGATTGCCATGTCCTTGCCTCCACTCTGGCAACAGTTGTGGTGAAGATGCTAACTGCTCTGCACCCTGGCTCTTTCTGCAGACCCCCGCATCGCTGATTATCCACTGATGCAGTCCCCATTCCTTGTGATGGGCATCCTTCTGGGATATGTCTACTTTGTCCTATCCTTGGGTCCCCGGCTAATGGCCAACAGGAAGCCTTTAAACCTGAAGAAGTTCATGGTGCTATACAACTTCTTTCTGGTGGGACTCTCACTTTACATAGTCTATGAGGTGAGTTGTTGGCAGCTTGGTCTGGCATGTATAAAGCAGTGTTTGCAGGCTGCATGGGTGATGGAGAGCCCTTTTTCAGGCTGTTCCCTGCTCTTCTATGCAAAGCTTGATGAGCAGTGGGTGATGTGTTGGGCCTCACCCTGATGACGCTCTTGTTGCAGTTCCTGATGGCAGGGTGGCTTACTGGGTACACCTGGAGATGTGACCCTGTGGACTTCTCACAGGACCCCAAGGCCCTCAGGGTGAGTTCTTATCCCTCTCATGGTAAGTGGGGATGGCCTTTAATGCTTCTGTTTGAGGAAGTAGGGTCACAGCCACCTGAGGCAGGGGATTTGCAGTCTCTGGTTCTTTGTTTTGTCCTTGGGTTACTGTATGAAGGCTTTTGGTCACTGGACATGTTCAGGCTGAGGTGGGTCTCTAACATTAACTTCTTCTGTTACAGATGGTCAGTGTTGCTTGGCTCTTTGTTTTCTCCAAGTTCATTGAACTGACAGACACGGTAAGTTACTGAGAAGGATTGTCATCACTTGCTGAGCAGTATCTTGGGGCCAAGTGTACTTGGTTTAGATGCTTTTGTAGCCCTTCCAGTCTGGTAGTTCTTCTGTCTGGCATCACTGCTGAAGAGGCCACTGTGGGATACTGCTGAGGCCACTCTTGGCATGCTACAGCTCTGGAAGCTGTGAGGTGACCTAATGTGTGATGGCACACATTAGTGAGCATGGAGGGAGGGAAGCATCATTGAGATTTAGTGGCTCAGCCTGCTCTAGCTGCTCCCAGAACTGCAGGTCCTTGATGCTGCTGGGCTTTCGTTGCAGGTGATCTTTGTCCTGCGGAAGAAAAATGAACAGGTCACTTTCCTGCACCTTTTCCACCACTCTGTTCTGCCGTGGAGCTGGTGGTGGGGAGCAAAGTTTGGTCCAGGTAAGATGGAAACTGTCCTGTGCATGGCTTGGGGGAAAAAGGTGGGGTTACCTCAGCATGCTAAGAAGGGGGTTTTGGCCCTGCTGGGCTCTTGGGAGCTCCTTGTAGTGCTGATTGCTATGGAGTATTGACTTACGCTAATGAAAGTCTGTTTTAACAGGGGGAATGGGCTCATTCCATGCCATGATCAATTCCATGGTGCATGTTGTCATGTACTTCTACTATGGGCTCTCAGCAGCAGGACCTGCCTTTCAGAAGTACCTGTGGTGGAAGAAACACATCACAGCCATCCAGCTGGTGAGTATGTGCAGTGGAGCAGAGCATGTTTGTGCAGCCTTTGATGTGAGGGACAGGTGAGCCCTTGCATCTCTGAAATGTACAGCCAGCAGCTGTAGTTGTCTCCTCTGTAGCGTATCACTGAGTTTTGAGCAGCTCTGGCTCAGTGTGGGCCTTCAATAGCTCTACCAGCCTTGTTAGTATGTGGGTGCTGCTCAGCCTGCTGCCCCTGGGCTGCAGCCTTGTTGGGAGGGGGAAAGGCACATGCTGCCCTGAGTCTTGGGCCTGCCTCTTCCAGCTGCTGCTGACTGTGCCTCACCACAAGGACCTCTGCTTTAGAGTGGGAAAGGAGCCTGTGGGTTTCATATAGAAATATAGTCTCTTGTGGGTTCTCTGATTCTGCTCCCATGGATAACTTGTTCTTGCTCTGCCTTGCTCCCAGGCACAGTTTGTGATTGTCTCCGTCCACATCTCCCAGTATTACTTCATGCCCAACTGCCAGTACCAGTTCCCCATCTTCATCCACCTTATCTGGATTTATGGGACCATCTTCTTCATCCTCTTCTCCAACTTTTGGTACCAGTCCTACACCAAGGGCAAACGGTTGCCCAGGGTGGCTCAACAAGCAGCCCAGCACAACGGTAGCAGCATCCATGAAAATGGCACTGTCACCAACGGCAAGGTCAAAGCCAACTAGAGGGCAAAGTGCTCCCAGAGCCAATGAGAGCCCCGGGGCAGAGGCAGCTGGGACCTGTCCCTCTGTTCCTGGGTGCCACTAGCCAAGTCAAGTGCCTACAGACTGTTGTACCCCTGTGCCCAGCCCTGCTGTCCTCTGTCTGCATGCCCAGCCCCTCTGCTCTGAGCAGCCGTGGGCCACTTCTCCTGCTCCTGGGAGAGCTTGTGCTGTTTCTCAGTGTTGCTGAGCAGAGAGGCAGCTGCCTGCATCACAGCTGTGGGGCTGCAGTCCCATTCCAGTGTTTCCAAAGGAACTTCCCCCAAGTGCCTACATCTGGCCCTTCTGCCTAGGGGCCATTTCCTTCTGAGTAGGACCAAAAGAAGAGACCACTTCCTGTCCTGGTGCCCTTTCCTCTTCCCTGTCTCACAAGAGCCTGTGTGGATGAGCAGATTCGTCCCTGGCTGCTTGCCACTGCCAGCTCAAGTGTTGAGCGCTCCTGCTCTACGATGCCTTGTGCCACTTTGTTCCATGCCACAGTGCTGTATGTCCCTGTGTGCCCAGCTGGGGAGTCCTGCTCTGGCATATCTGTGCTCCGGTGTGGCTGTGGAGAATGTAGGGGCAGTGCATATGGGACTTGAGGGCCCAGACCTGCCCAGTACAGTACACATGCCCTGTGCCTTTGACATAGCAGAGTCTGTGACATCCTGAAAGGCTTCCCCTACATGATAAGCCCAGGTTGCTGTGCCTTTCTGTACCTGGACTGGGTGCTCTGTGTGTGCTTTAGCCACACTTACCTGATCCTCTATGGCAGCTGGTGGCTTGCTCCAGAGTGGGGGAGACCAAGCTCAGCCTAGTCTTGGACCACTTTCATTCCTGTAAATTCAAGACTTGAGCAATAAGTGCCCCTAGAATTGGCTCCTGGGCTCTGCTGCTTGGGCCCAGCCCTACTCTGGCCTAGCATGAGCACAGCAGGGGGTGGTTGTAGTGTGCCCTGCTGTGGTATAACAGTGAGCACCTCTTGCCTCTTTGGATCTGACTGGGCCTGGATGAAGGTGTAGTCTGCCCTACAGCAGGGCAGTGCAGCAGCTCTCCTGGGCCTGGTGCCCATCACCTGCTCTTGCTGTCACGTGCTGATGGCCTTGAGGATGAGGTGAAGGAGCCAGGCCCTGTCAGATTGGGCTGCTCTTCTATCACAAATAAACAGGCAGAAGGAGAAATGGCTCTGTCTTGTTGTTTTCCTGGCTCACTGTATGCAGAAGCTGTTCCAGGTGCTCAGTCCTGCCCAGTGTGATTGGAGGGCAGGGCTGGGAGAAGCAGCTGGTGTAGCAGGTTTGTGTGTTGGGGGAGAGAGTGATAGCTGTGTGCTGATGAAGCAGATGGCAGATTGTTTCCCAATGTTTTGGTAGAGCAGTGCTCAGGGCAGGAAGTGTGTCAAGGCTTCTGTTGAGAAAGTGACTCCACCCTGTCAAAGAATGGCTGGGGTGGAGTGTGGGTGCAGGCTGGGCACTGGGCCACCTACCCAGGAGGAGCTGCTGCTTTTCAGAAATCCTGGGGAATTGAAGTATGGCAGAGCAGGGAATAGAGACCCTGGAAACTTGAGTGATTGGGAACCAGCAGTTTGTTGCTTATTGCATCTGCTGAAGCAAAAACTGCTGCCACGTGTGAATGCCTCTGCAGCATGGATCTGTGTGGAACACAACTTGGGTTGGTCAGAGGGAGAGTTATGTGCTTCTGCCTTGTTCATGCTGCAGAGGTGTATCTTGCCTGGCTGGGCTCTATTGTCTCTGTTGTTGTCTCATTCATGTGTCCCTTCAGTGCTGTTGGGGTGCTGGGCTGCCTTCTCCATCACCCTGTGACTGGGGCCCTCCTGAGCAGAGGCCAGCTTGAGTGCTGACTCCGGGCTGGGAAGAGGAGTGGGTAGCTGGCTGGGCAGCTTGTGGCTAAAAGGAATGTGTTAGAGCAGCAGCATCCAGATACTGAGTTTCACTGTAAGCTTGGTTGTGGGCTGGGAGGGCTTCAGTGGATGTCCAGGCAAAGCCCTTGGAGCAGGGCTTGGTGTGAGAGGAAGCTCTGCTGATCTTATCTGGGCTGCTCTACACCTCAAGGGCATGCTCTGAAATGTAGGAAAGCATCTTCAAGTGACCTGAACCGGTGTGACTAATATGCCTAAACTACACAAGGATATCACCCTGTTTCACAGGGCTCAGTGCCCTTGTGTGTATGAAGCCGTAAACTGGGATTTGGCTGCTGTACTGTGTAGTGCTCTCCCAGTTGTTGCTGCTTCTCTCTAAGCAAGGACATGCATGAAAACTTGTTCTGGTCCATGCTGAAGTGGCATGTAACATCAGTGCTCAGAAACCACCACTTCAGGAGCTGTAGTTGATGGGCCAGCTGAGATGGGCCTTTTCCTGTCAAGCTGCCTTCTTCCCTCCAGCTGGCTCTTGGTAAAGACAGAACTGTCTTTGCTTTTTCTTAGAATAGTAACAATACTTTAAACTACTTATGCTTGGTATTTTAGAGTGGGCTGTTCACTACATGTGATCTGCTCTCCTTTCCTCCAATTGTTCCTGTTAGCTGTGCTCTTCTAGGAGCTGGCCATGGCATTTTGTAATTAATATACTGTCATGCTGTGAACTGAATTCACACCTTATAGGGCTGTGTTTACTGGGCCTGCTGGATCTGTGCCCAGCTCCTTCCTCTGCTCCTTCTCATTCCAGGGGCAGTAGGACTAGTACTGGGCTGAAGATACGGCAATACCATTACATTTTAGTAATGCTCAGAGGACCTTCAAGAGCTGTCTAATGCACAGCTTCTGGGAGGTGGGGGGGAGTGCGTGCTAAGGAGAAAGAGCCCGTATGGCTCTCTGAGAAAGGTGAGCTGCTCTTACATGGGAGTGAAAAAATTAGAGCAGCTAGTAGGCATATAAAGCCTTGCTTCCAGGTCAGGAACCATGGGAAGGCTTAATCAGCTGAGGGGCTACAGGGTAAGTCTGTGCTAACTCTCAGCACCAAACTGCAGGGGTGTGGGGCAGGGCTCCTACAACAGCAGCACAACTCTGGGGAGGGGCCCAACCTTGCATCTGGGTTTCTGCCTGCCTTCCCACTAAATGCAGATGCTTCCCTAGGATTTGTGTCTAAAGACAAAGGAGACCATCTTCCTTGGACCTCCTGTGATCTTTCCCAGATGGCCAAGTGGGGATGCACCAGGAACCCAGCTGGGAAGGTGCTGGGCCAATTGCTGCAGGCTGTATTTTAGACTGTGCCCCCCCCGCCCCCCATATCAGCAGTGTGGGGGGGTGCACTCTCACTGGCCTTGGCACAGCAAAAGTTGGTGCTGCCACTGCCCACCTTTGAAGGTTTCCAGCTGGCTTAAAGCTCTGGAAACAGAGCCAGTGCCAGGTACAGCATGGTACTGGGCTGAGAGGAAGGTGAAAGCAGTTAATAATCCACCCTCAGCTAATCACAGGCTGATGGGAGGCACAGGCTCTGTGGAGCTGCTTTGCACAGGCCAAGGTGCTAATCAGTGGCACAGTGTCCCCAGTAGCCCCTGGCTGTGCTAGTACAGCTGAAGGACAGGCTCGATGGATCTGCTGCAGCCTCACAACCTCAAACACTAGCTCCAGCATGCAGAGTAGCATGGCTGTGCTGGCTTTTGCTCAGGTAAGGGCTCAAATATGTTTCTTGCACCAGCGTAACTCAGCATGGAAAAAAAGCATTTTTCCAAGTGCAGGGGAGTCAAGCTCTAATAAATGTTAGCTGAGCCCTGATGCCTGCCTCCCTACATGCCAGCCCTAGCTTGGCACCAGGCCTTCCCATCAGCTGGAGGGGAGGACAGAGATCAGGGCTGCTGGAAGAATACGTGACTAAGGGCTGTGCACAGAGTTGGTGGTCCTTTGTGAGTCTCTTGTATTACATCCAGACTGGCTGTAGCAATGTAAACTAACCTTTTGTTTTGTATCAGGCTTTATGCCATTGCCAGCCCCTTTCTGGCCTTTGGGGTGACTACAGCTGTTACTGTATGTTTCCAGCCCCTCCCTCCTTTTTTTCCAATAGCAATTGGCTCTTAAATTCAGTACTAAACTCACTGTGAAAGTAGCTATTCTACCTCAGCACTATAAGCAGGCAGTGTTGGCTGCCTGTAGCAGAACAAGTGTGTACATTACAGCTTAGACTGCCACAGACTAGTGCCCAGACTGCTCTAGAGCAGGTGACCACTCCTGGTGATTGCCTGCAGATCCACAGTCACAAGCCAGGACACAACAGAAGCTGGGGCACCAGCTATACCACACTTTCAGTTGAGTCTTGCTCTTCCCCACCCCAGGTGGCACCAAAGCAGGCAGCAGCTGAACAGAGGGCCCTGCCCTAGGCATAGGGCAGCTCAGCAATGGATTACTACACAGAAGAAGCTAAGACAAGTCAGAGCTACTTCCTCCTAACGCTGCTGTCAGGGTAAGGAACAAGTCTTTCAGGCTACAGCTTTACCCCAGCAGGAGCTGCTGTGCCTGTGGTCAGCATCACGAGGGAGCAGGTGAAGTATCTTCTTTTGTTGGGACAGAAAGAAGTAGAGCCATTGGGACAGCATCCTTGTCACAGGACTGTATGGCTGTGCGAGGCGCAAGCTGCCTGTAAACACATCCTAAAGAACAAGGGCTCCACCCTTTGCCCAGTTCCGAAACCTCAGGAAGAAACTTGGTTCTGGGAAGCCATGGCTTTTTCTTCCATCAGATTTCATTAAAAAAAAAAGTCAAGTTAAAGCAGTTTATTAACATTTAAAATACTGTACAGTGTGTAAACCAGATACCCCCCTCCCCACACCAACCCTGTGCTCTCAGCGGATGCTCTGGTGAATAATGCTGGTTTTTACACTGTTTGCTTTCTCTTTCTCCTTCTTCTTTATGGGGTCCATCTCAAAACAGCGCCAGAGCCTCAGTGTTTCATCAGCAGCTGCTGAGGCCACTGTTGCACCATCAGGGCTCATAGCCAGGTTCAAGATTCTGGCGGTATGACCTGAGGAGGAGGAGGTGTGCAGTCACCATGTGCACATTTACTCCTGTATGCCCATATGAGCCCCCCCAGCTTGCATAGCTGCACTCCCCCTGTGCTGTGGCAGCATGGATTCAGACCCTAGGCATGCAGTTGGAGAAACAGTGTTTCTTCAGCAGTCCATGGGCATCTCTCGCTCTAGCAGCATGGCCCTGGATACCATCCTGCATCAGTGCTCTTGCAGGCTCAAACTAAGGATTACATCTACCTTCACCCTCTAGCAGCACCCCCCTTCCCCAGGTAAAAGGCCCAGCCTACCTTGCAGCTCTGCAACCTTGGTCATCGTTGGATACTTCCATAGAACCAGCTGATTCTGTGCAAAGCCGTGGCCTGAAACGAACTCCTTGTAGTTTGTTGACCACAGGATAGAACAGACCTGAGAAGAGGCAGTAACACAGGTAAGACAAGCTGCTTTTGCTGATGTTCACCAGCCACAGCTGAGCATGGTCCCCTCCTTTCCCATGCCTCTAGGCCACAGAAGCCAGCAACTCTGTGTAGGTGTGCTGCCAGAAGTTGTTTGTCTCCAAGCTGATAATCATGTCTCACCTGGGAATGGGCATCAACAGTACTGAGGCAGGCGCCAGAACACACATTCCAAATGCGGATATGTCTGTCGCTAGTTCCACCTCCAGTGGCCAGAACGTTCATCTGCCACGGGCACCATGCCACAGCCTGGGAGAGAAGAATTCATTCTAAGACACACACAAGGCAACCTGCATGCAGCCAGTGCTGTATGTCTGCCTTGCATGTGGACACCTGCCCACGGAAGCCCTGCACTCACCTTGACAGCACCCTGGTGCTGAGTGAAGGTCTGTACAGGACTGAAGTCTCCACCACTCCCCTGGGTGCACGGCCAGACGTTCACCAGGTTGTCATTGCCACCACTGGCCAGGTAGCGGCCATCTATAGACCACTTGAGTCCGCACACCTCCTGTGTATGACCAGCCAGTGTGGCCACATGATGCTCAGCCACTCGGACATCATGGTGGTGGATGTGGCCAGTTCGTGCCCCACTGTGAGAGAAGAGAAGGCTTACAGGGTCAGGCTGACACATTTTCACCAAAATCCATTTCTGTGTGGTTGCAAGACTGCTCTACCTGGCACTGTGTTTCAACCAGTTACCAGCACTGCTAGTCTGTTGAGGTGAGTGAAACAGCCATACAAGCTCTTCACAACTTCAGCACAAAGAGTAATACAGAAGAGAGCCCTTCTCCACACACTCCCAACAGAACAGGCTGAGTAAGAATCCCAAGCCAGAACAAAAACTCCTGCCATCCCTAACCCACACTACTCACAGATCTAGGGATAGGAATCTTCAACAATTGGACACTGCCCTTGACCCACCCCCTCTGCTTTACCTGGAGAGGATGTAGCTGTTCCAGCTGAGGGATCCCACACGGCTACAATGGCTGGTCATGTTTCGAAGACGCTTCTGCTGCTGAACATCCCATAGCTAGAGAGGCAAAGCAGTAAGTTCTCCAGAGGATGAGGAAACCCAGCCCTGTTGCTATGCCCTAGGAACCAGGGATTCAGCCATCTCAGTATGGGAGCAGAGAAAATTTGTATCTCATGCCGATAGTACAGAAGATAACTCCAGATATTAAAAAAAAATCCCGAACCAAACTCTGCCTTGCATGCTGCAGTTGGCTGTGGACAGTTCCACCCCAAACCAGGCAAAACATGTTGGGTGTACTGTACGGTTCCTGTGCTAGCCCAGCCTTTGTCCCCATGCCCCACAGCTCCAACAACCCCTAGACAACACATTTAGTTTTACTCCTGCACTCACCTGGACCTCAGCATTACTTGTGCCAACAGCAAGGTAGTTTCCTTCTCTAATCCATGACAAAGAAGAAATGTAAACATCTGGATGCTCCATCTGCAGCAGCTGGATAATCTCCCCCGAGATATGATTCCACAGATAAACAGAGTTGTCCAGAGCCACTGCCAGAAAGTTCTGGGAGCTCCAGTCAATGAGATTCAGATCTACAATTTGGAAGAGCAATGCAGGTCACACCATGCTTTACCTGGAGAGCCCTGCCCTTCACCAGTGCTGATGCCAGATTTTCCACCTGCACCAGGTGTGTGTTTGTGTACACATGTGTATATGCACACGTACAAGTAAGGGGCAGCTTCCTGGGTGTCACTACACCCAGCTAGTTGGGTCAGGTAGGCCTGATCCAAGTCACCTACACAGTGCTCTGGAGCACTGTTCCTGTAATGCTACACAGAGACACTCCAGAAGTGGTCTGTGCAAGGCTGGGTACATAAAGTAATTCAAACAGCCCAGTTACACTGTCCTAGGAACTGCACTCCAGTGCAGAATCTTCTTGATGTCTAGCACTCAACACTGCAGCCTACTTACAGTAGTCATTGCGGATCTCTGGTGCATCTAGGATCCGGTCTGGCATTGAGGGAATGTATCTGCTGTTCTTCCTGCTGGAGCCAGGTGTCATTTTTTGACTGTAGAGCACTTTTAGGTTATTCTGATAGCCTGTGTGCAGAGGAACAGATTTGTTAACCTGAGTTACTGTTTCCTTCCAACCTAGTGCTGCTCACCCAACTAGGAATCCCTTCTAGTGAAAATAAGTCCTGAGGGAAGAGATACACTCACGAGAGCGGAGTGTGCAGCACCTCTGGCAGGATGAAGTGCTGAAACCTGGGTGAGCTACAATTTCATCATTCACAGAAATGAGTTTAACAAACATTTGGTTTTTTTGTATCCCGTTAAGTTAGAAAGTGCACAGCAGAAAGTCTGAAGCTCTTGCAGGCCTCAGGAAGGTTTGTCACCTCCAGTACACATGAGCAACTGGTAGTCATTTCCGCTTTCCTACATAAATTCACTATAACTATTATGCCATCCCTCAGCCTAAGGAACCTTAAGAAGGGAGACTCCAGTGTGCATAGGAGCTCTCAGAAACCAGATGATCTTTTCTGTGACCACACATGGGACCTGTGTTGCTGCTCCACTTACCAGATCTCCCCAGCTGATTCAACTCAGACAGACTCTATATCATACCTTCTGGAGCGTTCTGTGGCTTTCCACTGAGGCGAAGGATCTTTGCCTCTTCTACATCAAAGCCATTCAGATTCACTGCCCAGGCTTTCTGTTGCTCCTGCAGGGACAAACCACCCTCAGTGCAATGCATGTGAAACACAAAGCCCGCACTACAGTTAAAACATACACCCAGGCCCTCTCCTCCTAGAAACAGGAGGTGTATAAAGAGTGTCGCAAGAGTCAGCAACACACACACACGCAGGTCAGAGTAGTTTTTCCTCAGATGCTGGCGCATTGTCCTCACATTTTCATATAGTGGCAAGTTCAGTGTCATTCCCAGTGGAAAAAGCCACAGCCACAAGGGACCAAATGCTTCATAAACAAATTTCAGAACAGTGTAAAACATTCCAGAATTGCTCCCCATGTAGACATTGTCCTAGGATAGCTACCACCAGCAGTTTTACTGTGCGTAGGCCCACAGCTTTGTGTTTTATTTTTTTAAAGCCTCATTAGCCTGACGCTGAATTTTGCCACCAGAAGCAGCATAGACTAGAGTGAGTGACAGGCTCTGTAGCTTCCATCTAATGCCAGGCTCCTGAAGCCCAGAACTGCAAGTAGTGATGACTGGAGCTTGTCAGCTGTATGTGCCCAGTAGATAGAACCTACAGTTTACTTTCCTGTAAATGGGCAGAAAGGATTAAATGTTTGGTAGTGGTTGTTGAAGTCATTGTGCCTTAGCAACATGCTTACCTTCTTAGTAGGGGATTCCTCAGCATGGTCATTTTCTTTGGTTAGGAGGAAATTTGCCATCTCCATCTGCATAGTGCTGCGATTGGGAATGTAGCGATCCCCCCCAGCCCTTGTTGGGGTGCTCTGAATTTTGGATCCAGATTTACCTGCATTTACATACATAAATATTGTCTTATGGCTATTTAACAGCCTATATTAGAGCTTTCATGAGATCAAACCCAGCACTCATCCACATCACACCCACCAGACAAGTTCTAGACAAGCAGGACTCTCAGAGCTCATGTCATTCAGTCAAAAATAACTCATATTTACCCCCCTGTCCCCAAGCTCTGGTTAGGGACTGCCAGCAGACAACTTGGGTCTAGTGCAAGAGTTCCAGAGTTCCCAGATAAGGGGAGGATACAAAAAACAGTTACACCATGTAAAGCTGTCAGCTGACAGTCCTGCCCACGCTTGTCCCAACACACAGCTGTGCCAGCAAGGCTCAGCTGGGGGGTCGGCAGCTCACCCAGCGCCAGCGCTCAGAGCTGTACCCCTCTCACGCTGGGGAGGAGGAGGGGAGTGACTGCCAGCAGCCAGGCAGCACAGCCCACCTCCCCCTGCCCCGCCAGCCGGCGAGGGCGGCCCGGCACGGGGCCCAGAGCCCCATGGCTACACCCGGGGCTCCCCAGCCCGGCCTGGCCTGGGAGGCCGCTCACCGGGGGTCTTGGACGGCGTCTTGCTGGAGCTGTGGGAGCGATTGGCCGGCTTCATGGGCGACACGCCGACGGGGCTGGGCCCGGGGCCGCTCTCCTTGGCCTTGCGCTGCCATCGCGCAGGCGGCGCGTTCGGGATCGGCGTGTCCAGCTTGAGCAGCCCGTGCAGGTCCGCCTCGAACAGGAACTGCGCCATGGTCCTGCGGGCGGAGGCGTCAGCCGGGCACACCGGGCACAGGGCCCGGCATGCAGCCCGCTCCGGGGGGCCTTTCCGCATCCGACAGCCCCCCGGCCTCTTCTCCGGTCCCTTTCCACCCCCGACACCCCCTCCGGCCGCTCCTCCGGTCCCTTTCCAGGCCCCCGACACCCCCTTCGGCCGCTCCTGGGGGCTCTCCCTGTTACCGGACGGGCCCCCCGGCCCCTCCCGTCCCGCAGTGCCCCCCGTGCCGTGCCGGGCCCCAGCACCCCCGGCCCTGCTCCCACCTCCGCCGCGCCGCCGCCGCTCGCCCGCCCCGCCTGCGCCGCAGCATTTTAAAGCGCGCGCGGCCGGCGCTCCGGTTGGTCGCTTCAAACCCAACCGCCGCGCGCTGCCACGCGACGGCCGCGCGCCGCCACGCTATTGGCTGAGCCCGGGGGACGGCGCTCCAGGGGGGGCCGCTGGGGGCGGGAGCAGGGGGCGGAGCCATCGTGAAGAGGGGCGGGGTTACCGACGCGAGGGGCGGGGCGATCGGGGTGGGGCGGGGCTATCGCGCCCAGGGGGCGGGTCTATGGGGCTGGGGCAGGGCTATGGAGCCGGGCTGGGGCTATGGAGCCGGGCCGGGGCTATGGGGCTGGAGCTGCCCTATGTGGCCGGGCTGGGGCTATGGGGTTGGGGCAGCACTATGGGGACGGGCCGAGGCTATGGGGCCGGAGCAGCGCTATGGGGCCGGGCCGGGGCTATGGGGCGGCGAAGGAGCGAGCAGGCGGTGTTTGTGCAGGGAGGTGTTTATGGCGGGGCGGGGGCGGGCGCGGCCCCCCGCGGCTCCCAGCCGCTCATGAGCAGGTAGGACTGGTTGGCGATGTCGGTGCTGGGCTGGCGGCCCCCGGCGTGCTCCGGCGGCGGGCCCGGCTCGGCCCGTGGGCCCGGCAGCACCTCCAGCAGGCAGGGCAGGACGGCCTCCTCCGGCGGCTGCTTCTCGAAGGCGCTGGCCTGGGGGGACACGGCGGGGCGCGGTGGGGGCTGCCCCTTCCAGCTGCCCCTTCCACTTGCCCCCCAGCTACCCTTCCCGCTGCCCCTTCCAGCTGCCCCCCCAGCTGCCCCCGGGTGGGGGCTCAGCCGCGGCGGGCCCTGCCCCTGCCCCTGCCCCTGCCCCAGCCCCTCACCTGGCCGTGCTTGCCGCTCTCCTGGAGGAAGCTGCCCAGTGCTCGGTGCAGGTCAGGGACGGGCGGCCAGAGTTTCTGTTTCACGTTGCTGGGTACGGGGAAAGGGGCGTCGAAGGCAAACCCCAGTGTTGAGGTGCCCTGCCGCCCCCGTGCCAGGTGCCAGGCCTGGTGCTGGACCCCCGGCACAGCCCTTACCTGTAGAGGGAGGGGAAGGTGCACCGCAGCCCCAGGAGCACGGCTGTGAAGAGCAGCGGCACCACCGTGACACTGGGGATGATCCAGCCTACATGGGAGGAGGACCACTGGGACTGCAGCCCCTTCCCGGACCAGCCACCTCTGAGCCCTTCACAGCCCTGTCACCCTCTGCCCGGTGCTCCCCATCCCATTTCCAGCGCTCTCCATCTCCTGCCGTCACCCATGGGGCTCCTCTGGCTGCAGCCTCCACCCCTGCCCTGTCCTTACCCGCATCGGCCGTGGCATCAACCACAACAGGTTTGGACCAGGCGCTCCAGCTGCCCTGGTACCACGGCCCGCTGGGCTGGGCCCGCACCTGGGCATGGTAGCGGGTGCCTGGCCGCAGGTCCAGGACTTCTTTCCTGGCTGCCCGTGGAACCTGCAGGACCTGCGAGGCAGAGCTGAGCTGGAGGCATGGCTGTTGTGGGATGGCCGGGGGACAGTGATGGGGTGTGGGTCCACCTTGCCTGACCCCGTGCAGGCCATGTGTCAGCAGCAGAGGTGGGCAGGGCTGCTCGGGGTGCCCTGGCCAGGCCTTACCTTCCAGTCATGGCTGTTCTCCACGGTGTAGCGGACCTGATAGTCCAGCTGCTCTGCCAGCACCTCCAGGGGCGGGAGCCACTGCAGGCTCAGACGGCCCTCTGACACTGTTGCCTGCACGAGCTGTGGGGCATCTGTGAGCACTGTTGGTGTTGGGGACGAGGATGTGTCGCTGCCATGGACGCTGTGTCCCCTGCAAGCTGGGCATGGGCAAGGGGAGGGGCTGTGGTGGCACTGGGACTCACCAGCCTGGTGTAGCCAGAAGGGCTCCCTGAAATAGCTGAGCGTGGGCAGCATGTGGGTCCGAGTGATGTTCACCAGGATGGAGATGGCACTGCCAGCCCTGGGCTGGAAGGTGCACGTGTGGGTGCCCTGTGCCCCCACACTCACCTCCTCGCACTGCTGCCATTCATCTTCCCTGCATGAGGAGTGGGGAGCTGGTCAGTCCCACCATGGCATCCCCACAACTGGTGCAGCCTTGCCCCTCCTGCACTTGCCTAGGAAAGCTACTGCTGCCTGTAGTTGGAGGTGCAGTGAGGCCAGGAGAGGTGATGGGGAAGTACAAGGTTGATGGTGGTAGGGCTGGACAGAGCAGGGCATTTGCAGGTGGCACAGTGGGATGTTGGGACACAGCAGGACCACTGGTCCCTGGGATGTACCTGCCTGAGTGCCACATGCCCACCATGTCCCTTACCTTGTGCCAGCCCCACTTGGAGGTGGCCGGTAGAAGAGTTGGTGGGAGCTGTGGGGCTCTGCAAGGTCCCAGGTCCACTCGCAGCGCACGTGCTTGAGGTCAGGGGTGCTGCAGCACAGCCTGATGTCTCCTGGGCAGGCGAGAGCCAGGGCAGGGAGGGGGCTGCTTCCCCTTGGCTCCCCAAAACTTGGGTGCTGTGCCTCTCCTACCCCAAGACCCCCACCCTTCGCAGCCCCGGGCATGGGTGCCTCCCCACTGATCCTGCCAGGGCGCCGGCAGAGGGGGTGGCTGCTCACCGGAGGAGCGGGGCGTCTCTGCAGCCACTGCCTGCGACCAAGGCCCCCAAACGCCATCCATGGAGGTGCCATCAGGCTTGCTGCGCACCTGGATGTTGTACCTCACCCCTGGCTGCAGGTCTCTGAGGACCACCCAGGTGTTGGCCTGGACCAGCCCCTGCAAGAGAAGGGCCAGGCTGAGGCAATTGCAGCCCCCAAACTCCCCTGCCCATCCTGGCCCCTCCATGTACCTGCCCCACTCCTGGGGAGGCTGTAGCTGCCCCAGCCCTGGGTGTATAGGTGTTGATGGTTGACTGGATGGAGGGGTCCCCAGGGTGCTCCCCATTGGGGTTCAGTGTGGTGTTGCAGGGCATTCCTTGGGAGCTGGCAGGGCAGCACTGCACCTCGTAGAGGAAGAAGTTCGGGTAGTCAGCGAGTGGTGGCTGCCATGACACGCAGAGCTGCCCTGCAGCTCCAGCCCAGCGGGCTGTGATGTTCACTGGAGGGGCGATGAGACCTGCAGGGAACGTGCCAGGGTGTTTGCCCTCCTGCTGCAGCCCCTGTCTGGGCAACCCCTGGTCCTGCTGGGGGACACTTTGAGGCCCCTCCAATTCTGTCTGTGTGCTCAGCGTACAGGGCACCGGGTGTTGTCAGCCCCCATGGCAAGCAGAAGATCAGGGGACTCAGGTCTGGGGACTGTCATGGTGTCACAGGGTATTACCCAGTAAGAGGGACTCACCCACTGCATCCACGCTGAGCTCCCGCCAGTATTTTGTCTGGTTTGTGGTGGCATCCAGGACACGTATGTGGAGCTGGGTAAAGAGCCGCACGTCCTGGCTGGGGAAGATGCAGACGTGCCGCTTCCCGCCAGACCCACAGTGCCACGTGGAGACCATGCATGTTGTGGGCATATCCCTGAGGAATGGAGAGTGGGGTCTTGCAGCACCTCATGCCTCCTGCCTCGGGCCAGTCTGGAGGAAAGGGGATGTGGGGCACAGCACAGAGACCTCAGTGTCACCAGCTCCTTTCTTGTGCCGCTATCCCCATGGACTGAGGGACAGCCAGTATCCCAGCCTGGCTGCAGGGTGTGCAGTGGCTGCTGTGTAGCTCCTGTGGGCTCTCCACTAGCTCTCCTTGCAACTGGGAGCCACTGGTATGGCACAGATTGCTGCGGTGCCCTGACCCTGCTGCTCTCTGTGCAGATGAGGGGTAGACTGAGCTGTATCCCCAACTCCTCCTACCTGTTGTACCAGTAGTAGAAGTGGCATGTCCCACTTGTTGCCTCGTCCTGGTCCCAGAAGCAGGTGAGGTCCTCAAAGGAGCGGGAGAAACAGAGGATATCCTCAGACACCCCTGCCAGCAGTGCAGCATCTGGGAGGAGTATGGGCATGAAGGAGCCTCTGGGCACAAGCCTGTCCCTATCCTACCTGCATCATCCCACCCCATTCCTGCTGGCCAGCTCACCCCTGAGGCCAGACTGTGTAGGTACTAAGGGCAGCCTGAGCATGGCCGTGACACAGGTGCCCTCCACCTGTTTGGCACAGTGAGGAGGGACATGGCACACGTGCTGGCTGCTGGCTCGCACTGGGATCCTGCCTAGTGGCAGGACTCCCTGCCGGCCCCACTGCGCCCCCCTCCTCAGTACGTGGGGTCCTTCAGGACAAACAAAACATCCCAAAATAGCCCTGCGGTCAGAGGGGGGCTCAGGGACCAGCGATCAGGGGAAGCACCCCTGCCCTGCTCATGCCGGAAGGTGTGCGGAAGTGCGATAAGGAGGAGCAGCACCCCAGGGAGAGGGGAAGGGCCTCGGGGATGGTGTGGGGACATGTGGTCCTGAGCAGGGAGGGATGCCCAAACCCTGGCCCAGGGACTGCTGGGGGGCTGTGGGTTTCTCTGTCCCCCTCAGCAAGTGGCCCTCCCTGTTGTATGGATGAACTGAAGCATCACATCCTGCAGGATAGGATCTCTGTCCCAAGCACTGGTGGCTTTGCTGGCATGTGGGTGTCTGCCCCTATTGTTATGGAGAAGGAGACAGCCCCAAGACACAGATGTGTGATGCACAGGGGTGGTCTTGCTGCTGCCAGAATTGCTACAGCATTCCCTTTTCCCCCACTGCCTCTACCCTGAGACCTACTCCAGCCCTCTGCCTCCTCCTCTTCCTCCTGGTATGTACTGCCTTCCCCAGGGCAGTGGGACCCAACAGGCCCCCTGCCAGTGCCTAGGCCTGCTCTGTGTGCTGATTGCATCCATTCTCTGCTATGCATCCTCTACGCTGCACTGTGGGCAAAGAATAAGTGACAGTCCCCAAATGTCCCTGCCACCTTCTTGGTGTCCTTCTGCTCTCCCTATCCCTGCCCTTGCTTGACCCCTACAGCCATTGTGCTGCCATTTCCCAGCCTTGTGTTGCCTTGCTCCTCCTGCCCATTGCCTCATCTCCCCCATAGCCCCCCACCTGTTCTTCCCTTTCCCCCCCTGCATTATGCACCCCAGGCCTCAGGCTGGCTCCATGATCCACCCCAGCTCTAAGCACCAGTGGATAAAGTGGGCAGGTCCCAACAGCGTGGTGGCACAGGGACCCATGGCATCAATAGGAGGCCACGTTGGCCCTGTGGACTACCAGAGAATCTTTGCTGAACACAGGCTGTTTCTTAGGAAGAGTGACCACTGAGCTCTGTAGCCCACACCAGCTATCCTTGGCCAGTGCTGCAAATTGACAGTGGGCTCAGGGCATGGCAATGTCACAGAGGCTGTGGGCAGAGAGGATAAGCCCAACCCTGACCTTCCTCCCACTGTCCCTAGGGAGGGGACTCAAAATGTGCTCGAAAGCCCACCCTGGCCAGACATCTGGGGTGGGTCTGGAGAGACCAGGAGATCAACAGGATTTTGTTCAGTTAATGCTTCCTATGCTGTTGCAGAAAGTGTTAAAGGGGCTAAAGAGGGGCTCAAAAAAAGCATGAGCAGACCTGAAATGTGAGAAAATCGTGAAGTGGCTCTGCCAGGTGCAGCAAGCCGGGCTGGGGCCAGCTACTGGCTAAGCTGAGGCTGCTTGCCAGGGCAGTAAGATCATGGCAAAGCTGGTGTGGGAGCACTGAGATTAGCCTGGCAGTGAAACTGCATTAATTGTGGTGCAGAGCTGTGCCATCAGATATTAACTTGAATTTTGCTCAAACCCCCATCACATCGTAACTCCAAAAACTTTTGGTGAGCAGGGAGCTCCTCTGCTACCTGTGTGGGACTGGAGCATCAGGATGACATCCCCAAGAGGTCTTGGGTCTACCAAGTCCTGCTTGCAGAGAGCAGAGATGTTGCTTTACTCTGAGCACCTCAGGGTGTATCACAGGTGAGGAAGGGCACTCCCCTGCCCATACTGAACCCCCCCCCTCCCCCATTCCTGGATGCCCCTTCCCAGTCCTGCAGATTTTGGCTGCTGTGAGGTGCTCACTGCCCACACCTGACGTGCCAGCTCTTCTCTGGCCCATCCTCTGGGGGAGAAGATAGCCCCATGGACCTACCTTGGGATGTCACTGGCTCGGGGGCTGATGGTGGGCTGCGGAGGCTGAGTAGAATGGCCGGGGTCAGCGAGAGCAGCCAGCCCCAGCACAGGCAGACTGTCATCCTGCAACCTGTGTGCCGGGGCCACACGTGCCGTGCTGTACTCAGCCTTTCCCAGTGCCCGAGGGGCTGCTGTAGCTCCTCCAGGCAATACTTTTATCTGGGAAGTGGTGGCTGTGCAGCTCAGGAAGCCTGGCTGGGTGCTCCCCCCACCCCATCACTAGCACTTCCCTGTGCCTGAAACCACAATGCCACAGCCCCTCTGCTGCCAGCCACAGTGCCAAGAGAGACTGCTCCTATCAGATAGGCGGTATGTCCTGTCCTTGTGGCTACCGGCATGCCCGGAGACTGGGGTACAAAGAAAAACAACCCCTGAAAAACCAGGGAGGCCCCTGTGTGGGGCAGGGCAGGCTGTTGAGGGCTGCTGCTAAGTGGGAGCATGGGATGTGGGACAGCTGGTCTGTCTTCATCCTGATCTGTACCACCTGGCACCATTGTACTCTGAGTCTGCTCTGCTAGTGGCACTGTCCCTGTGGCTGTGCTGGTAGGAGAGCTGCAGGCACAGGGGGCACTGCCAGAGCCCCCACAGTTGCTAGTAGTGGTGCTGTGCAGGAGCAGGGCCACCATGGTGGGGTCCCATAGTCATGCTCGATCTCATGCCAGTCCACCACCACTGTTTGGCACAATTGGCTGGAGGCCCTCCCACCCAGCCATGGCACACCACAGTGGCACAGCCCAGGGGGCACCAGCAAGGGCACAAGAAGCCACTTGGTTGGTTTGGCTTCTTCTTGCCCAGCGGTGAGGACAGCACCAGGGGCACTGAGCAACCAGCATCAATTTGCCACAGCCAAATTTTGTCAAATCAGTCCCATTTCCTTTTCCATCTGCCTACTGGGCTTTGCCACCAGGGAAGCAAAAAGCAGTAAGACCTTGGTATGAGCAGGACTAATGACACTGCCTCAGACACCATTCTCAGCTGGGAGCAGAGGAGGTATAGAGGCAGTGGCGCATGTCAGGCTGGCTGTGACACCCAGTCCCCATCACTGGTTCACTGGCGACCTCAGGGATGAGGCAGAGAGGCTATTAACAGCTGCAGTTGACACCAAAGAGCACTGGAGGCTAGCATGGAAAATCAGAATGGTATTTACAGGGTTCAAAGACCTTCTGGGGATAAAGGACTCTTGCCTAGAAGGACAATTGCAAATGCCCCTGCCCTGTCTCTGGCTGGGATACCAGGCTCTGCAGGAGCTGCTGTTGCTTCTCATGGGATTGCAGGAGACAGACAAGTCAGACTGCTGGATGGCATGTCTAGGGCTGAGCAAGCTGAAGCCAGGAGAGGTGAAGCCCACCCAGTGCCAGTGTAACAAACAGCAGCAGTAGAGCTGAGGGACCATAGCCTGGGACAGGATCTCCCGCGGGGGAGTCAGCGCAGAGCCCAAGTAATCCATGAGGTACGGGCACATGAGAATCACTCCAGCATGTTTGAGCAGGCTGGTCCAACATAGTGGTCCCTTTGCAAGTCATGGGAAGTTACCTAATGGCTTGGCACAGTGCTGGTCAGGTACCAGCTGGCCAAGGTGGGAAGGGTGCAGAGCTGCGCAGCCCCAAAGAGGCTGGCCAGAGGAGGGGGGTCATCCCTATGAAGAGCAGCCAGCCAAGGGGAAACTGCAGAAACAATTTTCGAGCATGAAAGAGGCAGCTGTGCAGAGGAAGGACATAGTCTGTTCTCTATATCCCTTGGGGAGAGGACCAAATCTTAAATTGTGAGTGGGAGCGAAGATCTCAGTTGGATCCTATGAAAACCCATCTCCATGGCGTGATGAGACCTGGGGGTGCTGAGGCATTCCTGGGGATCATCAGAGAACTCCAGTGGGGACAGGATTCCAAGCAGTGCCCCCTACGTCAGCAGATCACTGGGCCTCCACATCCTGTTCCACAGTGCTGTCCGCAGGGCAGAGCTGGGTCCCCACCACCACTCGTTTGGACTCAGCTGCCTGTTGCATGATGTTTATTGTCCCTAAGGCAGAGCTGGCACCTCCGAAGGGTCACTGCAGAGCTGATGGCTGTGCACAGCCAAAGCCATCCCTTTGCACCCACCAGAATGGCTCCATCCCATGCTGTCAGTGATGCTCACAGCCCTGCTGGCACCACTGTAGGCCCGGAGCACGCTGAGAGCTGCAGAGCAGGCAGCTGCTGGGTTATGGTTCCTCCTCTTGCCCCAAAGCTTGGGCATTTGTGTCCACGGGCTCAGGCAGCAGCATCCTGGTTCTTGAGAGCCCCTCTCTTGTCCACTCTACTGCAAGCACTGTGCTGCTGCTTGTCCCTGGGGACCATCCCAGCATGACCCCCCAGAGTGTGGAGCTGTGTTGGTGGCTGGCACCATGCCAGTGTGGCCAGCACACGCTGGGTGGGCAGCCAGGGAGGGGATGGCACAGTCCTGCAGCGGGAAAGGTGCTCTTGGGAAGGGGCACCAAGCATTTGGCTGCTTGGCCCTGGAGGGGGATGAGAAACCCATCATCCCCATAGCACTGTCCCAGCAGGCTGGTGCCAGCATCGCCCCTCTGCACAGTGCCAGCGCAGCCTCACGCCTCCTCAGCAGTGGCATCGATCCCTGCATAGGTGAAGTTCTCGAACAGGGCCATGTTCACGTAGGCCTGTGGGGGAAGGAGCCAGTTGTGACACTGTCCCCATCTACCTCCCATCCCCACTGGCACACTCACAGGCCCTGTGCCCTGTGGGGAGGCAAGAAGGCACCCCATACCCAAAAAGTGATGCTAGGGTTACCCCCACACATGGTGGGTATCACACAAATTCTGCTGCTGGCTGTCCCCTCCTCGAGCCCAAGAGATGTTCCAGCATGTGGACAAGCCCAGCACAGGGTGGGTATCTATCCTGCTGAACTGCCACTACTCACCTTCCTGGCTTCCAGCATGCGGATGAGCTGCATGGAGATCTGGGCGAAGGGTGGGCGCTCATAGGGGCGGTCACGCCAGCACTGCCGCATCAGCTCGTACCTGGAGGCAGAGAGTTGTGGGTGACTCAGTGTGCACAGCGGGGAAAGAGGGCCAAAAAGCTCTTTGTGGGAGATGGGAGGAAGCAGGCAGGAAACTAAAGCCCCGGAAGGGTATTTGGGATGTGGGACCCCAGCTCATCATACAATGCAGAGGGAACCAGGCAGAAGCTACTGCAAGCTGGTGGGAGCCCTGTGGGGCAGTGGGATCAGGGGGATGGGGGTGTCACTGGCAGCTGAGGCTTCGTCCACTTACACCTCGTCATCGCAGTTACGTGGCTTCTCCATGCGGTAGCCCTGGGGTAGCTTCTCATAGAGCTCGGCACATGTCATCCCACAGTATGGTGTCCCCCCTGCAGCCACAGACACACAGCTGGCTGAGGCAGGGATGGCCCCCAACATGTCCCCTCCCGGGCTCCAGGAGGACCAGACCTACAGGGACCCAAGTGGAGGCAGGGCACAAAGAAAAGTCTTACCCAAGCTGACGATCTCCCACAGCAGGACACCGAATGACCACCTGAAAGGGTCAGAGATGAGGCTGTGACAGAGTGCCCAGTCCAGCCCTGCTGATGGGCACAGGACAAAGCCTGGGGTGGAACATGCAGCCAGGGCTTGGGCTGAGCCAGCAGCTCCACAGGGAGATGCATCAGCATCACTTCCTGCCCTTGTAGCACCCAGAGAAATAGCACTGCCTCACTGACCGTGCCAAGAGGGAAGGAGGCAGCCCCAGCCATGTTCCAGCCCTGGTGCCCCCATCCACAGGACTTACACATCACTCTTGGTGGTGTACACACTGTAGTTCAGGGACTCAATGGCCATCCAACGAACTGGCAAACGGCCCTGGGGAAACAGAGAGAGACTATCAGGAGTGGGGGGATGCCTTGTGGATGGAGGACAGCTGTGACCCAGCTGGTGCTGGAATGATGGGTCCTTCACACTGCTGGTGGGTGTCCTATCCACCACAGTGGTACAGACCCCATGGAGATGCTTCACTCCTGCCTCACCATTGTCTTCTTCACATAGACCTCCTCCCCTCTGGAGAGGCCAAAGTCAGCAATCTTGGAGGCCAGGTTTTCTCCCACCAGAATGTTTCTTGCTGCCAGGTCCCTGTGAATGAACTGAAAGGGGCCAGCAGTCAGCAGGAGCCACAGGCTCCCTCCTGCTGGCCCCAGGGACCTCATGCCCTGATGGGGAACCCCCAGGACCCAGGGGAAAGGTGCTCTGAGGGGCTTGCTGGGGATGTACCTGCTTCTCACTCAGGTACTGCATCCCCTTGGCCACATCTGAAGCAAACTGGAGGAGCTGCTGGGAGGTGAGTGTGGAGGCAGTGCCGTGCTCCTTGGCAAAGGCTGGGTCTGTCTCCAAGACTCGGCTTTTGCGGAGGAAGTCGAGGAGGTTTCCATAAGGAGCATACTCAATGGCGATGTACAGGTAGCCTGGGGGGCAGGAGGAGGTTGAGCTACTGGGGCTCTCCCCAAAAATAGGAATACAGAGCTGGGCAGAGGCTGTGGGGCTGGGGAGAGGGGGACAGCGGTACAGTCCTCACCCTTGTTCTCGCAGGCACCCAGCAAGTTGATGATGTTGGGGTGATGGCCCAGTTTGCACAGCACTTCCAGCTCCCCGGCAAAGTCCCGATGGTCATTCTCTGAAGCAAACTCTAGAAGCAAAGAAGGGATGGACACCTCAGGCCTACAAGGGCCACTCCTCTGCTTCTCTACAAGTGACTCCTGACTCTCCTTAGCATGAACATAGCCCAGGATACAGCTGCATCCCTCAGCCCATCCTGCTTGCCTTCCCTGACACTCACCTTTCAGCATCTTGATGGCTGCATTCATTTTCAGACCATCCTTTTTGATCATGGCCCTGATGACTTGGCCAAAGTTGCCCTCTCCGATCATGTCTTCAAACTTGATGTCTTCCCACTCCAGGATGGGGTAGCTGAGGGGCTCAGGCTGTGGCTTGGGCCGGCGTGTCAAGGTCAGGGTCCCCGAGTTGAACTGCAGGATGGTCTCTTCCCCCTGGCAGATGGGAATGGGTGAGGTTAGAGGCACAGGGCACCCCTCTGCCCATGCGGCAGTCCCAGCAGGGCAGGAGTCATGGGCAGGGGTGGTCTCCGCACCCTCTCTGTGTGGAAGTGAGGTCTGGCTGCATCTGGACTGGAGGCTACGGAGCGTGATCTGGATCGGGCTGGGATGTGGGAAGCAGGGGACACGGTCCTGGTGGGGCAGGCAGCACTCACCGAGCCAGACTGGTACGTAAAGGTGCGGCGCCGGTGGAAAAAATTCTTCTTGATGAGAAAAAGTGCCAGGAGAGCAAAGAGGATGGTGAGGCAGGTGACGGACACGGAGCCAACAATGGCCAAGAGCAGTTGCTGGTCTATTCCTGCCTGCTCAGTGCTCTGGATGCCCAGGCTGGGTGGCACGCTCAGCGCTCCTGCCAAAAGGAGGGATGGAGGGTTGTGGTCCACAGTCGAGTCCTGCCCAGCCTGTATGAGTGGCCAAGCACCAAGACAACAGACATCTCCCAGCACCCAGGCACACCATGAAGATACCATGACATCCTGAGCCCCTGCTGCCACAGTGGTACAGCGGGGAGGGTGTCACTGCACAGGTCCTGTCACTGAACCACTGATTTCTGGACCTTCAACCACTTTTAGATCCAGCCACTACCTCCTCCCATGCTGGCTCTGCTTTGCTCCTCTAGTCCCTCACTCTACATCACACTCTGGCCAAGGCAGAGCCACTCTGTAGGTGCTGTGCTGTCACCACGACACCCCTGCCCCATCAGGACTAAGAGAAGCAGGTTTTCTGAAAACACCCACAAGAATTTTGGGCTTGGGCTGCTGCTTCAGAGCTACTCTCAGAGGTCTCCACCAACACCTCAACCATTCTTTGCTGACACAGATTCTGAGTCCAAGCTGCAGCACAGCTGTGAGCCCCCTGCCTGCTGGGACATCCCTCTCACCGTCTCCCAGGGTCTTGGCTTTCACGGGCTGGCTCCATTCCCCTGGGACATGGGAGTTGGCACGGACACGAAACTGGTAGCTGGTGCTGGCATTGAGGCCCCCAATGATCTTGGTGGTCTCAGCGCCGCTGTCGGTGTCAATCCACTGAGGTTCACTGGTGCCTCCCACCTGCTGCAGCTCCACAATGTACTTAGTGATGCCTCCATTGGGGTACTCAGGAACCTGCCAGGAGAGCCTGACAGCGGTGTCAGACACGGACTCTGCCAAGAGCAACTGTGGGGAAGAGGGCCCTGGAACAAGGAGAGCTGAACATCAGTCCCTGGACAGGTCTCCTGGCACTGCAGGGGCTGCTGTGAGGACTGGACCCTCAAGGCTGATGCCTACCAGTCCTCATAACAGGTACCAGACAATGCTAAGCCTCCCCAAAGGCCTTGCACATGCCTTCCCCCTTTTCTGCCTTTTGGCAGAAAGCTCAGTCAGGCTGATGCTCCACCTTCCCATGGTCTACCACCTACATGGGGGGCTGCATGCATGTATGTGTGTGTGTGTGTGTGTGTGTGTGTGTGCTCACAAGTGGGACTGTAGGGCTCCCCACGCCACAGTGACCATCCAGCAAAACTGGGTAAAACCCTGGCAGCAGGGTTAAAGTGAACCAAAGGGAAATACATTTCCATGCAAAGTATAATTATATTGAGAAACTTGTGTTGCTACAGGGTGTTGTAAAGGCTGCAAGCATAGACAGGTCTGTCAGGATTTGGGCAAGGGTGCAGAGGACAGATCTGTTTGTGAGAGTCACTTGTGATGGCCTGAATGTCATGTTCAGCATAGGATGTTTCTCAGCTGCTTGATGCTGGTGGGTGCAAGGTCTAGCAAAGAAAAGAGGACTCATTTTTCTCAAGCAGCTGTTCATATTCTATTAGAGATGGGATTCAGAAGCAGCTGGACCTGGGGAAGGTTGCTGTTACAATTATAATTGATTTACCATTGTAATCCCCTGTAATAATTCCCTGTGTTCCACTGGACCCACCTTTGCTGTTGATCATGACCTTATAGGGGTCAGAGGGCGGCCCCAAGCTGGTGCAGTGGTACACCAGCACCTCCAGGCCATACTCCTTGTTGAACTCCAGGTCCCCGATGCGGGCAGAGAGCACTGAGATGGACGTGATGTTTTTCTCAGAGACCAGCCGCCTTGCAGAGTCAAAGAGGTGGACGATGAAGCCATGTGCCGGCTCGTGGCTATTTGGCAATTTCCAGTTGACATGAAGTGTGTTTTTCTCTTCTATGGACCAGCCTTCAATCACAGGCTTGACTGTGGGCTCTGCAAACAGAAATGCAAAACCTCATGGCTCATCAGGTCTTGGACTTTGCAGACTGTGCCGTGCAGGGTTAGGGTTAGGGTCAGGTCAGGGTG
Source organism: Xenops minutus (assembly GCA_035221455.1). Lineage (NCBI taxonomy): Eukaryota > Metazoa > Chordata > Aves > Passeriformes > Furnariidae > Xenops > Xenops minutus. The sequence continues at coordinate 10,746,085 of JAWWEE010000004.1, forward strand.
AGGGAGATGGAGGCTTACCAAGGCACTCAGTCACCATGATGGCTTCAGGTCCCTTGCTGCCCTCCCCACCAGCCCCTGGCCGGCTTAGCTGCGCCTTGACAATGTAGGCAGTCACTGGCCGGAGGTTCATGAGAGTGATGTTCTCACTGTTGTCAACTGTTGACCAAGAGGACATGTCAAAACCATGCCCACAATCTGCCCTACCACCAGTATCCTCTTCATCATCCCCCCCTTCAGGGGGCCTGGTATGGAGACCTCTGCCCACCCCAGACCCCAACTAGCTGGGACAGCCATCACCTCCCACATAGGTCCTACCTGTGCCCCCCAGCCCTGCAGATACATACCCACAATGGATGACCATGCTGAATTGTCATCCTTGGGCTTGTAGAACAGTTTGATGGAGGTGATGGGTCCGTCACCAGAGAAGCAGTCCACAGGTGACACCACGAGCTGGCGGCTCTGCTTGGCCAGCAACCGAGGGGGGCTCAGGGGTGCTGGTGGCACTGCAGGGAGAAGGAAGGAATGACGCTGGTGTGACTGGGAGCAATGAGGAGCACACCGTGGATACACCTGACACCTCTTTACTCCTTCCAGTTTTGTGAGGAAAGTCTTTTATAACCACCCAAACCTGTCTGCTGGCACCTTGGCATATGAGGGGAGGCAACCTGTCCAGTGCAGGGGGCTTGGTATTGCCACACCGTACTGTCATTCTCCCCCAGCAACCCTGGCTCATCCTGCTTGTGCCACCACTGTTTCCTCACCTCGGATGTTGACCTTGACTTTCCGGCTGTCCTGGCCCCCAGTTGTGGAGACCCGGCACTCCCACAGCCCTGTATCCTCCTTCATCAGGTGCCCCACCTGGAACTCACAGGTGATCTGTCCTGGCTCGATGATGGCTTTGATGAGCTGCAGGCACAGAGGATACAGTCAGTGCCTCTGCTCAGCGCCCTGGCTCAGCCCCAGTGTCAACCTGAAGCTGTCCAGCAGCCCCTGGGGGAGACATGTGCTTTTGAGGAGCTGGCAACATGGAGATGGTGGTGGGGCAAGAGCAGGGGGCAGTACCTTGAGCACAGTGCCGTCAGCCTTGCGCAGCTCCACGCTGTCACTGGTGGGCAGTGGGTTGCCAGTGGCCACACAGCTGACAATGGGCTCTGAGCCCAGGTTGAACTCCAGCTCTGAGGCCAGCTGGATGATCTGGGGAAACCGGTCTGGTATACAGAAATCAGCATTAGGGCTGACCCTGCTCTTCTCCAGGCACAAGAGTGGCTGGCAGCTTTCCTTGGACCTGGCCACAGCCAGACCCTGGTGCCAAGGGGCCAGGAAGACAGATGCTGCATCCACCCCTATCCCCACCCCACATGCCAGGCTCATCAACACTCTCAGCACAGCTTATGCTGGGTGACAGACCAGATGTTCCCCTTGCAGCACCCTGGTTTCCATTGAGTTCAGGGCTATTTCTGCAGGCAAGGGGTCCTGCTGAAACCAGCTGGTAAGACCAATAGCCAATGGCCCTCCCAGACACCAGTGAGGAAGGAGCCAGAACCTGCTTGATGTTGGGGGACAGACACAGATCACACCTCCCTGCCAGCCTCACCTGACTTCTCACAGTGCTGCCCATGCCAGCCTGCTGGGCAGACACAGCCGCTGAAGCGGTTACAGCTGCCTCCATTTCGGCAGGTGCACTCCAGGGCACAGTCGGGTCCATAGAATCCTGGGGGACAGGCTGTGGAAGAAGAGAGCTCGCTGCTGCCCCTGGCCATGGCACAGAACCACAGAGACAGAGACAGCAACCAGCTGCAGGAAGCAGCACTGCTCAGCCGTGCGGACCCTCAGATTAGATGAGGTTTGCATAGATGCTGCTGGAGAGCAGCCAGGCCTTGGAGGAACTCTGGGATGGATGGGAGAGCTGATGGATACCCATGTTCCCATACCTTGGTTGCAGTGGGAGCCACTCCAGCCCGAGGCGCAGGAGCAGCCATAGGGGTCGGGAAGGCAGAAGCTCAGCCCCTGGCAGCCCTGGGCTCTCTGGCAAGTCTCCTGGCAGTTGCGGCCAAACTGGCCTTCCCGGCAGGCTGAAAAAAGAAGCATGGTCTGCCCTCAGCTGCCATTCACACATGCACTGCTTGGTGCTGGTTTGGGTGCCCCAAGCCCTGTATCACCACCTTGAGGAGACACAGGACCCATGAGAATGGTCCAGCCCTGCTCCAGAAACAGAGGCCCCTTTGGATGGGGAGGCACTGGGGATGCACACGGGGTTTCTACCCACAGCGGCCAGATCTGGGGGTGCAGCAGGGACCCCACATATGCCCTGGGCACAGCACCTACCTCGCTCACAGCGGGTGCCCATGAACCCTGGAGGGCAGACACATTCGCCAACATGGTCATGGCAGATGCCGCCATTCAGACAGTTGGGACAGTCCTTGTCACAGGACGGTCCCCATTTCTTTGCGGGGCAGGCTGTGGAGAGAGCAGAGGTGGGGACAGGGTGGCACCAGGCCAGAGGGCAGGGTATGTCTGGCTGTCCCCACTCCTCAAAGAGCCAGGGCCCTGCTCACCTCTTACAATGAGACGGTAGAAGGCACTCCACAGAGGGCTCTCCCCCATGAACGTGGCACTGTAGACACCGTTTTCGCTGACACTGACACTGGGGAGTGTCAGGATGACGTGGTCACCCTGCACCTCACGCCTGTCTGTGGTCTGGTAGTAGGTACCTGCAAGGGGACAGAGGGTTATCTGTGACCTCCCATGCCTCTGGGGCCAGTGCCAGGCACAAGCTGTGAGCAGCCCCAGCCCCATGCCTGCTCTCGGGACTACTTGCCATTTCTTTTCCACATAACATCCATCTCCTTCCTCTTGAAGATCCTGGCAGAGAAGGTGGCTGGCTCAGCAACATTCACAGTCTGTGTGGCCTTCACTGGGTAGAGGTGGGCTGCAGAAGAGGAGGAGGAGCAGGCTGAGCAGTGGTCACCCCCTTCAGGGCACCCACAGCCAAGAGCAGTGCTGACTTTCCCACACCAGTCACCCCAAGACACACCCTGGCACATCCTAGCACCTACCACATGCTTTTCCTGGTATGCCATGACACATCTCCTGCTCCTGTGTTCACTCCACGTTGAACCCAGCACCCCCTCAAGCCTCTGCAGGGACAGGGTTTTCTTCCTGACCCCGTCAGCCCCCACGGGCAGACACCAAGGAATGGGATCGGGCACCCTGCTCTCTGACCAGCCTGCCAGTCCCAGCCTGGCGTGGGTTGCTGGTGGCAGCAGTCTGGAGATGTGACATCTGTGACAAGTTTGCGTGGTGCACCCTGCCTGCTGCCGGCTGGGGAGGTGTGAAGTGCTGTAGGCAGGGACAGCACAGGCAGGTGAGGAGAATTAGGGGTGTAGGAAGCTGTATGCCAGCCCCCAGGACCAGCGGCCCTGTCTCAGCTGTTTTCCTGATTCCCCAGGTGCTGGGGTGTGGAGCAGCACTCAACTCTTGTGAGTATTAATGTGAGTCAGCCAGACCCCAGCCTGAGCACAAACAGGGCTATAAATACCTTCAGGCTGGGAAACCAAGCCCTGGGCGTGGCAGGACAGAGACAAAGGAGGACACAGGAGGCTGCTGGCTTTCAGAGCCTGGCAGTACTCCAGCCTGCACACACTAGAAGGAGCCACGCCGGGCTGGAGCTAAAACATATCCATCTTTGTGTCCCACCCCACTGAGGCCAAGGACCAGGAGGAAGCAGCACATACAGCAGTCGCCAGGGAAAGGACACCGCAGGTCACACTTCTTGGTAATTTCACAGAATTGCCTCCCCACCTATCCCTCTAGTTGGGATCTTTCTTCCATGGACTTTGCAGTCCCTTGTAAAGGGCACACAGATACGACCCCCATTCTGTCTCACTCCACCTCATGCTCTGGAACAAGAGCCAACAGTTCCCTGGGGATCCCCAAACACCATACTTTGTGTTTGCATGCACTGATTTACTTGTCTCTCCACCGCTGTAGCCCTCCCAGAGTGCATCTATTTTCTGTCACTCTGTAGTGCATCCATTGTCTCTCCAAGCAGCTCAGGGATAGCAGCCAGCGTGGCTGCTTGCTCAGTACCCACAGCCAGTGACACAGGTCCCTGCAGAGACCTTGTGCCATGCCAGTGGGAACAACCCTGTATGACAAGGACCACTCCTATTCTTGCTCTCCCTTCTCTTGGTAGTTATTGGTAAATAAGTCTTCCAGTTATTTACCAAAGCAAAGACCTCTTCTGCCACTCCCTGAGTGCAGTTTTTCTCAAAGAACTTTTGAAAGGGAATTTTCCCAGTTTTCTCCAGGAATTCAAGGAGACAGAGTCAACTGGGTCTTCTGTAGCATCCTCACTGCTTCCACCCCACAGACTCTCCCACTGCAAAGTCAGCTGCCTCTCTGTCTTAGGGGCCATATAACCACAAATTCTGCTCTTTATTATAATTTCTGCTAATTTGTTGGGTTCCAACCAGGGTTTACAGTCCTGTAACTCCCTACCCAGGTGCTTTTAGGAAAGGCTGGTGTCCCATGGGCAGTGGCACAGCCTTACTCACTGCACGCCTGGCAATATCATGCTGTTCCATTCTGCTATTTATTGCCTATTTTCTGTTGTCAACACTGGCATTTTAGACAGATCCCCCAGCAAGTCTCCCCAACTTATCTATCGTGCACATAGATGCAAAAATAAAAGAACTTTAGTTTTCTGTAATTGTTTTTCTGAGTGTTTTTCTGCTCTGGATATTGTAAAAAACAGTTTGTTGCCAGATTTAACACTTCTGAAACTGCTTCTGATGATCTCTTTGGTCTGCTTTACTTTGTTTGTATAGCAAAGCTTCCAAAATTTATCATACTTCTATGTTTTTCTCCATGCATGACCTTTTGGGAGATGCCAACTTTCCTCTAACAGCTTCCCCACCCGCTGTTTCGTCGCCCTGGCTTGCCTTGTTGTGCTCTTAGGCTAAACAGGAGAGATGACACGCATCAAGCCCCCGCAGTGGGTTCTGTACCCAGCACTCCTGCCCCCTGCAAATATGTAATGGTTTTGCTTACTATTTCCTTTATTTTTTTAATCTTCTCTTCCTGTAAACAGAGCTTCTTTGGAACATGTAGAGGAGACACCTTTTGGGCACTTGTAACTCCCACAGGGACTTGAATCGAGGCACTGACCAGTTTCTCCACAGCACTATTTTGGCCTGGGTAAGTCAACTCAGGAGGGGGGGCCTGGCTGGGAGCACCCCACCATGGGAAACACTGGCACACTGATGGAGACCCAGAGCCATCACCTCCACCTATGATTTATAAACAGGGACATCTGGAGGTGCAGAAACCTCACTGTGCTCCTCGACCACAGCTGCTCCTAACCCCCGTGCCTCCCACACTGCCTCCGTATGCTTCTACTTTGCTTCCTAGGCACCTCCATTCCTTTCTGCTTGCTCAGATCAGTCCACTTTGTTTCAGGTTTTCAGCTCAAGCCTCTAGTTGAGGACACAGGCTGGGCTCTGCTCCTTGGGGATGCTTAGACCCCGCCAGCAGCCTCTGTACCTCAGTTTGGAGATGCTAGAGCTGCTTGCTGAAGCTGTATTTTAACACAGATGAGAAAATATGTATCCCCTCCTTTTATGCTCAGCCAAAGATCAACTGTTTTAGTTAAACTTTCTAAAAAAGAGCTAGAAAGCGTGCTGAGTCAAACACTTATCACAGAAAATCTAAGTTCTAATAGTTTTGCAAAGTCTCAAGCACAGAGGGAGTAGAGGTTGGAGGGGCAGTGTGTGAAAGTGTTGCCCCAGGTGGTATCCCTTCTACTAGCCAGGCCAGGGAGGTCCTTTGGACTTATATGGCCCAAAATGGGAGCAGCAGATGAGCCCAGCACTGCTCTTGGCTACGGTGCATCATGGCAATGCCTCTCAGCAAGGCCCACTGCTGGAGCAGTGATATGCTGCCACTGGATGGTGTTTGTCAAGTGCCTGGGAGGCTGCCAAAGATATGCCCCGTCATTATCTCCTCCCTTTGAGCCTGTGGTGGAGACATGGGCTGGCACAGCTCCAAAGGGCTGCCCCTGCTCTGTTTAATGATTTACAGACCCCACAACCTCCTCCAAGGACATCCAACTTCCTTTTGAACCTTGCCCTGCTCCCAGGCACCATTATGAACCCAGACGGCTCCTCCATGGGGCTCGGTCATGCTCGTCCAGTTGAACATTGCCCCCATCTCCACTGTACCAGTGCTGGTGGACACCTAACCTCATGTCTGTCCCCCCACCACACACCAGCTGGTGCTGGCATTGCAAAGCTCCCATGTGCAGGTAGTTCCCATGTGCACCCAGCTGGCAGGCAGGGTGTGCCCACTGCCCCCCAGGCCACTCACCATCGTGGTTGTTGTGCACATAGACCACCTGTGCCTGCTCAGTTGGGGTGCGCCCCAGGCAGTAAAGGATCCCCACCAGGTCGGACGTGGAGAAGCCTCTGGCCTGGACTTGGTTGCTGCGGTTGCGGTAGTTTTGGAAGCTCGTTTTGGGGTGTGTCATCACGATCTTGTTGTCTCGCTCGATCTGCAGGTAGCTCACCTCACGCTCCCCCATGACACAGGTGAGGAAGAAGTTGGAGTAGGACAGGCTCTCCACATTGGCAATCAGGGTGATGTCCAGGATGGCCACTGGGGTGGGGGAGTATGAGAGCATGTCATATCTGGACAAGGCCACAGCCACCCCAGCCCTGTCTCAAGGCCAGTTCCTGTTACCCAAAATATCACCCCCCCTCCAGGACATTTTTGTCACCCCCAGCCCAGGAGGCACAGCCTGGGCACAGAAACATGTATTGCAGTCCCACTGGGATGACACAGTGGGAATTCCCACTCTCCTTTAGGAGATCTCAGCTGGCTCAGCTCCCCGCCATAAGCCAAGCCTGCATCAGAACAGCGGTCTTGCAGTGGCTCCTGTGCTGGGGAGAGGCAGGCAAGTGAGGGCACCGCTGGCCTCTCAAGTCTCTAAATGGTTGACCACAAAGGGATATTTCCTCCCTCCAAACCCTGTTTTGATGGCACCCCTGAGCTCCCATAGCTGCCCCATCCCACCAAGCCTCCCTGGGGCCAGACTTCTCACTGGGGCAGAGGGAAAGGGGCGATTTACCTGCCAGGCGTGGGAGGAGAAGCAGAAGATAAACCTGGAGTCCCATGTCCTTGGAGCGTGTTCTGAATCCAGCAGAGGTCAGAAAATCCCGAGCATGTCCCAGCCACAGGGGTCAGAGCTGGGGGCTGTGGCTGCCTAGGGGCTCCAAGTGAGCGGCACCTCAGCACCCCTGCTCCTTGCCCGTGCCCCCCATCTTGCCTCCACGCTGCTGCTTGGCGTCCAGGGCAGCCGGCACCACCTTCTCTGGTGCATAGCCTGGGCACGGAGAGAAAGGTGCCCCCGTTCCCACTTGCCCAGTGGCCAGCCAGCTGCTCAGAAGCAGGGCTTGCCTGCAGGTTGGTCCCTGGGTCCCCTGCCTGGTGGCAGCTCTCCCAGGGAACAGCTCTCCCCCAGGGCTAGGCCTTCGTGCTCAGGCTTCCCTGAGCCATGCCGACCCCCAGCCTGGGCAGGAGCTGCCCCGACCCTCACGCCCCAGCTCGCCTGCACAGCAGCATCCCCATCCCCTCGGAGCAGCTCGTGGATGAGGGCTGTGGGAAGGGCTCTCTGGAGCAGGGAAAGGAAAGGAAAGGAAAGGGGCCAAGGGGCCGTGGCTGGTGGTGGCGGCGGAGCCAAATCCTGTTTCCCATGCGACGTTTCCTGCTCTCCACCCATTGTTTGGAGCCGGCCATGACTGCGGGGCCGGCGGGAGCGGCCCTGGCCGGGCTGTCCCCTGGGGAGCAGCGTGTGGCCGGGCTGAGGCCATGCACACCTCGGGCCGCCACGAGTGGGGCCAAGGCCAGACCCGCCCTGGGCTCCGTGTGCGGGGCCGGACTCAGCCCTGCTGTGCCCACCATGGGGACACTGCCCGGGCTGAGCGGCGGTGCAGGCGAGGCACCAAAAAGCCAGCCAGCCCACGGCCCTGCCCACGGGGAGAACACTCTGTGTTCAGTAAACATGTCTGGGAGGAAGCGTGGAAAGAGGCAGCAAGCCTGGCTTTCCCTGAGCGCTTTCCCATGCACGGAGCTGGCATGGGCATGGCATGGCATGACCCCACTGCCACACAGGGACTCACACCCAGGCGTCCAGCGAGGCTGGTGGGCTCCAGGCTCTTTGCCTGGCAAACAAAGAGTATTCCCTGGGAAATCACCATAAGCTTCGCCCACCAAACCTCGTGCTGCTTCACAAATTGAACTGTTCTCATATGAGAACCAGGGCTGCCAGAGAGCAAGCTTCATGTTTTGGTGTGTCCTGAGCCCATGCTGTATCCGGCCGAAAATCTAAAGCACACATGGAGAGGAAAGGGAAATACATTCATCGTTTCCGACTATTTACAGAGTGCTCTGGGGCCACGCAGTGCCCATGGCATGCTGAGGGAGGGATGGCAGCGCGCAGGAGCTCCCCCAGTGCGGCCACCCAGCCACCCCACGGCAGGAGGGATGGAGAGGGTCCAAAAAAGATGGACAGCGGGTGCAGCTGCCCCCATTTGCCTGGAAAATGAAGCATGGTGCTTTGTCATGGGCTACGTGCAGGCAAGGGACTGTTTTTGGGGGATCTCCCCAGGTACTTGAGGCACAACCATAGCGTAAACACAGAGCACAAGGCAGTCCCACATGGGATGTACAGGGGGTGGGCAGCTGAGAGTGGTCCCTCTTGCTGTTAGTGCCCTCTCGTAGAACAACACATCCCCATTTTCCTGATCAACCCTGAGCTTATTTGCAAGTGCATTGGGACTCCTCTGCACATTCAGTAAAGGGGATAGATACAGGAACAGATAAATAAATGGTTTCTTTCCCTCATTCACTGGCTGTAGAGGCCAGTCACACTCAGAACCATAAGTGCCTTTTCATGCTCACACATGCTGTGCCCAGGGAAGCAACTTGTTCCGTGCTCCCTTGGTAGCTGTGGGGCATCATGTAACACAGAGCCTGAGTTATGATGCACTCTGTGAAATGTCCTTTGGCATGAAGATCTGTTTGGGGAGGGGATTATTTATACAGAACACACACACACACTTTGTGGGAAGGCTTTGAGGCTGCAGGCTCTGCAGTGTGCTCCTCCAGGGAGCACAGCACAGCTCCTCTGACCGCCCGAGGGGAACCAGCGCAGTGCTTTGCTTTTTTGGGGAATGGGAGTCACTTGAAGTCACTCTCTGCACCAGGTGATACCCAGGAGATCTCAGGGATCTGTTGAGGGACCTGACCAAAGATGATTTGTCCACTTGTGGTTTTTTCTAGGAGCATCTGGATAAGAGCTGTGCTGTCCAACTTCACTGATCCCTTGGGCTGGAGGTAGGCTGGGAAGTCTCTCTGGGTAGTTTTGTGGGGACACTCAATCAGGACCAGTTTCATCTTATAGATCTCCAGAGGAGGAACCAGAGAGATAGGTACAGCTGAGCAGTGCCAAAGCAGCTCCTCGCTTGCTGCCCTGGGACATGGAAAGCTCTACTTGCCCAACCCACAGCACACTGAAAGCACCTGAAATTCTGCTGAATTCACAGACCTCAATATTTTTTTTAGCTGAATCATGACAGACTAAAAAAAACACCAAAGACTGACAAAAATACCCCTTTTTGTTATCATTTGCACGTTCTAATGCACAGCACCACATGCCAGAAACCATAACACACCGATACGTTTCCTGATAGGAAATGCAAACACCCTGCAAATCCACTGATGGATTGGGCTGCCTCAGCAAGATTTTCTAACCCTTTTTCTCTGGATACTTGTTTTATTTCACATGCACAGCAGGTCCTGGGGAGGCCCCACAAGCTGGGCTGAGGGCTGCTGGTGCCAGGTGTAGGAACATTCCAGGAACGGAGTGGCCAAGCATCCCCAGCCCACTTCATGGCATTGGCAGGGTAACTGGGGAGCAGGAGCTGTCTGGCTTTGTTGGCATCCAGCACACGCATACAGGATGAAGGACAGGCTGCTGGGAAGCCCTTTCACTGAGGAAAGGGTGGGACGTGTGGCTGTGGAGGAGCCCTTTAGCAGCTGGGGGAAGAAGGGCCTCCCTCTCCCAGTCTCTAATGGGTGGAAACTGTGGCTCTGAAGTGCTCTTGTTGGCAGGCAGCTTCCTGTCCCTGAGCAGGAGTGAGACCAGGGAATAGTGATCAGGGAAGAGAGCTTGGGGCTCCCTCTTCCTGCAAAAAAACAGGTGCTTCCAGCACTTGCCCTGCCTGGGTTGTGGCTCTGCCAGCCCTTGCCCATTCACCTTCCCCAGCATCTGTGGGCATGACATTATGTCTCTAACCCAACCATGCACCAACAAACACCCCTGAGACGCTGCTTTGAGATGATTTCCCAGACTTTCACTGAATCCACAGCAGGTCTGCATGGGGGGTGCTGGAGGATGGGGCACTCCCATCCTCTGGGACCTTCACAGCTGGGTGCTGCTCACTGAACTGCTGCCAGGCCCAAAGACCTGCCAGTTTGCCACGTGTTTCAAACGCCTTTCTGCCTGAATCCCAGTATGGCTTTTGTTTTCCTGTAGGACATTTTCCTGCTGCCTCAGGCCCAGCTTCTCTGGCTGAGGATGGTTCCGTGCTCGTGCCCTGGGTGTGTGGAACCGGGGCACAACAGCTGGCACAACACCTGGGCCAGGCTCAGGCTGCTCTCCTTGAGTGTGGCATCTCAGGGCAGATGCCACAGAGGTGCTCCCTCCTGCTCCTCTGGTCCCAGTGTCCTGCTCCCACCCAGGCAGTCCCCATGGCATGGACCTCCCGTGGTCCATCAGGCAGATGCTGGCGGTCCCCTGGTCACCGATCACGGGCGGCCACACGGGTGGGAGGTGGCAGAGCGCTGTGGTTAATGTGTAACTGGCACTGCCACCTTTCACCTGCGCCCAGCCCGGGAGGGACGGGGCCAGTGCAGCAGCCAGCCTGGCTCCCAGGCTCTCGTGGTCTGCGGGGCAGTGTGGCCGGGGCACAGGGGCTCGGTGGAGGCCCTGGGCTGTGTGGCCACGGCCACACCTCACTCAGCACAGCCGGCTCTGCCGGCTTCCCAGCTTTCCCTGAGACTTGTTTTTCTGCCCGGAAGTTTCCTGGAGCCAAATGGCTCCTGCCTGCCTGCTCGGGGTCTGCAGCCTCCTCTGTGCCTGGGCAGTGGTGAAGGGACACCCCTGCAGCCTTGACCACCAGGTAAGGGAGCAGAGGGGGCTCTGGCATGGGCAGCAGCAGGGGGTGGGCAGGGGCACCCCATTCCTGGTCCTGCCAGCACAGCTGGGTTGCCCACAAAGCAGCAGGACCTGGCAGGCAGCTCCTGGTCTGCACTGCTCAAGAGAAGACAAGCAATGAAAATCCCTGGGAGCCAGTGGAGTTAACAGGGAGATGTGCTGTGCCAGTGGCCACCAGGCACAGGGGTGGTTCACCCACACCCAGAGCCTGGCTGTCCTGCTCCCAGGCCCTCTCCCATCCTCAGGCTGAATATGTCCCATTGTCCAGCCTGCTCACCGGAGCACACAACCTGTTCAGCAGAGCACAGCAGGGCTGGCAAAGCTTTGTCTGAGCCACAAGTGCTTGGTGCAGGTGCCCACAGCTCTGCAGCCCAGCTGACTGCCTGCCTGCCCTTGCAATGGGCAGGGCTCGCCTGCTTCCCTGCCCCAGCTGGGAGGGTGCCCTTGTGTTATGCAAGAGCTCCCCAGGGGGCTGGAGGTGGGGATCTGGGGGAGGAAGGGGAAGGCTTTCTGCAAGCTGACCCTGTATGACAACTGCCCTGTAAGGGAGGATAGAAGGGTGACAACCTGGTGCTTTGCACCCACCTCATCTGTTTGGGGTTTCCCCCCAGCCCTGCATGCTCCTTCTTCAGCTGGCTTCTCTCAGTCCTGTTCATCTTTTTCCATTTATTCAGGCCCAATCCGTCAGCTCATGTGTTTTTAAACTTGCTTGTGTCTTTGCTGTTTTTAAACTCTTCAGGGGTAATTAATTTGAACTTCTGGGGAGTCTCACTCTAGAGGTAATCCCCAGCACAGACAGCCCATCTCAGCCAGTAGCTTTTTTCCCAGGGCTCGGCCAACTGCAACGGGAAGAGCCTTCAGCATGTTCCAAGTTCCCTTCCAAGAAACATCACCAGTTTGGACCTCTCCTTCAACTCCTTGGTTGTGCCCCATCACAGGACTCTCTTGATGCATTTCCCTTCCCTGCACTCTCTCAACCTCTCTAGTAATACCATGCCAGTGCTGAGCCCAGCAATCTTCTCCAACCTTGGAGCACTGCATCTCCTGGACCTGAGCAGCTGTGGCATCACCTACCTCCACATGGACACTTTCAAAGGCCTGGGAAACTTGCACACACTACTCCTAAGAAACAACAGCTTGCAAGAGCTTGATGTCCCTTTCCTCCTGCCACTGAAGGCTCTTTTCCACCTGGACCTGCAGCACAATGCTCTGGTCTCTGTGGACACTTGGAGCCTGCAGCTGATGGAGACAGTCCCGCGGGTCCATCTGGAAGGGAACCCCTGGGTCTGTGACTGCACCGTGCAACCCCTGCAGCAGTGGCTGCAGCGCAGGAAAGGTGAGCTGATGGGGCAGGTGGCAGGAGAGGTGTCAGGCAGGAGGAACCCTGGATGTAGAAGTCCTGCTTGATCCTTTTGCTCCAACCTCTGGGCAGGCTCTGAGATGGCTCTCCAGGGACCTCTCCCACCCTGTTGATGGACAGAAACCAAAAAGTAATGTGTCTCTTACTTGCTTGCAGTTACACATGATAACAGAGATTTCTAAAAATGACAGCAGGATAAATTAGTCACTCTTCTGGGAAAGGGGCTGCATATACACTTCGGCCCCTAAATCCATTTCTATATATCTTCATGGAGTGACCACATTTTCAAGAGGGCTTGGCAGCTCCTCCTGTGGAGGCAAATTAGGCTCCAACTCTCTGAGCTCAGATCCCAAGGGAGAGCAGTGCAGTTTCTATCAGTATACATGAATTTGGCATTATTCAGTTAAAAGGAGCCTGGTAATCACACTCACACACTTGCACAGTTCCTTGGTCAGGGAATTTTTCCTTTGGTTGTGCCTTACAATACTCTGAGGGCTGGTGAGGCTGGAAGGCAGAGCCAAGAGCACTTTGCAATGCATCCCATCCACCCAAGAGCAAGCAGGGATCATCTGCTCTAAACTGGGAAGGGATGGGTGAAGAACCCTGTCTCACCTTTGCCCATTTGTCTCCCAGCCGTGCAGGTGACATGTGAATCACCCCTGGGGCTGCAGGGCCAAGAGATCACAGCTCTCGATTTCCAGGATCTGGGCTGCCAGATGAAGCAGCGGTTTCCTCGTGCACTCAGCACCACACAGCAGATCACAGTGACCGAAAACAACAGTAAGTTGTGCAGATTCAGAGGTGTCCATAAAGTCTAGCTCCCTCCTGCCCTCCATCATACTGGAGGGATCACAGCTGGAGACCCCCTGCTCTGCCCCCCAGTCCCAGAGGCTCAGGTTGCCCAGCCACTGGTGCCCCTGCGATTGCCCAGCCAGTGGCTTGGTGGGGAGGGTGGTTACCACCTGGAGATGATTGCAGGCTTTGTGACAGAAAAGTTAGCAGGTGCCTGAAAGCCACGTGGAGCACAAACTCCACAGTGAAGGGGACCAGTATCAGACACCTGTCAGGCAGTTTTGCCTTCAGTATTCAGAATTTATATTGCTCCTAAAGCAAGTAATGCAGTCCTGGCTGCATGCTGCAGACAGGCACAGGACAGAATGAGGGGCACTGGGTGTGCCACAGGCTGACCACGTGCCTTTCTTGTGCCACAGCCACTACACTGCCTGCCGGGAAGGGGGGAAGGAGCTGGCCATACCTGGTGGGCTTCGTGGTGGCAGCAATCAGCATCTCCATCCTGATTGCACTGGCTGCCAAGTGCAAGCTCGTCCACAAGAACTTTGCCAGCTACCGCCACAGGCCACTGCCCGAAATCAGCTCCATTGGAGGCAGCCCCATGGAGGACAGCAGCAGCTGGGACAGGGGCTCCTGCGGGAGCCAGTCCATGCCTGATGCTGCTGACCTGCAAGCTGAGGATGATGATGGCTTCATTGAGGACAACTACATCCAGCCCAGCGAACAGCTGCCAGCGAAACAGGAGCGGGAGTTGCGTCTCTCTGTCTGAGCTTACAACTCAGCCACCACTGCTGAGGCATCTTCCCATCTCCGTAGCTCTATCCCCTTCCCACCTGCCCCTGGCTTTTGACTCCACATGCTTGGGGGCAGGAGGAAAGGAGCAGAGAGAAGAGAGGATGGGCAGGGAATAGTGATGGAGGCTGAAGACAGGCAGCCCCACCATGTGCCAGCATGATACCAACAGGCTGCACCGTCATAGGGACACTAGACCTGCTGCTGCTTTACCAGCCTTGTTTGGATACTGAGGATGAAGGAGATGGTGCCTATGGTGCCCAGGAAGCCTGGTGCAGTGGGAAGAGGAACCTGCCCTGGTGCTCCCTGCAGGGTCTCGGGCACTGGCCTCACTGCCTCATGGCACCAGACCCAGCCCTGCTCTGTGCCTCAATGTGTTGTCATTTTGGGGTATGATTAAATCATGATTTAGCCTTGCCTCTGCCTGCAATAGTTTGTTGGGACTCTCTTGGGGACAGTGCTGGAAGGAGACCCCCAGCCCCACAGATGGGGTGTGGCTTTTTTTGCATGTTCTTTCCAGGACCATAAATACATTCCTCCTTAACTGCAATGGTGAGAGAACAGGTCTGTGGCACTAGTGCTCTTGTGTAGACAAATCTGTCACCTGCTGTGGCGCAGGCAGCCCTGGTACATTGTCACAGTGTTTCTGTGCACATCTCTCCAGCGTTGCTTCCCAGGGTTGAACTCAATGATCTGATGGTCTTTTCCAACCTAAATGATTCTGTGAATCTGTGATTCCCACTGTAGCACTTCTTTGTTTTCTCTCTTCCCTCTCCAGCAAGACATGCCAAAAGACACTTACCTTTCCCCTGCCAGCTCTGCAGAGCTGAGCAAATTTTTCAGTGGTGCCAGATGCAGAATCAGGCAGGCACATGCACTGGGGCGAGACGACCCTCTCCCCCAGCTCCCATTATGGAGTCCTGTGTGTGTCTAACCGTGGAGTTAGAGGAACGTTATAATTTTTGCATTCCTGTCATCTTTGTGGTACGATAAACACCATATGAGACACAGGTAACTGCAAGTTGTTTCTGCTGCAGTTGGTCGTGCCTGCACGGGTTACGCTGGAGTTAAAAGCAGGGAGCAGCAGCAATATTCATCCTCCCTGGTAAGTGATTCATAAGGCTGGTACCATCCGGTCGGAAAGATTTCCCAGGGCACAGCCCAGTCGTTACCATCCCTGATAGCTTGGGAATGTCTTCATCATGCTCCAGAGCATGAAGTAGCAACACAGGGACAGCATTTATTGCAGCTCTGCCACACAGTCAATTCCCTCACCTTCAAATCTCTATTTCACTGTTAACTGCTTTTCTATTTCTCCACTCACTAAGACATTTATAGAGCACAGTGTACACAAAAGTAGGTAACACACCTCAGAGACTGTGAACCAAAGGGGACAAATGGGTCTGGTGTTGGATAGGCAATACAGGTCAGAGATTAAATGTGACATTTGAAGCCATGAAGAGGAGGAAAACTTGCTGGCTCCTTTTCAGTGGTCAGCAGTTTTTGCTCTTAAGTGCCGTATCTCTAAACTGAACTTTACTTTTGCAGTCATTGTCTCATGATTTGCTTCTGGGCTCATCAACTACCCATGAAAATACACTATATTCTGTAAATTTTGGAAATTTTTGATATCCTTCAGTTAAGATAAGAGACTTAAATCAGAGGGCTGGGAGAAGGCATTTCAGTTATCTTTTGGAGCATATTTTCTGGGCTTTTCAACATGCTCTTCAATCACATTAACTCATGCTAGATGCAGTATTTTCTTTTTAGTCTCGGTGATGTCTTAAAAGAGACTAAAACTACAAGTGCCCGGCCTTATTTATTCAGGATCTCACTCTTGTCCTTCAGTACTTAGTGGTGGGTTGTTTGTCTACTTTGACCCTGCTGGAAGGCCCACCCATTTATATTTTAAACAAACAAGCATGGCTGCTTTTCATGTGTGTTTTTTTCTGCCCCCTCTCCAGGCAGCTCCAGTGCAACTGGGCAGGAGCCTGGCAACTCACATGGGGGAGAATACATCCGGCATGCAGAGCTGAGAATACAAGGGGTCAGAGCAGAAAAAGAGAGTTCTTCTCAAGGGGGTCTGCCCAGGAAGCTGCCGGAAGGACTGTGGCTGAGGCTGGAGATGGGACCAGGAGCAGGTATGCAGGCAGACTGGTTCCAGGCTTGTTGCAGGGAGCAGCTGCTGCCAGGAGGCTCAGCGCTGCCACAGGGTAAAAGAGCTTCTCTGTAAACAAACAGCCAGCACTGACATATTCAGGAAGCTTTGTGTGCTCCATGTGAGCAGCTTTCAGGGTCACTGCAAGTCTCAGGTTCACAGAATCTCTGTGTTCACAGAGTCAAGGTCTCATGTTCATGGGTTCTCTGGCTACATCTGGGTCCTTAAACAGAGGGAGAGGAACCTGCATTTGGAGGTGGGAGTCATGTGTCAGGATATAACTTTCTGGGGCTATGGGGGCACTGCCACACCAGGTAATAATCCAAAACTGCAGCCACAGGAGGGCCCTTGGGCTCTAATGATTTCTGCCTTGGGCTCAGCCTGAGCAGAAGCCAGCTCTGCAAAGCCCTGCCACCTCCTGCTCTATCGAGAGGCCAGCATTCAAGCATCAGTCTTCACACACAGTTTCTCTAACATTTTATTATGTATTTCCACGCACAACACAGGAACTAAGAAAGAAACAAACCAGTACCCGTGCTGCAGAGGTGAGTCAGTGACTGGGGCAGCACAGGCTGTCCCTCTGGGCAGCCAGACACCCATACCATCATCTTCAGGCACAGCCTGTTCTCAGCCATTAACTCCTTGGGTTGCTCATGTGGCCCACGATCACCCTTTTCTGGCACAATTCAGAGGCACTTGGGGCACATTTTGAAGGGGCTTTAGAGGGGAGGAGGATTCACATTGACATGCAGGCAGCACAGAGCTGCGAGCTGGGCACAGTCACGCATCTTCACAAAAATGCCCAGATGTGCAAAACAGCTGGTGTAGAGGCAGCTGTGGCTTGTCCACACGTGTGGGATGGGGGAGCTGGGAGGAACTGCTAGAGCAGTGACAGAGGCAGAGGGAGTGCAGCTTAGCATAACTGCACATGCACTGACACAGACACGCAGAGCAGCAGCAATGGTGACGGTGCAAAACTGTCCAGCTCTGACCTGTCCCTCCTTGTGTATGCACAGTGGTCACTGGTGGACCTGGGCCCAAACAGCCCAGAGGGGAAGGACAACTCTGTTTTGAAGAGATTTAGCACAGAAGGATCTGAGCTCAGTAACACCCTCTGAACTCTTGGGCAGATGAAGGGAGGAGATGCAGAGAGAAGAGGAAACAGCTGCTTAATAGAATCTACAGATGATGTGAAAGTGGCAGAGGAAAATGTAGAAATAACAGAGATACACAAAGAAAAACCCCAAATTATGTACCCATACTTTAGAAAAAACAATCCGAGGGTTCAGGAGAAGGAAAGCCAGTAGGAGCAGGGCAAGAGCAGATGAATACAGATGTGCCCTCATGCTATGTCATTGTATTGGGGACAGTGTGGTCTGGAGCTGTGAAAGGATGAAGCCCTCATTGACCAGCACATACCTGGTGGGGCTCACTGATGGTGAGCTCTGACACTGCCTCCATGTATGGAAACAGCGACTTGTGCCGTTAGTAAGGGAATGAGCTACCATCCTCTTCCAAATGAATTTGCTACAGGTACCAAAAAATAATAGCCCAGTCTTGTTCCATTGCAGAGGAAACTTGGCAAATAATGACCAAAATCAACATTTGGTGCAGGGCAGCTCAGGTTAGGGGGAGATGGGAGAGGACAGGAAGATGAAGAGGAAGAGAAAGTTGTGCAGGAGCAGCTTTGCTAGGAGGTTAGGATCTATGTCTATGGAAAGGCTAGTGAAAGGGTTAGTGGATCTATGAAGAAAATGAGAATTTTGACAGATAAATAAGTTTCAAGTCACAGGAAAAGCTTCTGGTGTGAATTGTTAGTCTGCCTCTGAGAAAGACACCTTGGAGATAGGCACCTTGTAGAGATAAAACACCAAAAAAGCTCCAGGTAAGGCCCAAGTGGCAGCAGAAAAACTTCTTTTTGCCCTGCAGCAGCTGCAGCATTTGAGAGACAGAAACAGCATAGGAACAGGCAGGGATTGGGATGAGCTGCAGGGCTCCTGGCAGCAGAAGTGCCTCTGCTTGGGAAACTCCAGTGGGAGGGCACAGCGCTCCCCCTTCACACCAGCAGCCCCAGCCCTGGGATTCGGGCACCCCATCACCATCCCCCAGCAACTGCACCTTGCTGTTTGTGGCCCATGTGGCTGGTGCATACTGGTGTGATAACAGAGCCCTAGCACACAGTCCAGCATGGATAACTCATCAGGGCCTTGACACTGACACCCCTTGATCGCCCCTTTGATAAACCACAGGTGGTGATGGGCTACAGGAATGTAACACTAGATCCTGGCATTGCAAACAAACAGCATTTCATGTGAGGTCCAGCCCTGCTGTGGCTCCAGCACAAAGAATCCCATACAAATCCCACGCTCACTCCCACAGACGCACAGGTGCTTTCTTGGGAACAGGCACTGCAGCCATACCTCCCACCAGGCTCCCTTTGCCTGTGCCTCATGCCTGCTGACACAGAGTATTTCCTGCCATTCACCAGCTGCTGGAGGCTCTCCTTTGCTCAGGAGCTGGCAGCCCTGTACAGAGCACAGGATGATTTTGTACCACCCACAATCACAGCTTCTCCTGCCAGGAGACCGTATGACAGCTCCAGGAACTGCAGGAACCAAGCAAGTACTGGGGTCCCCAGGGGTACAGGACAGGCTCACCTTCACTCTGTGACACGAGTCACAGCCAGGCAGGAGCAGCTGTCACAGGAGGCTTTGTAGAGATAAAACACCGCCCAGGCCAGCACTGCACTCCTGGATCACAGAGCCCATCCATGCACCACGTGGCTGCTGTGCCGTCAGCCCAGGGCAAAGCAAATGCCAGTCATCTCCAACAGAAACACGAAGCACATCGAGGCTCTTGCCCTTCCTTCGGGAAAGGCCAGCACTGGCAGGTCGCACCCACTGAGGCTCACGCAGAGGTGTCCCGGGTCAGATGAGGTTGGCCATGCTGGAGGTGGGAGGAAGCCGC
The DNA here is from genome assembly GCA_035221455.1 of Xenops minutus. Taxonomy (NCBI): domain Eukaryota; kingdom Metazoa; phylum Chordata; class Aves; order Passeriformes; family Furnariidae; genus Xenops; species Xenops minutus. The sequence continues at coordinate 10,765,429 of JAWWEE010000004.1, forward strand.
CTGTTCGCAGCGAGGCGGCCGGAGATGGTGAAGACACGGATCTCGCCGGTCTCCAGGCTCCGAGGAGCAGCCTGGCGGCAGGAGGTGCAGAGCAGGTAGAGCAGCAGGCAGAGGAGGATGGCACTGCCAGCAGTCAGGAGGACGACCCCGCTGGTGAACATGCTGGCCAGCGGCCGTGCGGGGCTGAGCTGCATGGTGGTGGTGGAGAGGATGGTGAGCACGACCCCACAGACCAGCAGCACCAGCGCGCTGAGCAGCAGCACCAGGCAGTCCGAGAAGCCCCCGCTCTTCAGGAGCTCGATCTGATCCCGGCTGCGGATGCAGTTCATGTCCTGGATTGCAGAGCTCAGCAGCTGCTTCAGCAGCACGAGCAGGGCCAGGAGGCAGAGCGTGGTGCCCACGGCCAGCCGCCACTCTCCAGACCGGCTGCTAGTGCTATACAGCAGGATGATGCCCCCAATCCCACAGGCCAGGATCAGCACCACTGCCATCCCATAGCACAGGATGGACTTTTTTGGGTCCTGGAACCACCAGAGCTCCACATGCTCCTCCAAGATGTTCCTCTGGATGTGGTCTGCGTCTGCAGGGGTGCGGGGACTGCTCAGCTCTGCCAGTTCTGGCATGGTGGGCAGCTGGGTGAGGAGGACAAAGTAGGGTGGCTGCACAGATGAATCTACACCCTTAGAGTGCAGTGGAGGCTCAAGGCAGCAGCAGTGGCAAAGGTAGCTGCATTTCTCCAGCAGTGACGTCTCTGTCTCATTCTTTGGATCCTCATGGAGCTTCCTTCTGCAGTGGTGTCACCTGCAGAGCTATGGTCCATGTGCTGAGACTGAGCCCAACACCCAGGCACAGCTGTGGAACATGGTGGAGCACTCCCAGAGCAGCACCACAAGGGAACAACCGGGGCTGTGTCCTTCCTTTCCTGTGTCTTTCATCTGAAAGAGTCAAGAAGAGAAGATTCCATCAGAGACCCTGCTCCCCTGTACCGAACAATCTCCTGCCAAGCCCTGGGCCTTGGTTGCTCTGGGATGGCCTGCAGACCTCGCTTTGCCTCTCTCAAAAAAGTCCTGTGCATCGGCGAAAAGACCATCCACACACATCTTCCCAGGAGACTTCCATGCACAGCAGGGGAACCTCAGCCTGGCCCAAGGGCGAGTCTCCTGTCTCCCCAGCCCAGTGCACTGCTCAGAGGGTACTGGCACATTGCTGCCCACAGGACTGTGCCTGCAGCTGGTGCTGGCAGCGGGGCAGGGACAGAGCAGAGGCAGGTCCCTCCTGGGATAAAGCCCCATTCACAGCTCCGGCTTCACATGCTCCCTCATCAGCATCAGCCTCTTGTCACCAACTGGCTCTGCTGCCCAGAATGACAGCAGGAGGTGGGGGTCAGGATCAGGGTTTAACTCTTCCATTCCAGTTGCTGGAAAAGTGAGAGCTGCCCTTGCTGCATGTTCTCAGCCCTGTCCCTACCCCTGCACTGCCAGTGGTTTCCCCTCACAGGTTCCTTACAGAAATATGGTGATTACATCTCCAGTGGTCTCAACACTGCCCTGGAAAGACTCCTCAGACAGCTGGGACCAGGCACCTCGAGATTTTGCTCTCCTCTCTGCTGGTCTGTGAAGCACTTCACCGCTGGAGGGGAGCAGGGCAAGGGCAGTGGTGGCTGCAGCACGGAGGGAGGCTCCAAGGTGCGGTGCTCAGGTGGGCTTCCCTTGGTAGAGCACCTCATCTCAGCCCACAGCCTGGCTTCCAGGGCTCATGTCCCCACCATCCTGGATCTCCTCAATGTTTCTCTGGGTACAGTTTTGCACCAAGAATGGAAAGCACTTGCATTTCTCTCACATAATGTGCCTCTCTGGCACATCAGTGCTCTAAATGGTCCCGCAGCACCACAGAGACCCGCTAGAACAGTTTGTACCCAAAATAAGGAGAGGTGCTGAGGAGGACAGGGCAGGAGCATGTCAGGTATGGCGATGCCCTGAAGACATGGGGCAGACCCTGGAGACCCAAGAACTGCCTCTCTGGTCACCTCTCAGAAGGATGACTCACCCGTGACCATCACAGGTACACACACACAAACTGCTCTGAGCCCTGCAGGAGCCAGTGGCAGGACAGGAACTGATACAGGACCCTTATGTCAGAGTTGTGTCACTTTTCCCAGGCAGGGGGGACGGCCAGTCAGCATCCTGCCTGCTAGAAATGCTCTCTGTCTTTGTGCCCTGTTCTGTGTGGCACTGGGACTTGGGGCTTATTACATATAGGCAGGGACAATTTGTGACCTCCACGCATGGCAGTTCTGCACACACCAGGGATCCTTCCTCCCATCGCTCTCGCTGTTCCCAGAGAGTCTGCACAGACCACATCTCCTTATGACAATGCCTTTGCTGCCAGCAAACACCTCAAAATCCCTTCCCTTGGGGACCAGCCAGCATGGGGTGGGGGGAGAAGGAGGACAATAGTGTGGGGGGTGCCTGAACCAGACACCGCCTGACGGTGTCAGGCCAAGCTCCTCCTGAGTCACTCCCCGGCTGTGATGGAACATGAGGTCACTTTGGACGTGGCTCAGGGCATTCTGCCAGAGACAGCACGTGTCCAGGAAGTCCCTAACCACTGTGGGTTTGCAGGCCTGGGACCCATCGTGCCCTGTGAGCTGCACACAGGGCTATTCCCTGCATGGCTCCCGGTGCTTGGATTGCCTGAGCAGGGAGTGGGCTGAGGCACAGGAGCGCAGGTTCCAGAGGGTACATATGCTGGGAGGCCCGTGGAAGATATACAGCTCCTGGCTGGAGCCAGAGCAATCAGAAAGCATCAATTAGAGAGGAAAAAGAGCTGTGTCTGAGCATGCTGATTCGTTCCTGCTGGGACTCTGATTTTGCATGAGACAGCAGACACCTTGTGCTGTCCACATGTGCCCAGGACACAGGTCCCTCAGAAGGTGACAATGTCATGTGGCACTTTCAAAGCAGAGGAATGAGAAGATGTTGAGTCTAGAGCTGTTTCCCAGCCTATGCCAATCAGCCTGGTGCTAAACACTGCTTCCTCCTGCCTTTCCTTCTCCAAGCACAGAGGTGCTGTATCTCCTCCTTACCAGTGAATGGGTGAGTCTAGAAGATAGCAAGTTATTAGATTAGATTGAGATTTTGGACTAAGAAAGTATAAAGCTCAGAGAAGTGCAAAGTCTGTGTCCTGCTGCTTGACCCAAGTTGTGCACACAAGTCAAACAGTAAACAAAAAACCCCACAACAGCATAAACCACAATGAGGGAAAACGTGACCAAAAATCAAGCTACATCACTGCATTCTCATGTCACTTTTTAAAATTTAACCATTTTAGTTTTTTATTTGCTCAGAAGAACAGGGAGCAAGATAAAACTGTAAGAGCATCTGGCTGAGGAAAAAAATAAGGAGTCACCTCTATGAGCACGTATTTTCCAGTGTTATATTAAGCTCCGTTAAACAAATTATTTGGAGAGGTAAGGGCTTTCACTGAAGTGTGTTTTCATGTTTCCTTCTGTCTGAAAACGTTCTGGGAATTTAATCTTTGTTCTATAAGCATCCACACTTGCTTTGGCTTCTCTAGACTTTGAGGGTTTGTGCTGCTAATAACAGTACTCTTAGGATCACAGAACAATTCAGGTGGGATGGGACGTTTTGAAGTCAGCTGGTCCATCCCCCTGCTTAAAGCAGAGTTAACCTGAAAGTCAGACTGGGTAGCTCAGGGCCCTATTCACTGAGGTGTCAAGGATGGAGGATCCACAGCCTCTCAGGAATCATTCCAGTGTTAAACCACTCTCACCAGCAAGACATTCTTCCTTAAATCTAGCTACAGCTTCCCATTCCTCAGGCTGGCTGCATTGTCTCCCATCCTCTTCAGAAAAATCTGACTGTCTCTGTATGTTAAACCAAAGCAGCCCTACCCTGGGCTCTCATCCACCGCTCCTTGGAGAAGGGATGAAACTAGATCTCACAGCAGCTCTGCTGATCTGGTTTCTTGGCATTATGCAGCACATCATTTTGCCCAGATCAGATCAAGAGAAAGGAAGGGATATGGCTGTCTGCTCTGCCATGAGGGAGACGGACAGCCTTTCCACAGCTCTTGTTCTGCTGGTGTTCTGTGGGCTACCTGGTCTCACTGGTCTGGGACAGACCATAACACAGATCCTTTGGGAGCTTAAACCAGTTGGCCCACCAGATTAGCCTGTTTGATAGCACGTATCACAGGTCATTAATCTCTGACATTTACTCATTTCTGAACCCAGAACCTTCAGTGCTCCTGTCTCTGTATGCAAGAGAAAAAGGAGGAGAGGACCAGCTCTGCCACACTATGTTTTATGTCCAAAGGGCACATGTCAGGAAAAAAATGACACATTGTCCTTCCCCACTGCTGGCTGGCAGCTGAGAAGAACAGGAAAACACTGGGAATGTAGGAAAACAAAAATGTTCATGTTTTTCCTTTTTCATTGTGTTTTTTTTCCCCCTACTCTGACAGCATTTAACTGGAAACTGAGGGTCATCATCAACGGGTTTCTCACCACTCCTGGCTGCAGGTGTGGGAGATGCATGCTGGCTGAATGCCTCACAATGATATATGTGTATGTTTATTTACTTATAAACTGTCAGATATGTGACAGACAGGCCATGGACTGTATGGTAATTAACACTTTAATTTCAGAGCCAGTATGTTAATTAACACTTTAATTTCAGAGCCACATACAACTATTGAAATACTCCTCACTTCCCTTCTCTCCCTGAACCCAGGGTACCCCTTGAGACATTGCTTACCCACAGGATTCAGAAGGAGAAGTCTGGGGATGGGACAGGGTCCTGCAGTGCTTCCTTTTACTTCCAGCCCTGGAAGGGGTTTATGTGCAGCTTTTATCTGGACTCAGTGAGCATCATTGAAACTGGGAGAGTCCAGCAAGACTTGCTGTAAAATAACAGTACATAAAATTATTTGCATGAGCAACATAGATGAGAGCCAAAAGAGCCTCAATCTCAAATAAATCCAAGCCATCTCATTCCCCTGCTTTCCTAGTCCCTCACATCTTATTTGCTTCTTAGCCAGGTCTGGCCATAGCCTATTTGGGATGGACTTGCTACCCCTCTGTGCCTCACAGAAACTTTTAGCCCAGAATAGACATAAATAATTTCCCATAATTTCATGTAATTTTTCCAACTTCCAATGCTTTAGGAAGCATTTCTTTTCCAAGAGAGTCAGTCCTTGTTGTAGGTCCCTTTCAACCAAAACAATATATTCTATTCTGTCTACTGTATTCTAATTTGTCTAGTCTATCCTATTCTGCCTATGCTATTCTATTTCATTTGAAGAGGACCTAAAATGATCATCTAATTCAACCCACTAATCAATTCAAGGCTAACTAAATTCAAGCATATTATTAAGGGCATTGCCCAAATGCATCTTAAATACTGACAGACTTGGGGTATCGACCACCTCTCTAGGAAGTCTGTTGCAGTGTTTGACCACTCTCTCAGTAAAGAAATGCTCCTTAAGCATATTCAACTCTATTCTAACTCCCCAGTAGGCTAAACGAAAATGAAGCTCATGCATCTTGTTTTATGCCTGCGTTACTGACAATGCACATGGATCAGCAGCTCTGAATGTCATAGTGCTCAGGGACTGTCTGTGCCCCTGGGAGTGTGTAGGAAGGTTCCCTCTCTTCTGAGAACTAAGGATGAAGGACAGGGGAACCTGCAAAGAATGGGCGTAATAGGGCCTTTACGTGGCACGTCTGTCTCACCTAAAATCCTAGCAAGAGACTCTCACTCCTTTGCTACATCAACCACCAACTCCCAGTGTTCCTCCTTTTCTGGGCTGCTCAAAATCCATACAAAGCCATGCAGTTTAATCCGTACCTCTGGGGAGAGACCACCCTCTGTATCCTGCCAGAGGGATAATGCTTTCCCAGAAGTGAGCATCTGTCCCACCAGTGCTCCTGCAATGAGACATCATTTGGGAAGCCTCAGGGAAGCCCTGGGTGATGGTGGACTGTCCCTCTCTTACACCAGCCTAGGGGCTCTGGGATTAAGGATGGTGGAGGGCTTGTTGTAACAGGGTCAGCACGCAGCTGCTTTTTACACAAATCTAGATAGTTTTGGCGTGCTCCATTGTAAAGTCTCACGTTTCCCTTCCTCTCTGTATGCGTAACAGGCATCCATTATCCTGACCCTGTAGAGCCTGTCCTAAATGCACCTCTGCTGAGGGTGTCCTGGGAGTCCCGAAGGAACAAGAAACTCCCAAGTCTTACCCACTGCGAGGAAACACAATGACGCAAGGAAGAAACGCAGTGGAGGCAAGAGGCAGGATCTCTTAAGAAGTGAGTCTGAGGCAGCCCCAAACCCGCCAGGAGCTGCTGACAAGGTCCGTCCCGTCCCGCCCAGCACAGGTCCCGGGGAGCAGGGATCACTCACCTGCAGCAGGCGCTGCCCACACGCCACAACCCAGCGCACTTCCCTGCTCCTGGCTTCCCTTCCACGGGATCCAGCTAACAGGGGAGCCCACGGGGAAGAGCTCTCCCCTCCCTGTGCCGCTGCGTGCCGGGACACAGGTGCGGTGTCCCTGCCGGCTGCCCTTCCTGGTGCGAGCGCTCCCCTCTCGCCGGACAGGTGCATTCCCCAGCAGGGTGGCGTCCCAGCAAACCTGCGGCGGGTCCTGGAGAGCCTCCAGAGCCGCGCCGGTGTGCAGGTGCTACCCCTCCCTCTCTCCCTCCCTCCCTCCCTCCTCGGGCAGGACCTGGCCTCTGGCCACACACCGATCCTGGAAGGTGGCTCATTTCCTCCCAGCTGGAGGCGAAGGGGTGCCATAGGCAGGGAGCAGCTCCTAGGCAGCAAGGTGAGAGGAGGCCTGCAGTCAGGTTGGCAGTGCTGGGAAGATCTGACACATTCAGCAGATATTTGGTATTATGTGGCATTAAATAAAGCAGCTCCTGCACGACTGTATAGGCTAGAGCCATCTGGTCCTATCCGACCTGGATCTTTCTCTGGCATTGGTCCAGGCAGGCACTTAAGTCAGGCAAGATGTCATCGTGGTGTCATCTTCCCATCACAAGGCAGCTGCAGAACCCCCCTCCCTGGGAGATAGCAGCATCAGCAGAGCCTGCCCTACTGCAGAAGAGCTGACTTCCTGGTAATCTAGTGGAAAGAAAAGGGTAACCATTTGGAGAGGAATCAGGAAAACAGAAAAGGAGTAATTTAAGAGATGAAGAATAAAAAAGAAAGTAGCAGAAATGCACAAGCCAGTAGGAGAATGGGATTCCCAGGCTTATTGAATATCTCCCCCTTTTGTGGCTGGGCTTCATGATAGCAGAAGGGATCATTATTGTTAGCTGGAAAATCTCCTGGGAGATGCAGAAAGAAGAGAACAGGACCGAACAACAGCTCTTGCCCAGCTAATGGAAAGGGAGGCTCAGTTGTTAAGTCGCATGCTACTTTTTCAGCAGGCTGTGAGAAGGGAAGCTTAGGATATGATAATCAAATAGAAACCAAGTGGTGTGACAGCTTCAGGAAACTGAGAAAAATCTGAGACATCTTTTGAAACTAGTGAAATATCAGTCCAGAGGTTGTTGTCCTAAACCTAGAACAACAAATGGGATGTGGTGGGTTTCACTATACAAACACCCTTGAACAATGAGCTTTACTCTAGCCAGAAAAAACCTGGTCCTTTAGTTGGCCCACTTAACAAATAAGTCATCTAAGGGGAAACCTTATTCAGCTTTAAAGACAGCCATATATTCTCTTTAAAAAATGGGCTGTAGCTTTATAACAGCATGAGATGCTTTTACCAGCTCCTTTACGGAGGTACCAAAAGGAGAAACAGAACAATGCAGATCAAGAGAGGATGAAAACGGTGTCTTTGCACCCTGATAGAATTTAGAAGACCATTAGCACACAAAACCATAATCCTGTTACAATTTAATTCTAAAACATTTCTACAGCATATGCGTGGGAGTTTGACCTTGGTCTGGTTTACCCAGTATAGAAGAGGCTTGTATATCTATTTTGCTTCCAGCAGGTCTTTGATGAACCTCACTTGTAACACACTGCTGACTTTTAATGTTCCCTTATACAAGCAATGTTTCGGCTGCCTCTTAGCCACTAAGATCAAGTTCAAAATCCTCTTCAGCCTAGTTTGACAGCTGTCTACCTAGGCTTCATCTGACAGGCCTTGCATTGCCTTTAAAATCTTTCTAATGAGGGTGACGTGGGGACACATTTTTAAGGATATCGATCACCACTGAGAAATAATTCTTCACCCCTATATGCATATGAGGACAAGGTTCTTTTTCAGAAAGACTGATTCCATCTAAACCACTACTATTAAAGCAGTGTGTTCTATGATTCTACCACTCAATTTATTCTGACAGAGAGAGGGAAAATTATACCACATAGGAGTCTAGCAAATTAGAATGGGTGTGTGCTGAAAATTTAAGAGAGAACTAGTTTCTAAAATATTTACTAATTACATTAATTACATCCTCTTTCTGCACAGGAAGTATCAAGATGATTATATGGGGAGGGAAGGAGGAAGAAAGGGTGTTAAGCTAGCCCATTAACAGACTAATTCCATCATAACTTCTTCCTTTTGCTCCTGTGAAACCCATGCTTCACACAGGTTAAAGATGCAAAATGGAAAAAAACCAGACTAATGAAACTTAATTCCACATTCGTGGATAAAGCAACTGAAATCTCTGAAGGCACAGGAGCTCATGGAACCATCTATTTTGCCATGGTCTTACCCTGGAAATGAGTTTAGTCTCCCTGATGGTAATATAGCTAAACATTACCCAGCCTTGGCCCCAGCATCTTCTACATAATATTATTAGGAGTATGTGGAAAGCACTCATCATTTTTCCACATTTCAGGATAGGAAGTGAAACAGTAATGTACTAGCTGTTACAATGCCATGCTCAATCAGCAGCTTAAACTTCTGATATATGTTAAGCATTCCTCAGTGAGACTGTGTCATGCACCAACAACAAATAATGAAAAACTTAAGTTTTTTACCCCTCATTATTAAAGAAATTTCTCCCTGCCTATTTCTGTATATGAGTACTTTGCAGAGTAAAGGAATTGTGGATGTTGGAAAAAAGACAAGGAAAAATCAATTTATCAAAGTTATAGGAGAGTTATGACATAAAGTTTGGACTTTATTCCAGATTTCAGAGTCTGAAACTGGGCTGCCTTTTTGTCCTGCTGAAATTATTGCAGTAGATGAGGCAACACATCTCTAGACAGGAGGCAGAGGCTTGAGCAAGGGCTCTAGCTCAGGTGTGCTTGAGTCAAATGTTGCCCTCACAGGGTAATAATTGATTGTTAGTCTGTGGCTGGATATCCGCTTGGAATAACAATGACACCTGTCTTAAGAGCAGCAGTCCTTTGTAGGGACATAGGCAGTTCATTACTGGAAAATAAAAGGCTGATGTTGAATTTTGCAGCACAGAGACACTAAATTAGAATTCTAGCAGAAAAGCTTTTCTGACCTAGAACACATTAGTTTTCAAGAGAAAGGTGAGTACCTCCCCTAGCATGAAGGCACAAAGATTAGTCTTGCACTAACATAAATTTATTTTTTCCTTTTGGCTCCTAAGTCTCATGGAAAGGTTGGATTCCAGAAAAGTAGAAGTGTTCAGAGCAGAGTGTTGCACAAATGTTTTCAGTGAAAGAGTATAGGATCATGAAAGTCTAATCTATGCTGCTGCATTTCTAATCTTGTAAGGCATCCTTGAACCAGGTCAGTGTTGCTGTGTCTTGTGGCTTCTTTCCAGATTCAGCTCAGGAAGATTTCTGACTAAAGGAGACTGAACTTGGACAGTTCAGGACTTGTCCCTTCTCCTGGATTTGGTCTCGCAGATATTGAATTTCTAGCTGCTGCATTTCTATGATTTTCTCACTTTCCACCTCTGGATTCAGCCTCAGGACAGCTGGGCCGGACAGCAGTTCACTGGAGGGAGCTAGAAGATAAAATCAGAGAGGACATAACACAGTAACAAGGGTCCAGCTCATACAGTTCTTTGGCACGAACAGGGACAGGCATCTTTCAGGGCTGAAGGAGTAGATCTAAGTAGTAAGATTCTGCGTTATTTAGCACCTTAAAGAGATAACATTTACAATACAAGAGGTACCACCAGGCAGACAAGCTAATAGAATTTTTCGTGAAGCACAAAAAGGACTTCTGCAATGAGTACTGACAATATGGAAAACACAAGCAGCACTATTCACCTGTGTCTTGAATTGTTTTCTTTTTCTTGTTTAATCTCAGAGCTGCCCGAAGGTCATGCACCTGGGTGTTGGCCACCTTCAGTTCTTGCCGCAAGTCATTAATTTCCTTAATCAGACTCACGTTTTCCTGGAATCAATACGCCATGTAAGAGAAAGCACAGTTACTATCTGGCTGAGCAATATGTATGTTCACATCATCGAGAAAGACACTGGACAGCACAGAATCAGTATGATAAGCAGAAGATACAGGGCAATCAGTACAGTACACAACATTTCAGATAAAGCCATGGTAGATTTGACACAAAACATGACAGTATTCAAAGCACATTAGCTCAATAAACTAATATTTGCTTTGCTTTTCTGAGTGCAGCTGCACTCCAAGGTATCATCTTCTTTGTCAATTCCACAGGGAAGCTCAGGGCTCTTCCTAGACTGATCCAATTAATTCAGAATTAATGTGAAGAATTCCCATCTCTCCCTCCAGTGTGTATTATTTTGCTTTTCATTTGTCTCTATTTATTTGTTCACTTAAATTATCTGTATCTCCCTGAAGTTATTCAAAGTTCTCTTCATTTGTTCTGACAGACATCACTTTTCAACACCCCTTCCAAATTATTAAGGAATATATAAAGTATATGGAGACTTGAGATACGTAATCCTAACATGAGGAAAAATTATCCATACTCATATTTTGTTCTTTTTTAAGTCAACTTTCAGCCCATAAAAGTCCAATACTCTAATTTTTTTAGTAGCGTACCATGAAGCATCTTGCTGAAGGATCTGTGAAAGTACCAGTAAATGTACTTTACCCATTGTTGTGACAGATTCAAAGACTTCAGCAAAACCAGTATGGGGTAATACTAGTGAAGGATAATAAAATTGTTGCTCATGATTCAGAAATAGGAGCACCATGAACTAAATATTTCTTTTCAGAATTCAAGAGAGAGAAGTGCAATTGTATATTTGCCTCCTACAAAGACAGTGAAATACCTTATCACATCAATAACCAAGGCAAATGTTAAATAGTTGCCATTGTATTTGAACCAACAATATCAACACTTTCAGCCACCTGTGATGAGTTTTTTAGAAGTTTTCGAACATGCCACCCTTCTAACCCCTGGAACTTCATCATAAGTGGCAATATTTAAAAAAGATAAATGGCAAAAAGGCATGCTTTGGGTACCTTACATAATACCAGTCTCAAGCAGTAAGGAACCCACTAAAACAACAGGAGATAAGAACATGGATTAATGAAATCTTCCCATGAAAAAGATGTCTTCAAATCTTATGGGTTTTTTTTGTTTGTTTTGTTTTGTTTTGTTTTGTTTTGTTTTGTTTTTTTTTTAATTATGATTTGGGTTGATAATTATGTTCCAATGATTAGTCAAGGTAATTTTCTTTTGACCAGCTTTCAGGGTTAGGTCACAGCATTTCTCTTTAGGTGTATTTTAGTCATGAGCATCTTCACAAGTTCAGTCCAAGTGATTGCCTGCTGCCAGCAAAGGAAGATTTTGTTTTTGGTCTGTTAGACAATATAATATAGAGGCAATCTGGGCAATGTAGAAGTGTCTTGTTTGGTTTGCTGGGTGCTAAAAGGCTGCTAGCTAACACCGATAATATTTTTCTGAAGAGGCCTTCCCTGCAGAGAGATCAGCCTTTAAGTCAATCTTTATATTCTGACAGAAAGCTTGCACTGCAATGCAATAGTCACAGAATGGATTAAAACAAATGTCAATGGGAAAAATCATTGTCACAGGATGCTGTGACAAAGAACTAATTGTTTCAGAAAAGGGACTGATAAAATGCATGGAGGATAAGGCCATCAGGTAAAACTGCATATGATGTCTGGATGCAATATGTAGCCTAGGAAGTCCCTACAGTGCTGACTGTCAGAGACAGGTGAATATAGAAAAGATCATCATATACTGGCTTCAGTTCAAGCAGCATTACTTCAAGATCATTCAGGACCTCTGCTCTTATGTATCCAAGTGATAAAGAAACCATTACACATACAGAAGGCTGGGAGAAAAACTAATAGTTGTACAACAAGCAACTTGTCAATTGGAAAGAATAATTAAAATTTCCTTGACAGTTCTAATCATCTGTTGCAGGAGTCACTAGTGGAACATACCTATGAATAATCACTCAAAGAGGAATGCATAGCTCTGAAAATGTAAGCACAACTGAGGAATAATATAAATGCATAGCCAGAAGACTGTCAAGATGTCATTTACTTTTTCAAAGCAAGTCCTAACAGAAGTTTGTCTAAACTAGTCTTAAAAGCCCCCTGTGAAAGACTGGAAGACCATGATAATTCCTCCTGGCTGTAAACTCTCATTAATCTACTGGACTTCATAGAATTGCTTTTTCTTTGAAGAAATCAGGCTGGTTAGAATCTTTGATATCTTCATCTTCCAGATGTTTTATTAATTAGGTTTTAATCATCATTTTATGTTAGGCTTACTGATCCAAGACATCAAGTTTTATCATTATGAACACCATCTGTCACCCTATTCCAGCAAGGAAATTCTTCAGGTTATTTTATGAAGCCATTTCCTTTTGTGCCAAAGGAAACATCTAACTCACAGAAGGAGTAAAAAAATTAAAATAGGGAAGGGAAGAAGATCACTGCTGTCTAGCCCTGAAGAAGCAAATTATGAATAAGTAGCAAAGAACAGATGACTTAGGAGGGGGCTGAGTTCTAATGATCCTGAGGAAGCATAATAAAGTAACAATGATAAAAGGGCTAGTGAGGGGAAAAGGAAATGCTGACTGAGCAGAAGGAGATCATGGTAAGAAGAAACTAGAAAAGCTGTCCTCCTAGGATGTCTGGTGTGGGGCTTTGGATCCTTTTCAGATGAAAACAAATTGGATCTTTGACCCCAGCAGTCACAAGTTTACCTTGCCTTGTAAGGAACAAGGACTGAGCAAGAGATTTGAGCACAAACAGGCATATTCCTCGCATATTTCTCAACTTCCTTGAAAAACCTGGATGTGAAAAGCAGAAAGTTCTTCTGAATTCAGACCAGTAGGCATGGGACTACGTGGCCAAAGAAAGTAATTTTTGTTTTATTTTCTTCTTTCAAAATTAGTTCTTAAACACTACCACATAGCAAATACAAACTGACACTCAGACAGGGGCAAAGTGACTATGATGGCAATTATAAATACTGTTGGAAATAAAAAATAAGTACATTAATTTCTTAAAAAATACCCAGACAGCAGAGGTTCCCAATCTCCTTTTACATTAGGGAGAGGGAGATAAACACAAGTGTCCAAAAACTAGCAGCAATTTCTGACTTCAGAGATCATGCTCTTTTTGTTCAGAATATTTAATGGAAGAACTTGAAAAATTTAGGGATTTCTGGCAAGGAAGACAACCAAAACTGCTTCAAAGTTCTAAGAAATCGCAACAGTAAGGCTACTAAAGTCTCTTTTGTGCAGCCCCTTCCTTTGTTACCCCTCCATACCATAAGGAAAAGGTTTATTACCTGCACGATACGCATGTAAGCAGCTTGGTGCATTTCCTGATCCTTCATCACCTTCTTTTTTAAAACTGCCAAATTCCTCTCATGATACTCTTGCTGTTTCATGTACTGCTTCTGCAAATCTGTGTCTACTTCTTCAGCTTCCTCCTGAGAGGGCACAGCATTTTGCCTCAGTAATTGTATTACCAGACAAACTCACCTGCAAGGAGAAGGCAAAAGTTCTGACTCACCATGTCTGATTGCTGCACATACTTGGTGTAAAGTTCACGGATACCAGCTTTCATTTTTCTGGAATCTTGAATGAAGCCCACACAATTATGAAGATCTGTCTTAAATCGTTTGATGAGGGTTTCCATATCTTGCTTCTGCAAGAATGATATAGTCACATTTTTATTTGGTTCATCAGAACACTCTATCATGTGCAATTTTTTAGAAAGTCTAGTGGAACTGGTGAAAACTCTCACATATTTTATTCCCACTTCATTTATTAAAAAAATAAATTAATTACAAACCCCACATATCCTGGATATGTAAGCACTACATGTTGAATAGCAGTGATAGATTTTAGCAGTAATAATAAACCAAGATATTGTATTAGGTAATCTAAGTGCCAGCATATAGAGATGTAATCTGAAAACCAGTGGTTCATTATGGATGTTGTTGCCCACTGTCCTTTCCCAAACTGCCTACATTCTTATTTAGAAACAATACCCTAATAGTAAGCAAGAGAAGGCAAGGGACAAAACTCATATCAGACACATGCACAACTTGCTGATTTCACATCAAGATTGCCTTCTCATTCTCTCCTGGTTTCTACCAGGCTCCTCTATATGTTTCCTCACTCCTCCACTGCCTGCTAAGCTCCTCCACCTTCACCAGCAGTCCCTTCTCCTCCCTCATATCTGATGTTCTTGTTGTCAAACAAGGGGTCCTTGACTCCTCCATTAATGACCCCACCTTTTATTTCACCCTGCTAATGCCTAGATGGTATCCTACATGCTGCTTCTGTTTAGGCCAAGTGTCCCCAGATTTCAAGCTTTTGCCTCACTGTTCTGTCAAACCCAGGAAAATATGTGTTGACACGTAAATAACTTGATTGGTTTTTTAGTATCAACTCTCTAACCTGGCTGCAAGCTTGGAATTTTTCTGTTTTTGTCCCCAGTGACAAAAGACTCTCTTGGTCCTTGGACACAAGTGCCTGTTTGCTCAGATTAAAGCTTCAACAGTGTTCTGTTCCCACAAAGGTCATTCTGTAGGACTTGCACAGTGGTTGTACCCCATACCTTCTGCCTCTCTCTATACATCTCATGATAAGTTGCCTTTAGTTTCTGTTGCAGTTGTGTGATGTTCAGCTTCAAGTCTGTGCTCTCCTTGTGGAATCGTTCCAGCTCCTCCTCCATCTGAAAGGAAGCAGGAGGGGGAAATCAGGACTAAGAGGAGATGTGAAAAAACAACACATAACAGGAAAGCCAGAGACTGGAAATACAGACTTGAGGGAGTAAGTCTCCCTTCAGGTTGAATTACAACGTGAACAACTTCAATTTTGGAACAACACTGCCCTCTATCAGAATACACAGAGACCATAAAAATGAATGTGCAGCTCTCTTTTGAGTTGCATTTATTTAAACTATGTGATGACCCTTCATTTCCTGGAGCTGAACTGTAGCTTTACTGTTCCATCTGAATAAAATGGATGAAAAGGGAGTGAACGGTCAACACTGGAAAGAGTAAAGTCAACAATAAGTAGAACCTGATACTGAAACGAAACAAATTAATTGAAAAGCTGTAGGTACCTATGTAGAACATATAGGAAGAAAGTAATAAGGGTACTACAGCATTTACTGGCATAAAATGGTGGCCAGAAGAGACAACAGTGATTTCATCATGCCGGTCTGAAGTACATACAGACTGTTTTTTAGTTTGCATCTTATTTAAAAGGCTGTCTGAATAAACAGACTTAAGAAAGCTTATAGGTCATTGACTAGCTATGTCACCATAGTCCTGGTCTGGCTGAGCTAAGGATATGTCTATGGCGAGATGATAGTAAGTTTCTATCATAAATAAGTTGCCTCAATGAATTCGCTGCAAGTTAAGTATGAATACATGAAAATTTCCCATGTATCATCTGATGAATATAATTTGTCCACATACCTAACCCCTAAGCAGAGTTATGTTTGCATAAATCTGCAGCTTTTCTGAGAGAAGAAATTCACCCTCTTCCCCATATCAGTAAAAGTGTCTTGCAAACTCTACAGGGCACATGGAGGGCAACCACATAAGATCTATTTTTAAGCAAAATCTAGAATTAAACACTGAAACAGAAACTTAAATAACTGTGTTGATTACTGGTAGCACGTGATAGAAAACTAAATAGCAGCTGTTGTGCGCAAATATTTTGATTAGCTGCAAAGATACTGAATCAGTGCTGTGTATCCTTGAAAGAAGTCAAGGAACAAACAAGGTGGAATCTTTCATGGGACTTGCTGGGTCATCTTTGTATTCAGACAAAGGGCTTAGTAGCAGAGGCCAAATGAGAGTATTACTCACCTCATGAATCTGTTCCTTCATTGTTTTGATATCATTTTCACGTGACTCTATTTGCTTTTTAAACTCCTCTATTTTGTAACTCAGTACAAACTTGAAATTTTGCAGTTCCTGATTTTTCATTTTTAGGTCGTATATATGCTTCTCCTGGAAGAAATTGGCACAAATACAGAAGAGGCAAACCCATCAGTCACAGATCTAGTAGAAAACTGAACTTCAGTTGCAAATCTACAGATCGGGTGAGACGGGAAGGGGCAAATAATGCAGAGCCATCTACAGATCCCAGGACAGGGGATGAGAAAGTCAGTATCCTGAACTTGAGCTCCCCAAGAAAAGTTTAGAATGTCGACTGAAAACTAAAATCCCAAACCAGAGATTGCAAATTAAGTTAAAACTGAGTTACGAGTCATGTGATATTATCACAACAAATACCATTAAAATAAATATTGCTATTAAGGGAGGTGATTTTGATCTCAGCCAATTGTCCAGTTTCTCACTTTGTCTAGGATAGTGTCAGATCTCTCTTTTATCTCTTTCTTCAGTGCCAAGATGTCCTTCTCCAGTGCTTTAATGATGCCTTGCAGCTTCTGTTGTTCCAGTCTCATTTCCTCAATATCCCTGTTTCGATCCTTGAGCTCTTTCTGTAGGCTGTTCAACTAGAGAGGCAAACAAGTAAGAACTTAAGAGTCTCTAAAAGCTGTGCACAACTTGGCCATCCTATTCTCTAAGATAACTTGCAGACAATTGTGATAAAGGATATCATACTACAATATGATGAAAGAGCATCACATCATTTAAATGCCTGTAACCCAAAAGGGGGTTGAATATTTTTGCTTTTTCCGTATATTTTGACAAAATACCCACTGCACTACAAGGAAGCAAGGGATTTGCATCCAGAAGCAAGAAGGGTATGGATATTATACCCAAGAATCTGCTGCAAATAACACAGAATTCATGTAAAATTCTTCTAAGGTGAATATCTGTCATACATCTATGAAGATGTCAAAAGTAGACTGAAAGGGTACTTAGTTCACAGCTCTTGGATACCCTCAAAATCCCTGCCTTAGTACTATGATCTGTAAAGCCAAGAAAGTCAGAACAAATGGATGGTACTGGTCAAACCATGAGGACCCATGGAGAAATTCCTGATGTCTAAAAGACAATGAAACTAAAGACAGTACCATGATACTAGAGGGTATGAAAAGAACCTCTCTGTCTTCAGATAGATACTGAAGAAAATGAAAAAAAAAATAAATGTCCGTCTAGCATCCTTAGGCAAATGCAAATAAAAGAACTAAAAGATTTTATGCCTCCTTAAAAATCCTAGTAAAACCAATAAAAAATGATGATGCATACAAAACATGGTGTTTATTGCATCAAATGAAGCAGTAGAAGTATTTTACTAACAAGGCAACGTATTAGACCTTAGAAAAATGAAAAGGTTCATTTCTTTCTCATCACAGGATGAACAGTATTATTTATAATTTAAAACTATGTAGATAAGAAAAATTGTAGTAATAGAAACACACCTCTATTATCTCTATATAATCATATCAGCAATACAATCAGCACACAGCTGCTTCTTCTACCCAAATATTCTAAGACATTCAAACTGACCAAAGAAGGGGCTACTGTTCTCGTATGAAATGTCACACATTTACACACCACATTAACGGAGTAAACTGACATGCCATTAATGACATTCAATCCTCAGTTATAGGTCTCCATGTGCGGGTTTGATCCTACCACAGAATAAAAGATACCCTTTTATTCATGACTCCTATTTCTCCTTTCAGTTGCATGTTGGACTCCTTCTCTTCCAAGAGCTGTTTCTCATACTTGGATTTGATTTCTGAGATTTCTTGGTCTCCATCTTCATAAATTTGTCTCTCCATTTCTTCATGTGCTTGAAGCTGCTTCCTCATATTCTCCTTTGCCTGTGTTAAGAAAAGCAAACATTAGAGAACACAACAGTAAGAGACGAATAAAAGGTTATTTGTAACTGTGTTTTTCCTGGGAGGATCTATATTTAGTGGCCTTTTCAATTGCAGCAATATCATTTAAGGTAACTTCTTCGGGGATTAAAGTAACTTTAAAAACTGGTAACTGACATTAAAAATTCTTCTTTTTTTTTTTTTTATTGTTCTTAAGACTTGAATGCTTCAAGGTAGGAACCTGGCCCAAATACTAACATCGGCAAACTTGTTCTGCCTGCAGAAATCACAAAAAAGTAACACTTGAGAAGATCTTTTAAAATTGCTGTTTCTGATGCATTAGAACCAATAACCATTCAGGTTTGCCTCAGTCTCTGTATGCCTCTCTTCCCACATTCTTTCCAAGTTGGTATTGCAACACAGGGCTGCAAACAGCAATGCTGATAGGGATTATTGACTCTAGATATGTAAGTATCAGTTATGTGGCTGCCTTTTTTCAAGCCAAGTCTTTGACCTCAATGTGCAAGAGTTTTTGAAGTATTCAGGTACTTATCTTTGTTCCCCAAATTATGCAGTTAGGAACCTCGAGGACTCAGGAATGTAATTCACTATTTTCAAAATGTTATCTCTTTACTAGAACAACATGATTGAATCTTTCTTTCTTCAATTACAGTATATGTTTCAACTAAGACACATTAATAAACAGAATTAGGACTTGCATGGAAGATGCCAACTTCTTCTGTCCTAGGGAACATTTTATCACAGTTGAAGATAAACTTGCTCAACAAATCAAACTGCAAATTAAGTTTCCTACCTCTTCCAGCAGAACAGATTTCTCTTTAAGTTTTTCCTCATAATGTTCTCTTAGCTCATTCACAGCCGCACTTTTGCTTTCCTCCAAATTGTGCAACTGTCTCTCATATGCCTCCTGCATCCTCTGGGATTTCACTTCCAGCTCCTGGTATTTCTCATTTTCCATTGAGAGTTTCTGACTACTTTCAGATTCTGTTAACAGGAAACATATGGAATGGATAAAACTAACAGAAAGGAGAGGTGAATCCTATCCCTCTGCAGTCAACACTGTTTTATTCTCTACTGTCTTTTTGGCAGTTGGTTGCAATAAATTACAGTAGAAGCACTTCATCACTTTCTTCATCAGATGTGCAGGGGCTTTAGATTCTGTGGCCATACGAAACTGACAACTGATTTAGGCATTCCCTTAAGATGAGGACCATGGCAGAATAGTATAAGCTCAACTGTTACAAAGTATGAGAGGGCAACAGACTCATTTATGGATTGACTTGCTCTTTGGTACTAATTTGCAATACTTTTATCTTGATTACGAATCTGGAGTCCAGGGGTTTCCATGTTGTGTACACATTAGCCTCCTTGCTGAACTGTATGACTTCACTGTTCTTGCACAGTGAGCTGTAAAATGAAGAAATTACCAAACCTCTAAGATACAGGGCCGATGTGCATGTTCTTGTCATGGGCATGTGTGTGGTGCAGTTCAGACAAACATTTGGTCTGCAATGACATATGACAACTTTTATGACATATGCACATTTTTACTTTTACTTTTACTCTAGTAATCCATCCCTCTTGTATTACTTGCTATCAATCTAAAGCATTTCCTGTGATTACAAACACTTGTTATAGTCTAACCTAGCTGTTGCACCTCCCTGGCCTGTTTATTCATCAGCTCAGACAGTTGACACTGGTGTTGTAGTTCCTGTTTTTCTTTCTCTGCCTGTAAAATCTGGGGAAAAAAATAAGAAAAATACATTTTAATTTGCAGCTAGGCAAAGCAGTGTCCAAACTGTTTGTGCTCCTGCCCATGGTGGGAAATACACACACAAGAGAACTGTGTTTGAACTATCTCACCAAAATTAAGGTGCCACATGTCACTAATACAAGTTTTCCCAGAAATCAGTTTGTTATGACAAATTACAAAACTATGGAAAGCTAAGGGAAAGTAGGAAATGAGGTTTGCATAATACGGGGTATTGTAAAATTCTGATGTAACAAGAAAGGTTTGTGAGTTACAAAAGCTTCTACTACTTTATGTGTTCCTGCTTGAGGAGAATTTGCAGTTCCATAGTTGTCCAGATATTGAAGCTGCTTGCCCTCTCACTTGAAGCAACCTTGAGGTCCTAAAACACTAACATTTGCATAGTATGACATAAACCTAAGCAAGAATGAGTTTTGATTGACATTTGTTTGGAATGTCTGACTACCACTACAAATGACGTAATCTTCTAAAAGGGCATTAAAAACTGGAGCAAGAAAATAGACAAGACATTTCCCAGAAAAGCTAGAAATTGTACCATAGATACAATTTTTTCACTTTCTCCTCATAACAACTACATGGGTCTTGGATAAGCAGAAATATTCTATTTGTCTGACGGATACAACAATTAGAAGGGTTAATCCTGAGCCTAGCCGAAGCTCTCATTCACTTAAATCTTAACACATACTGACACTTGGACAGAAAGTACAACTTGCCTGCCTAGAGAACTTTTATTCACCTTCAAAGGCATTTGTTTGCAAGTCTATAATCGACAAGTCTAAAGAATTTTCAGTGTAGCTGAGATTGTTGTAGCTTAGTAGCCAAGCATTATTTATCAAAAGACCTAAGAACTGCAGAAAAAGACCAGTACAGACAAAACACAGGTAAGAGGAATCTACAAGAAACGAAATGGCTTTCTTGTACAAGATCAAGTTGTACAAAAAAGAAGAAAAACAGAAAGGTTAAAACTCAGGTTATATAAATGAAAAACCCACAATGAGACAAGCCAAAGAGTTTGAAGAACTACTTGAAGAAAACATTAAAATGAATAATTAAACTTCCTCAAAAAAATTAAAATAAAAACCTAGTAGAACATTTGTAGGGCCAAAAGACAAGAAAGGTATAAAAGGAGCACTTGAAAATGACAAGACTGTAAAATACTAAAACTAGTATTTAGCTTGGCAAGCTTTCATACTGGAATTCTTTATGTGGAGTCAAACTGAAATACTGCTTGAAGGGACTATGTACAACTCAACAAAATATGCAGTAACAAATTACCAGAACAGGACAATATTCACCCAAAGGCTCAAAAAAAACATGAGAGTGACAGAATTGAATCATGTGATATGTAATCTCTTACTTCAAGCTGCCTTACTGCCAGAGAAATTGCTCATGGATCACTTGTTTTCTAAATCAAGTCTAGAAATATAGCAAATTACAGAAATCCAGTGTGTACACCAGACAGATGGACAGAATGGAATCAACAGGCACAGACAAATAAGACACTGGGAAGAATTATAATAGCCTTTGCCTTTCAGGGATATCCTGCTTCATGACCACAAGAGAAATCCATAAGCACATGAACAGAAGAAATCCAGGAAATAATTTTTACTTTTATTTTTAAAAATCATACAAGACACCTCAGCAAATGTTCTAAAAATCTAAGCAGATAGGACATAAAGAAGGCAGTGTTAAAAAGAATAATTGTTAGATGCTGCAGCAGCTGCAGCCTTATATGTGAAGGAGCTTTAAAGGCATGGTCCCATTTCTACTGCTGATCCTTGGTCTCAGGTAGTATTTATTGTGCTGTTTTTACAGGAAAATACAGGCTACCTAGGAGAACTCTTGCATCCCCTCATACCTATCAGATACTTGCCTCAAAGGTAGCTTTGTGCATCACAAATATCAAGAACATCTTTATTGGAAAGGAATGACTCATTTTTCAGATGCCTTATGGCATTCATACTTATGTAATGCAAGCTTGAATTCAATTCTTCAGTGAAAAATTTCTTGGCATTTGGTTCTGCAATACGAATCGTACCTGGTGTTTGGCTTTAAGGGAGTCTATTTCCTGAGTGAAATTCTC
Organism: Xenops minutus; assembly: GCA_035221455.1. Lineage (NCBI taxonomy): Eukaryota > Metazoa > Chordata > Aves > Passeriformes > Furnariidae > Xenops > Xenops minutus. The sequence continues at coordinate 10,787,502 of JAWWEE010000004.1, forward strand.
TTCCAATGCCTTTATTTTTCCAGTACAATACATGTCCTTGAGACGTAGCTCATAATCACTTTCTGTCTGTAGATCTTTCACACAAATCTGCAGGTCTAGTATTGCCTGACTCTGTTAGGGCATGGATGAGAAAACAATTTTAACAGAGAGAATATTTATCATTAGCAGCAGCTTGTAAAGGATGCTTTATTTACAAGCACATGTTTATGAATGACAGCCTTTACAGAGAATTTTCACAGACCAAGAAGTTCTAGAAGTAAGACTCCTTTGTTATCTTACAAAATGGTTTATAGAAATGCATCTTTTGACTTCCCTACTCCATTTAAAGTGTTTTCAAGAGATTGGTGAAAGTATTACAGAAAAGTCTAAACCTTTCTTTAAACTTCCTCTTCATACAATGCTATTTACATGTTGACAAGCAGCTGCAGCTACTTGCTGTAACTTCTTTTTATGATGAAAGCCATACAAACCATATAGGAACAGCTAGTCAAAAACATCATTCAAATGTAATTCATAAGCTGTACACTAGAAATCCTATGGTTTATGTTCACAAGTTGCTCCTCTTACCTTCTCTTCTATATCTGATCTCATGATCAGCACTTCCTCAGCATACTGAACTTCCTGTTTCTCTTTCAGTTCCCCACCTTCTTTATCATACACTTTCCAGATAAATATACAGCCATCCTCTGAGGCAGTCAGTAGAAATTGGTCATCACTTGTTACTGACATCTTAGAAGGAAGAGACAACAAAATAACAGAAGAGACATGGAAGAACAGAGACAGAGTTTTATTTTATACCAAATTTTTTTCCCAACCCATGTACTCCCTTAATTTTTACCCAAGAAAGTCAACAGTGGAAATAATAACATAGCCCCACTACCAACATTTTGATTATGTCCTCTACTCTGGTTCCAGCCTAGTTGAAACAACAGGGGAAGAGAAAGTAAAGAAGAACACATGTGGACACTGGATCTGCTTCTACTGTCAAAGCTGTAGGAAGATTTTAAAAAACCTGGAAGAGAAAAGACTTTCTAGACAATTATAGCACACACAGGCAATTTAATGACAATTCCAAAGGTCTCTAGTGTTTTCCTTTGAGAAGCTTCTTGGGCAACATATGGCTAGATGTTTCCTTTTGAAACTGTAACTAAGCTCTAGAACTATCTAGTAATAACTGCTGTCACCTTGTCCAGACTTCCTGTGGCTGCATGGCCTGGCATGGAGTACCTGGGAGCTGATACAGCTTCCCAGTGAGGTGATAGTAGAATCCCAATAACTGAAACTCATACTCTAATGTTGGATTGTGCAATTATAATGTTGTTGTAGTTGATAGTAATACTTAAAATGCCAAAATTATGATCAGTTTTAACAAGACAGAACAAGTGGCTTCCTGCAGAATGGGGATCTACCAAAGCATATTGAGGGAGCTGAAGGGGGTCAGCCTCTTCTCCCAAGTAACAAGAGATAGGACATGAGGAAATGGCCTCAAGTTGCTCCAGGGGAGGTTCAGATTGGATATGAGGAAAAATCTTCACCAAAATTGTTGTCATCATTGGAACAGGATGCCCAGGGAAATGGTGGAGTCACCATCCCTGGAGGAATTTAAGACACATGGAGATGTGCTGCTTAGGGACATAGTTTAGTGTGGACTTGGCAGTGCTATGGGAACGGTTGAGCTCAATGGTCTTAATGGTCTTTTCCAACCTAAACGATTCTATGACAAAATTATATTCTGCTTTCCAGAAGGAGCTGTATCAAAGTTCTCCATCAGAAATATGCCATGATTTGTCACCTGGTACAAGCCAGTTTTTAGCCAACAGCTTATTCCATGACATATCTAGAGACAGGACTTCTATGAATGCTGTAATATTCATTCTCTGTGTGCAAACTCAACCTTAGTTTTAAGATATTATGCTATGAAATGGAAAGGAAAATCAGCCCTAAAGGAGATGTATGCATCTGGTATCACAGGAAAAAGAAAGTAGGTTATGTTACCTTTGTAACAGCACCTGCATGGGCCTGATACTCCTTGAAATCCTTCTTCAGGGTTAATGGGTACTTCATAGCTCGAATTGTGCCCAGAGATGTACCAACATATATCATGCGCCCGGAATGAGAAACAGCTACAGCAGTATAGACAACGCCATAGGCAGGCACCTCATGCTGGATCTAAAAAAAGAACCCACAACACAAACCACCACACAAAACCCTCACAATACATTAAGTATTTGATTACATATTGCATTATCAGTTGTCATACCTTTGCCTGCAGAGGATAGTGCAGTTAAAAGAATCTATATGCCCATAGTAGTAAAGCCATGAGCAGTAATTAGTATTAAGTTTTATAGTTTTAAAAAATTTATTTTAGATATAAAATAAATATTTAGATTTAAAATAATGATATTTATTATAGATAGGAAGTATTAAAATGTCAAGCCAATTTCACATGTTGATGTGTGATCTGAAAGATGTAATAGTTATCACAAAGAAGTTACTACTTTTCTGGGGAAAAAAAATGCACATAGCCTAGAGTAGTAGATGTGGCATGCTTCTATTTCAGCAAAACAGTTGATATGATATGGCCTAGTTAGTTTGATAACTGGATTAGAAGATTTCTAGGTAAATCCAAGTAATATTACAAAAAAAAATGGATGATAAGGAAACCACTATCCTCCCCAGAGAACTTAGCAAAATCCCAGAGTGATTGTTAGCTCACCGAAGACTCTGAAATTTCTTTAAGAGTTTGGTCAGATCCAACAGCAAAGATAATTTTGGCATCAGAAGACAGGGAAATGCTGCTGTAGATGCAGGTCTTGAGCACACACTCAGACTCTCTTTCACCTGTCAACAAGTTCCACTCATAGACAGCACCGTGTGTGTCACAGGAAACAAATTTAGCGTCATCTGCACTCCATTTAATTGCATGTATCTGGCAAAAGCAAAGCACACCAAGGAGCTTGATGTGTAGGTTATAGGCATACAGCATGGAGTAATTTTACTGGTAAATCCATGGCAACTTTGGAATCATACTTCAAAGTCTTACTCAAAACCCCCTAGATGTTTCCCAATCAATTCTATTTTAGCATTAAAATCCCCCACAATATCAATAAGAACTACTTTATGAACACACTGTTGGGTAAAAGTTCATTTCAATACTGGGTAGTACATTTTATTTTTATAACTTACTACTAGGATTTTTTTTGTGGTTCAGGTACCTGCCAACCATTCACCTTCAATTTAAGGACAGACTTTTTAGACCTATCTAGTGCATGGATGCTTTGCCTTCTGACCAAAGAAAGCTGAGTTTTGTATTTCTATTTTTAATTTTTGAGGACATTTCAGATCCAAGATTATACTTTAACTCTTCAAAATGCATCTTATCAACTAGTGAATACGTTAATGCATAGAATTTGTTTACTAACCTTCCCACTATGTCCTTTCAGATTACTAATATTGTCAAAGGTAATGCTGGAATAAATTTGAATCACATTTCCATTAACTGCAGCAAAAAGATGGCCTCCGTTACTGAATGAGCACTACAAAAAGAACATAAACACCAATTACTGTAGATGGAGTGGATAAAAACGATCATGCATTGAATTTCAATGGCATCGTCTAATATTAAATTGTGACACAAAAAGAAAACTCCATGACATAATTAGCCTCTTAATTGATGCTTTCCTCTGTAAAATTCCGTCTTTGAGTATTTCTGAGCAAACTACCCCTTCTGCTGTGTCCCAGGTCCACAGTTATGCATCAGTTCTGGGCTTCTTTTCCAATAGTCAGAATCCATTTCTCTATGTTTTGATATCCTAAATCCTACTCGGAAGTTTCTATCTTCTGTCATGTTCTTCACCACTCTGCTCTCTATAACTCTCCCATTTCATTTTTGCATCATTCCTTACCTCTCTACATTTTCTCACAGCAAACTCCTTGAAAACATGCATGTCCTCATACAGCAGACTTATAAATCGTAGTTTGTCAGAAAACCCAACCAAACAAAAAAGGCCAGTGGGATGAAGTGATACTGTGTATGCTTCGTCCTGGTATTCCTTACACAGCTCCAAAGTGCTGAAAGAGAAAACCATGGAACAGTACAAACTCCCTAGGCAGGCTTGACAGGACATTATCTGGCCCCATAAGGACATCTGCAGCTACAAACTACTCTGCCTTGTCCTTGAGGAAACGTGTTGTTATTCAGTTAAGAAATGATCACACAGATGTTACAGGAAATAAAGGCAAATTTGACTTTCTGGTTCACAGAGAAGATGTGGAAGGTGCAAGAGCAAATCCTTGTATACTGTAATATAATGAAGAAGGTAAATTAATCGCTGATTGCAAAGCTACACAAACATCTCCTGAGATTTGATTTTTTCCCCTCTCCGTTCACAAAACCTTAAAAGCTGGGGTCATTATGCTTAAGAACTATGGCTAAGAAGCAGGAGATGGGACAACAGTACCTGAACACAAAGTTGAATGAAACTTTCCTGAAGATTTTTTTTCCAAAACACAAGAAGTCTGACATAAAAAATAGTGTAATAAAAAAAGCTTTGGATTCTTTTGTCACTGATTTTAAAGGCACTGCATATTCACACTCCACAAATCATGCCAATAAGACCATTAACATCCCACACTACACAAGAATTTTTCCAGAACAATACTTTCATTCATATGAGATTGTTGCTGTTGCCTGCTAAATACAATATATAAATAAGCAAGAGGTAATAATAAAGATAAACAACTCTTTACTTTGTTTTGTAATTCCAGATGCGGACAGATCTATCCAGGGAACAAGTAGCAAGAATGGGTTTCCAAATACACATGTCCAGACCAGTGATGGAATCAGAATGCAACGGGAAATGCAGATATGCAAAATAAGACGTCTTCTCCTGAGAAGGAATGAGAGTATTAAAAAAATCACAAATATTTCATTCCAGGCAGTAAGTCAGATAAGAATCTATCATGTGCCTTCGCATACAGCAGTAGAATAGATTTGAGGAAACCATTTAATCCTTTCACTACCCTGTTCTGAAGGTAACAATGTTAAAAACATAATAATTATAGTTTTAACTTTATAACTAATAATCAAGAAAAATTATGCAGGGGAGAGCAGTGAGAGCAGAACATAATTGCAGGTGTCTAAAAAGACAAGTTACATAAATAAATAAAACCAGACCTTGCATGTCAGAGACTGAAATGGTTAATGGCTATAATGGTCATTATTAAGATCACCAAAAGACTTTTGTCCACAACAGAAAACCGTAAAGAAACAGCTGCTGATCTACTATGCCTCCTAATTTGGACAGTGAAAGGACCTTGATATAAGGCTATATATATATATAAATCATAAAATCTTTGAATTTTGTGGGCTTCCCCCACCCCTGACTGATCAAGACCATCACTTTGACAGGACTGCAACCATCACTGCAACCAACGGACACCGAAGTTTCAACTACCAAGTTTCATCGCTGGATCCAAGGGGTGGTGACCACATATCTTTCTACTTTTATCCTTTCTTTCTCTTCTTTCCCTTATACATTTTCCTAAGTGTTATTTTTATGCTTTTATATTGCTATGCTACTATAGATGATAACAACCAAAATGGTTACATACCTGTTTTCCTTTGAAAGCAAGTTGTTCTAAAACAAACCCTACATATTTACAAACACCAATCATTCAGTGTTGTTGCACTCTAATCCACCCCAAGGGACCTGGTAGCAAGAACCTGGGTTACCCTCGCCTTCTGAGGCAGGTTGTGATACTGCAAGAATTTAGTTAATACTTTCTGGTCCTACAGATATTTAAAAAAAAGTAAAAATTAAGTGCTGAGTCATAAGCAACTTAACCAGGATGTTTAGCTACCACATGCTGGAAGTGAAGCACCAATAAAATTTCAGGCTGCATGCGGAAACAGGACCCCTCACTAAAACCCTACTTCCTATAAAGATCTTTCTGTACACCCTTACACAGGGTAGGTACTCAACTCCATGTACGTCTATTTCATGTTAATACATTTATCTCCTGTCTTTGTATAATATAATTCCTCCAGAGCAGGGAAGGCTTTTCATTATATTTTTCCTTCACAAAGAGGTTTCACTTCTAACTAGGACTTCAACAGCTATATTTTAGAGTTATGTTACATTCTCATGGCTGTTCCAGCTTCATCATTGCATTGAAGTTTCTACATATTACAGCAGAGCATAAACTACTACAGTTACATTGAACATCTCTCCTAGAAGCCTTAATTGGGTCGTTCAGCAGTAACATACACCCTTAAACATTTCTAAGTGTCCTCTATCATTCTGCTGAACAACATCAGGCTTTCACATGAAGGAACGCTTGAGAAAGGGGCTACTGAAATACCCCTCTCAGAGAAGCACACAGAGCACTTGATATCATGAGTTCTTAGAGTTCTGATGCTATTTGAAGGATTTTATGAGAGTGCATCACAGAAAACAACACTGAATAGCCTATGATATTATAGTACCCCCCTTACTGGACAGGATGGCTCTGGAATGTGATAGGATTGCACTTACCTTTATAAGTTTGGTGGAGACCATAGCAAACGTGTATAGCTGATTTTTATTTGTGCTAATGACCATGGTTTCCTCAGAGGGGCTGAAGCATATACATGTAATGTCCTGTCTGTCTGACTCTTTTGGCACAGTTCTGAACAGGTCTTGAGGTAGCTGCACAAAAAACGCATCCCACAGGATATGCCAGGTTTCCGTGTTTTGGTAGTATGCATGCTCACACACACAATTTTTTTGCTGTAATGGTACTCTAATAAGCATATACATAATATCAGCAAGACAGTTTGGATATTTAATAGCACATAACTACTCCAATGCAGGGAATAGAGGACAAGAGGACAACCCAGCTGTATCTATAGCATTACAGCTGAAATAAAATATCAGAAGACATTTCAGAAATAATCTAAAGTACTGCATTAAACAAGAATGAAAATGGTAGCAGAAAAACATCAAGAAAAAACTTAGCAAGTACCAGAATGAAAACTGTAATCTCAGAATAATAATTCTTTGTAGTATATCATTCAAGTTGATAAGACTTATTGCAAGGTCTCAAGCATAAGGAAGATCTGACCTTTTAGGACTAGAGTATGAAGTGTTGACCAGGTCATTAGAGCTAAACGTTCTTAGCCAGAGACTGCAGAAACTCAGTGCATACAGCTCACTATAGAACAGTTAGAACAGAAATCTTACTGGATTATTTAAGAATAAGAGTGCAAAAGTCTCATGACAGCTCTAATAAATATCGGAGGGAAGAAAAGCTTCTCCTTGGGGGGAAAAAACAAGGAGCCAAGTTCTTCAAAACTGATGTAAGCTATTTTTTAGCTCCAAAAGTCTCCACAAATAAAAGTGTCTTAAAGGTTCACTAAAGTTTAGCAGCCTCAAAGCACATTTTACATGTGGGAAGGGAACATGGAAAACTACATGAACGTCTGACTTGCAGTGTGACCTTTGGCAACTCCCTTTCTTTCAATATCACCAGCACAGTTAGCTAATGCTTACAATGCAATTTAGAGATGCGCTAAAAATTATTATTAATAACTGAACCAGAAGCACCCACAATCATCTAAACAGGCCTCTGCTGCACAACCGCTTAGAAAAGCTTTTTTCTGTTTACCCAGATTTCTTGACTCTCCTTGTAGACTTCCTTTTCCTTGGTCTTCTCAAACACAAGAACAACTCCTGGGCTAGGTGAGCATGCAAAGCCTTTGGAATACGCTGCAACTGCAGATATTTGAGGCAAAGAATCATGTCGTGTACCATTATCTTCAGAGGCCAGTCCACAAGAAACATCAGAAAAGCTGCAAGCACAAAATGCATGAAGACTTTAAGAATAAAGACAAATCAAAAAATGTTAATCAGCAGCAACCAAAATCATAAGCTAGCAAGAAGGAAATCAGTCAATGGCCTACAACTAATCTGCATGCACAAGCATGAAACTATAAATAAAAATATTTAACAGATTTACCTCTCATATTCTTTTGTTGTTGGATCTTCTTCTAGTTCCCTGGGTGGTTTTCTGTACTCTAAACTTGTCTCCCAGTGCAGCTCTCCATTTTCAAACACGCTCAGTTTGCCTGTGTCAGTGCCACATATAACTTTATCCTTGGACAGCCAGGCATGACACAAGTAGTTTTCTGGTTCTCCCCTTTGCAAATTTATCTGCTTCAAAGTTCCTTCACTGTACTTAAAAAGTTTAAAAAAGCCATTTCCAGTGATACAAACCTGGGTGCTATCTTGAGGACTAAAGCTCACCTATGGAACAAAAAAGAGAAAGGATTTTTTACAACTGTGTTCACAAATAAGCAAATATTATACCTGTTCTGAAGACTTTAAATAGCAAATGCAGGAAAACAAACAAGGGAAGATAGTTCCTAGAAACATACAGGATTGCAGAAGAGACTAAGAATTAACCATCATAACTACATATTGCAGTTTTTCCCTTTCAAAACTGTGTATATCAAGAAAGTTGTCTCTGCACTTCAAGATTAAATTGCAAAAGGCAAAAGTACCTCTTTATTGCTGATTAGCAAGCTTTTCCAGTAGCAAGCTTCTGAAAATAGGACTATTTGTTCTTAAAGGCCAGGAAAAACTTCTGTATTTCTGCATTTCAGGCATATGAATTCACATAACTAGGTGTTTATTTGTAAAAATGATGGAATAGCCACCTCAATACCCAACATGAAGGATAGCAGGGGTAGATACAGCTAATTTTTTTTAATGCTTACTAGGACTCTAGGCAGTGGGAGTCTTTACAGTCAGTCTCCTCTCTTTAGGAATTGAGTTCACGAGTTCAGTAGTTCACCCAATCTCTGCTTGTAGCTGTACACCAGAAGAAATGGTAGCTCTGGCCCAAACGACCCATGTACTGAAAACATCTTACCTCCCTACAAGAAAGATTCTAGAAAAAGGCACCCAATGCAGGATGCAGGATTTGTTTGAGTACCATCAGACTGCTCCTAGCCACTCTTCTCTGATCTGCACAGAGAAGAGTTCAAGAAGGAAAAGGTGCATGAGCATCCCAAGAGGTTCTGAGAAGTGTCTTAATTACACAATTACTGAGCACAGTCAGTATATTTAATAAGTGTTTCTGCAGAGACACAAGAACACTGCACGCTCACTGGCCAGCTGTACTGGCCCTGTAACAGACCTGATGTGATAGAAGAGTTATCTTATGTGATACAACAGATACAGATGTGAGAATGTCCATTATGGGTCAAAGCAAACTTTATTTATCCCAGTGTCCTATTGCTGAGGGAGGCCAACAGCAGATGTCAAGAAAGGTCACAGAAACTGTATGAAATCTACAATGTGGAGACCTGTACTCCTCTTGCTCTGGATGGAAGCCACATGGCCAAAGGAAAACGTGCTGTGCACATACTCTGAAGGACGAATTATGTGCTACCTGGCACCCAGTACTTGCTGAACTAAAGTTTGATGCTTTTATCCACCTTTCCGGACAGTGCCATACGCTCCCCAAGGCCCGGCCAGCTGCGCACCGCAGTGCCGCAGAGGAGCCGCGGAGGGGCTGGCACGGCGCGCTTTGGGAGGCGGGCGGCGGCGTTACCTGGCAGGGGCCGCTGCCCGGGTCCTGGAGGGGCACTGTGGCCGCCAGCCGCCGCTTCTCCCAGAGCCAGCAGGTGAGCAGCCCGTCGGGCAGGGCCGTGGCGGCCGCCAGGTACCGGCCGTCGGGGGAGAAGGCGAGGGACACGGCCTGCCGCGCCGGCAGCTCGGCGGCCGCCAGGGCCCTGCGGCGCCGCGCCCGCTCCGCCGACAGCTCGTACACGGCCAGCACCGGCTGCTCCGCCGCCGCCTCCGACAGCGCCAGGAACTGCCGGTTGGGGCTGACGGCCAGCGCCTGCACGCCCCGGCTCTTCTCTGTGCCTGCGGGGAGGAGAGCGGTCAGGGCGGGGCCGGCGGGCCGGGGCCGGAGCCGGGGCCGGGGCAGCGGTCGGTGCCACCTGGGATGAAGTTGTGCCACTTCTGCTCGAGGTGCAGCCGCAGGCAGCCCGCCCCCGCCGCGTGCAGCACCACCTGCTCCT